>LR738712.1:46624700-46634862 GCA_902687465.1 Secale cereale | reverse complement strand
CCCCCCCCCGGGCCTCTCCAGCAGCACCAACAGCCTCACCTCACCTCACTGAGCCCCCCAGCACCATCAGTTCGACCCCAGGAGGTCCCAGTGCTCGGGATCGACCGGAGCTCCGCCGCGTCGGGCCGCCGGTGATCTCACAGTACGGGCCTCCCCTGCCCCTCCTTTCACCCGATTCGGAACCCCCTCACCTCACTGACCATTTCCCCTCTGTTTCCCCTCTCTGTGGCAGTTGGAAACGGCCGGAGCGACGACCTCCCGTAGCTCCTCCGCCGTCCCACCTCGCCGCCGGCAAACCGGACCTCCCCGGCGTGCCGCACCACCACCCCTACACCCGCAACACGACGATGGTCACGTTCCTGCCCTCCGTTGCCGTCGCCGTGGCCGGAAACCTCGCCAGTGAGCTCGCCGTCGCCGTGGCCGCAAGGTTGGAGATGACAGGCGGGCCCCACCTGTCATCCCCACACCTCTCTGCCCCTCCTCTCTGCCACTGACCCACGGGCCCCGCCCGTCAGGTTCAAAAACCTGACGTGCGCGCGCAGGCACCCGTGCGGCTGGGCTGGACCGCCCTGGGCCGTGCACTGTGGCCTCTCTGGCCCAGTTGCACAGGTCTTTTTCTCCTTTTTCTTTTCTGTATTAATTCAAACATTTCTACAGAAAAGAATATTGGTCCAAATAAAATAATTCCAACTCCTAAAATCTTGTAATATTCCAACCTATTTAATGGTACCACTTTCACTCACATCTATGAAACTTTTCTGTTCTGTTCAAATTTAAATTCAAATTTGAGCAATAAAACTCCTGTTCTAAAATAAATAGATTCCATTCTGTAACTCCAAAACTCCAACTAAGATTTTTCCCCATCTTAGAAATTCCTCTAGTATTTAACAAAAATAAGTTGACATTTTTCTGAGCACTTTAATTTTTCTGTTTTATTTGTGGTCTTATTTTTTCCGTGGTTATTATGTGACGTATAGATCCCGTATTTGACGAAGTTGCTGTGGAAGAAGAAGGAGAAGGATTTGAAGACTTTGAAGACCAAGCCAATCCAGGCAAGCAGCCCTTTGACCATGATACACTTGTTCTTCGGAACCCGTTTGTTCCGATGCATGATGTTAGGGTTACGATAGTAACCTAGTTGATTCCACCATATGATGCATGCCTTGATCCTGATCTTGCTATGTGCTAGATGACATGCATATGGTTAGTAGTAATGAATAGTGATGCATGTGTGACATGAACCTTCGTGGTTGAAGTCTTTACATAAAACCCCGTCGGGTGCCATTCATGCCCGAGGGAGATGATGAGTTGAGTGACCACTTGATGACGAAGTGGTGTACCGAGGCAAGTGTGTGTGTTTTTCAAACGGATTGGTTTAAGTTGCGACCGTTATTCCAACCATACATGTGCAACCACACTACCCCTTATGGGACGGGGCTTTATTGACTACTTAGGTCGATACTAGCATGGTGCCCGCATTACTAGTGACGGGAAGACTTGAGGTCTTTCCCGGGACGGGGTCGTGCTCGGATAGACGACCATGACTGTTTTCACAGGGCACCGGACACACCGTTGGTCCCTTCGGGTACGCGTGACATTGAAATTAGGGCTAGTACCATGATCGATTGTTTGTACCCGAGGGCCGTGTACCAACGAGTGGACTCTATGTTAGTGTCGTCTAAGGAAAGATAATGACCGGGTGCTTACCCCGGGTACTTGAGGTACCGCGGGTCGTGGATGACACGGAAGTTCCCCGGATCTTGTGGGTAAAGTGTACAACCTCTGCATAGTGTCAAACTATTCGAATAGCCGTGTCCACGGTCATGGACACTTGGGTAACCGCTCTTGGGCTACGTCCAATGTTTGTGAAACCATGCGTGTATATGTGAGTCAAGGTGGAGACTTGACTCGATGAGTTGAATCTTATTCATGTTGATATCGGTAACCTGTCTTCGAGGTTACGCGAGGTTATTGATGCATAAGCTTGATAGTAGAATATTTATTCTAGCCCTTTGCTAGATTGTTCATTACCGTTCAATTGCATTGTTACTTTGAACCACATCATGGGTTGCTTGCGAGTACATTCAAAGTACTCATTGGCTTGCCATTGGTTATTTAATTGGCCAGGCATGGAAGAGCAGGATTATGAGGAAGAATTCTTTGGAGACGAACATGCGAACTAGGACGCTATCCCAGTCAGAATGCTTGTAGGGTTAAGGCAGATGGCATGGGTTCTACCCGTTATCGAAGACTTCCGCTATTTGAGTTATTTGCTATTCAGCCCGTGAGGCTCTATCTATGTAAGACTTGGCCATAATGGCCTTAATTCGTGTAAGACTATTTGTATGGATGTAAGACTCTTGTTATTCAGCTTCTGTGTGTTCAGTGAGCATTGATCTCTGGGATCACTGTACACGTGCATTTGGTGAACTCGACTTCTAAGTCGGGGTCCCCACAGAGCTGGTATCAGAGCCATCCTGACTGTAGGACGCCTTAGTTAGCAAGGGCGTTAGTTAGATGAGACCCTTTTTCAAAAACTTTCTGAACCTCTCTTATTTTCTAAACCTGAGATTTCGTCAGCTTATTAACCCTCCTATTCCACATTTGTAGAGGGCCGATGTACCCGAAGAGCACCTGACCACTGGGTTTCCCTTACTTCTCGAGGATAGCCTCCAGGAGTGTCAGTTCCACCGAGCACCCATCCTCACCTACCTTGAGCATTGGGTGAGCGACACTGAGGTGGAGTACCATGTGGAAGTGATCGTGAAGGCAAACGACCCTCCCACAAGTTGGTTCTTCGAGGGACCCCAGATGGCAACACTACCACTCGCTGTCGAGGTTGCTGCACTCAAGGCATTAACCCGTCTCTGCGAGCTTCTTCCGGAGATGGCATCCAAGATGACGACTCGCTTCTTACCTTACCGGAAAGAAGGTGAAGAAGAAAGCAGCGCTCTAGCCCCTCCCCTGAAGGAAGGACTCTCGCTTCGGTTCCAGACCTACTTCAGTCTATGTGCCGACAGCTTGGCACAAGACTTGGCCTCGGAATCAATGAAGCTTCGAGAAGAACTTCACAAGACCAAGGCACTTCTTCGTCGAGCTCAAGAGAAGGCAAATAGGATCAAGAAGGAAGGAGCACCTTCTGGACAGTCCGCTATCGCATATCGAGGCGGAAGGTCCTCCGAGGATATATCTTCCAAGAATGAAGAACCACCTCGGCGACGCCGGATGACGGCAAGGGAATATCGCAAGCTTTTCCCTGCACCACCGATGAAGCACCGTCGTATCCAACTCCTCCACTCCCCCACACCCTCAAGTGACAAGGGGGCCCAGACAGATGAAGACAAGGAGGAAGAACCAGAAGAGCCGGAATACGCGACCGAGCATTCCGCCGCTTAGGCATTATTCGCTACTCGGATATGCCAGTTGTGACCTCTACGGTAGGATAGGTCGTGTAACCCCTATGCGCAGTATAGTCCTTGTATGGTTCATATGAAACCATCAAGTGTTTGCTTTTGTCGTGTCTGGATGTATGTCGTATTCTTCCTTCGGGAAGGTGTAAACGACTACATCACCCATTTGGTTATTAATGAATGTGTTTTGGCCTTTAGGCCCTTGCATGATTTGATTTAGTGTCACACCCACCCCCTTACTAGGCACCCATCTATCTTGCTTTCCCTCTTCCAAGTCATGAGACCTTTTACCGCTCCAACAGGATGCCTGTTGTAACTCGTACTGGTACCTCTACCCAGCAGCCTGAAGCCGGAGCATCCGCTCAGCCAGAGGTAGGCCACGACCAAACCAACGACCAAGCTCCACCACCACCACCTCCTCCAAGCATGGACATGGCTCAGCTTCTCCAAGCTTTCCGAGAGGAACGCCAAGCCAACACTGCAGCTCTCCAGCTGATTGCTCAAGCTGTCGCCAACAACCGCCAGCCGACAGGGAATGGCAATGGGTGTTCTACGTTGGCAGAGTTCAAGAAGCATGCACCGCCAACCTTCATCGAGACTGCTGAACCCCTGGATGCAGACAACTGGGTCCGTTCCATTGAGGAGATACTGGAACTAGTCGGATGCACCGAAGACCGTGAGAAGGTGGCTTATGCAGCCCACTGCCTCGGGGGGACTGCCAGAGCTTGGTGGGATGGATTCAAGGTCATGCATGCTGAACAAGACATCACTTGGGTTAACTTCAAGACAGAATTCCGCACGGCCCACATTCCTTCCGGAATCATGGCTATCAAAAAGCGTGAGTTCCGAGCCCTGAAGCAAGGAAGTGGCACCGTCAAGGAGTACATGCAGAAGTTCAGTATTCTGTCAAGGTATGCCCCTGAAGAAGTCAGCACTGATGCTGCCAAAAGGGAGCGCTTCATGGAAGGCCTCAATCAGACTCTGCAATACTCGCTTGTTGTGTGCGATTGCCCATCCTTTCCTGACCTGGTGAACAAGGCACTTATGCTTGAAGACAAGCGGCGTGCTTTGGAAGACACTCGCAAGCGCAAGTTGGTCAGTAAGGGAAGTTCCAGCAACTAGAAGCCTCGTCCGTGGCAATCAGCCCTGGCCAAGCCAACCCATCAGCAGCCAAGAGCTCCTGCACCTCGTGCCAACCCTCAACCTCAGCAGTATGTTAACCCCAGGCCAGCTTTCAACCCCAATACCAGTGGTGGCAACAAGATCAATCCAAACCAAGTCACTTGCTTTGGATGTGGTCAGTCCGGACACATCTCAAGGGTGTGCCCCAACAAGAACCCTGATGCCCCGCGCCCCAATGCGCAGAACTAGGGACAAGGCCGTGGAATGCCACCAAGGAACCCTGCTCCTCGCAACCCACCGAACCATGGGAAGGGTCATGTGAATCACGTCACTGTTGAAGAAGCCCAGGAAGACCCGGACGTCGTGCTGGGTACGTTCCTTGTCAACTCAGCACCTGCAACTGTCTTGTTTGATTCTGGAGCAACGCATTCATTTGTCACTCAAAGATTTGCATTAAAAAGTGGCATGACCCCTACACCCCTGAATAACCCTATGGTGGTACAAGCCCCCGGAGCCGAGTGAGAGCCAAGATAGGCTGTAAAGGAGTCGGTATTACCATTAACGGTGTAGACTTCCTAGCAGACCTTATCATCCTAAGATCGCAAGGCTTGGATGTGATCTTAGGGATGGATTGGCTCAGTAAGCACCAAGGCTTGTTAGACTGTGCCAATCGGACAGTCACTGTGACCAATGACCGGGGAGTTGAAGTCAAGTTTGCTTCCAACTCCTCTTCCGCCCAGGCCGCTAAAGTCAACTGTCTGTCTGAAGTTGGGCTAGATCAAGTACCGGTGGTATGTGAGTATCCTGATGTCTTTCCGGATGAACTACCGGGAGTGCCCCCTGACCGTGACATTGAGTTCATCATCGAGCTCGTGCCCGGAGCAGGACCCATCTATAAGAAGCCTTATAGAATGGGGACGGAAGAATTAGCCGAGTTGAAGAAGCAGCTGGAAGAGCAGCTAAGGAAGGGATTTATTCGCCCAAGTGCCTCCCCTTGGGGATCTCCTGTTCTGTTTGTGGCAAAGAGGGACGGTACCATCCGCTTATGCATTGACTATCGTTCCCTCAATGAAGTTACAATCAAGAACAAGTATCCACTTCCCAAGATCGAAGATCTGTTTGATCAGCTCAGCGGAGCCAAGGTGTTCTCCAAGATCGACCTCAGATCTGGGTACTACCAGTTGAAGATCAGACCCCAAGATATTCCGAAGACGGCATTCGTAACAAGATATGGCCTGTACGAGTGCACGGTCATGTCCTTTGGGTTAACCAATGCCCCAGCTTACTTCATGTATCTCATGAATAAAGTCTTCATGGAATATTTGGACAAGTTCATTGTCGTCTTCATTGATGACATTCTTGTGTTCTCGAAGTCGGAGGAAGAGCACGAGCAGCATCTGAGGATGGTCCTAGACAAGCTTCGTGAGCACCAACTGTATGCCAAATTCAGCAAGTGTGAGTTCTGGCTGCATAAAGTTGGATTCTTAGGTCATGTCTTGACCGAGGAAGGATTATCTGTTGATCCTGCAAAGATCGAAGTTGTGACCCAATGGCAATCTCCAACGACCGTCAAGGAAGTCAGAAGCTTCCTCGGATTAGCGGGCTATTACCGCAAGTTCGTGGAAGGATTCTCTAGCATTGCAGGACCAATGACTCAGCTCCTCAAGAAGGACAACAAGTTCGAGTGGATGCCAAAATGCGAAGAGAGCTTCCAAGAGCTCAAGAAGAGGTTGACCACCGCCCCAGTTCTGGCAACACCTGATATTCACAAGGAGTTCGTGATATATTGTGATGCCTCTCGAACCGGATTGGGAATCGTTCTGATGCAAGAAGGCCGCGTCATAGCATACCTCTCCAGGAAGCTACGACCCCATGAGGAGAACTACGCTACTCACGATCTTGAGCTAGCGGCAGTAGTTCATGCCTTGAAGACATGGCGGCATTACCTCCTAGGGAAACGGTGCGAGATCTATGCAGACCACAAAACTCTGAAGTACATTTTCACCCAAAAAGAATTGAACATGAGGCAGCGGAGATTGTTGGAACTCCTCAAAGACTATGACCTCAGTGTTCAATATCACCCCGGGAAGGCTAACGTGGTGGCCGATTCCTTAAGCAGGAAGGCTAGCTCTTTGAATGTTGTTATTCAAGAAAGGCAGCCAGCCTTGTTTAAGGAGATCAAACAATTCAGTTTGGAATTGGTCACCCCTGGATTTCTGGATCATTTGGAAGTCAGACCAACCCTGATGGACGACGTCAAGAAGGCACAAGATGGACATGCAAGCATCGAAGGCATCAAGAAGAAGATGAAGCAGGGCAAGGCCCCAGGATTCTCCGAAGACGAGCACGGGATTGTTTGGTACAAAGGTCGCATCTGCGTACCAAACAACACCGAGCTGAAGACGCAAATTCTGCAAGAAGCCCACGACACTCCGTATTCCATCCACCCCGGAGGAACCAAGATGTACCAAGACTTGAAGGCACGATTCTGGTGGCATGGGATGAAGAGAGAGATTGCAACCTATGTTGCAAAGTGTGATGTGTGCCAAAGGGTCAAGGCTGAATATCAGCGACCTGCTGGATTGCTTCAACCACTCAAGGTTCCTGAGTGGAAGTGGGATAAAGTCGGAATGGACTTCATCACTGGATTACCAAGGTCGAATAGAGGACATGACTCTATCTGGGTCATAGTCGATCATTTGACCAAGGGGCCCATTTCATTCCTGTCAAGACTACCTACTCAGGCAACCAGCTGGCAACTCTCTATATCAACCGAATCGTAAGTCTTCACGGCGTTCCCAAGGAGATTGTGTCAGATCGAGGCACCCAGTTCACTTCAAGGTTCTGGAAGAGATTCCAAGAAGCCTTGGGAACCAAGTTGTCTTTCAGCACGGCTTTCCACCCACAGACCGGAGGTCAGACAGAACGAGTCAATCAGATTCTCGAAGACATGCTCCGAGCCTGTGTCCTGGCGTATGGAGCCAAGTGGGAAGATTGTCTACCTTTTGCCGAGTTCTCCTATAACAACAGTTACCAGTCAAGCCTTCAGATGGCACCATTTGAGGTGTTGTACGGACGCAGATGTCGCACACCCCTCAATTGGTCGGAGACTGGAGAAGGACTAGTCTTTGGACCGGATATTCTCCGCGCAGCAGAAGAGCAAGTCCAACTAGTCAGAGAGCGATTAAAGGCAGCCAAGTCAAGGCAGAAGAGTTATGCTGACACTCGACGCCGAGACATGAGTTTCCGTGTCGGAGATCATGTGTACCTGCGGGTAACTCCTCTGAAGGGAACCAAGCGTTTCCACGTTAAGGGGAAGCTCGCGCCAAGATTCATTGGCCCTTTCAAGATCACCGACCAACGAGGAGAAGTGGCTTACCAGTTGGAACTACCACCTGAGCTATCCGATGTGCACAATGTATTCCATGTGTCACAACTCCGGAAATGTCTCCAAGTTCCGGACAAGCCCAATCTCTACAAGGATGTGGATCACCAAGCCATTGATCTGCAGCCTGATTTGACCTACCGCAAGAAGCCCATTCGCATTCTGGACGAAGCAGAACGACGGACGTGAAGTCGTACCATTAAGTATTTCAAGGTCCAATGGAGCAACCACACCGAAGCAGAAGCAACCTGGGAACGAGAAGACGATCTTAGATCCGAGTTTCCCGACCTCTTTTAAGACCTAGTTTAGGAATCTCGGGGACGAGATTCTTGTAAGGGGGGTAGGTCTGTCACACCCTGCATTTTGTAACATGTTATTTGTATCTTTGAAGCATGAAAATTTGGACCAGCAAAAAAAATTTAGCATCATTTGGCTTTTATTTGAAATTGAGTTTTCTTCATGTGCTTTTTCTTGTGCTCATTAAAGTCAACTATGACCTCTTGTAGAATTCATCTCCATCCCCAAAACTTCTGCCCAATGATCATGCCAAGTGTTATATAACAGTATAGAATTTTCTAACAAAATTAATTTGGCCAAAAAGTATTTTATAAATTTAGTTTTCCAAAAACCCCTGAATTGAGATTTGCACTGCAAGTACTTGATTTAGGGTGAGAAAGTTATTTCAAAAGGTTTATTTGAGACCTAGTAGTCATAGGACTCCCAGAAACCACAAGGGTATAATTTTAAAAGTTATTTTGCTATTTTATTTAAAATCTTTTTCTTAAGGCCAGAAATGGTCTTTAATAGGGGAAAATTATTTAACTTTTCAAAAATATTTGCCAAAATTCAGAGAGACTCAGAGTACATATATTGTCCATATATAAGAGTTTCAACACTTGGTCATGTTCAAAATAATGGGCTAAACCCTCTAAAACCCTTTCTGGATATTTCAAGCTTTTGAAATATTTACAAAGGCAATATTCTCCAAAAATACCAGGGAAATTCTGTCATGTCATATATGACATATTTGATGATCTTGCCAAGTCCCATGCCTTGGGAAGCAAGAAAACATCCTCAAACCCCTTCATAACCATTCTGTCCATATATGAAGTTTGAGCAACTTTACATTGCCAAACTTGTCCAAATGCTCTCAAACTTGGTGCACATGCTAGAATGGCCTAATAAGGCACCTAGACCAAATGGCACAAGATTTGGAATAGAGCAACTTGATCAGATCACCCTAAAACCCTTTCTGTTCAAATGCAAATTTGAACAACTTTACATTACCAACTTTTTATATGGAGCTTCAAACTTTGTGGGCATGATCAATACCCCAAATAATGATGCTACACCAAGTGGTGTATCAAGGGGAGATGATTAGCTTGACTCAATCAAGATGAAACTGATTCTGTTGATTTCTAGGGTTCACCAAAGTTACATTGGCTAGTTTCTTCATATGAGCCCAAATTTGGTGAAGCACCCTATTTTCTCATGCCTTTCAATCCTGTTAAGTGCCATGTCAAGTAGAAGTCATTTGCTTGACCAAACACTAATCAAACACCTTCTGCAGATTTACAAAAAACCCTCATCCTGATCACTTTTACTCTTCTCCATGGCCTCAACTTTTTACCACATGATCATTGAGTCACTAGCTACCCCCAGTAACTTCCCAAGCACCCCAGCTCCATGATTGAGGGGTAAGAACCCAAGTTTACCTTGCTGGACAGCAAGTTTTCACCAAGTCACCAGCATCCTCCCTCTCTCTCAGCATCTCCAGGGCATCCAAGGCCGCAGGCCAATTCTTTACTCCTCCCTCAACCTTCTAGACACTCTTGGGCACGTTGGTTTTGACCAGAGCGGCGAGGGCACGATGATGCCATCCATATGCGCGCTCTGGGGCGCGCTACAGTGCACCCCCGCACGGTGGCTTCAGCCAATCGCTGTCCCCCGACAGCCTCGGGCTCCCCCTTCGCGCCAGTCGAGGCCCCTCGACGTCCGCGACCCCCCCGGCGCTGTCCCCCCTCCTCCTGTGCCCTCCCGTGAACATCGTCACACGCGCACCGGCCGCCCGCAACGGCCACTCTTCTGCCTCGCACGCGCGCGCGCTCCAGAAGCTCCCCCGCTCCTCCTCTCACCTCTACTAGACGTGGAGCTCGTCCAGCAACTCCGTGGACACATTCCTCTTGCCTCCCGTGTGCTGTAGCCTCGAGCCGGAGCTCGCCGGCGCACTGGACCTCGGGCCTCC
>LR738712.1:46534823-46624483 GCA_902687465.1 Secale cereale | reverse complement strand
ACCGGAGCTCCGCCGCGTCGGGCCGCCGGTGATCTCACAGTACGGGCCTCCCCTGCCCCTCCTTTCACCCGATTCGGAACCCCCTCACCTCACTGACCATTTCCCCTCTGTTTCCCCTCTCTGTGGCAGTTGGAAACGGCCAGAACGACGACCTCCCGTAGCTCCTCCGCCGTCCCACCTCGCCGCCGGCGATCCGGACCTCCCCGGCGTGCCGCACCACCACCCCTACACCCGCAACACGACGCTGGTCACGTTCCTGCCCTCCGTTGCCGTCGTCGTGGCCGGAAACCTCGCCGGTGAGCTCGCCGTCGCCGTCGCCGCAAGGTTGGAGATGACAGGCGGGCCCCACCTGTCATCCCCACACCTCTCTCCCCCTCCTCTCTGCCACTGACCCATGGGCCCCGCCCGTCAGGTTCAAAAACCTGACGTGCGCGCGCAGGCACTCGTGCGGCTGGGCTGGACCGCCCTTGGTCGTGCACTGTGGCCTCTCTGGCCCAGTTGCACAGGTCTTTTTCTCCTTTTTCTTTTCTGTATTAATTCAAACATTTCTACAGAAAAGAATAATGGTCGAAATAAAATAATTCCAACTCCTAAAATCTTATAATATTCCAACCTATTTAATGGTACCACTTTCACTCACATCTATGAAACTTTTCTGTTCTGTTCAAATATAAATTCAAATTTGAGCAATAAAACTCCTGTTCTAAAGTCAATAGATTCCATTCTGTAACTCCAAAACTCCAACTAAGATTTTTCTCCATCTTAGAAATTCCTCTAGTATTTAACAAAAATAAGTTGACATTTTTCTGAGCACTTTGATTTTTCTGTTTTAGTTGTGGTCTTAATTTTTCCGTGGTTATTATGCGACGTATAGATCCCGTATTTGACGAAGTTGCTGTGGAAGAAGAAGGAGAAGGATTTGAAGACTTTGAAGACCAAGCCAATCCAGGCAAGCAGCCCTTTGACCATGATACACTTGTTCTTCGGAACCCGTTTGTTCCGATGCATGATGCTAGGGTTGCGATAATAACCTAGTTGATTCCACCATATGATGCATGCCTTAATCTTGATCTTGCTATGTGCTAGATGACATGCATATGGTTAGTAGTAATGAATAGTGATGCATGTGTGACATGAACCTTCGTGGTTGAAGTCTCTACATAAAACCCCGTCGGGTGCCATTCATGCCCGAGGGAGATGATGAGTTGGGTGACCACTTGATGACGAAGTGGTGTACCGAGGCAAGTGTGTGTGTTTTTCAAACGGATTGGTTTAAGTTGCGACCGTTATTCCAACCATACATGTGCAACCACACTACCCCTTATGGGACGGGGCTTTATCTACTACTTAGGTCGATACTAGCATGGTGCCCGCATTACTAGTGACGGGAAGACTTGAGGTCTTTCCCGGGACGGGGTCGTGCTCGGATAGACGACCATGACTGTTTTCACAGGGCACCGGACACACCGTTGGTCCCTTCGGGTACGCGTGACATTGAAATTAGGGCTAGTCCCGTGATCTATTGTTTGTACCCGAGGGCCGTGTACCAACGAGTGGACTCTATGTTAGTGTCGTCTAAGGAAAGATAATGACCGGGTGCTTACCCCGGGTACTTGAGGTACCGCGGGTCGTGGATGACACGGAAGTTCCCCGGATCTTGTGGGTAAAGTGTACAACCTCAGCATAGTGTCAAACTATTCGAATAGCCGTGTCCACGGTCATGGACAGTTGGGTAACCGCTCTTGGGCTACGTCCAATGTTTGTGAAACCATGCGTGTATATGTGAGTCAAGGTGGAGACTTGACTCGATGAGTTGAATCTTATTCATGTTGATATCGGTAACCTGTCTTCGAGGTTACGCGAGGTTATTGATGCATAAGCTTGATAGTAGAATATTTATTCTAGCCCTTTGCTAGATTGTTCATTACCGTTCAATTGCATTGTTACTTTGAACCACATCATGGGTTGCTTGCGAGTACATTCAAAGTACTCATTGGCTTGCCACTGGTTATTTAATTGGCCAGGCATGGAAGGGCAGGATTATGAGGAAGAATTCTTTGGAGACGAACATGCGAACTAGGACGCTATCCCAGTCAGAATGCCTATAGGGTTAAGGCAGATGGCATGTGTTCTACCCATTATCGAAGACTTCCGCTATTTGAGTTATTTGCTATTCAGCCCGTGAGGCTCTATCTATGTAAGACTTGGCCATAATGGCCTTAATTCGTGTAAGACTATTTGTATGGATGTAAGACTCTTGTTATTCAGCTTCTGTGTGTTCAGTGAGCATTGATCTCTGGGATCACTGTACACGTGCATTTGGTGAACTCGACTTCTAAGTCGGGGTCCCCACAGGGAAGAAGTGCAAGAATCTCGCGGAAGGAATCGTCGGAAAATGTTCTCTCTCGGAGGGGGATGATTAAGCGCAAGGGCAAAAAGGTCATTTTCAGAATGTTAAAACATGGAGAAAATGATACCAACGGAACGGGCTCGACGAAACGAAGATGTGGGCTTTGGAATCACCTCAATCGAAGTTGGGAGTAAAAAGATATAGTTATTTTTCTGCCATGGACCTATTTGTAAGAAAATCCTCACAACCAGGCCCTCAGTCGGAAAAATAGAACATGCCTTTTCAGAAAATACGTTTTTCAGAAGGGAAAATGCATTTTTGGCCCGAGGGAGAGGACGAATACGCTTTCCTGGAGGGGTGACGCATTCGGGGAATACGCCTCCACTTCTCCACGTCAGCAGGGCGGGGCCAGCGAGTGGAGAGGCTGACGCGCGGGGCCCATGGGGCCCACGGCCAGCTGGTGAGGGCGGCGCTATCTCCTTCCTCTCGCCCGCGCCTGGACGGAGCACAACTAGCCCCGACGGGGCCTGCCGGCGCTACAGGGCACCTCCGGCGATGCTCCGCCTATGGAACGATTCAGCGTCGACCGATGCATCGAGTGGTCCCATCCATGGTCGCCGGGGTGGGCTGAGTCGACGGCTGCTTCGATGCCGGCGGACGAGAGCTTCGGGCTTGGACGGGGTTGGGGCTACAGTGCATCCGGTGACGAACGGAGTAGATGGGGAGGATCTACGGGGACTAGGTGGTGCGCTGGTGGTGATAAAGGAGGACGGGGGCTTGGGCTTGAGCTGATTTGAGAGGGTCGCCGCGGCGACCATGGCGGCCAATAGGGGAGAGGAGAGGTTCCGAGGCTCGGGCAATGCACTAGGGAGGAATAGAGGAGCGAGGTGAGGTCGATGGCGAAGGGAAATGGCACCAGGGAGGCCTTATATAGGCAGGGGAGGGGTGTGTCATGCTGTCGCCGCCGCGGACGCCTGGCCGGTGCCGCGGACGCGTGTGCACGTGCATGAGCTGGGAGTTAGGCGACGAGAGGGAACGGTAGGGAGAGCTCATGGGGAAGAGTCGGCCAAGGGAGCGCAGGGAGGAAGAAGACAGCGAGCTACGAGCCAAACCGCCACTGTTCGCCCGTGGGCGCGAGGCCGCTTGCGTCGGTGAGGAAGCGGACGGAGGGGGAGAGGGGTCCAGGGAAACGGCGACGACAATAGGAAGACAAGTGAAATGGTCATGCACGCGATGACGACGAGAGGGGAGGGGCCCGAGCAAGAAGCCATCCAGCTCGCGTCCATGGCATGCCAGAGAGGTGGTCACTGTGCGCACTGGCATGTAGCGGGGGAGATGGGCTGGAACCTGTTGTCTAGTGGTAATTTCTTCCAAGGGAGGTTTCAACTACGGTGGTAGATCATTGAAAAACGCTCTGGTTAAATGGAAATTAACCTCTGAAGTTTACTGTAGTAAACTTGGCCGTGCACTGGTGATCAACAGGGAAGTGATTGAATCCAAAGAGTTTGTCTGGGGTGATTAGCTTAGGAAGGACTATAATCCTGGAGAGTTTGATGAGATTTGGATCAAGATTTAATGTAGTAGCTTTGCAACTCACCAAAATGGTCAAGAAACTTGATTTTGATGATGCACTCACATGGTGATGCCACTTGGGCTGAAATTTAGCAAGGCTTGATGATTTGGTCACACAATGATGTTGTAAAATTTTCATACCAATTGGATTTACCAAAATGGTACTTGCTTCACAAACATCCTTGCTGACCAGGAACTTGCAATAATTTTGGATAAATATTGGCTAAGTGAAATGGTTCAAAATTGGGTGCAGAGATGTCATTTTGGTACGAGAACAATCTGGTAATTTCTCAGAATTAATGAAGCAATATAAAATGCACTTGCTTCACAACCTGAAAATATTGCGAGAATCAAAGATTTGGTCCTGTGCTCACATAGATCAAAGGATGGAGCTAAAATTTGGAGGAGGGTCAGGATATGAGCTCATGAAGGTGTGTGCAAAATTTCAACTCATTTGGATAACCCTAGCCAGTACTTCCTTCACAATACCTTCTGTCTGACAGAAAGTTTGAAAAATTGCTGAGGAAGATTGGCTAGGCAAATAAAGTTGAATTTTGGCATGAGGCAGTGATTTGGACATAAGAAAATGCCCGAAAGGTTTGGGAGCAATCAGGAAAGGATAGATGGCACTTCCTTCACAGAAAGCCACACTGGACAGAAATGAAGATTAATTATTTGGGCATATTTGACAAACATATCATCCAAGGAATTATGAGAATTATTTAGGGATTTTTGGATGGACAGAAGTATAGGTTGCTTCACAACCTAGGGCAGACATGGTTATTCTCTTAATAGAAAAAGGAATATTCCCTAGAAAAAGATTTTTGGGTTTGGTCAAGGAGTGAAGTGACATGATCTTGGCAAGGTTTTGAGAATGATGAGCCACTTGGGAGGGGGGATGAGGATGATTTCCCGGGTGGCAAGACCACAGAACCACTCCAAAAAGAAAATCAGAGCAAAAACAAAATAAATCAAAAAGAAAAGGGCCAAAAGCCAGGCTGTTACACATATTCATGCTTTTGTTTCTATATCATCTTAGTTAAATTTCCGGATGAATAATTTTATCTTTTCGGGAATTATATAATCCTTATTTAAATAATAGACTTTGGTATATAGAGGCACACATGGCGACCAACCTCACCTCTGAGCAATGAGTGCACTAGCATGTGCACCTCTTTATTGGAAGATCTTCTATTGCGAAGAAAGGGGCTATTTTCTAGGCCTTGCTAGTCGTCGTAGTCTCCTCCGCTTGTGGTCTCCCATAATGGCATAATGAACCACTGTGGAGGGTATTGGTAACGCGGAACCAATGGTTCTATTGTTTGAGGGTTCCAAATGTCATCGAACATGACTTCAATGCACCCACAAAATCACACCCACGGCTCATTGACACCTCCTGCACCACAGCTTTGCTGCGGCACTTCAAGACGTGTTTCATCTCCCCCTCTCCCCACAGGCCTTTGATGAAGTACAGAGACTCCAGGCAGAAACTAGAGGGATCGACCTGTCAAATGCAACCCTAAGCAATGACGTCTGGACGTATATTTGGGGGGACAAATAATACACAACTCGCAAATATTATTCCTTTTGCTTTCGAGACATCCAGGCACACCAAGCCTTTCGACTGCTGTGGAAATCCAAATCAACCATGAAGATTAAAGTCTTCGGATGGCTGTTGCTCTCGGACCGCTTCAACACAAGGAATATGCTTAAACGGCGCCACTACAATATTGAGAGCAATCAACATTGCATACTCTGTGGAAGACACATAGAAGAAACATTGGAACACTTGTTCTTTGAATGCCACATCAGCACGCAATGTTGGGACACGCTGGGGATTGATTGGCACGATGGAATATCACGCTTGGACATGGTTTCAAGGGCGAGAGAAGCGTGGAGAAGACCACTCTTTATGGAAGTTTTCCTTCTGGCTGCATGGAGTATTTGGAAAGAACGCAACAACAAGCACTTTAGAGGGATTACTCCTTCTCGTTTAGCTTGGCTTAATAGATTTAAGTCTGACTTCTCACTCCTAGTCCATAGAGTCAAGGAGAAACATAAACACCTCATCCCTCTAATCTTGTCCTCTCTACATTAATATAGCACTTCTTGCCTTTTCCCAAAGGGAAAATGGATTTGTAATCTAACCATGTAACCTATTACACCCATTAATTTAATTCTTTCACAGTAGGGGGTTCCCCTACTGTTTACGGTCAAAAAAAATGGGTCCAGGATAAGACCGTCATAAGTGAGTTTTCATCAACAGATACTAGAAGAATTTTTTTAGGGCCCCCAAGTTTTAGTTTCGCCCCGGCCCCCCTAAAACTTAGGACCAGCCCTCCGCGGAAGATTACAAAACTAATTTTATTGGAAAGGTATTGGTTATAGATGTTGCAAGCTGAATTGGGCCAGCCCATTCACATAACTCAAGAGAGAAGGTTGGCATTGTAGGCGTACACAGCAGAGTACTTTTCCACTAAAGGATACCATAAACATCAATACTAGAGAGAGGAAAATGTTTCATTTCGGAAGACGTACTTATGTATGCCTTCGTCAACTGGGGATCCTGATAGGTGGGATGCACCTATCGGGTTCTAACCATTACACGGCTGGGACAGGGGAGGATGGCGATAACGTGTCACACCCTGCATTTTGTAACATGTCATTTGCATCAATAAAGCATGAAAATTTGGACCAGCAAATTTTTTTGGCATCATTTGGCTTTTATTTGGAATTAAGTTTTTCTCCCTGTGTTTTTCAAGTGCTCATTTAAGTCAACTACTCCCTCTTGTAGAATTCATCTCCTTACCCAAAACTTCTGCCCAATGATCATACCAAGTGTTTATAGTAGTATAGTATTTTCTTATAAAATTAATTTGGCCAAAATGTATTTTCAAAAATTAGTATTCCAAAAACCCCTGAATTGACGTTTGCACTGCAAGTGCTTGATTTAGGGTGAGAAAATTATTTCAAAAGGTTTATTTGAAACCTAGTAGTTATGGCAAATTTTAACATGCTCCCTCTTACCCCTTATTTTTACATATGAGGTAAGAAGGTAAGAGTTAATCCGACCACTAATTAATGTGATCAACGGCTCAGATCTACTACATACTCTTACCTCTCATGTGAAAAGAGGGGGTAAGAGGGACCATGCTAAAACTGCTCAGTAGTTATAGGACTCCCAGAAACCACAAAAGTATAATTTTAAAAGTTATTTTCCTATTTTATTTAAAAGCTTGTTCTTAAGGCCAGAAATGGTCTTTAATAGGGAAAAATTATTTAATTATTTCAAAAATATTTGCCAAAATTCAGGGAGACTCATAGGACATATATTGTCCATATATAAGAGTTTCAACACTTGGTCATGTTCAAAATATTGGGCTAATCCCTCAGAAACCCTTTCTGGATATTTCAAGCTTTTGAAATATTTACAAAGGAAATATTCTCTAAAAATTCCAGGGAAATTCTATCATGTCATATATGACATATTTGATGATCTTGCCAAGCCCCATGCCTTGGGAAGCAAGAAAACATCATCAAAACCCCTCAAAAGCGTTCTGTCCATATCTGAAGTTTGAGCAACTTTACATTGCCAAACTTGTCCAAATGCTCTCAAACTTGGTGCACATGCTAGAATGGTCTAATAAGGCATCTAGACCAAATGGCACAAGCTTTGGAGAAGGGTAACTTGATCAGAGTACCCCAAAACCAATTCTGTTCAAATTCAAATTTGAACAACTTTACATTACCAACTTTTTACTTGGGGCTTCAAACTTTGTGGGCATGATCATAACCCCAAATGATGACACTACACCAAGTGGTGCATCAAGGGGAAATGATTAGCTTGACTTAAACATGGTGAAACCATTTCTGTTGATTTCTAGGGTTCACCAAAGTTACATTGGCAAGTTTCTTCAAACAAGTCCAAATTTGGTGAAACACCCTATTTCCATATGCCATTTAATCATGTCAAGTGTCATGGCTAGTGGAGATCATTTGACTGCTCTAAACATCATCAAACACCTTCTGCCATTTTACCAAAACCACTGTTTTGGCCCCTTTTACTATTTACCTTGGACTCAACTTTCTACCACAGCATCACCTAGTCACCCTCTACCTCCAGTAACCCTCCCATGACCAGAGTTCAATAATTGAAGGGTGAAAACCCCATTTTACCTTGCTGGACAGCCCAGTTCTTACCTTCCCTCAGCCTCCCTCCTCTTCCATTGGATAGCCAAGGCATCCAAGGCCTCAGCCCGTTTGTTTACTCTGTGCTTGACCCCCCCAGACACGGTGGACGCGCCCAGCTAGCCAACGGCATGCCCTGGCATGCAGAAGGCACGCTTCAGAGCACGCTACAGTGCGCGTCCGCACTGTAGCCTCGCCCAATCAGTCGTCCCCGACCACCTCGTGCTCCTCCCTCATGTCGTTCGATGCACCGCGGCGTCCGCAACGCCCCCCGGCGCTGTCCTCCTCCTCCTTCTCCCTCCAGTGGACGCCCTCGCACGCGCCGGCCGCCCGCGAGCTCCAGTCCTCGGCCTCACACGCGCGCAGCTCCGGAAGCTTCCCCCGCTCCCTCTCTTCCTCTCCCCTGCCCTGGACCTCGTCCAGCAACCCCGCAGACACCTCCCAATCGCCTCCCGTGCCCTGTGGAAACGAGCAGAGGCTCGCCGGCGCACAGGTCCACGGCACCTCGCCGTTCGCCTATAAAAAGACCTCCCGAGCCTCTCCTCTCCTCACCAGTCGCTCTCTCCCTCACTCAATCTTCCCCCTGAGCCACTCGCCCCACTCCAGACAGGCCCGAGCTCGAGATCGAGCTCGAGCTCCGCCGTGGCGGCTCACCTTCGTCCGCTCGGTACAGGCCGCCCCAGCCACTCCTCTCACTCGATCTGGCACCACGGCACATCACTGACTCCTTTCCCCCTCTCTCCCCTCTCTGCAGCTGCCGGAATCGACCGGAGCAACATCCGCCCGAAGCCCCTCCGCCACGTAACCTCGCCGTCGGCGACCCAGGCCACTCCGGCGACCCGCACCACCTCCACCAGATCGGCGACACTCCGCTGAATCCATCCCTGCCCTTAGCTCGCCCCGCCGTGCCTCGAAACATCGCCGGTGAGCTCGCCGGCTCTCTGCCGGAGGGTTAGGGATGACAGGAGGGCCCCGCCAGTCAGCCTCCCCTCGTCATCTCCCCTCTCTCCTCTCACTGACGCCGGGCCCCGCCCGTCAGGTTTGAAAACCCTGGCGCGCGCGCTGGCGCCCGTGCGGTGGGCTGTTCGCCCTGGGCCTGCTGCTCTGTGGCCGTTCTGGCCCAGTGGCACAGGGCCCTTTTTCTTTTTCTTTTCTGTGGGATTTTCAAATAATTCCACAGGATTAAATATTTATCCAAATAAATTAATTCCAGTTCCTAAAAACTTGTAAAAATCCAGCCTGTTTAATGATCTCACTTTCACCCATATCCATGAACCTTTTCTGTTATGTTCTAATTTAAATTCATATTTGAACACTGAAGCCTCTGTTCAAAAATTCATGTACCCCATTCTGTCACTCCAAAGCTCAAACTAAGAATTTTTGTCATCTTAGTTTTCCCTCTAGTATTTGATAAAAATAGGTTGACATTTTTCTGAGCACTTTGTTTTTTCTGTTTTTATTGTGGTCTTATTTTCCCGTTGTTTATTGTGACGATTAGATACCGTGTTTGACGAGGTTGCTGAAGAAGAAGGAGGGGAAGGATTTGAAGACCTTGAAGACCAAGCCAATCCAGGCAAGCAGCCCTTTGACCATGATACCTTTGTGTTCGTCGGAACCCATTTATTTCTGAATGCATGATGATAAGAGTGACGGTGGTGACCTAGTTGAGAGCCACCACATGATGCATGCCTTACTCATAAACTAGCTATGTGCTTAGATGCAATGCAAATGTTTAGTAGTGATGCTTAGGGATGCATGTGTGCCATGAAACCTTCATGGTTACATTCATTTCAAAAAAACCATCGGGTGCCCCTAATGCCCGAGGGTGATATTGAGTTAGGTCATCACTTGAGGAAGAAGTGGTGTGCCAATAAAGATTCTTGTGTGTGGGTGAAATGATGGATTAGATTTATGTGTGACTACCGTCCCAACCAAACATGTGCAACCACTCTACCCCTTATGGGACGGGGCATTATTGATTACTTAGGCTGATACTAGCATGGTGCCCGCATTACTAGTGACGGGAAAGACTTGAGGTCACTCCCGAGACAGGGTCGTGCTTGGATAGACGACCATGACTGTTTTTACAGGGCACCGGACACACTGTTGGTCCCTTCGTGTACGCGTGACATTGAAAATAGGGCAAGTCCCATGATCTATTGTTTGTACTCGAGGGCCGTGTACCAACGAGTGGACCCTATGCTAGTGTCGTCTAAGGAAAGATAATACCGAGTGCTTCCCCCGAGTACTTGAGGTACTACGGGATCGTGGGTGACATGAAAGCTTCCCGGATCTTGTGGGTAAAGTGTGCAACCTCTGCAGAGTGTAAAACTATTCGAATAGCCGTGTCCACAGTCATGGACAGTTGGGTGGTGCTACTTAAACTATGTCCAGAATTTTACTATCTCGATGAAAGTATATGTGTGTGTTGAGTCAAGGTGGTGACTTCACTCGTTGAATTGAATCCTATTCATGTTGATATCGGTAACATGTCTTCGAGGTTACCTAAATTTATTGATGCATGTTACTTGATGGTAGAATATTTAATCTAGCTTGTAGCTAGGTTGCTCATTATTGTTTAATTGCATTGTTACCTTGAACCTAATCATGGGTTGCTTGCGAGTACATTCAAAGTACTCATTGGCTTGCCACTGATTATTTAATTGGCCAGGAATGGAGGAGCATGAATATGAAGAAGAATTCTATGGAGACGAACATGCGAACTAGGATGCTTTCCCAGTCAGAATGCCTGTAGGGTTAAGGCAGATGGCATGGGTTCTACTTATCTACGAAGACTTCCGCTATTCGAGTTATTTGCTATTCAGCCCTTGAGGCTTTATCTATGTAAGACTTGGCCATAATGGTCATAATTTGTGTAAGACGGTATGTATGGATGTAAGACTCTTGTTATTCAGCTTCTGTGTGTTCAGTGAGTATTGATCTCTGGGATCACTGTACACGTGCATTCGGTGATCTCGACTCTTAAGTCGGGGTCCCCACAGAGCTGGTATCAGAGCCATCCTGACTGTAGGAAGCCTTAGTTAGCATGGGCGTTAGTTAGACGAGACCCTTTTCAAAAACCATCTGAACCTCTCTTCTTTTCAAAACCTTACTAACCTGAGATATCATCGGCTTATTAACCTCTCCTATTCAACCTTTGTAGATGGCCGCTGTACCTGAAGAGCACCTGACCACTGGGTTTCCCTTGCTTCTCGAGGATAGCCTCCAGGAGTGCCAGTTCCACCGAGCGCCCATCCTCACCTACCTTGAGCATTGGGTTAGCGACACTGAGGTGGAGTACCATGTGGAAGTGATCATGAAGGCAAACGATCCTCCCACAAGCTGGCTCTTCGAGGGACCCCAGATGGCAACACTACCTCTCGCTGTCGAGGCTGCTGCACTCAAGGCACGGACCCATCTCCGTGAGCTTCTTCCGGAGATGGCAGCCAAGATGACAACCCGCTTCTTGCCTTATCGGAAGGAAGGTGAAGATGAAAGCAGCGCGCAAGACCCTCCACTGCAGGAAGGACTTCCACTTCGATTCCAAAACTACTTCAGCCTATGTGCCGACAGCTTGGCACAAGATTTGGCCTCGGAATCGATGAAGCTCCGAGAAGAACTTCACAAGACCAAGGCACTTCTTCGTCGAGCACAAGAGAAGACAGATAGGATCAAGAAGGAAGGTGCGCCTCCCGGACTGTCCGCTATCGCGTACCGAGGTGGAAGGCCCTCAGGAGATGTATCTTCCAAGGATGAAGAACCACCCCGGTGACGCCGTATAACGGCGAGGGAATATCGCAAGCTTTTCACTGCACCACCGACAAAACACCGTCGTATCCAACTCCTCCACTCCCCCACACCCTCAAGTGACAAGGGGGCCCAGACAGATGAAGACAAAGAGGAAGACCCAGAAGAGCCAGAATAAGCGACCGAGCATTCCGCCGCTTAGGCTTTATTCGCAAC
Organism: Secale cereale; assembly: GCA_902687465.1. NCBI lineage: Eukaryota > Viridiplantae > Streptophyta > Magnoliopsida > Poales > Poaceae > Secale > Secale cereale. The sequence goes on along the minus strand of LR738712.1, from coordinate 46,612,410 downwards.
TCGGATATGCCAGTTCGTGACCTCTACAGTAGGATAGGTCGTGTAACCCCTATGCACAGTCGAGTCCTTGTATGGTTCATATGAAGCCATCTAGTGTTTGCTTTTGTTGTGTTTGGATGTATGTCGTATTCTCCCTTCGGGAATATGTAAACGACTACATCACCCATTTGAATTTTAATGAATGTGATTGGCCCTTTCGGCCCTTGCATGATTTGATTAGTGTCACACCCACCCCCTTACTAGGCACCCATCTTTATTGCTTTCCCTCTTCCAAATCATGAGACCTTTTACCGCTCCAATAGGATCCCTGTTGTAACTCGTACGGGTACCTCTACCCAGCTGCCTGAAGCCGGAGCATCCGCTCAATCAGAGGCCGGCCACGACCAAACCAACGACCAAGCTCCACCACCACCACCTCCTCCGAACATGGACATGGCTCAGCTTCTCCAAGCTTTCCGAGAGGAACGCCAAGCCAACACCACAGCCCTTCAGATGATTGCTCAAGCTGTCACCAACAACCACCAGCCGGCAGGGAATGGCAATGGACGTTCCACGTTGGCAGAGTTCAAGAAGCATGCACCACCAACTTTTATCGAGACTGCTGAACCCCTGGATGCAGACGACTGGGTCCGCACCATTGAGGACTTGCTGGAACTAGTCGGATGCACCGAAGACCGCGAGAAAGTGGCTTATGCTGCCCACTGCCTCGGGGGGACTGCTAGAGCTTGGTGGGATGGATTCAAGGTCATGCATGCTGGGCAAGACATCACTTGGGACAACTTCAAGGCAGAATTCCGCAAGGCCCATATTCCTTCCGGAATCATGGCCATCAAAAAGCGTGAATTCCGAGCCCTGAAGCAAGGAAGTGGCACTGTCAAGGAGTACATGCAGAAGTTCAGTGTTCTGTCAAGGTATGCTCCTGAAGACGTCAGCATTGATGCTGCAAAAAGGGAGCGCTTCATGGAAGGCCTCAATCAGGCTTTGCAGTACTCGCTTGTCGTGTGCGACTGCCCAACCTTCCCTGACCTGGTGAACAAAGCACTCATGCTTGAAGACAAGCGGCGTGCTCTGGAAGACACTCGCAAGCGCAAGATGGTCAGCAAGGGAAGTTCCAGCAACCAGAAGCCTCGCCCGTGGCAGTCAACCCCGGTCAAGCCAACCTACCAGCAACCAAGAGCTCCAGCACCTCGCACCAACTATCAGCCTCAGCAGTATGCCAACCCAAGGCCAGCATTCAACCCCAATAGCAGTGGTGGCAACAAGATCAATAATCCAAACCAAGTCACTTGCTTTGGATGTGGTCAGTCAGGACACATCTCAAGGGTGTGCCCCAACAAGAAGCCTGATGCCTCGCGCCCCAATGCGCAGAACCCAGGACAAGGCCGCGGGATGCCACCCAGGAACCCAGCTCCTCGCAACCCGCCAAACCAAGGGAAGGGGCGTGTGAATCACGTCACTGCTGAAGAAGCCCATGAAGACACGGACGTCGTGCTGGGTACGTTCCTTGTCAACTCAGCACCTGCAACTGCCTTGTTTGATTCTGGAGCCACGCATTCATTTGTCACTCAAAGATTTGCATTAAAAAGTGGCATGACCCCTACACCCCTGAATAACCCCATGGTGGTACAAACCCCCGGAGCAGAGATGAGAGCCAAGATAGGCTGTAAGGGAGTCAGTATTACCATTAACGGGGTAGATTTCCTAGCAGACCTTATCATCCTCAGATCACAAGGCTTGGATGTGATCCTAGGCGTGAATTGGCTCAGCAAGCACCAAGGCTTGTTAGACTGTGCCAATCGGACTGTCACTGTGACCAATGATCAAGGAGTCGAAGTTAAGTTTGCTTCCAACTCCTCTTCCTCTCAAGCCATTCAAGTCAACTATCTGTCTGAAGTTGGCTGGAGCAAGTACCGGTAGTATGCGAGTATCCCGATGTCTTTCCGGATGAGCTATCGGGAATGCCCTCTGACCGTGACATTGATTTCATCATCGAGCTCGTGCCCGGGGCAGGACCCATCTATAAGAAGCCTTATAGAATGGGGACGGAGGAACTAGCCGAGTTGAAGAAGCAACTGGAAGAGCAACTGAGGAAGGGATTTATCCGCCCAAGTGCCTCTCCTTGGGGGTCACCTGTTCTGTTTGTGGCAAAAAGGGACGGTACCATCCGCTTATGCATTGACTATCGTTCCCTTAATGAGGTTACAATCAAGAACAAGTATCCACTTCCCAAGATTGAAGATCTGTTTGATCAGCTCAGCGGAGCCAAGGTGTTCTCCAAGATCGACCTCCGATCTGGGTACTACCAGCTGTAGATCAGACCCCAAGATATTCCGAAGACGGCATTTGTAACCAGATATGGCCTGTACGAGTGCACTGTCATGTCCTTTGGGTTAACCAATGCCCCAGCTTACTTCATGTATCTCATGAATAAAGTCTTCATGGAATATTTGGACAAGTTTGTTGTTGTCTTCATCGATGACATTCTTGTCTTCTCGAAGACGGAAGAAGAGCACGAACAACATTTGAAGATGGTCCTAGACAAGCTTCGGGAGCACCAACTATACGCCAAATTCAGCAAGTGTGAGTTTTGGCTGCATAAAGTTGGATTCTTAGGTCATGTCTTGACCGAAGAAGGATTGTCAGTTGATCCCGCGAAGATCGAAGCTGTGACCCAATGGCAATCTCCAACGACCGTCAAGGAAGTCAGAAGCTTCCTCGGACTTGAGGGCTATTACCGCAAATTCGTGGAAGGATTCTCTAGCATTGCCCGGCCAATGACTCAGCTCCTCAAGAAGGACAAGAAGTTCGAATGGACGCCAAAATGCGAAGAGAGCTTCCAAGAGCTCAAGAAGAGATTGACCACCGCCCCAGTTCTGGCAACACCTGATATTCACAAGGAGTTTGTGATATATTGTGATGCCTCTCGAACCGGATTGGGAAGCGTTCTGATGCAAGAAGGCCGAGTCATAGCTTACCTCTCCAGGCAGCTACGACCTCATGAAGAGAACTACGCTACTCACGATCTTGAGTTAGCAGCAGTGGTTCATGCCTTGAAGACATGGCGGCATTACCTCCTAGGGAAACGGTGTGAGATATACACAGACCACAAAAGTCTGAAGTACATTTTCACCCAAAAGGAATTGAACATGAGGCAACGAAGATGGTTGGAACTCATCAAATATTATGATCTCAGTGTTCAATATCACCCCGGGAAGGCTAACGTGGTGGCCGATGCCTTAAGAAGAAAGGCTTGCTCCTTGAATGCCAAATTCAAAAGAGGCAGCCAGCCCTATTTAAGGAGCTCGAACAATTCAGTTTGGAATTGGTCACCCCTGGATTTCTAGATCATCTGGAAGTCAAACCAACCATGATGGACGAAGTCAAGATGGCGCAAGGTGGGCACGCAAGCATTGAAGGCATCAAGAAGAAGATGAAGCTAGGCAAGGCCCCAGGATTCTCCGAGGATGAGCACGGGATTGTTTGGTACAAAGGCCGCATCTGCGTACCAAACAAGATGGAGCTGAAGAACCTGATCCTGCAAGAAGCCCACGACACTCCGTATTCCATCCACCCTGGAGGAACCAAGATGTATCAAGACTTGAAGGAAAGATTCTGGTGGCACGGGATGAAAAGAGAGATTGCAACCTATGTTGCAAAGTGTGATGTGTGCCAAAGGGTCAAGGCTGAATATCAGCGACCCGCGGGATTGCTCCAACCACTCAAGGTTCCTGAGTGGAAGTGGGATAAAGTCGGAATGGACTTCATCACTGGATTACCAAGGTCGAATAGAGGGCATGACTCCATCTGGGTCATAGTCGACCATTTGACCAAGGTAGCCCATTTCCTTCCTGTCAAGACTACTTATGATGGCAACCGGCTGGCAGCTCTCTACATCGACAGAATTGCAAGCCTTCATGGCGTTCCCAAGGAGATTGTGTCAGATCGAGGAACCCAGTTCACCTCAAGGTTCTGGAAGAAGTTCCAAGAAGCCTTGGGAACCAAGTTGTCTTTCAGCACAGCTTTCCACCCACAGACCGGAGGTCAGATAGAACGAGTAAATCAAATCCTCGAAGACATGCTCCGAGCCTGTGTCTTGGCATATGGAGCCAAGTGGGAAGATTGCCTCCCTTTTGACGAGTTCTCCTATAACAACAGTTATCAGTCGAGCCTTCAGATGGCACCATTTGAGGTGTTGTACGGACGTAGATGTCGCACACCCCTCAACTGGTCAGAGACGGGAGAAGGGCTAGTCTTTGGACCAGATATTCTCCGCGAAGCAGAAGAGCAAGTCCAACTAGTCAGAGAACATTTGAAGGCACCCAAGTCAAGGCAGAAGAGCTATGCTGACACTCACCGCCGGGACATGAGCTTCCATGTCGGGGACCATGTGTACCTACGGGTAAGTCCTCTAAAGGGAACCAAGCGTTTCCACGTCAAGGGGAAGCTTGCACCAAGGTTCATTGGACCCTTTGAGATCACTGCACGACGAGGAGAAGTGGCTTACCAGTTGGAACTACCACCTGAGCTATCCGATGTGCACAACGTATTCCACGTGTCACAACTCAGGAAGTGTCTCCAAGTTCCAAACAAGCCTGATCTCTACAAGGATGTTGATCACCAAGCTATTGATCTTCAGCCTGATTTGACCTACCACGAGAAGCCCATTCGCATTCTGGATGAAGCAGAACGACGGACGCGAAGCCACACCATCAAGTACTTCAAGGTCCAGTGGAGCAACCACACGAAAGCAGAAGCAACATGGGAACGTGAAGATTATCTTAGATCCGAGTACCCCAATCTCTTTTAAGACCTAGTTTAGGAATCTCGGGGAAGAGATTCTTGTAAGGGGGGTAGGTATGTCACACCCTGCATTTTGTAACATGTCGTTTGCATCAATAAAACATGAAAATTTGGACCAACAAATTTTTTTGGCATCATTTGGCTTTTATTTGGAATTAAGTTTTTCTCCCTGTGTTTTTCAAGTGCTCATTTAAGTCAACTACTCCCTCTGGTAGAAATCATCTCCTTACCCAAAACTTTTGCCCAATGATCATACCAAGTGTTTATAGCAGTATAGTATTTTCTTATAAAATTAATTTGGACAAAATGTATTTTCAAAAATTAGTATTCCAAAAACCCCTGAATTGAGGTTTGCACTGCAAGTGCTTGATTTAGGGTGAGAAAATTATTTCAAAAGGTTTATTTGAAACCTAGTAGTTATAGGACTCCTAGAAACCACAAAAGTACAATTTTAAAAGTTATTTTAATATTTTATTTAAAAGCTTTTTCTTAAGGCCGTAAATGGTCTTTAATAGGGAAAAATTATTTAATTATTTCAAAAATATTTGCAAAAATTCAGGGAGACTCATAGGACATATATTGTCCATATATAAGAGTTTCAACACTTAGTCATGTTCAAAATATTGGGCTAATCCCTCAGAAACCCTTTCTGGATATTTCAAGCTTTTGAAATATTTACAAAGGAAATATTCTCTAAAAATTGCAGGGAAATTCTATCATGTCATATATGACATATTTGATGATCTTGCCAAGCCCCATGCCTTGGGAAGCAAGAAAACATCATCAAAACCCCCCAAAACCATTTTTTTGTCCATATCTGAAGTTTGAGCAACTTTACATTGCCAAACTTGTCCAAATGCTCTCAAACTTGGTGCACATGCTAGAATGGTCTAATAAGGCATCTAGACCAAATGGCACAAGCTTTGGAGAAGGGTAACTTGATCAGAGTACCCCAAAACCAATTCTGTTCAAATTCAAATTTGAACAACTTTACATTACCAACTTTTTACTTGGGGCTTCAAACTTTGTGGGCATGATCATAACCCCACATGATGACACTACACCAAGTGGTGCATCAAGGGGAGATGATTAGCTTGACTTAAACATGGTGAAACCATTTCTGTTGATTTCTAGGGTTCACCAAAGTTACATTGGCAAGTTTCTTCAAACAAGCCCAAATTTGGTGAAACACCCTATTTCCATATGCCATTTAATCCTGTTAAGTGTCATGGCTAGTGAAGATCATTTGACTGTTCTAAACATCATCAAACACCTTCTGCCATTTTACCAAAACCACTGTTTTGGCCCCTTTTACTATTTACCTTGGACTCAACTTTCTACCACAGCATCACCTAGTCACCCTCTACCTCCAGTAACTCTCCCATGACCAGAGTTCAATAATTGAAGGGTGAAAACCCCATTTTACCTTGCTGGACAGCCCAGTTCTTACCTTCCCTCAGCCTCCCTCCTCTTCCATTGGATAGCCAAGGCATCCAAGGCCTCGGCTCGTTTGTTTACTCTGTGCTTGACCCCCCAGACATGGTGGACGCGCCCAGCTAGCCAACGGCATGCCCTGGCATGCAGAAGGCACGCTCCAGAGCACGCTACAGTGCGCGCCCGCACTGTAGCCTCGCCCAATCAGCCGTCCCCGACCACCTCGTGCTCCCCCCTCGTGCCGTTCGATGCACCGCGGCGTCCGCAACGCCCCCCGGTGCTGTCCCCCTCCTCCTTCTCCCTCCAGTGGACGCCCTCGCACGCGCGCCGGCCGCCCGCGAGCTCCAGTCCTCGGCCTCACACGCATGCAGCTCTGGAAGCCTCCCTCGCTCCCTCTCTTCCTCTCCCCTGCCCTGGACCTCGTCCAGCAACCCCGCAGACACCTCCCCAGCGCCTCCCGTGCCCTGTGGCAACGAGCAGAGGCTCGCCAGCACACAGGTCCACGGCGCCTCGTCGTTCGCCTATAAAAAGACCTCCCGAGCCTCTCCTCTCCTCACCAGTTGCTCTCTCCCTCACTCAATCTTCCCCCTGAGCCACTCGCCCCACTCCAGACAGGCCCGAGCTCGAGCTCCGCCGCGACGGCTCACTATCGTCCGCTCAGTCCAGGCCGCCCCAGCCACTCCTCTCACTCGATCTGGCACCACGGCACATCACTGACTCGTTTCCCCCTGTCTCCCCTCTCTGCAGCTGCCGGAATCGACCGGAGCAACATCCGCCCGAAGCCCCTCCGCCGCGTGACCTCGCCGTCGGCGACCCAGGCCACTCCGGCGACCCGCACCACCTCCACCAGATCGGCAACACTCCGCTGAATCCATCCCAGCCCTTAGCTCGCCCCGCTGTGCCCCGAAACGTCGCCGGTGAGCTCGCCGGCTCTCTACCGGAGGGTTAGGGATGACAGGTGGGCCCCGCCTGTCAGCCTCCCCTCGCCCTCGCCCCTCTCTCCTCTCACTGACGCTGGGCCCCGCCCGTCAGGTTTGAAAACCCTCGCGCGCGCTGGCGCCCGTGCGGTGGGTTGTTCGCCCTGGTCCTGCTGCACTGTGGCCGTTCTGGCCCAGTGGCACAGGGCCCTTTTTCTTTTTCTTTTCTGTGGGATTTTCAAATAATTCCACAGGATTAAATATTTATCCAAATAAATTAATTCCAGTTCCTAAAAACTTGTAAAAATCCAGCCTATTTAATGATGTCACTTTCACCCATATCCATGAACCTTTTCTGTTCTGTTCAAATTTAAATTCATATTTGAACACTAAAGCCTCTGTTCAAAAATTCATGTACCCCGTTCTGTCACTCCAAAGCACAAACTAAGAATTTTTGCCATCTTAGTTTTCCCTCTAGTATTTGATAAAAATAGGTTGACATTTTTCTGAGCACTTTGGTTTTTCTGTTTTTATTGTGGTCTTATTTTCCCGTTGTTTATTGCGACGATAAGATACCGTGTTTGACGAGGTTGCTGAAGAAGAAGGAGGGGAAGGATTTGAAGACCTTGAAGACCAAGCCAATCCAGGCAAGCAGCCCTTTGACCATGGTACCTTTGTGTTCCTCGGAACCCATTTATTTCTGAATGCATGATGATAAGTGTGACGGTGGTGACCTAGTTGAGAGCCACCACATGATGCATGTCTTACTCATAAACTAGCTATGTGCTTAGATGCAATGCAAATGTTTAGTAGTGATGCTTAGGGATGCATGTGTGCCATGAAACCTTTGTGGTTACATTCATTTCAAAAAAAAACCATCGGGTGCCCCTAATGCCCGAGGGTGATATTGAGTTAGGTCATCACTTGAGGAAGAAGTGGTGTGCCAATAAAGATTCTTGTGTGTGGGTGAAATGATGGATTAGATTTATGTGTGACTACCGTCCCAACCAAACATGTGCAACCACTCTACCCCTTATGGGACGGGGCATTATTGATTACTTAGGCCGATACTAGCATGGTGCCCGCATTACTAGTGACGGGAAAGACTTGAGGTCACTCCCGGGACTGGGTCATGCTTGGATAGACGACCATGACTGTTTTATAGGGCACCGGACACACCGTTGGTCCCTTCGTGTACGCGTGACATTGAAAATAGGGCAAGTCCCATGATCTATTGTTTGTACTCGAGGGTCGTGTACCAACAAGTGGACCCTATGCTAGTGTCGTCTAGGTAAAGATAATGACTGGGTGCTTCCCCCGAGTACTTGAGGTACTGCGGGATCGTGGGTGACACGAAAGCTTCCCGGATCTTGTGGGTAAAGTGCGCAACCTCTGTAGAGTGTAAAACTTTTCGAATAGCCGTGTCCACGGTCATGGACAGTTGGGTGGTGCTACTTAAACTATGTCCAGAATTTTACTATCTCGGTGAAAGTATATGTGTTTGTTGAGTCAAGGTGGTGACTTGACTCGTTGAATTGAATCCTATTCATGTTGATATCGGTAACCTGTCTTCGAGGTTACCTAAATTTATTGATGCATGTTACTTGATGGTAGAATATTTAATCTAGCTTGTAGCTAGGTTGCTCATTATTGTTTAATTGCATTGTTACCTTGAACCAAATCATGGGTTGCTTGCGAGTACATTCAAAGTACTCATTGGCTTGCCATTGGTTATTTAATTGGCCAGGCATGGAGGAGCAGGAATATGAAGAAGAATTCTATGGAGACGAACATGCGAACTAGGACGCTTTCCCAGTCAGAATGCCTGTAGGGTTAAGGCAGATGGCATGGGTTCTACTTATCTACGAAGACTTCCGATATTCGAGTTATTTGCTATTCAGCCCTTGAGGCTTTATCTATGTAAGACTTGGCCATAATGGTCATAATTTGTGTAAGACAGTATGTATGGATGTAAGACTCTTGTTATTCAGCTTCTGTGTGTTCAGTGAGCATTGATCTTTGGGATCACTGTACACGTGCATTCGGTGATCTCGACTCTTAAGTCGGGGTCCCCACATAACGGCACTCATTGTTGCTGATATGGTGGTCGACGGCAGAAGAGTAGGTCGGGGATAGACATGCCCCAACGAAATGAACACAGTGGTGCGTCGTACGACTCCCGAAGACCAAGATAGTCAGAGTCGAGATTCTAAGTCGGATCTATTTTCTTCAAACAAAATCGAGTCGTAGTATCAATTTATGGAAACAAGGATTCGGCTTGATTTACTCAAATAAGATATTTTATGTTCATGCCACAAATTTATATGGTTTCTATAGAGTTTTAGCATCAAATATAAAGGAAAACTTCAAAGTAATTAGGACATAATAGAGGTGTTCTAACATAGTAATAATATAATAGTAATCATCCACATTTGATTCTTCGATGTTGGTCGCATGTGAAGTGGAAAGATCAATGTTATCATCTTCTGTATATGGAACTCATTGTATCTTATTTTTTGTACATCCATCGTTAGCTTCATCTTCATTGCACTCACATACTTTGTATCATTCTGCTACAACTAAATGTAAGTGAACTAGGATATTTGTCGGATTCAGGGCTCCGTAAACCCAATGATGGTTCGAACACAGGGGCGTGTGCGAAGAACTCAACCTCTCCAGCCTATCAGCTCGTCGCTCTCACGGCCTAGCTCAATGAACATGAAAGGAAAGAGACTCCGCAGTTTACCCAGGTTTGGGCCACCTTGCGGTGTAAGACCCTACTCTTGCTTTGTGGTGGATTAGCCTCGCGGGGGGCTGAGGATGAACTAGTATAGAGGGAGAACAACCTCAGGAGGCATGTTCTTGAGTGAGCTAGCTAGGGTTCGAAGGTTGGATCTTGGATCCGGTCCCTTTCATATGGTGGTGGCTAGGCTGTATTTATAGTGGCCTTGGTCATCTTCCACCGAAATGAAGGCGGGAAGGGATACCACAACGACTAGTTTGAAAGGAGACAAGAAGTACATATTATCCTGATGAAAGGTGGTCTTCGCCTGCAAAGCTTCTGGCCGTGACGCCATGGTGGGCTTGGTGATGACATTCGTCCTGGCAGTCTTGGTCTTGTTGCATAGAAATGGAAACATTTGGTTGATTCCTCGGGACTCCGCGCCTGCCCTTGCCTCCTTAGCACCAAAGAGGAAACCTGCTGCTCTGCGCCTGCTGGCACCCGCCTGGCCTTGGTCGTCATGGCTTGCATCACTTGATCCTCACGAGGTGGGTACTCGCATAGGAATCTCCGCTCCTCAAGAGCCAGCCTAGGAGGCTGCTCCTTCCGGAGGTCTTAGCGTCCTCTGCCTCGCGAGGGTCTTGTCTTGTTGATGCTGAAGACGGGCCGTACCAGGTCGTCGATGGAGCCACACTATGGGCCGCTGGCAGGCAAGTCTGGGTACCCTGGTTCCCAGGACGCCGACAGTAGCCCCCGGGCCCAAGGCGCGCTCGGACTTGACTTCGAGGCGAAGCCAAGGGGCAAGGGCGAAGCACCATGGGCCCCAATTGCCTGCGAACCAAGTCGATGTGTGGCGCTTGATGGGATGTGGGCATCTCCACTTCCCCATGCAGCCTCGGCAACCATTCGACTTGACAACAGCCTGCTACATGCAGAAAACCCATCATTACTCTAAATCATGGGAGGCCGAAGGTTGGCCTCTATCCAGCTATAAATGGGAGAAGGGGCAGAGCCCCCTGCTCATCTATGTCTTCTCGCCGCCTGCTCCTCCTTCTTATTCCTTGTCCAGTCGTCTTGTTGAAGTCCATGGCGCCGATGAGGAGGTTCTCCACTGCAGAGAAAGGAAACGCCCCTTAGGTGGAAATTGAGCTACTCCCGCCAAAGAAGAGGTTCGATTGCTCCCGATACGCTGTGCGGAGCCCATGGTGACGCGGCCTTCGCATGAGCAGCCTCCGTCGGGCTTCCCAGTTCCTGCGTATGCTCGTGCGCAGAGCCCTACGCACAGGAGCGGTGGCCGGCACCGCGTGGAGCAGGGCCGCAATGGAGGGCAGGTGGTGGCCGCGCGGCTGCGCCACACGCGGACTCACGCCGAAGGTATGACCCGCGAGTTCGTGGTGTGGGCAGCAATGCCGCCGCGCACATGGATCCGGCTCATGAGGCCCTTCGCAGAGGAGATGCCGCCGCGGGTGCTCGTCGAGTTATGGTTGCAACACGTCGGGTGCTGCAACCAAGCTTCCGAAGCGGAAGTCAAGGTCGTCAGCTCTGGCGATGTCTTCATGACTCGAGGATGGGGCGAGATCGCCCGCGCCTGCCGCTCGGAGGGAGCTTTCACCATCCATTTTGAGTACGATGGAGCTACGACGCTCTCCTTCAAGGTCTTCGACAAGGACGGCCGACGGCTGGAATGCTGCCCCAGGGGAAGCGGCCAGGGCGGTGAGGCCACGGGCTATGGACTTGCCCTTGGCCTTGTCAGCGGCTCTTCGGATAACAGCGGAGCTACTTCGAACTCGAGCGACGACGTTAGCTACGAGCCGCCGTGCCCAGACCGCAGTAGCAATGTCATCCCGGCGTCGTCGGTGATGCTGTCGGGGCCATGGCTTTCCAGGGGTCTTTCATTCTTCTTCTTTTTGCTTCATCCCTGCACAGAACCATGACGAGCCCCGTGGGGGCATGTAAGAATTGTGATGCTTTTACCTTAATGTTATTACTCTTGATTCGGTGTCGTGATTGCGTCTACCGCCTCGGTGTGGTTCGCCTTTTCATTCTTGCGATAGCTTAGTGCTCTACGCCGACAGGACCCAGTCCCTAGGCAGGCTTCTACCATCGCTGGTATGCCAGGTCACGAAGCCGTGGTAAAGTCTAGGAGGTGAGTGGCCCGAGGTCCAGTGAGAGCCCCTGAGGCGCGATGCTCAAGGGGTCCCCTTTGGCGCACGAGCAGCTTCTGACAGACTGAAAGGGAGACATCCTTGCCCGAGCGAGATCGCGAGAGGCAAACCACTAATCACATGAGTCATGTATGCGCGTAAAGTGTGGCTTATCTTGGTGGGCCTGCGGTGATCCCTTTGCTGCGATGGTAGCCTTCGGTGCGGTGGACGGCTGTGCCCTGATGGCGGCGGCGCTCCTGAGAAAGACATGTACCAACCCTTTCTTCCTTGCTCATCTGAGTGATCTATGTCTTTGAGTCCCGGCCCTCGAGCGATGCTCAGCCGCCGCTGGTATGACAGGTCGCGGTGCCGTGGTCAAGGCAAGGGGGTGAGTGGTCGAGGGCCGGTAGGAGTCCCCGAGGTGTGTTGCTCAGGCCCCCCCCCCTTTAACATGCAAGCGACTTGCATGAGGATAGAGTGGCTTGCCTTGCGAGGGGTTACAACTAGAGGTGCTGGGGAGGCCACGTGCGACCCCGTCTCCGGAGGTTCCTGAATGTTAGCTGTAGAGGAAAACATAGTTGCGCTTGTTATTCTGCTGGTGGTCTCCCCGCTAGCAACTCGGGAGGAGGGCCTCTCTGGGCTACTCCCCAAGCTCTTCACATCACTCGAGGGTATCAGCTTCGGGGTAGACACCATGGTGGAGGAGGAGTGTCGCGCGCTTTTCACCTCAGCCGCGATGCATGTCTTCAGCCACCTTTATCTCCGGGATCCTAGCTTCGACCTTGGCGCTCTGATCGAGCCGGTGGCTCCTGAGTCCTGCAATGCTACTGCTGACGCTGTGGGAAGCACGTGAAGGCCCTGCTAGAGAAGTTTCTATGCGTCAACCCTGCGACCGTGGCTGCTGGAGCCGATGGCGAAGGTGGCAGTGGCGTTGTCGGCGACGAGCTTCCTATGGCGAGCGACATTGGCATCCAAGGCGGTGCTTCTTCCTAGCTTGGTCATGCGACATTTACCGTGCCTCGTGGAGGCGTGAGAACTTATGCTACAAAATTATGAGGCATTATGCTTTGTAATAATTTGCTTCCTTTTCGTGCTGGATTTCCTTTCTGTTTGCCTTATTATTCTGCGTCGGCACGGCCCAGGCCCGCGCATACCTCAGCCGCCGTAGGCGCGTCCGGATCACCAGGACGAGCTCAAGGGGTGAGGGTCTACGTGACCAGTGAGGCCCCTGAGTCGCGATGATTAGGGGTCCCCCTTAACGTGCGAACAGGCTTAATGCTTTGCGTGTTAGATCATCATGAGGGCGCTGGTGCTCTGCGTCAGCAGGGCCCAACACCGCACATACCTCATCTGCCGTTGGGGTGTCCGGATCACCAGGATAGGACCAAGGGGTGAGGGGCTACGAGGCCAGTGAGGCCCGTGAGTCGCGATGCTTAGGGGTCCCCCTTGATGTACGAGTTGCCCTCATGAGCTCCATACCTTTTCCCATCAACCTTTTCCTGGGAGCGGCGCGCAAGCACCAGGTACAAGGACCTGGTGAGGTGGCATGCGCCAGGTCGAGCCTGGGCGCAGCCCCCGTGTCCAGCCCCCGCGCGCTCATCACAGGGAGAGGTTGATCGGTCGGTGATGACCCACAAGTATAGGGGATCTATCGTAGTCCTTTCGATAAGTAAGAGTGTCGAACCCAACGAGGACTAGAAGGAAATGACAAGTGGTTTTCAACAAGGTATACTCTGCAAGCACTGAAATAATCGGTAACAGATAGTTATGATAAGATAATTCGTAAGGGGTAAGAAGTAACAATAGTAACTAAGGTTCAGCAAGGTGGCCCAATCCTTTTTGTAGCAAAGGACAAGCCTAGACGAACTCTTATATAAAGCAAAGTGCTCCCGAGGACACATGGGAATTGTCGTCAAGTTAGTTTTCATCATGCTCATATGATTCGCGTTCGGTACTTTGATAGATTGATATGTGGGTGGACCTGTTCTTGGGCGCTGACCTTCCTTGGTAAAGCCTCCCACTTATGATTAACCTCTCTCGCAAGCATCCGCAACTACGAAAGAAGAATTAAGATAAATGTAACCATAGCATGAAACATATGGATCGAAATCAGCCCCTTACAAAGCAACACATAAACTAGGGTTTAAGCTTCTGCCACTCTAGCAACCCATCACCTACTTATTACTTACCAATGCCTTCCCCTGGGCCCAAATCATGGTGAAGTGTCATATATTCGACGTTCACATAACACCACTAGAGGAAAGACAACATACATCTCATCAAAATATCAAACGAATACCAAATTCACATGATTACTTAGAATAAGACTTCTCCCATGTCCTCAGGAACAAACGTAACTACTCACAAAGCATATTCATGTTCATAATCAGAGGGTTATTGAATAGGATTAAGGATCTGAACATATGATCTCCCATCGAATAAACCAACTAGCATCGACTACAAGGAGGAATCAACACTACTAGCAACCCACTGGTACCAATATGAGGTTTTGAGACAAAGATCAGATACAAGCTATGAACTAGGGTTTGAGAGGAGATGGTACTAGTGAAGATGTTGATGGAGATTGACCCCCTCTCGATTAGAGGATCATTGGTGATGACAATGGCTTCGATTTTCCCCTCTTGGAGGGAAGTTTCCCCGACAGAACAACTCCGCCGGAGCCCTAAATTGGTTCCGCCCAAGTTCCGCCTCGAGATGGCGGAGCTTCATCCCGAAAGCTTTCTCTTGATTTTTTCCAGGTCAAAACACACCATATAGCAAAAGATGGGCGTCGGAGGCCTGCCAGGGGGCCCACAAGGACGGGGGGCGCGCCCAGGGTGTAGGGCGCGCCCTCCACCCTTATGGCTGGCTGGTGGCCCCCCTCTGGTGCTTTCTTCACCCAATATTTTTTATATATTCCAAAAATATTCTCCGTGAAGTTTCAGGACTTTTGGAGTTGTGCGGAATAGGTCTCTAATATTTGCTCCTTTTCCAATCCAGAATTCCAGCTGTCGGCATTCGCCCTCTTCATATAAACCTTGTAAAATAAGAGAGAAAATGCATAAGTATTGTGATATAATGTGTAATAACCGCCCATAATGCAATAAATATCAATATAAAAGCATGATGCAAAATGGACGTATCAACTCCCCCAAGCTTAGACCTCGCTTGTCCTCAAGCGAAAGCCGATATCGAAAAATATGTCCTCATGTTTAGAGATAGAGGTGTCGATAAAATAAAATTCGAACATGAGGGCATCATGATCATCTTTAGCACAACAACATATATTGTCATATAAGTTCTTATGTTAAAGTAACAATTCATTCACAAGGTAAAGTATGAATCAGAAACATCATTGCAAACTAAGGCCCCGTTCGGATCTCCTCCCGCTTCCAGCTTCCCGAGAAGCCGGCGAGAAGCCCGTCGAACGGTTCAGCTCCTGGAAGCTGGATTCTGGAGAACAAGCAGCCTCTAGTGCAATTTGCGGGAGCAGCTCGGGTCCAACTTCAGAAAAACGAGAAGCAGGAGTTGCAGGAAATTACACCTGATTGCCCTCCCGAAGTGACGCTCGAACCGTTTTCTCTCCCGAGCGAGTTCTCTGACCAACACTCGAATCGTTTTCTCTGCTGAGGAGCTGCTCGTCCAGCCGAACGCTCGCCAGCTCCCGCGAAGCTCCCGCGAGAAGCTGGCCACCTCGGGAAGCATGATCACTTCCGAACGGGGCCTAACAAACTATCATAACATCGGAAAGAGAAAATATAAGAGCTTTTCAACATGTGCACATACTCAACTATCATTTAGTCTTTCACAATTGCTAACACTCACTCGATACTTATAGTTTCGCCTCCCAACGATTTACCTCAAGGGTAATGTCAATATTAATACTTTATGATAACCTACATCCGAGTGGATATATATACCTGGATCTCTCCCACACATAGAGCTTGACACAGGAAAAAGTGTAAAAAGGAAGGGTGATGATCACCATGACTCTTGTATAAAGGTAGGAGATGATAGTAAGAGATAGGCCCTTCGCAGAAGGAAGCAGAGGTTGTCATGCATAAAATTTTAATGCAAAAGAACGTGACTTTATATTGCCTCTTGTGATAAGGACCTTTATTATGCAGTCCATCGCTTTTATTTCTTCCATGTCACAAGTTCGTATAAAGCTTATTTTCTTTACAGTAATAGATCATGCATATTTAGAGAGCAATTTTTATTGCTCGCACCGATGACAACTTACTTGAAGGATCTTACTCAATCCATAGGTTGGTATGGTGGACTCTCATGGCAAAACTGGTTTAAGGGATGTTTGGAAGCACAAGTAGTGTCTCTACTTGGTGCAAAGAATTTGGCTAGCATGAGAGGGAAAGGCAAGCTCAACATGTTGGATGATCCATGACAATATAACTTCTATTCGGATATAAGAAAACATAACCAATTATGTTGTCTTCCTTGTCCAATATCAACTTTTTAGCATGTCATATTTTGATGAGTGCTCACAATTACAAAACATGCCCAAGATAGTATATTTATATATGAAGCCTCTCTTTCTTTATTACTTCCTATTAATTGCAACAATGACCAAAACTATGTTTGTCAACTCTCAACAACTTTTATTCATCATACTCTTTATATGTGAAGTCATTACTTTGCATAAGATCAAGACATGATCTTTTTATTTATTTGTATTTACTCTTTTTCCATTATTTTATTCCCTCAAGATCATAGCAAGAAAGTAAAGCCCTCAACTACTACTCTTTATTATATAACTCACGGACTCGATTACATAGATGGATCTCAAAGCAAAACTCAAAACTAGATCATACCAAAAACTTTATCCTACTAGATCACGATATAACCAAAGGGATCGAACTAAGAAAAATGATAAGTATAAAGGTGTGATGGTGATACGATACCGGGGCACCTCCCCCAAGCTTGGCAGTTGCCAAGGGGAGTGCCCATACCCATGTATTTATGTCTCTTTCTTCGGAGGTGGTGTTGCAATGCTTTTCTCCAATTTCCGTCTCAAATTAAAATTTTCCTCCCTTAGATCTTTCTTCGCCAACTCAAGCTTTAATATCTTCTTACATAATGATGCCTTACTATCCTGCAAAAAACGAGGATGGATGGATTGGATTTTGTTAGGGGGGCTTGACTTCTTGAATTCCATGTGCATATCTCCAGGTTGCGGTAGTGGATCCTCTTCTTCCTCAGAGCTATCTTCCATCGTTTCCTTTATGTTGTCGTCTTCCTCTTCCTCCGTCATCCAACCATACTAGTCCACCTCCCCATAGACTTTAGGGTTTGCAATATAATCAGCAACATAGCTTTCTCCCTCTGAATCTTGAGAAGACAACTTGCTCGAAATTTGCTGTAGAAACAGCTCAAAAACAAAAAGAGGAGATTTTGTCATGGTACTGTGGTCAAAACCTTCGGGAGATTATATAATGACTTTTTACCGACCCTAAGAAGTATTGTGCAAGAAACCAGAGTCCGGAGGGCACATGAGGTGGCCACAAGGTCGGGGGGCGCGCCCTCCACCCTTGTGGTGGCCTCGTGTCTCTTTCGGACTACTTTTAATTTTCCTAGTTTTCTAAATATTCCAAAACGGAGAAAAAATATCATTGGAAACGTTTTGGAGTCGGTTTACTTACCGTACCACATACATATTCCTTTCCGGAGTCTGAAATGTTCTGGAAAGTGTCCTTTATGTATTCCTCCGGTATTACGATATTAATTATATTGGTCTCAACATTTAAGGTAGTGCCTGAGATATAATGCTTGATTCTTTGACCGTTTACCACCTTCGAGTTTGTTCCTTCAACATTGTTGATTTTTCTGGCACCAGAACGATAGACCTCCTCAATGATGTAAGGACCTTCCCATTTAGAGAGAAGTTTTCCTACAAAAAAATCTTAAACGAGAGTTGTATAGCAAAACATGATCACCTACGTTAAACTTGCGCTTTTGTATTCTCTTGGCATGCCATCTTTTAACTTTTTCTTTAAACAACTTGGCATTCTCATGGGCTTGGGTTCTCAATTCATCAAATGAGCTAATGTCATATAACCTCTTCTCACCGGCAAGTTTGAAATCATAGTTGAGCTCTTTAATAGCCCAATATGCCTTATGTTCTAGTTCAAGAGGTAAGTGACATGCTTTCCCATAAACCATTTTATATGGAGACATACCCATAGGGTTTTTATTCGCAGTTCTATACGCCCATAATGCATCATCAAGTTTCTTAGACCAATTCCTTCTAGATCTATTAACAGTCTTTTGAAAAATCAATTTAATCTCTCTATAGATCAATTATACTTGACCACAAGATCGAGGATGATATGGAGATGCAATTCTATGGTTGACATCATACTTATCAAGCATTTTACGAAAACCACCTTGAATAAAATGTGAACCACTATCAGTCATTAAATATCTAGGGACTCGAAACCTCAGAAAAATAACTTCTTTAAGCATCTTAATAGAAGTGTTATGATCAGCACTACTAGTTGGAATAGCTTCTAACCACCTAGTAACATAATCAACATCAACTAAAATATGTGTGTACCCATTAGAGGAAGGAAAAGGTCCCATATAATCAAAGCCCCAAACTTCAAATGGTTCAATAACAAGTGAATAGTTCATAGGAATTTCCTGACGTCTACTAATATTACCAATTCTCTGGCATTCATCACAAGACAAGACAAACTTACGAGTATCCTTGAAGAGAGTAGGCCAATAAAAACAGGATTGAAATACCTTATGTGCAGTTCTATCTCTAGCATGGTGTCCTCTATAGGCCTCGGAGTGACACTTGCATAGGATATGTTCCTGTTCATGCTCAGGTACACAATGTCTAATAATACCATCTAGTCCTTCTTTATAAAGGTGTGGATCATCCCAAAAATAACGTCTTAAGTCATAGCTTTTTTTCTTTTGCTGGTATGTGAAACTAGGTGGTATAAATTTAGCAACAATATAATTAGCATAATCAGCATATCATGGAGTATTACATGAAGCATTTATGACAGCTAATTGTTCATCAGGAAAGCTATCATCAATAGTCAGTGTGTCATCAAGAGCATTTTCTAACCTAGACAAGTTGTCTGCAATGGGATTCTCAGCTCCCTTTCTATCAATAATATGCTAATCAAATTCTTGTAGCAAGAGAACCCATATAATAAGTCTAGGTTTAGCATCTTTCTTTTCCATAAGATATTTAATAGCAGCATGATCAGTGTGAACAGTTACTTTGGAATCAACAATATAAGATCTAAACTTATCACATGCAAAAACAACTCCTAAAAATTCTTTTTCAGTAGTAGCATAATTTCTTTGGGCATTGTCTAGAGTTTTACTAGCATAATGAATAACATTGAGTTTCTTATCAACTCTTTGTCCTAGAACAGCACTAACGGCATAATCACTTGCATCACACATAATTTCAAAAGGTAAATTCCAATCAGGTGGTTGAATAATAGGTGCAAAGATCAAGGCTTTCTTAAGTATTTGAAATGCTTCTACACAGTCATCGTCAAACACAAAAGGAACATCTTTTTGCAAGAGATTAGTGAGGGGCCTAGAAATTTTATAGAAGTCTTTAATAAACCTCCTATAGAAACCAGCGTGACCAAGGAAACTTCTTATAGCTTTGATATCTTCAGGACACGACATCTTTTCAATAGCATCCACTTTAGCTTTATCAACTTCAATACCTATTTTAGAGATCTTATGTCCCAAGACAATACCTTCATTAACCATAAAGTGACACTTCTCCCAATTCAAGACAAGATTAGTTTCTTCGCATCTCTGCAAAACTAGATCAAGGTTGCTTAAGCAATCATCAAAAGAAGTTGTGTAAAAGGAGAAACCATCCATGAAAACCTCAACAATCTTTTCAAAAAAGTCAGAGAATATAGCAATCATGCATCTTTGATAGGTAGCAGGTGCATTGCATAAACCAAGGGGCATACGTACATAAGCAAAATTAATGAAAGGGCAAGTAAATGTGGTCTTCTCCTTATCATCTTTTGACACGGGTATTTGAGAGAAGCCAGAATAACCATCTAGAAAGCAAAAAGGTGTATGTTTGGATAATCTTTCTAGCATTTTATCAATAAAAGGTAGAGGGTAATGATCTTTTCTAGTAACTTCATTCAATTTACAAAAATCAATGACTATTCCATAACCTATAACAATTCTTTGCGGGATCAATTCATTCTTATCATTAGGAACAACAGTAATGCATCCCTTCTTAGGGACACAATGAACGGGACTTACCCATTGACTATCAGCAATAGCATAAATTATACCTGCCTCCAGAAGCTTTAGTATTTCATTTCTTACCACCTCTTTCATCTTAGGATTTAACTATCGTTGGTGATCAACAATTGGTTTAGTATCGCGCTCCAACTTAATTTTGTGCTGACATAGAGTGGGACTAATGCCCTTAAGATCATCAAGAGTATATCCAATAGCGGCACTATGCTTCTTTAGAGTTTTCAAGAATTTATTTTCTTCATACTCTGAAAGGTTAACACTAATAATAACAGGATATATCTTCTTTTCATCAAGATAAGCATATTTCAAAGTATCAGGTAATTGTTTAAGATCAAACAGAGGATCACCCTTAGGTGGAGGGGGATCTCCAAGGATTTCAACAGGCAAATTGTGTTTCAAAATAGGCCCTTGTTAAAAGAACACTTCATCTAATTCCCTTCTTTCATTCATAAACATATCATTTTCATGGTCTAGCAAATATTGTTCTAAAGGATCGGTAGGAGGCATATAGAAGCAAGACCAATTATTTCATCCTTACTAGGCAATTCTTTATCACTGGGTTGCCTACGAAATTTAGAGAAATTAAAATCATGAGACATGTCCCCTAAACCAACAGTAACAATATCCTTTTCATAGTTTATCTTAGCATTGACAGTGTTCAAGAAAGGTCTACCAAATATAATGGGACAAAAATCATCCTGAGAACGAGAAAATTAGTAGGGTATTTTATCTTCCCGTACAAGACTTCATCATCTCTTACAATTCCCATTGGTGATATAGTATCTCTATTAGAAAGCTTAATAGTAACATCAATTTCTTTTATCCCATCAGGTGCAATATCATTCATAATTTATCTATATAGTGTATAAGGAATTGCATTCACACTCACCAAAATCACATAAGCCATGATAACAGTGATCTCCTATTTTAACTGAAACAATAGGCATGCCAACAACTGGTCTTTGTTTATCTTTAATATCGGGTTTAGCAATTCTAGCAGCTTCACCAACGAAGTAAATAACATGCCCATCAATATTATCAACCCAGACATCCTTAACCATAGCAACATTAGGTTATACTTTAATTTGTTTAGGTGGTCTAGGTGCTCTAATATTACTTTTGTTAACCACAGCTGAAGCTTTAGCATGATTCTTTATTCTAACAGGAAAAGGTGGTTTCTCTATATAAGCAGTAGGAACAATAGGATCAACATTATAAGTAATAGTTTCTTATTCAACTTTAGTAGGTTCTACAACATTAACTTCAATGGGAGGATGATAGTTAAACCACTTCTCTTTAGGGAGGTCAACATGAGTAGCAAACGATTCACAGAAAGAAGTTACTATCTCAGAGTCAAGTCCATATTTAGTGCTAAAATCATGAAAAGCATCGGTATCCATTAAAGATTTAACACAATCAAACTTAAGGTTTATACCTGACTCTTTACCTTCGTCAAGATCCCAATCTTCAGAGTTGCATTTAATTCTTTCCAATAAATCTCATATGAATTCAATAGTCTTCTTCATAAAAGAACCAGTACAAGAAGTATTGAGCATGGATTGATCATTACGATAAAGCCGAGCATAAAAATGATGAATAATAATTTCTCTTGAGAGCTCATGATAGGGGCATGAATATAACATTGACTTGAGCCTCCCCCAAGCTTTTCACCTCAGCCGCGATGCATGTCTTCAGCCACCTTTATCTCCGAGATCCCAGCTTCGACCCTGGCGCTCTGATCGAGCCGGTGGCTCTCGAGTCCCGCGACACTGCTACTAAGGCCGTGGGGAAGCAGGTGAAGGCCCTGCTGGAGAAGTGTCTCTGCGTCGATCATGCGATCGTGGCGGCTGGAGCAAATGGCGAAGGTGGCGCTAGCGTTGTCGATGACGAGCTTGCTACGACGGGTGACATTGGCATCCAAGGTGGCGCTTCTTCCTAGCTTGGCCCTATGATATTTACCGTGCCTCGTGGAGGTGTGAGAACTTCTGCTTCAAACTTATGAGACATTATGCTTTGTAATAATTTGCTTCCTTTTCGTGCTCGATTTCCTTTCTATTTGCCTTAGTGTTCATCGTTGGTTGGGCCAAGGCCCACGCATATCTCAGCCGCTGTTGGCGCGTCCAGATCACCAGGACGAGGTCAAGGGGTGAGGGGCTACGTGACCAGTTAGGCCCCTGGGTTGTGATGCTCAAGGGTCCCCCTTGACATGCGAACATGCTCAATGCTCTGTGAGTTAGATCGTCACGAGGATGTTGGTGCTCTGCGTTGGCAGGTCCCAACCCCGCGCATACCTCATCTGTCGTTGGGTCATCTAGATCACCAGGACATGACCAAAGGGTGAGGGGCTACGAGGCTAGAGAGGCCCCTGAGTCGTGATGCTCCTGGGTCCCCCTTGACATACGAGTTGCCCTCATGAGCTCCATACATTTTTCCCATCAACCTTTGCCTGGGAGGGGCGCGCAAGGACCAGGTACAAGGACCTGGTGACGTGGCATGCGCCAGGTCGAGCCTGGGCGCAACCCTTGTGTCCAACCCCCGCGCGCTCATCACAGGGAGAGGTTTATCGGTCGGTGATGACCCACAAGTATAGGTGATATATCATAGTCCTTTCGATAAGTAATAGTGTCGAACCCAACGAGGAGCAGAAGGAAATGACAAGCGGTTTTCAGCAAGGTATTCTCTGCAAGCACTGAAATTATCGGTAACAGATAGTTGTATGATAAGATAATTTGTAACAGGTAACAAGTAAAAATAGTAACTAAGGTCCATAAAGGTGGCCCATTCCTTTTTGTAGAAACGGACAAGCCTCGACGAACTCTTATATAAAGCAAAGTGCTCCCGAGGACACATGGGAATTATTGTCAAGTTAGTTTTCATCATGCTCATATGATTCACGTTTGGTACTTTGATAGTTTGATATGTGGGTGGACCGGTGCTTGGGCGCCGACCTTCCTTGGTAAAGCCTCCCACTTATGATTAACCTCTATCGCAAGCATCCGCAACTATGAAAGAACAATTAAGATAAATCTAACCATAGCATGAAACATATGGATCCGAATCATCCCCTTACGAAGCAACGTGTAACCTAGGGTTTAAGCTTCTGCCGCTCTAGCAACTCATCATCTACTTATTACTTCCCAATGCCTTACCCTAGGCCCAAATCATGTTGAAGTGTCATGTAGTCGACGTTCACATGACACCACTAGAGGAAAGAAAACATACATCTCATCAAAATATCGAACGAATACCAAATTCACATGATTACTTAGAACAATACTTCTCTCATGTCCTCAGGAACAAATGTAACTACTCACAAAGCATATTTATGTTCATAATCAGAGGGGTATTGAATAGGATTAAGGATCTGAACATATGATCTTCCACCGAATAAACCAATTAGCATCAACTACAAGGAGTAATCAACACTACTAGCAACCCACAGGTACCAATCTGAGGTTTTGAGACAAAGATCGGATACAAGAGATGAACTAGGGTTTGAGAGGAGATGGTGCTGGTGAATATGTTGATGAAGATTGACCCCCTCTCAATGAGAGGATCATTGGTGATGATGATGGCTTCGATTTCCCCCTCCCGGAGGGAAGTTTCCCCGGTAGAACAGCTCCGCCGGAGCCCTAGATTGGTTCCGCCAAAGTTCCGCCTCGAGGCGGCGGCGCTTTGTCCCGAAAGCTTTCTCTTTATTTTTTCCAGGTCAAAACACACCATATAGCAGAAGATGGGCGTCGGAGGCCTGCCAGGGGGCCCACAAGGACGGGGGGCACGCCCAGCGGGTAGGGCATGCCCTATACCCTTGTGGTTGGCTGGTGGCCCCCCTCTGGTGCTTTCTTCGCCCAATATTTTTATATATTCCAAAAATATTCTCCTGAAGTTTCAGCACTTTTGGAGTTGTGCAGAATAGGTCTCTAATATTTTCTCCTTTTCCAGTCTAGAATTCCAGTTGCCGGCATTCTCCATCTTCATGTAAACCTTGTAAAATAAGAGAGAAATGGCAGAAGCATTAGTCTCACTTACAATTTCATACACTTTAGTTGAAGAATATGATGATCAAATTAGTTAGTGAATTTCATCAGTAATAATATAACAATCAGCATGGGGATGAGTGAAATGAGGATTCATTTCATCATGATTAGCTTGCATCCCAACAAGCATTATGTCAAGCCTTCATCAAATTCATCAGACATTTATTGTATCTGAAGACATGAACCTACAGAAGATATTAGTTCTTCTTCTTAACCACCCACATATGAATGGGTGGCTGAGGAGAAATGTAATGCAGGGCATTTATAGAGAACTTAGGCATTGAAGAATATGCATTTCTTTTCATAGGAGTGGTATTGTACTCATAAGAATATGGAGAGAAATTCTTTGCAGTTTTGTGCACATAGTGACTTGAGGAATAGTGCACATATTCATCAGATCGTTGTCTGTTTCCCAGCATGGCAGTGTTAGTAGGAGCATTTGAGGATTGGTGTCCTTTGGACGACTTTGGTCCTGCTGAAGACTTTCCCTATGTTTGTTCATTTTATTCGGTGGTGTCATAATGACATTCACCCGGAGACTTTCAAGAACATTTTTGGGCACGCAAATTTTCTCCACTAGGGAACCATTCCTGCAGTTAGTACCAACAAATCTAGCAAACACTTCATCATTCTGGGTTTTGAACAACTTATAGTTGGACTCAAATGACTCATAAGAAGAATGTGAAGTATCACAGGAGTAACCAAAAAGAGTGGATGGGTCTGCTGGAGGTCCTTCTACAGCAACCCATGTTGTTTTGGGACACTTCTTAGGTTTCCAGTAAGAACCATCATCATTTAGCTTTCTCTCAAAAGCAATACCCTCTTTTCTAGGGCTCCTATTCGGAATCTGCTTCTTCAGCACATCACAAAGAGTTTGGTGCCCTTTGAGACTTTTGTACATGTGTGTGATGTACAATTCCTTCAGACCTGCATTTTCATCAGTAGCACTTGTGGTTTCCTCGGATGAGGGAATTAAAACCACATATATATTTGAAGATAAAACAACAATTGAAGCATTTGAACATTCAGCTAAAGAATTTGCATTTTCACATTCAAGGCATTTTAAGCATGGTGCAACAAATTATTCCTGAGCAGCGCTGATCTATTGGGCGGGTAGTAAATCGTTGTCTTCTTGAAGATCATCATGAGATGCTCTCATCTTCTCAAATTCTTGCTTCCTTTGAAGAAATTCATAGGTAAGCTTCTCGTGTTCAGCTGAGAAGGCCACATGATGACTTTCAAGTTTGTCATACTTTGACTTAACATGTATGAGATTCTCAGACATTTGTTGACATCGATCCATTTCCTCATCCAACATATCATCACTTTTATCTAACATTTTTTGCGTCTTTTCCATAGCACTTAGTTGAGGAGTGGCAATTTTTGCCAAATTCTTATAGCTAGGTTTTTCATCACATTTAGAGTCATCATCACTAGAAGTATTGAAATAAGCTTCTCGTGAGGTTACCTTGGCACCTCTTGCCATGAAGCAAAAGGTGGGAGTGAAATCATCAGCGTAGTCTTCGGTGTTGGTGGAGACACCCTTTTCTTCATGATCAAAGAGAAACTTGCTGACGTACTTCGTGGCGAGGGCCAAGCTTGCAACCCCAGATTCAGACTCCTCCTCAGATTCTTCAACATCATCTTGGTCAGATTATTCTTCAGAATCCATTTCCTTCTCGATGAATGCACGAGCTCTGCTGGAGGTGCTTTTCTTTGATGAGGACTTTGATGAAGATTTTGACGATTTCTTCTTTCTACTATCAGAGTCATCATCCTTGCTGAACTTCTTTTTCCTTGAGCTATTATTCCATAGAGGGCAATCATCAATGTACTGACCTAGTTTCTTGCATTTGTGGCAAGATTTTTTGTCGTAGTCTCGAGCAGAAGCTTCAGTGTTCTTTGAATCGTACTTTGAAGACTTTCCAAAGCAATTCCTTTTGGAGAACTTCTGGAACTTCCTCACGAGTAGTGCTAGTTCTCTGCCAATTTCTTCAGCATCCTCAGTGCTGCATTCTGACTCATCTTCTTCTTCTTTAGATGAAGAAATTGCTTTAGCTTTGGCTTTTGCCTTCAAAGACTGAACTCGCCCATAGCTAGGACCATGCATATCCCGTTTTTCAGCTTGCTGAAATTCATGAGTATTGAGCCTCTCAAGGATATCAGTGGGATCAAGTGTCTTGTAATCATGACGTTCTTGAATCATCAAGGCAAGAGTATTAAAGGAGCTATCAAGAGATCTCAGTAATTCCTTCACCACCTCGTGGTCAGTGATGCCAGCAGCACCAAATGCTTGTAGTTCATTGGAGTTATTTGTGTGGCGGTCAAAAGTTTGTTGAACATTTTCATTGTCAAGACTTTGTAAGTGGTTGAAGGGATTCTTAAGCAAATCAACTCATGAGTCACGTTGAGTGGAAACACCCTCATTGACCTTAGAGAGCTGATCCCATATGAGTTTTGCTGTTTCCAGTGCACTCACTCTGCCATAATATCCTTTGTTGAGATGTCCACATATGATGTTCTTCGCTTGAGCATCGAGTTGCTTGAATCTCTTCGCGTCAGCAGCATTGATGCTGGGAGAAACTGTCGGAATGCCATTTTTGATGAAAAACCAGATGTCATTGTCAATAGCCTCAAGATGCAGACGCATCTCTTACAGTAAGGATAGTTTGTGCCATCGAAGATGGGGCACGCAGCAGAAACCTTGATCATACATGCGGCCGACATAACTAGAACTCCAGGTGGTTAAACCAAAATCACACAGAACAAGGGAGTACCTTGCTCTGATACCAATTGAAATCTCAGGTTATCTCCTAGAGGGGCAGTGAATGGGAAATTTTTAGAAATTCTTCAAACTCTAAAGAATTTGACAAAGATCGGAGTGAAAAAACAGAAACGCAAAGGTAACTATGTCATCACAGAATCAGAGTATTTGCGATCAGTGAAGAACATGCAATCCTACAATCATACAAGCATGAAGAATATGAACTGAGGAAATAAAGATAGCTTGATGAAATTCTTCAGTTCAAATTCGTCAGAGCATAGATCACAAATTCTCCAGCAGTGGAATAAAGTAAATAGGAGTGAGGAATTTGAAACCAGTTTGGCTCGATGGAGACTCAGCAATTTGATAGACCAGTTCCAGTTGCTGCATCAACTGTACGTCTGGTTGTGGCGGCTGAGTCGCAACTCAGAGGACACACATACCTCACCGTATTCCTCTTGAGCTAAGGCCCACAGACCTCACCCAATCGCTCGTGGTAAGTCTTCAAGGTAGACTTCCAAAACCTTCACATACTTGTTCATCGGCACACCATAACGACTCTTGGTGTACTCAGAACTTGATGCCTAACCGTTCGGAAGAATGACAGTCTTCAAAGGTAACAGGCGTCGGATCACACAAATCAATCTCTTCATCGATGCTCAATCACTTTGGCTCTGGGTTTTTCCTCACTCAGGATTCTCTCTAAAAGTCGTCAAAGGATTGGTTGCTCTCAAATGACAAGTGTCAAATTCTCTCGGAGCAGCCAACCAGCAACTGGTTGTAGGGGACAGCTATTTATAGCCAGGGGCAACCTGACATGAATGGTCATAAATGCCCTTCTGTCATCCGACTGTTGTCACGATAAGGATCCACTCCAGAGCTGTCACACAACGCATCAACGGTCGGAATTTGAACTCTCAAATTCGTCAAAGTACTCAATTTCCTCACTTTTAGGCACATCGCACTGGCGAACTCCAAACTCGTCAGCCTGACCAAACTCGTCGGCGACCAGATTAACTTCTTCACTGTCGCTAGCAAATGCATCAGTTGTACTGAAGATTTCCAAAGGTTTCACTCAAAGCGGCTTTTGTGTATGGGTTTGAGTAAGTTTGACCATCACTTTGGAATTGTGAAAAATGTTTCACCTAGACCCCCTTTAACAGTATGGTTTTTCCTATGACTAAAATAAGAAGAAAAGAAACTACAAAAACAAAAGTCTTCACATCAATTTCTTCAAAGGCCGTACCAATTTCATCATCAATTTCTTCACTTGAAGAAATCCATTTTTAGGGGTCATCTTCCATGTGTTAAACCAAACATTCACGGACTTTGTTTCCTGTGTACACTCATAAACACATTAGTTCCTCAACCTATTTGTTTTCAATACTACAAAACCACTAAGGGGGCACTTGATGCACTTACAATTGTCCACATATTTTTTTCTTTCGCATATCACAATTCTAAGAAAGTGTTTAGATGGGATGTTGCATCCTCATTAGCAGTACCGGAAAATTGCTATTTCATAACAAGATTCAACAATGCGGCATTAATATCATAAGACTCCGCACTAGAGGTGGGAGGATAAATCGGACTGCTAATAAAATCATTGTTATTGGTATTGGAAAAATCACACAACTTGGTGTTTTCTTGGGATATCATGACAACGTAAACAAGAACACAAGCAAACAAGAGATCTGACAAGAAAAAGGCAAGCAGAGAGAAAGCAAATATAAAGGCAAATATTCTGTGTTTTTGTAAAAACATTTTAGAAGTGGGGGAGATGAAAACGGGACGCAAATGGCAAATAATGTAAATTACAAGGAGATGAGTTTTATGCATAGGAACCTGATTATCTTGACTTGATCCTCCCGGCAACGGGGCCAGAAATTCTTCCTGCTACTTGTGATCCACGTTGGTAAATTCCCCGAAGAGGAGGGGATGATGCAGCACAACAGCGGTAAGTATTTCCCTTAGTTATGAAACCAAAGTTATCAATCCAGTAGGAGAACCAAGCAATGATATGCAAATAACACATCCACACAGACATCAAAAAGTTGCAACCCAATGCGTAGAGGGGTTGTCAATTCCTAGGCGCTATTGAGATTTGATAAATAGATAGATTGATAGATGCAAATGAAATAAAAGCAAATAAAACTCGATGAGGTATTTTTCTATTTTTGATTGAATAGATCTGAAAATATATGATAGAAAATAGACATGGGGGTGTAGATTTCACTAGTGGCTTCTCTCGAGAAAATAGCATACGGTGGGTAAACAAATTACTGTTGGGAAATTGATAGAAAAGCAAAAAATTATGAAGATATCCAAGACGATGATCATGTATATAGGCATCACATCCAAGATTAGTAGACCGACTCCTGCCTACATCTACTGCTATTACTCCACACATCGACCGCTATCCAACATACATCTAGTGTATTAAGTTCATGGAAAATAGAGTAATGCAATAAGAATGATGACATGATGTAGACAAGATCTATTCATGTAGGAATAGACCCCATCTTGTTATCCTTAATAGCAGTGATACGTGCGTGTCATGTCTCTTTCTGTCACTTTGAGCACCACAAGATCGAACCCATTACAAAGCACGTCTTCCCAAGGCAAGATAAATCAATCAAGTTGTCCAAACAAAACCAAAATATCAGACAAGAAATACGAGGCTATAATAATCATGTATGGATAGATCTGATCATAAACTCACAATTCATCAGATCCCAACAAAGACACCGTAAAAAGAATTACATCGAATAGATCTCCGAAGAGAACATTGTATTGAAGATCAAAAAGAGAGAAGAATCCATCTAGCTACTAACTACAGACCCGTAGGTCTGAGGTAAACTACTCACGCATCATCGGAGGAGCACCAATGAGGATGATGAACCCCTCCCTGATCGTGCCCCCCTCCGGCAGAGTGCCAAAAAAGGCCTCTAGATTGGATCTCATGGCTCTAGAACTTGCGGCGGCTGAAAAAAAAATTCGCCAAATCCTCTAGAGTTTCTGGAATATTGTGGTATTTAGAGTCGGAGGTCGGTTGAGAAGGTTTTTGGTGTCAAAACCGGTAGATCTCGGGTAGGGGGGCCAAGTTGCGTATATGAGGATCGGTGGTAACAGGGGGAAACAAGGACACGATGTTTACCCAGATTCAGGCCCTCTCGATGGAGGTAATACCCTACTTCCTACTTGATTGATCTTGATGAATATGGGTATTACAAGAGTTCATCTACCTCGAGATCGTAATGGCCAAACCCTAGATGTCTAGCCTATTATAGTTGTGTGTTAGCCTCTACAGGTTAAACCCTTCGGCTTATATACACACCAGAGGGGTCTAGGGTTGTACAGAGATGACTTGAGGAGGAAGGAATCATTACATCCGGACATCAATTTTTCCTTTCTACATATGTAGGAGTCCTGCCCGGATACGGGGCATGATCTTCTGCTTCCATCTTCATGGCCCATCAGTCCGGCCCACCTTCAGTAGTCCGGACACCCGAGGACCCCCAAATCCAGGACTCCCTCAGTAGCCCCTGAACTTGCCTTCAATGATGAGGTAGTATTCGGCTTCATGTCTTCGTCCTTACAAGGCAGGTTCTTCATTATACTTCGGAACAATGATAGTTCGGTTCTGACTTTTATACCCCACCTCGATGATTCCTTCTCGTCGTCGCATCAACTTCCACGTGTCACACAAATGAGAACAATCCACGTACTTTTTACAAATAAACCCTTGGCCGCGCAAAGATGGCGTCCATTTAAAGAGATGTGATCTCAGACGACCTTCCACACCGCACAGAAACCCTCAGAGCAAACCAAGATAAATTCTCCAAACATGGCAAGCGCTCCCGGCTCCTCCTCGTGCCCCCATGGCTCTCAAGCAGGTGAGTGGGGAAGCTGCTCGGTATCCCATTCCCAACTAAATAGACTTCAGACGGAGGGATATCTTCCTCCCGCGGATCTAGTCTCCGTTCGGGCTATATTTGCTTCAATCGACGGCAAGGCTCTGGCGGAAAACTTCCCAACCCCGGCAAAGAGGAGCGAGTGTGCTTCGTATCTTTCCTTCTGGGAGGTGTAGGACTTCTAATTCATCCCTTCCTCGGAGGTTTTTTGGAGTTTTATGGGCTCCAACTGCGTAACCTTACGCCAGGTTCTATACTGCATACCACGGGTTTCGTTGCTCTTTGCGAGCTATTTTTAGGCAAGGAAGCCCATTTTGAACTATGGCGGAAGTTCTTTTTCCTCGTCCCTTGCTCCCAAAAGGGATCCATATTCGATGTGGGCGGAGCCGAAGTATGGTGTATAGCAGGAACATGTTACCTGTCCGGCACTCCCAAAACGGGACCTGAAGAATGGATCTCAGAGTGGTTTTACATTGAAGATGTTGCCCTTTCAGACCCAGTTTGGCACGGTCTTCCCGAATTCTCCAGCGCTCCATTGCGGAAACGCTTCAACTGGCGCCCCTGAAGCCCCAAGCAAGGAGATAGTGTGGAAATTAAGAGGCCAGTCAGCAAGATCAGAGTACTTGCCCACTTCGAACTCACAATAATTGAAGTTATGTCCATTACGATAAAGCGATGTGTTCAGCCACTCCAATCCAGAGGATTTCCCATGTGGCATTACAACGGGCAGGATGACACATCTCGCCACAAGCGCGAGGGTACGGATACCCCGATCGCCTTGGCTGCCATCTTAACAGATCTTTATAAGGGGAAGAAGGAAGATTTCACCCGTTTAAAATGTCTGGAAGGTTTCTCCATGTATAACCCCATCGACCGGGTAAGTTTTTTTGATTACTAGCATTATCCAACCTCTCACTAAGATGTGCTGATCGAACTATTTTCGGATGTTTACAACAAGCATGGAGGAAGGTGGTCGAGGGGGTTTATTCCCCGGCCCTGCAGCCAGAGGACCATGCTCGCGACAAAGATCCCAGATTTGAAGAGGACCCGGATATATTCATAGAACTCATTGACGGAGTTTTCTACCAGGCGAGCCACGATGGTACAGAAGTGGCAATTGTAGCCAATTATCCTGGCCTTCTTCCCTCCTCCAATGTAAGTACCCAGGAGACATCCTCTCAAAGAGATCCTTCCCTTCGCGCCTCACCCACCGCACCGACTCGTGCTTAAAAGGGGCAACGCTCGGCACGCCATACTGCATCAAGGGCGTCTTCTAGGAGGACAGTGCCTACGCTGGGCAAATCTTCGAAGCGAAAAGAAATGGGGGGCTACATCCCTCATCGAAGAGGTATAGTTTTCAGTATGTGCCCGGAAGTAAGGCCGGATTGTCACATTTTCCCTTCTGTCTTATTTCAGAAGGGGCATACGCCGAACTGCGTCCGAGGACCTTGTTGGCCGATCACCGTCCGGTTCGGCCCCGGGCTCATCAAAAAGGACAAGAGCCGATACGGACATAGCGTCGGATTGTCCTCCGCGAGAGGATTCGGATAATGTATCAGTCATGAATTCCGAAGTTTAGAGTGCGATGAATCATCGGTGGTGAAAAGAGGCCATGCGTGACCCAGTCTTTATTGAGGAGGCATTCAACGCCCTCAGCTCTGTGGATGCGTATATCCGAGCTGCTCGGGACGGGCTTGCCGGAGCCACTCTCTTGCTTTCAAAGGATATGCGGGTAAGAATTTGTATAATTTTAATAGGTATATGCCAGTAGCCCCCGAGACTTGAAGCGGTTGGCCCAACTGATTTAAGGATCATTATGACCGCGGGTTCTCAAAGAAAAGAATGACGCATTGTCCTAGGAGCTTGAAGCGAACGGGACCAAGTTGAATGCCGTCACCATCGAGCTATAATGCTTGAAGAAATCCATGAGGAAATCTCATGGTAAGGATGAATAGTGTCTGAAAGTACGATTTCACTGTCAATGATGTTTAAGCATACATTGTTGTATTTTCAATGGCGGAATCGACAGATCAACTGGAGGAGAAGTTATGGGCTGCCCAGGAGGACAAAAAACATGTCGAGGGTCAAGAGGCAGCTGGTCAGCGTGTATTAACACGGACCATTGAGCAAAAGAACAAACTTTTGGATGAAAAGATCAAGCAAGCCGAAGAGATAAAGGACCTAAGGGCCCCGTTATCGAATGCCTTGAAGGAAAATAAAAAGTTAAAAGGCGGCATATTCAGTATGTCCTTTGAACTAGCTTTCATATTATCCGATGATTCAGAGCTTCATAATGCTATTCTAGCAGGTTTATTAACTGGGCGGCCCGAAGGAGAAGTATCCGGATTTCAAGGCGACGTGCTACAAGAGCTCTCCAAAGTGCATGAATGGGTCCAGAAAGCCATGAAGAACATGGCGAAAGCCTTATGGCCATCCGATTCTCCTCCAGAAATAATGGAAGATCTGGCAAACTTATTAAAGGGAGCTCGGCATCGCTTTGAGCTATGGAAAGCATCAGCATGCCGAGAAGGTGCGTGAGAAGCCTGGGCCATAGTGAAAACATGCTATACCGGTCTTGATCTGAATCATATGGCCTGGGTTAGACCTCAGGGACCAGATGGAAAAGAAATTCCCGTGAGCTTGGTGTATGACCAAGTAATGATGGCCCCAAAGTACTCGCAAGAAGGCTGTAGTTTAGACAGACTTATAGATGGCATAGATAAAGAATAGGCATTTGATTCCATGTGGCAATGTAATATATCATCAAACTTATCTCCGACCGAACTTGTAAAAAAAATCATGGCAGGACTTCAGCTTCAACCTCCTGAACCCAAAGGTTGGAGTGTTTCCGGATATTATACTTGTGGAAAACACTCAGTATGTTCGGAAACCAGGCAATCCGGTCATTTTTCTTGAACAAACAAAATTTGTTCAGGGAGTTATGTTATATTACTATTTAACGTAAGAAACATCTTCTAGGGAGAATAGTTCCGTTAATGGTTCCTTTCCCTAGGTCAGCATGTGTAATTATGCATGCCTAGGCTTTGATCCTAAAGATAGGATTACATGAAGCCTATCCCTTGATATTGAAAAATTATGTACAAATAAGCAATTTTTCGTTTGTGCGCCGACCAATGATTCCCTTAAGAATGCTAGCTTTAGGCTTCACCCGTCTGAGGTACAGGTTCGGATTACCCGGTTGTAACAATCGCATAGGTGCTCCCTTTACACCCTAGCTGAACAATCGGGAACGTAGGGTATAAACACAGGAGCCAGGCAACCCAGATTGGCAAAAACTTAAGTCATAGAGGTGCATATAATGATGAAGAGAATGTATGAAACAGATGACTTAAGTAATGTAAGCGACAAGCTTTAATAGTAAGCTTCGTTAGAGAAGCCCCGGGGTATCTTGAGGTATATACATTTAAATATGTTCACCCCTAACAGTACGGTATAGCCGAACACTTTCGGACTATCCGTAGAATCGTCGGAGCCTAGCAGTGTTCCATGGATTTGGCTCAAGGCGATTGTCTGATGCATTTCGAAGGCGATAGGCTCCTCTGGTGAGAACTTCGTCAATGATGAAGGGGCCCTCCCATCCTGGTTTGAGCTTGTCTTTTTTCTTCTCTGGGAGGCGCAAAATGAGTTCGCCAATGTTGTATGTTCTGGCCCGCACTTCTCTGCTCTGGTGTCGCCTGGCATGTTGCTGATAGAATGCGTAACGAGCTTGCGTGATATCACGCTCCTCTTCAAGGTCATCTAGGTCAACCTGCCGATCGAGCTCAGCCTCTCGCTCTTCATACATACGCAGTCGAGGTGATTCGTGAATAATGTCGCATGGCAGAATAGCTTCTGTGTCGTACACCATGAAAAAGGTGTGTATCCGATTGTCCGGTTAGGTGTGGTCCGCAGCCCCTAGAGTATGGAGTCAAGCTCCTCAACCCAGTGTTTATCTGACTCTCAGAGGGAGCGCACCAGTCGGGGTTTAATGCCGCTCATTATTAGGTCATTGGCCCGTTCAACTTGACCAATTGTTTGAGGGTGGTATGCGGAGGTATATTCAAGTTTAATGCCTAAGTTGGCGCACTAGTTCTTCACCTCATCAACTATAAAGTTGGAGCCATTATCTGTGATAATACTGTGTGGGGCACCATATCGGTGTATCACACCGGATATAAAATCGATCACTGGCCCTGCTTCAGCCGTTCTTACTGGTTTGGCTTCTATCCACTTAGTGAATTTATCCACCATAACCAGCAAATATTTTTATGGCCTCCCCCTTTAAGGGGTCCGACCATATCGAGCCCCCAGACCACAAAAGGCTAAGGAATGGGGATGGTTCTCAAGGCGGTGGGGAGGCATATGACTTTGATTGGCAAAAATCTGACATCCAACACAATGTTGGACTAGGGCTTGTGCATCTGCTCGGGCTGTTGGCAAGAAATAACCTGTTTGGAAAGCCTTGCTTACGAGAGCCCGAGCTGCGGCATGATGGCCGCCCATATCATCGTGTATTTCGGCTAAAAGTTGTCATCCCTCCTCTTCAGAGATGCACCTTTGGAGAACACCGGTAGTGCTTTTCTTGTATAGTTCACCTTCGTGAACTTTGTAGGCTTTAGAACACCGAACTATACGACGGGCCTCATTTTGATCATTGGGGAGCTCTTGCCTATTAAGGTAGGCCAGGAAGGGTTTGGTCCAAGGAGCGATGACGGCCATAATCTCATGAGCCGAATGTGTTATTTCCATCTCTGGATCCCCGATGACATATGGGTTGAGTTCGGCTAGTAGGGTTGTGATCAGGTCTGATTTAGCATCTTTGCTCTCGTCCTGCAATACCACGGATGGCTTGAACAGCCTTTCGACAAAGGTGTTAGGCGGGACTGGGTCACGCGTAGCGCCCATGCGAGCGAGTGTGTCCGCTGCTTGATTACTATCTCGAGCAATGTGGTGAAATTCGAGCCCCTCAAACCGAGCCGGTATTTTTAATATGGCGTTTTGATAAGTCACCATTTTTGGATCTTTTGCATCAAATTCTATGTTTACCTGAGATTGCAAGGTTTGAGTATCCGCGCACTTCTAGGCATTGTATGCCCATGGATACGGCCATGCGAAGACCATGCAGTAACGCCTTGTATTTGGCAGCGTTGTTTGAGTCTGTATACATGATTTGTAGCACGCAGGGGACTGTGTCCCCTGTGGGAGATGAGAAGATGACGCCAGCCCCCGGTCCGACTAATATTTTAGAGCCGTCAAAATACATGGTCCAGTGGGAGTATGACCCGTACTCTTTAGGGAGTTCGGCTTTCGTCCATTCTGCGGCGAAGTCAGCCAACACCTGAGATTTAATAGCCCGGCATGGTTTGTATGTTATTTCGAACGGTAAGAGCTTGATGGCCCATTTGGCTATGCGGCCTGTGGCGTCTTTGTTGTTTATAATATCATTAAGTGGTACTTCAGATGCCACTGTAATCGAACACTCTTGAAAGTAGTGTCGGAGGTTCGAGATGCCATGAACACCGCATAGGAATTTTTTTGATAATGGGGGTACTATGACTTGCACGGTGTAAGAACTTCTGATACATAGTAGACTGGTTTTTGGATGGGGAATTTATGTCCCTCTTCCTCTCGTTCAACTACGAGCACGACACTCACAACCTGGTGAGATGCTGAGATATAAAGCAACATTGGCTCGCCAATACTTGGGGAGGCTAGGACTGGGTTGCTCGCTAATAGGGTATTTATTTCTTCCAGACCGGTTGTGGCCACATCCATACATTCAAAGTTGCCCATGCACCTTAGCAGTCTATAGAGTGGTAATGCTTTTTCTCCCAGTCTGGAGATGAAGCGACTTAAGGCCGCTACGCACCCTGCTAGCTTTTGGACTTGTTTTAGATCGCTTGGTGTAGCCAGCTATCACAAGGCTCGAATCTTAGCTGGGTTTGCTTCAATTCCTCTATGGGAGACGATAATCCCTAATAACTTTCTGGCCGGAACGCCGAAGATGAATTTTTCCGGATTGAGTCGTATGTCATATGTTTGGAGGTTATCGAACGTGAGGCGGAGATCATCCACTGGTGATTCGACGTGTTTAGTCTTGATGACTACATCATCCAAGTATGCCTCCACTGTCTTGCCAATTTGTTTCTCTAAGCATGTTTGAATCATGCGTTGATACGTGGCATCAGTGTTTTTGAGCCCAAAAGGCATAGTGTCGAAGCAGAAAGGCATGTACGGAGTGATAAACGTCGTTGCGGCCTAGTCGGATTCCTTCATTTTTATCTGATGGTATCCGGAGTAAGTGTCGAGGAAGCATAATGAGGCATGTCCTGATGTTGCGTCGATGATCGGATCGATGCAGGGCAGTGGAAAAGGATCCTTAGGGCAAGCCTTGTTTAAGTCTTTAAAATCGACACAAAGGCGCCAGGGTTTATCCTTCTTCGACACCATGACCAAATTGGCTAGCCAATCCGGGTGTTTAATTTCTCTGATGAACCCAGCTTCAAGTAACTTGGCCAGCCCCTCCACCATAGCTTGTCTTTTGGGTTCGGAAAATTGTCGCAGTGATTGCTTGACCGGTTTAACCCTTTGATGATGTTGAGGCTGTGTTCGGCCAGCCTGCGTGGGATCCTGGGCATATCTGATGGATGCCAGGCGAATATATCCTAGTTTTCACATAGGAATGCGCACAAAGCGGTGTCTACCATCGGGTCCAGCTGTGCTCCAATGGATGTCGTTTTATTAGGGTCCGTCGGATGCACCTGAAATTTAATAATTTCATCTGCTGGCTTGAAGGAGGTAGATTTAGACCTTTTATCGAGGGCCACATTATCCTTGTCCATCGTGGATCGTAAGGTTGTTAATTCTTCGGCCGCAAAGGCTTCGGTTAGTGCCTCGAGGGCCAAGGATGCGGTTTTTCTTGTTGGCAAGGAGTGCTCTGTCCGGATCACTTATGACTGTGATTATTCCATTGGGCCCTGGCATTTTAAGCTTCATGTACCCATAATGGGGTATGGCTTGAAAGCGTGAGAAAGCATCTCGCCCTAGAAGGGTGTGGTATCTGCTGTTGAAGGGGACAATGTGGAAGAGAAGCTCTTCAGACCTGTAGTTCTCAGGCGTGGTGAATACTACGTCGAATTTGATACTTCCCGAGCAACAGGCTTCCCGACTGGGGATAATTCCTCGAAAGGTTGTATTACTTTGGTCAATGCGGGTTCTATGAACCCGCATATTATCTAGCGTGTCCTCATATAGGAGGTTAAGCCCACTACCGCCGTCCATGAGCACTTTGGTAAGGCGAAAGCCGTCTACAATTGGGTATAATACAAGAGCGGATGGTTCTTGGACTGATCGGGGCCATGGTTCATCGTCAGTGGTGAAGGTAATTACCGCGTCATTCCACGGGCTCACCTTGGTTCTCTGGTGGACCTCGGCGAATACGCGAAGTGGTCTCTTGCACCGATTATTTGGAGATAAGGTCTCAAAGACCGTGAGGACATTAAAATCATCCTCCTCTGGAGTTGCATTGGCGAGGATGGCTTCGCCTCTTTTAGCTACCTACCGGAGTACCCAACATGCTCGAAGGTTGTGAGTTGGGATCAAGCCACGGATCGCATGTATCGGGCAGGGCTTGTCTAGGAGTTCGTCAAGAATGGACTTGTGTCCCGCGAAGGGTTTATTTTTCTTGCCGATGGGCGTATGATCGGATGCCCCGCTAGGGTATGTCTGTTTTTCTTTAGCGGCATATTGCCCGAAGATGGACTATTCCAGATGGGTGTTTTGGGCCTTCCAGGTACTTTCCATTGCACGGTACTTTTGTACTAAGTGCGACAACTGTGTGAAACTTTGTACGTGACGACGGTTGAGGGCGTTCAAGACTGCCTCGTCCGTGCAATTGCGATGAAAGACCAGAACCGCATCATCGTCGCAGCGGTCTTTAATATTGTTTTTAACTAGTAGGAACCTGACCCAGAAGTGATGGACTGTCTCCTGGGGTTGCTGTCGCACGTACATCAAGTCACATATGTCTGGAGGGCCAGAATTACTTGGAGAGCATTGATTGTGGTGGGTGGGTGTGGTAAAATTTGAATCCCGGCCCAATATAGTATCCGGAGTTCGCAAAGCCTTCGGTGTTAACAACTCGGGCCCGGCAGGATCTAAACGCTCCCCGGGCTCAGGTTCAGTCCGTGAGCTCGGAAGATCTATAGTCTTGCCCGAAGGAAGGGTGTTCGGCTCAAAGGGTTCGGAGACCCGAACACACCCGGTCTTCGATTCGAGGGTACAAGTGTTTTCGGCATGTTCCTCGATGTCCGCTACCAGATGAGTGATTGGGGAGGGATTATCTTTCTCCTGGTTGGATTTAGGCCTGATCCGATCGTTGGACACTGAAAGCCCCATGGCGGCGATGTGATCGAGCAGCTCGTTTAAGGACGAGGTACCCGCTGGATCCGCTTTTTGGAGTGTTCAAGGTTGATGTAGGATTGATGCTCGGTGACCGCGGGGGACGCGGTCGGCTTAACAGCCATGCGGGCGCATATGGTGAACCCGCCGAGCTGGAGGACACTGGTACGCATCGGTCCTGAACAAATGGTTTTTAACCCCTTTCCGTGACGGCATTTGGAA
Source organism: Secale cereale (assembly GCA_902687465.1). Classification (NCBI taxonomy): domain Eukaryota; kingdom Viridiplantae; phylum Streptophyta; class Magnoliopsida; order Poales; family Poaceae; genus Secale; species Secale cereale. The sequence continues at coordinate 46,572,773 of LR738712.1, read as the reverse complement.
CCGTCGCCAAGTGAGTGTGGGTGATAGGGGGTCCTTCCCACATGACCCAGAAATCCTCGGGGATAGGCCCACCTGCGACCCAGGCTGGGGCTGTGTGCGATCGGGCGAGGCATCGAAACCCAATCATTTCCATAGGTATGTACATCCCACACGGTAATCCGAGAAAATCATTTCCGTAGGTATGTACATCCCACACAGTGAATCCCAGAAAAACATTTCGTAGGTATGTATATCACACACAGTCAATCCAATGAATACGTTTCTGTTCTTATGTACATCCCACACAGTCAATCCAGGGAATCCATTTCCGTTCGGACGTACATCCCACACAGTTTTATGTGTAGGCTCGTGTGTGAAAGGTGTAACTATCACACATGGTCTGCCTTGGTTAACTGTTTGCTTTTATCAACAATATCACACACGATTTCATGAAGAAAACTATGTTGCATTGGGCTATCCATCGCAAGCGCTTTTACTGCTAGAACCATTTGCAAAGGTCCATGACACATTTAGCATGTTTATTAGTTTAAAATTAATAATTCCAGTATTACGCAAATTCACATTTCATATCGAATAGTTGTTTGCCAATTTCATATCAGGCACATAATATATTATAACATCACAATACAGTAGCTACATGAAAACAACACAGTACAACATATAGCTAGTTCAACTTCATAAGAACAATATATTCATTTCCCTAATCAAGATCATCCAGGCTCGTCTTATCCACCTCTGCTTTCAGCTCAGTAAGAACCCGTTTTGCACGGGCCAACTTGGAAAGTGCCTCCTCCTTCACCAACACCATCTTAGCAAAGTCTGATTTAAAAAATCTGAGCTCATTCCCCACCTTCAATGTTTTATCCCACATCTTGAAATATGCTTCAGTGTTGACAACAGTTTATCTAAGCCTATGTGTGTTCTCTTCCTCATACATGCTCCTGAGCTTCACTAGGCACATCTTCAAAGACTATGGCCACTCTTGATCAACCCACTCCAAGTAAGAACACTTTCATTCATCCTATAATATTTAAAACTAGATCAATAACAATTGTAGGGGAAATGGGTTTATAGCAACATAGAAAATCACCAATGCTTATTTTGAAAAACTGAAGAAACATGTTAATTATGACATATCTTCTCAAAAAGATCAATGTGCAAATGAAATAATTGGCATTGAGACAACAACCAAATTCTGGAACATCAAAAGCTATAATTAACTAAAACGATGCTACAAGTTCTTACTCATGTATAATAAATAACAAATTCAACATTTTATGAGGAAGGTAAATATAACTGCAACAACATAGCGACAGTGTTTGGATGACAGCCAATTGATACTAACAGGTGTGTACATGCACACATTTAGTAACATAGAACTAATAGCACTAAGGTCGTCCACTATGTATGCCAAAACTGGGGTAAAGACAAATGTTGCTACATCTCGCACCGGTGCCCTGCACTGGCAAGCCGATGCGGCGGAAAAAAATCAGGGCCCCGGACTTTGGAGCACGTAGTTGCTCCGATGACTAGTTCCTTCGTGCCCTAAAGATTTAGTATTTTACTGCTTGGTTGCTCGGATGTGTGGACCAAAGTTGGCTGCACAAACTGCTGAAGTGGTGCCAAATAATTTTCTAATGGCACCGCTGATGAGATGGCAACAATTCAAGATACTAGGTACAAACTGTGACACTGTCTTAGGATGCGTTTGGTTGAAGGTGTGGTATGAATGGCTTGGGACGGTGACAGTGTCTGAATCACATCTATCAAATGATTTGTAACAACGAAAGAGGGTCTAACCTTCTCTGCGCATGCCAGAAACTTCCTCCCACTGTCCATAGAATCAAACGCAACTAGCTTCACGCATGGAGATTGATGGTGACAACGAGTAGATAAAATCTTCAGCCACCCCGCTCCATTCGTTGCCACTGATGGTCCTAGGGAGCTACAAGAGGAATTAATGACTCAAGTCGACCGTCGGGTAAAAATCCTTCATTCCAAGTCATAGCCCGAGAGAGAGAAGAGAGGCATACCCGGGTGGTGAAGGAGTAGTCGCCGGAGGAGGAACTGCTGGAGAGGTCTTTGAAGAAGACCATGGCGACCCCGGCGGTAGGATGCGAGACGGCGAGAGCAAGGAAGCGGCTATAGCTTACTAGGAAGGAAGGAAGGAAGGAAGGAAGGAGGAAACAGGGGAAATGTGACTTGTGGTCGGGGAGAAAAGGGGGTGGGGAAGGGGGGAAGGGGGCGGGGTAGGTATTTTGGTGGTAGGCAAAAATTTTGGAAATGTGGAGGGAAACTTCGCGCGAGGTGCCGCCGGACCATTTACTTTGAACGATTGTGTGCATTGCAAACGATTCTTCTGCTTTACGCGCATGGGATGAGTTTGATAATTCAAATTTTGGTGGTAATTTCCCCGGGTACGTCATTGCATAATTTAACATCGCTTGCTAATTTGGGCACACAAAAGAGCGTACATCATACAGACCACACTTCCTAAATCGAGCAATTTTAGTAATTAAATAGAGCCAGCTGACCTAAACATTGCTCTAACAAAAGACCAGCATTAACAACAAAGCATAAGTACGCATAATTTTAATAAATCCGCCACCGCGTCGGCCTATGCGACGCCGGTGTGAGATGAGACATCGATGACTTGTCTTGGCGACATGCCGCCATTGGTGGACTCCGCGTCCCCCTGCTGAAGTCGACCGCGTCCTTGTCCTCGTCCTCGGCGCCGCCCTCAAGGTTGTAGTACTCGTAGTAGTGGCTGTGCCAGAGCTCGCATTGGTAATCCACTGCCGATTCTTCGACGGACAAACTCTTCTCTACCTTGACCTCGGCCACGCGCAACTCTTCCTCCCAGCGCTCCTCAATCTCCATCGCCTCCTGCATCTCCAGCTCCCGCTTGGCGACCTCATGAGGAAGCAGGTGCTCCATGGCCGCCTCCTCCTTTTCATACGTGGGTTGCATGCTGGAGTCCGAGGTGGCCTCGAATATCTTGGCGTGGATGGCCTCGACCCGGGCCAGGGAGACATCAGCGGCACGGACGGCAGCTCGAGCGCTCTCGGCGTTTGTAGCCGCCGTCGCAGCAGCAGCTGCAGCCGTCTTGGTTGCTATAGCTGCCCTGTCGGCTGTCGTAGACGCCCTCTGGGCGGAAGTGGCCGCGCTCAATGAGGATGCGGCGGCACTCTCGGCGTAGGCGGCCGCACTCTCAGCGCAGTCGGCGGCGCTCGGGGGGGACGAGGCCATCGTACGGGCCTTCACGAAGTGTTTCCATGGTGTCATTCTTGCAAGAAGGGGGTGCGGGAATGGGGGTCGGGATTTAGGGATTCGGGGGTCGCCGACACTAGAGCAGACGAGCCGGCGAAGCTTAAGGAGGGAGACTTAAATAGACCCAGATATTTTCATCGCAAACAGTTCCTAGAAAACAACTGGGTGTGATGTTGTAGATATTTTTTATTAAAATGTGACCTTTTTTATGCATCCGTCATCATAGGTATTTCATTTTTTTAACTTATTTGAACTCCAGACTTTTTGTGTGTTCAAAATGCACCATTCAAAGCCACATCCTCAATTTTCAACCATCTCTGGCTTCATTTGGTATTTTTCATGCATTTACTGATTTTTTCAGCTAAATGATCTTGAAATTGAAAAGCATGAAAATGAACTCTGAAAAGGTTGAAAGTTGACATGGTATCATCATTTCACCCACATAGCATGTGCTAAAAAGATGAGAGGGTTACGACATAAACTGGATGCGCACTCGTGTACAAAATGGACAATCTCTTTCGAAGTATCAGGGTTTCATACGAAAACTCATCTGTTACAAAGGTATTTCATTTTTTGAACCTATTTGAACTCCAGACTTTTTGTGTGTTCAAAATGCACCATTCAGAGCCACATCATCAATTTCCAACCCTTTCTAACTTCAATTGGTATTTTTCATGCATTTACTGATTTTTTTTAAAAGCTAAAAGACCCTAAAATTGAAAAGCACTACGAATGAACTCTAAAAAGGTTGAAAGTTAGCATGGTATCATCAGTTCACCCACATAGCATGTGCTAAAAAGATGAGAGGGTTATAGCAAAAAGTGGATGCACTTCGCGTACAAAATGGACAATCTCTTCCGAAGTATCAGGGTTTCGGACGAAAACTCATCTGTTACAAAGGTATTTCATTTATTTGAACTTATTTGAACTCCAGACTTTGTGTGTGTTCAAAATGCACCATTCAAAGCCACATCAGCAATTTTCAACCCTCTCTGACTTCATTTGGTATTTTTCATGCATTTACTGATTTTTCAGCTAAATGACCCTAAAATTGAAAAGCATGACAAATGAACTCTGAAAAGGTTCAAAGTTGGCATGGTATCATCATTTCACACAGATAGCATGTGCTAAAATGTTGAGAGGGTAAAAACTGGATGGACTTCGTGTACAAAATGGACAATCTCTTTCGAAGTATCAGGGTTTCGGACGAAAACTCATCGGTTACAAAGGGATTTCATTTATTTGAACTCCAGACTTTTTGTGCGTTCAAAATGCACCATTCAAAGCCACATCATCAATTTTCAACCCTCTATGACTTCAATTGGTATTTTTCATGCATTTATTGATTTTTTTTCACCTAAATGATCCTAAAATTGAAAAGCATGACAAATGAACTCTGAAAAGGTTGAAAGTTGGCATGGTATCATCATTTCACCCACATAGCATGTGCTAAAAAGATGAGAGGGTTACGGCATAAACTGGATGCGCACTTCGTCTACAAAATGGACAATCTCTTTCGAAGTATCAGGGTTTCGTACGAAAACTCATCTGTTACAAAGATATTTCATTTTTTTTGAACTTATTTGAACTCCAGACTTTTTGTGTGTTCAAAATGCACCATTCAGAGCCACATTATCAAATTGCAACCCTTTCTTACTTCATTTGGTATTTTTCATGCATTTACTGATTTTTTAAGCTAAATGACCGTGAAATTGAAAAGCACTACAAATGAACTTTGAAAAGATTGAAAGTTGTCATGGTATCATCATTTCACCCACATAGCATATGCTAAAAAGTTGAAAGGGTTACGGCAAAAACTGGATGCACTTCATGTACAAAATGGACAATCTCTTTCGAAGTATCAGGGTTTCAGACGAAAACTCGTCTGTTACAAAAGGATATCATTTATTTGAACTTATTTGAACTACAGACTTTTTGTGCGTTCAAAATGCACAATTCAAAGCCACATCATCAATTTTTCAACCCTTTATGTCTTCATTTGACCTTATGAAGACATTTAAGTGATTTTCTAGCCATTTAATGGCCATAATTCAAATTTGAACTACATCTACATGCAACGTCTAACCATAACAGTTTGAAAAATCATATTTTTGTGTACTTGTGTGCGAGTTAAAAAGTCTTCAGACCATGTAAATATCTGGTGTTCAAAAAAGAAAATGTAAAGATCTGGCAAGACAACCGGCCCCCACATGATTGGTATTCTATTTCGCGCCTCAAGGTTTGGAAGGTGAATGACGGGGGTTATTAATCAGACACGGTTCTGTATTGGAAACCGTCAGCTATTATGTTCACACACGGATTTTAATGTGGCAATCGTGTGTAATTCAAACTACAGTACGCATAAATTTCGGCGACCGCCGTGTGTACTGTTCTCGTCGATCTAGATTCCGGCCGCCAATAAATAGTACCTTGCTCACGTCGCCCTGCCTGCTTTCTCATCTACATATATGTGAGGATATTATATATATATTGTGGTGAACTAATGAAAAATTAATATATATATATATATATATATATATATATATATATATATATATGAATTCTATTTTCTATCTGTTTTTGTATACTAATTTGAATCTAGTTGTTATCATCCACATATACATAATGGAAAGCGTATATACACACATTGAAATAGAACATATAAGAACGGAAAACAGAGTACACACATTGAAACAGAGGAATAAACAGAGCAATACTATGATTGCTGTGAATACATAACTATCCATGTCGAAATGACTCAACAAAATAAAACGCGTCCATGAGACCATGACCAGCAGCCCTTGCCTAGGGTAGCTCTTGGCTCTGCCTGAACTCGTGCAGGCGTTCGTCCAAGCGGTTGACACGCTCGCGATACATCTGGAGCGCGATCTCAAGCTCCAAGTTGGCTATTTCATCGGAGATCACCGGCTCGAGGATGCGACGGTCATGTTCCTCTATTGTGCCCAGGTGTGGAGGCGGTCGAGCCTATCGACCGGCGCGTTGGCATCTAGCGGGCTGCGGACAAGGCGAATGGTGGCACCCATGCGAACGGCACGGCGGGCGTCTGGTGCAAGTACGGCGCAGCCGACATCTGGTGCAAGTACGGTGCTGAGGGTCTCTGCCCACTCCTGGTGAGGAATGGGGGTACTGACGGCACGTGTACCCAGCTGCGACGTAGTGTCGACAACAGGCAAGCGCCGATGGATCCGCTCTTGTTGTGTGGCGCGTCGCGCCTCTCGCTCTACGGTGCTCCAACAGTCTCGCCGTGCGGCGAGCTGCAGCATATCGGTGCGGACGCGCCTAGCTTGCTCTATGGTGCGCCATCGATCATGTTGTGCAGCGAGCTGCAGCCTGTCGGTGCTGACATGCCTATCTTGATCCGCGGCGCTCAAGCACCATGCGCCAAAGGTCTGCTCAACCCTGGTGATGACGCGCATCACGGCGTCGTCCATCGCGTTGCCGGGGAGCGCCTCGGCCTTGACGGGCTGTGGCGCCTGCTCATTTTCCTCGTCGACAAGGTTGATGGCAGAGGCGACGCTTTGGTGGGTTGACATGCTTGGAAAAGGTGGATGTGCTACAGGCTGCGCTTGTCGCCTCCGTGCGTCGCGCGACGCCAATGCGCAATATAGCAAGGTGGCGGGAAACAGGTGAGGAAATGGTGGCGTGTTCATAAATCGCCATCAAATAATGGAAACTTAGCATAGAAGGAACATCGAGCTAGCACAAGAAGTAGATGATGATCAGATGAACACGGACCACACTAGGGAACCCGTCGGTGATGAATTCATCTATCCCAAATGTTTGAATACTAGCAAGCATTTGCCCACAACACACACGGCCTATTCCATCACAAACAGGCCGGATGGATCAACTGTATGCCACGTATCACACATTGTCAAAAAGTAATGAGGTAGACCTTCCTTAACATGTGTTAAAAAATAAATAAATAAATAACAAGGACCTCAAGGTTAAATTAGCTGAGGGAATGGGGCATTTCGGTCATTTGACTGAAATGACCCATCCTATCAGTTAATTTAACATCAACACAACTTCCCATCCAGTCACCCATCTGATGGCTGCTCCAGCCTGAGCACACTTAACTTGATAGTTTTCTTACATGAGCTGCTGGTGGAATAGCTAGTCCTTGCTGATAGGAATGCCTCTTCGCATCCTTATGGCGTATTCGGATGACCGCCCATCCCACAATGGCCAATAGATGTTGTTTAGACAGAGCATATCACATACGTCTTATTAGAAGCAATCGTCTGTGTTATTATCGATCTTCGCACACATTTCTGATTACAGACCTGTTTGCCGCATATCACACACATCATGTTATATTGAACCGTTTTTGTTCTCTTGCCTAATCACAAACAGTTCATCCGAGTGAACCGTATGATGTACATCGCACACACCTTGATCGGATTGAACAGTTCTTTTGTGTTGCCTAATCACAAACAGTTCATCCGAGTGAACCGTATGTTGTACATTGCACGCACCTTCATCTGGCTGCCCGTTTGTTTTGTTCCTCCTCATCGCAAACAGTTAATTGGGCTGAACCGTATGCCCTGCATCGCACACGCAACTAAAATCTGAATCGTTTTTTATGCATCTGTCTTCGCAAACGTTTTACACATTTTTGACGGTTTTCATACACCACCGTTTGCGATGATTGCATCGCACACAATTTCTCGAAGGGTCTCTGATAGTAGTGTCGCATTAGCAGCATCCTGCAGTAGCGGGACCTGATCAAAATTCAAGCTCTTCCCGGAGGTAATGTCGTCGTTGATGACGAGATGGGCCACATATCGCTTCTCGCGACTACACGGTTGAGCTCTCAATGAAAGCACCATTGTCGGTGTCAAAACGGACAGATCTCGGGTAGGGGGGCCAAGCTGCGTATCTGAGGATCAGTGGTAACAGGGGGAAACAAGGACACGATGTTTACTCGGGTTTAGGCCCTCTCGATGGAGGTAATACCCTACTTCCTGCTTTATTGATCTTGACGAATATGGGGATTACAAGAGTTGATCTACCTCGAGATCGTAATGGCCAAACCCTAGATGTCGAGCCTATGATAGTTGTGTGTTAGCCTCTATGGACTAAACCCTCCAGCTTATATACACACCGGAGGGGGCCTAGGGTTGTACAAAGATGACTTGAGGAGGAAGGAATCATTACATCAGGACATCAATTTTTCCTTTCTACATATGTAGGAGTCCTACCCGGACACGGGGGATGATCTTCTGCATCCATCTTCACGGCACATCAGTCTGGCCCATCTTCCGTAGTCCGCACACCCAAGGATCCCCCAATCTAGTACTCCCTCAAAGGTTCCCGTGGAACTTGCGGCGGCTGAAACAATTTATCGCCGACTCCTCTAAGGTTTTTGGAATATTGTGGTATTTATAGAGTCAGAGGTCGGTGGAGAAGGTTCACGTGGGCTCCACTACCCACCAGGGCACGCAAGGGGCCTCTGGCGTGCCCTGGTGCCTAGTGAGCCCCATGGTCCTCCCCTCCTGTGCTTCCTTGACTCTCTGGATGTCTTCTGGGCAGACAAATCTCCAAAAAGTTTTGTGGCATTTGGAATCCGTTTGGTATTGATTTTCTGCCAAGTAAAAAAACAAGCAAAAAACAACAACTGGCACTGGGCACTATGTCAATAGGTTAGTCCCAAAAATGATATAAAGTTGCTAGAATATGATTATAAAACATCCAAGAATGATAATATAACAGCATGAAAAATAAAAATTATAGATACGTTGGAGATGTATCAGTTCACATGACTCAAATTCTACATAGGTTGACAGTACTCAAATGGAATGCAGTTTCACATGACTCAAATGAAACATAGGTTCATATGACAGATACATGGTTGGTAATCCCAAAAGTTTCAACCTTTTCCAGACATCAAATTTCACACATTTCCACTAGCAGTGAAGTAGCTCTTCAGTCTTGCATATTTCTGAGCTTTCTTCCTTGTACCTGTTCCAGTAGTTGCTACTCCTCCAACTCTTCCACCTCTCACTGATCTCATTTTTGTAGGAAAAGCAGAAGTAGATGTAGATGTAGAAGTACCAGCAGCAAAATAACTACCTTCTCCACCTGGAGGCCTTAGTGCTGTGAAAGAAGCCCTAGCTAACCTAGTAGCATAAGTTGGTGCCCTACGAGCAGCATCTGCTACTGTAGCATCAGGTGGAATGTAGGCTTCTGCCTACTACCTTCTATTTTTTTGCAGTTTAAGAAACAAAGAGAAAGACACATTAAAACATGATTGGAAAATTTAGTTAAATTAATGACAAAGTTGATAAGGTTATCATGTTTCTATTCTTCCTCAACTGGATATCAGGCCTGAAAGGTTGTTTAAAGTTAGTAAACCTATGACCCATTAACTTGCCACATTTGATTGTAGCCATCCTAGAGAATCTTTTGGTTTAGGCACTTCAAACCTGCCCTTCTTCCTTTTTTCTTCTTTTCTTCCAATCTGGTCCTCTTTGTGGAAAATATGAGGATCAATATTAGGTTGCCCTATCTTGACCCAAGCATCTTCTCCTCGAACTGGATAAACCATAGGTTTGTATGACTCCAAGTACATTGCTTTCTTCAAGAATGGACCGACAAAATGCTCAGGTTGCATCTTGACTTTGTAAATAGCATTGCAAGAATGGTTGCATGGCAACCCTGACATGTCCCACTTCATGCATCCACAAGTGTGCTCCAGAAGGTTGACAACATATGTGTTTGGGCCACTGCTGACTTGCCACAAGTTTGGACCTGCCCTAATTGCTTTGCAATCTCTAGCATATTTCTTGCTGAGCTCTAGCATCCCTGCATAAGTTGGAGCTATTTCCCATCTGGCATTTTCTCCACCTTCTATCTTTCCATCAAACCTGACTAGGAACTTGTCTTTGATTCCATTTATCATTATCACAATTGGTTTAATTCTAACATCAAGGATATATTTATTGAAAACCTCACATATGTTGTTAACCACTAGGTATGTTTTGTCGTCTGTGTCCATTTCTGATGGAAATATGCCCTAGAGGCAATAATAAAATAGTTTTATACTTCCTTATTCATGATAAAGGTTTATTATTCATGCTAGAATTGTATTGACTGGAAACCTTAATACACATGTGAATACATAAACAAATACCGTGTCTCTAGTAAGCTTCTACTAGACTAGCTCATTAATCAAAGATGGTTAAGGTTTCATAACCATGGACATGAGTTGTCATTTGATAACGGGATCACATCATTATGAGAATGATGTGATGGACAAGACCCATCCGTTCGCTTAGCATTTTGATTGTACAATTTATTGCTACTGCTTTCATGTATGTCAAATACATATTCCATTGACTATGAGATCATGAAACTCTCGGATACCGGAGGAATGCCTTGTGTGCTATCAAATATCACAACGTAACTGAGTGATTATAAAGATGCTCTACAAGTATCTCTGAAGGTGTTTTGTTGGGTTGGCGTGAATCGATATTAGGATTTGTCACTCCGAGTATCGAAGAGGTATCTCCGGGGCCTCTCGCTAATACAAATCATAATAAGCCTTGCAAGCAAATGACTACTGAGTTATTCACGGGGTGATGTATTATGAAACGAGTAAAGAGACTTGCCGGTAACGAGATTGAACTAGGTATAGAGATACCGACGATCGAATCTCGGGCAAGTAACATACCGATGGACAAAGGGAATTGTGTATGTTGTCATAACGGTTCAATCGATAAAGATCTTCGTAGAATATGTAGGACCCAATATGGGCATCTAGATTCCGCTATTGGTTATTAACCGGAGAGGTGTCTCGGTCATGTCTAAATAGTTCTGGAACCCGTAGGGTCCGCACGCTTAACGTTCGTTGACGATATAGTGTTATATGAGTTATGTGATTTGGTGACCGAATGTTGTTCGGAGTCCCGGATGAGATCATGGACATGACAAGGAGTCTCGAAATGGTTGAGAGGTAAAGATTGATATATAAGACGATGGTATTCGGACATCAGAAATGTTCCGGAGGGTATCAGATACTTATCGGGTCACCGGAAGGAGTTTCAGGCACCCCCGGCAATCCTTTGGGCCTTACGGGCCATGTGAGGGAACACACTATCCCACAAGGGGCTGGAGCGCCCTATAGAGGCCGGCCCTAGGAGGAGGAGAAGAAAAGAGGGAAATGGAAAGGAAAGTGTGGAGTAGGACTCCCCCTTCCTTCCCTCTCCCCCTTCTTTCCTTCCCCCTTGTTTATACAAGGAAGGGGGCGCAAGGCAAGGCAGAGGCCCTAGGGGTCGGCGTCCAGCCCTAGGACGCGCCCTGCCTGCCTTCCCTCCCTCCCACCTGTATATATGTGGGGAGGGGTGCCACACAATGACACAACATTGTCTTAGCCGTGTGTGGTGCCCCCGTCCATCGTTTACTCCCCCGATCATATTTTTTAGTGCTTAGGTGAAGCCCTACGGAGATCACTTCACCATCACCATCACCACACCGTCATGCTGCCGGAAATCATCTACTACTTCGCCCGTCTTGCAAGATCAAGAAGGCGAGGACGTCATCGAGCTGAATGTGTGCTGAACGCAGAGGTGTCGTACGTTCGGTGCTTGAACAGTTGGATCGCGAAGAAGTTGGACTACATCAACCGCATTACTAAATGCTTCTGCTTTTGGTCTATGATGGTACATAGACACACTCCCCCCCCCCTCGTTGATATGCATCTCCATGGATAGATCATTGCGTGTGCGTAGATTCTTTTTGTTTTTCATGCAATGTTTCCCAACAGTGGCATCATGAGCGAGGTCTATGTGTAGATGATTTGCATGAGTAGAACACAAGGAGTTGTGGTTAGTGATTGTCATACTACTTACCACCAACGTCTTATTTTGATACGGAGGCATTGTAAGGTGAAGCGGCTCGGACCAACCTTACATGTCCACGTACATGAGACCGGATCCACCGACAGACATGCAACTTGTTTTGCATAAAGGTGGGTGGCGGGTGTCTGTTTCTCCTACTTTAGTTGAATGAATTTGACTGCGGTCGGTCCTTGTTGAAGGCTAAAACGACAAACTTGATAAACCGCCGTTGTGGTTTTGTGTCGTAGGTAAGAACAGTTCTTGCTAGAAGCCCGTAGCAGCCACGTAAAACTTGCAACAACAAAGTAGAGGATATCTAACTTGTTTTTGCAGGGCATGTTGTGATGTGATATGGTCACGATGTGATGAGTTATACATTATTGTATGAGATGATCATGTTTTGTGATTTATCGGCAACCGACAGGAGCCTTATGGTTTTCTCTTTATTGTGTGAAATGCGAACACCATGTAATTGCTTTACTTTATCACTATGCATTAGCGATAGTTGTAGAAGCAATAGTTAGCAAGACGACCATGGCGCTACGATGGAGATCAAGGTATCGAGATGGTGACGATGGAGATCATGACGATGCTTTGGAGATGGAGATCAAAAGCACAAGATGATGATGGCCATACCATGTCACATATTTTGATTGCATGTGATGTTTATCCTTTATGCATCTTATTTTGCTTAGATCAATGGTAGCATTATAAGATGATCCCTTCACTAAATTTCAAGATAATAGTGTTCTCCCTGAGTATACACCGTTTCTACAGTTCTTTGTTTTGAGACACCACATGATGATTGGGTGTGATAGACTCTATGTTCACATACAACGGGTGTAACATAGTTTTACACATGCGGAATACTTGGATTAAACTTGACAATCCTAGCATGTACAGACATGGCCTCAGAACACTGGAGACCGAAAGGTCAAACATGAGTCGTATAGTAGATATAATCATCATAGAGATGTTCACCATTGATGAGTACTCCATCTCACGTGATGATTGTACATGGTTTAGTTAATTTGGATCATGTATAACTTAGAAAACCTGAGGGGTGTTGATTTAAGTGGGAGTTCATTAGTAATTTGATTAATTGATCATGAACTTAGTCAAAATGTCTTTGGATATTATGTTGTAGATCAATAGCTCGCGATGGAGCTCCACTATTTTTGATATGTTCCTAGAGAAAACTAAGTTGAAAGATGTTAGTAGCAATGGTGTGGACTGGGTCCGTGATCTGAGGATTATCCTCATTGTGTGGGGACCCCGACTCATCAGTCGTGATCACCGAATGCACGTGTACAGTGATCCCAGAGATCAATGCTCACTGAACACACAGAAGCTGAATAACAAGAGTCTTACATCCATACATACCGTATTACACAAATAGGACCATTATGTTCAAGTCTTGAGTATATCATTGCAGCGGAAATCTTCAATGACAACTTGGACCCATGCCATCTGCCTTAACCCTACAGGCATTCTGACTGGGAAGCGTCCTAGCTCGCATGCTCATCACCAAGAAATCTTCATCATATCCTGTTCTCTCATGCCTGGCCAATAAAATAACCAGTGGCAAGCCAATGAGTACTTTGAATGTACTCGCAAGCAATCCAAGTGTGATGACAGAATAATTATGCAAGGTTCTACTGCTAAATTGGCAGTTTTGCGGAAAGCTAGTTTTTCATATGCAAGTATGACCAACATATAAGAAGGGCATGCATGCGTCTGCAACAAGTATCAGGAGGTTACAGACATCAATATCAGAAAAGAGCTATGAGCAATTCATGCTCACGCTCATCGTGACTTTCTCACAACCACATCAACAAATTTACCAAACCATGTTGTTTTCCAGAAACTTATGGACATAGTCTAAGTAGCACCACCCAACTGTCCTTAACCGTGGACACGGCTATTCGAATAGTTTTACACTCTGCAGAGGTTGCGCACTTTACCCACAAGATCCGGGAAGCTTTCGTGTCACCCACGATCCCGGAGTACCTCAAGTACTCGGGGGACGCACCCGGTCATTATCTTTCCCTAGACGACACTAGCATAGGGTCCACTCGTTGGTGCACGGCCCTCGAGTACAAACAATAGATCATGGGACTTGCCCTATTTTCAATGTCACGCGTACACGAAGGGACCAACGGTGTGTCCGGTGCCCTGTAAAAACAGTCATGGTCGTCTATCCAAGCACGACCCCGTCCCGGGAGTGACCTCAAGTCTTTCCCGTCACTAGTAATGCGGGCACCATGCTAGTATCAGCCTAAGTAATCAATAATGCCCCGTCCCATAAGGGGTAGAGTGGTTGCACATGTTTGGTTGGGACGGTAGTCACACATAAATCTAATCCATCTCTGTAAACAACACTTCATCAAGCCTCGGTACACTACTTCTTAACCAAGTAGTGCCCTAGTTCTTCATTGTCTGCCAGGGCATTAGTGGCACCCACTGGGTCATTTTCAAGTATGTCAAACCACACTTGTTTCTTTCCATGCATAACCCTGACCCATATTGCGTAGCCAACTACTATGGCATATATATATCTACTCCCACCCACATAACCCTCATAGGAAGGTAGGGTCATGTTTGATGCAAGTTTCAACGAGGAAGTGCAGTGGCAAACCACCAAAGTGGTTCCACCTCATCATGATTCCGTAACAACAACATTATGGTACTATATGACATGCATAAAAAGGTTTCTCAAAGATGGTCAAAGGGCTGCTTGCCTTGTCCTTCCGAGTCTTCAAACCTTCTGGTCCATCTCCGAGTACTCTGTTTATTTCGTCAACGAACGATGGAAACAATCATAATAAGCAACACAACGAAACAAAATATAAAAGTGCTCTAAAAATAGGAGTGGACTTTTCTAGGATACCTCTGGTCATATTAGAAATGACCAAGGTGTTTTCATAGGTATTGGATCAATGGATAGTTTGGAACATTTCAATATGATGGAAACAAGGGGTTTATGGACTTGAAAGAAGTGTACAGAAATATATTTTTGAATAATGAGCAAAGGCACCTATTTAACAAATCATGATTTTAGAAGCATCTAGGAGTTGGTTTTACTGGATTTGGAGTTCAAGTGAATTTCCTAGGATTTTGCAAAGTTGATAAATATGAAGAAATGGCTCAATATTTGGTGGGGTACAGAAAGTATTAATAAAAATGTTCCAAAACTAAGTTTGGATATTACAAGCATCTAGGAATTTGAACCATTGCATTAGGATCAAATTTGAGCTCTCTGTGATTTTCTAAAGTTCATCACAGAAAATGGAATAATGACATTTTGATAATATTTGTGAAGAAAAGGTTTCTGGAAAAATGTGTATGCTGCACCAACAGGTAGATCATGATTTTAGAAACTACCAAAAATTTGAATCATCAAATTTGGAGTTCATTTGATTTATTAATGGATTTATGAAGTTTACTGGAAAAAGAAAAAGGAAATAAAGCTTTAACCTTATCCTGCGCACATGGCGACAGATAGGCCGTGGGCCGGCCCAGCGGCTCGGCCGCACACGTGCAGGGGCCACGCCGGAGGCGGCTTCCCGGAAATGCGCCTTTGCGCGAGGAAGGCGGGCAACGCCGTAGCCGTCTCCACTTAAACAGGTGGGGCCTGCCTCCGGGGTCGCTGACCTGCGGGGACCACCCGCAGGGTCATCTCCTTCCTCCCTCGCCCACGGCAGAGGGGATCGAGGCCTTGTCTGCACGGCGGTCGACGCTCGCCCTCCCGGCGGCACAGGCCACCCTCGGCCAAGGCGCGGCCACCGGAGGGGTCCCCAAGGAACGACGCGTCGGGGAGGGCCCTTGGGGCGGCAGGGGAGGACTAGAGCGCCTCCTACACCGGTCATGGCGGGCGGCCTCGTCGGGCGGTGGTGCCATCCGCACTACGAGGTTCGGGGGGAGAAGGAGAGGAGCGGGGGTGCTCCGTGGTGGCCATGAGGTTTGCCTAGTGGAGAAAGGAGGGCAGGAGGAGACCTCATTCGCAGGAATTTGAGAGGAGGCCGGCGGCTTGGCTTCGGCCATGGAGGGGCAAAGAGGGCACGAGAAGAGGGATGGATGGGTCCAGAGGATGCTCGGGAGGGAGAGGGAGCAAATGGGGCAGAGAGGAGGGTCTGGAACGGCCTTATATAGCCGTCCCGCAGCTCACTGTGGACGCGGCGCATGGGTGGCCGCGGCAACGACTCGGGAGGCCAGGAGAGAGGGCGAGGAGCTATCTACGGCGTTCGTGGGACTTGAGTAGGGCGCCAGGAAGAGAGAGGAGGAGCGGGGAGGTGCCAGAGGGGCCGCGCGTGCGAGCTTGCTCACTGGAGCTCGCGGTCGGCCGGTCCGCGTGCGAGAGGGGCAGCAGGAGGGAGAAGGAGGAAGGGGCCGATAGCGTTGCGTGACACGGACGTCGAGGCGGCCTCAAGGGACACGAGGGAAAGGCCCGAGGTGGTCGGGTGCTGTTGATTGGGGGTGGCTACAGTGCGCCAGGGCATTTTAGCGCGCTCCAGAGCGCGGCCATTGCATGCCATGGCATCTTTTTGGCGCTCAAAGCATGGCCACCAGTGTCTAGGAGGTAGAGGGAGTAGTAAAATATAGGGAGGTGGTCTTGGATGCTCTGGTGAGCTTCTAGAAGGGGAGTGTGCTGAGAGACAAGGGTGAAAATGGAGGTTCAGAGATGTAAAATAGGGTTTTACCCACCTCAATCATTGAGTTGTGGAGGAGAAGGAGCTCCTGGAGGTAGAAGGTGACTAGGTGATGCTGTGGTAAAAAGTTGAATCAAAGGGTAGTAGTAAAAGGAGGCAAAACAATAGTTTTGGTAAAATGTCAGAAGGTGTTTGATGTGGTTTTGGGCAAGCAAATGACTTCCAATTGACATGAGACTTAACAGGATCGAATGGCACATACATTTAGGCCCTGCCACCAAATTTGAGCTCATTTGGGCAAAGTTGCCAATGTAACTTTGGCGAACCCTAGAAATCAACAGAAATGGATTTTCCACAAATCATCCTCCTTGATGCACCACTTGGTGTAGTGTCATCATTTGGGGTTGTGAGCATGTCCACAAAATTTAAGGCCCCAAGTAAAAAGTTGACAATGTAGAGTTGTTCAAATTTGGATCTGGTCAGAAAGGGTTTTGGGGCACTTAGATCAAGTTATGCTTCTCCAATACTTGTGCCATTTGGTCTAGATGCATACTTAGACCATTCTAGCATGTGCACCAAGTTTGAGAGCATTTGGACAAGTTTGGCAATGTAAAGTTGCTCAAACTTCAAAATGGACAGAAATGGTTTTGAGGGGATTAGATGATGTTTTCTTGATCTTGAAGGCATGAAGCTTTGTAAGATCATCAAATATGTCATATTTCACATGATAGAATTTCCTTGGAATTTTTGGAGAATAATTCCTATGTAAATATTTCAAAAGCTTGAAATATCCAGAAATGGTTTTGGAAGGATTTGTCCAATATTTTGAACATGACCATGTGTTGAAACTCTTATATATGGACAATATATGTCCTATGAGTTTCCCTGAATTTTGGCAAATATTTTTGAAATAATTAAATAATTTTTCCCTATTAAAGACCATTTCTGGCCTTAAGAAAAAGCTTTTAAATAAAATATAAAAATAACTTATAAAATTATAATTTTGTGGTTTATGGGAGTCCTATATCTAATAGGGTTCAAATATACTTTTTGAAAGATTTTTCACACCCTAAATAAGGTACTTGTAGTGCAAACCTCAATTTAGGGGTTTTTGGAAAACTAATTTTAGAAAATACTATTTGGCCAAAATATTTTTATAAGAAAATACTATACTGGTCTATACACATGGCATGATCATTGGGAAAAGGTTTTGGATCAAGGAGATGAAGTGTAAGAGTTGGAGGATTTATTTGATTTTTAGAGCACTAGCAAACAGCAGACAAAAATCAAATAAAGCAAAGTCCAAAACACTGAAAAGTTTTTGTCAATCCACATTTTTTAGCATGATTATTAGCTTAAGTGTTGTGGCATGAAAATTAGGGTGTGACAGACCTACCCCCCTTACAAGAATCTCGTCCCCGAGATTCCCACACTAGGCGTGGAAAGGAATACGGAGTCTTGGATACGGGGTAGTCTTCACTTCTTCTTGTTGGTTCTGCTTCCGAGTGGTGCTCCATGGAATCTTGAAGTACTTGGTGGTGTGGCTTCTTGCTTGTTGCCCTCTTTGATGCAGGTTGCTGAGGGGTCTCTTGTTTGGGTTAGGTTGAGCTAGATGTCAAAGGCTCGGTGATCGATGTCCTTGCGGGGACCGGGCTAGTTAGGAGGTAAGAAGTACATCCAAAGTGGTGACCCGTGGAACATTTGGTGTATGGTGGGTATCTCAGGTGGTAAATCTAGTTGGTAGCCGTCTACTGTTTGTCTTGCAGAGGCCTTGAAGAAAGTCGATAAATCTTGGTGTGAGCGTTCCTTCGACATGGAAATGCTTGGTTTCTTCGAGAGGAGTGGTTTGCAGATACGCCCGGTCTTGGACGCGGATGTTTATCTCTTGATGATGGTGGTCGATGTAGTTCTTCCTTCTTGACATGCCGGTCTTCAATCGTCTTGTAACTAGCTGCACAACTCTTCCTTCGTCTTCGGGTAGTCAAGTATGTTGCCAAATAAAGATGATGACTAACTTGTCCAAGTACTCCATGAAGTCTATGGGGTACGCAAGGTAGGCTGTGGTATTGGTGGTGGTCTCCGTTGAGTATTGGCAGAGGTCTTCTTGACTTAGAGCCAAGGCTGTGGTCAGGATCTGACCATGTTGTGGCTCGGTGGGGCTTAAGGGTTTCAAGGATTCTAGTGAGTGAGTGAACGTTTATTATCTTATCCTTAAGCACGGTTTCTGAGATGCCAATAGCTCCTCCTAGTCCTGCAATCCTTATACCACCGAAAGCATCATCTCGCATAGGTCAACTCCAATCACCACTCATGTCATACATATCCTCATGACTCCTAAAAGGAGGTCTAACAAAATCATACGTATCTACGATCCCAATAATCATATGCATGGCTACCCCTAAAAATCCACGGGTAGGGTATACAAGCTGCCAAGCAGGAATTAATCACGACAATCCAAGTGCTCATCCCGTTCTTCCACGGTTCAAGATAATGCATCTCTATTCTAAGGAAACATGTCATATGCCACTCCAAGATCTCATTTCCTTCCTATAGATCAACTCCAACAGCCCGGTAACTTCCATCAATCACCACATAATCCAACAATTCTACAAATCCGGGGTCTCTGGTGTTCCACAAGATCTCAAGTCCCTATAATACCCAAATACTTGGAAGGGCTATGCATTACGATAGTAAGTCCACCAAATTCCTATCATCCGGGTCAAGTAAACTCCAAGGTCGTGCTTATATGGATCCCTAGATAAACTACGATAATTAATCCAATCTCCTAGTTTATTGTCCACCGGGAAACATGGTATCAAGATCAACGGTCTAAATCCAATTCACTCCAGACCATGTGGACATACTAGCACCTATACCCAACCAGAATCACCTACTTAAACCAAATCTCATGTCCAATGAGAATTCCTACATTTTCCCCAAGTCATTCTCAAAATGTCGACTATCTCCCATCAATATTATCTGATCAAGTCAAATCCTTACACCTCCAAGAATTTCATCTTGCAATTACAATTGCCCTGCAAATCCAAGTTATTCTAGGGTGATGAAAGTTACGCTTCCCTATTAATCACGATCCCACCAACATGAAAACCTCACAATCCATCAAAGCCTCAGATAATTCCTCGAAGTCACTGATATAAAGTCACCATATCGTCTGTCCTATATCCTCAAATTGGTGTGACTATGGCATCATCAGTTCTTGTGCTATATTAGGATGAAAATGTGCTCACTCACTGTGTCCACTAGTTCCATTACGAACCCAGTGTTGTGCAAGGTTGCAGAGGCTTAACTGGTTTTCTTGTAATTCTATGGGTTAGGCACAAGGTTAAGGGTTGGTGCTGGAGTATCTCGTGAAGTCTCAAGGGGTCTAGGAATGGGTTTTTAGTCTGGAGGGGTAAACATAACCTCACGGGGTTGTACTTGGCCGTGGAGGTTGTAGCAGAAGTCTTCATTGTTAGTTGGTTGCCGAGTTGGAATCCTTGATACTCCTTGTCTTGCGGGTCTTCAGTTGAGGAGAAAGAAGAGAGGGAAAAGGTAGCACAAGTAGGGGAATGCCTAAAAGGGGGGGTTCTGTAGTGCAAGTGCAAACAAACAGGTTCAAAAAGGCCGAAACAAAAGAAACAAGTCAAGGAAGATGATATAGCCATGCACTTGTTACCTAGGGCAAAAGTGCGACTTATATCAAAACACAAACAATTAAAATCAAGCAACACACAATCATGGTTCTATTTGAACCATCATACGGACTTGACTGCGCATAGGGGGGTACACGACTCATCCTACCCTAGGGGTTCTCGGACTCAATGTCGTGACTTGTGCCTCGTGCAGTCTTCTGAGTTTTCCTCAGGTGTTGCTATGTCCCTTGTAGTTGTTTGACAAACGATCCGGGTTGAGCCTGAAGAATCTTCAACAACTTCTCGCCTGATGAGGTGATGTGGTGAAGGTGCCTCCTTGTAGCTGGCGTTGACCTGGTCTTCTCTTGTTTCTTTAATCATGACGATCCCTTGTGCCTTCTGGGACGTCGAGTGTATCAGGTAGGCAATCCTTTATGCAATGATATTAATCAAGGCATAGTAGAGGTTCAACATGTCGGTTACGTTGATGAAAACATCGACACCAAGAGCGGGGAACGAAGAGAACCGTTTTCCTACTCACTATAGTGAAGCGGACCAAATGGCGAGGTTCTCATCCATCGGTGGTTGCCGACACAACAACAGTAGTGACAAGGTTACTCTATTAGCGAGGTATATCATGATCTTGCATAACCTATACCCTGGTCATCGTAGGCCAATGTTGCATCATCCTGGGGCACTGCCAAGGGTGTCACCATCTTCTGTGTCTTCATGTCCTCATTCCTCGAGGATGGATTTTCTGTTGGCATCGTCTTGTCGTGGTGTCGCCAATCTTGTGTTCAGAAGTGGTGGGTGAGTGTTTGGAAAGGTGTACTCCACGAGGATTACAGAAAATCCAGTGGTCTGGGGCATAAGGGTTCTAGTGACCAAAAGTTTTGAAGGGGAAGAGATCAAGTATAGCCTAGTTTTCGAAAAACTGAGAAGGGAAGAGAAGTATAGATAGTTTCGAAAACTAGTAATAGTTTTGAAAATAATTTTACCCTAACTAACGACCATGCTAACTAAGGCTTCCTACAGTCAGGATGGCTCTGATACCAGCTCTGTGGGGACCCCGACTCATAAGTCATGATCACCGAATGCACGTGTACAGTGATCCCAGAGATCAATGCTCACTGAACACACAGAAGCTGAATAATAAGAGTCTTACATCCATACATACCGTATTACACAAATAGGACCATTATGGTCAAGTCTTGAGTATATCATTGCAGCGGAAATCTTCAATGACAACTTGGACCCATGCCATCTGCCTTAACCCTACAGGCATTCTGACTGGGAAGCGTCCTAGCTCGCATGCTCGTCACCAAGAAATCTTCATCATATCATGTTCTCTCATGCCTGGCCAATAAAATAACCAGTGGCAAGCCAATGAGTACTTTGAATGTACTCGCAAGCAAGCCAAGTGTGATGACAGAATAATTATGCAAGGTTCTACTGCTAAATTGGCAGTTTTGCGGAAAACTAGTTTTCATATGCAAGTATGATCAACATATAAGAAGGGCATGCATGCGTCTGCAACAAGTATCAGGAGGTTACAGACATCAATATCAGAAAAGAGCTATGAGCAATTCATGCTCACGCTCATTGTGACTTTCTCACAACCACATCAACAAATTTACCAAACCGTGTTGTTTTCCAGAAACTTATGGACAAAGTCTAAGTAGCACCACCCAACTGTCCTTCGCCGTGGACACGGCTATTCGAATAGTTTTACACTCTGCAGAGGTTGCGCACTTTACCCACAAGATCCGGGAAGCTTTCGTGTCACCCACGATCCCGCAGTACCTCAAGTACTCGGGAGAAGCACCCGGTCATTATCTTTCCCTAGACGACACTAGCATAGGGTCCACTCGCTGGTGCACGGCCCTCGAGTACAAACAATAGATCATGGGACTTGCCCTATTTTCAATGTCACGCATACACGAAGGGACCAACGGTGTGTCCGGTGCCCTGTAAAAATAGTCATGGTCGTCTATCCAAGCACGACCCCGTCCCGGGAGTGACCTCAAGTCTTTCCCGTCACTAATAATGCGGGCACCATGCTAGTACCGGCCTAAGTAATCAATAATGCCCCGTCCCATAAGGGGTAGAGTGGTTGCACATGTTTGGTTGGGACGGTAGTCACACATAAATCTAATCCATCTCTGTAAACAACACTTCATCAAGCCTTGGTACACTACTTCTTCACCAAGTAGTGCCCTAGTTCTTCATTGTCTCTCAGGGCATTAGTGGCACCCACTGGGTCATTTGCAAGTATGTCAAACCACACTTGTTTCTTTCCATGCATAACCCTAACCCATATTGCGTAGCCAACTACTATGGCATATATATATATATATCTACTCCCACCCACATAACCTCATAGGAAGGTAGGGTCATGTTTGATGCAAGTTTCAACGAGGAAGTGCAGTGGCAAACCACCAAAGTGGTTCCACCTCATCATGATTCCGTAACAACAACATTATGGTACTATATGACATGCATAAAAAGGTTTCTCAAACATGGTCAAAGGGCTGCTTGCCTTGTCCTTCCGAGTCTTCAAACCTTCTGGTCCATCTCCGAGTACTCCGTTTATTTCGTCAACTAACGATGGAAAAAATCATAATAAGCAACACAACGAAGCAAAATATAAAAGTGCTCTAAAAATAGGAGTGGACTTTTCTAGGATACCTCTGGTCATATTAGAAATGACCAAGGTGTTTTCATAGGTATTGGATCAATGGATAGTTTGGAACATTTCAATATGATGGAAACAAAGGGTTTATGGACTTGAAAGAAGTGTACAGAAATATATTTTTGAATAATGAGCAAAGGAACCTATTTAACAAATCATGATTTTAGAAGCATCTAGGAGTTGGTTTCACTGGATTTGGAGTTCAAGTGAATTTCCTAGGATTTTGCAAAGTTGATAAATATGAAGAAATGGCTCAATATTTGGTGGGGTACAGAAAGTATTAATAAAAATGTTCCAAAACTAAGTTTGGATATTACAAGCATCTAGGAATTTGAACCATTGCATTTGGATCAAATTTGAGCTCTCTGTGATTTTCTAAAGTTCATCACAGAAAATGGAATAATGACATTTTGATAATATTTGTGAATAAAAGGTTTCTGGAAAAATGTGCATGCGGCACCAACAGGTAGATCATGATTTTAGAAACTACCAGAAATTTGAATTATCAAATTTGGAGTTCATTTGATTTATTTATGGATTTATGAAGTTTACTGGAAAAAGAAAAAGGAAATAAAGCTTTAACCTTATCCTGCGCACATGGCGACAGATAGGCCGTGGGTCGGCCCAGCGGCTCGGCCGCACACGCGCAGGGGCCACGCCGGAGGCGGCTTCCCGGAAATGCGCCTTCGCGCGGGGAAAGCGGGCAACGTCGTAGCCGTCTCCACTTAAACAGGTGGGGCCTGCCTCCGGGGTCGCTGACCTGCGGGGACCACCCGCAGGGTCATCTCCTTCCTCTCGCGCCCGCGGTAGAGGGGATCGAGGCCCTGTCTGCGCGGCGGCCGGCGCTCGCCCTCCCGGCGGCACAGGCCACCCTCGGCCAAGGCGCGGCCATCGGAGGGGTCCCCAAGGAACGGCGCGTCGGGGAGGGCCCTTGGGGCGGCAAGGGAGGACCGGAGCGCCTCCTGCACCGGTCATGGCGGGCGGCCTCGTCGGGCGGTGGTGCCATCCGCACTACGAGGTTCGGGGGGAAAAGGAGAGGAGCGGGGGTGCTCCGTGGTGGCCATGAGGTTTGCCTAGTGGAGAAAGGAGGGCAGGAGGAGACCTCATTCGCAAGAATTTGAGAGGAGGCCGGCGGCTTGGCTTCGGCCATGGAGGGGCAAAGAGGGCACGAGAAGAGGGATGGATGGGTCTAGAGGATGCTCGGGAGGGAGAGGGTGAAAATGGGGGCGGAGAGGAGGGTCTGGAACGGCCTTATATAGTCGTCCCGCAGCTCACCATGGACGCGGCGCATGGGTGGCCGGGGCAACGGCTCGGGAGGCCAGGAGAGAGGGCGAGGAGCTGTCTACGGCGTTCGTGGGACTTGAGTAGGGCGCCAGGAAGAGAGAGGAGGAGCGGGGAGGTGCCAGAGGGGCCGCGCGTGCAAGCTTGCTCACTGGAGCTCGCGGTCGACCGGTGCGCGTGCGAGAGGGGCAGCAGGAGGGAGAAGGAGGAAGGGGCCGATAGCGTTGCGTGACACGGACGTCGAGGCGGCCTCGGGGGAAACGAGGGGAAGGCCCGAGGTGGTCGGGTGCTATTGATTGGGGGTGGCTACAGTGCGCCAGGGCACTGTAGCGCGCTCCAGAGCACGGCCATTGCATGCCATGGCATCTTTTTGGCACTCAGAGCGTGGCCACCAGTGTCTAGGAGGTAGAGGGAGTAGTAAAATATAGGGAGGTGGTCTTGGATGCTCTGGTGAGCTTCTAGAAGGGGAGTGTGCTGAGAGACAAGGGTGAAAATGGAGGTTCAGAGATGTAAAATGGGGTTTTACCCACCTCAATCATTGAGCTATGGAGGATAAGGAGTTCCTGGAGGTAGAAGGTGACTAGGTGATGCTGTGGTAAAAAGTTGAATCAAAGGGTAGTTGTAAAAGGAGGCAAAACAGTGGTTTTGGTAAAATGGCAGAAGGTGTTTGATGTGGTTTTGGGCAAGCAAATGACTTCTGATACGTCCAAAACGTATCTATAATTTCTGCTTGCTCCATGCCTCTTTTGTGTGATATTGCTATGATATTTATGCACTTCCATACACTTTTGATCATATTTGGACTAACATATTAACTCAGTGCACCTCAGTGCCAGTTTCTGTTTTCTGCTGTTTTTGTATTTCAGGTTTTCCCATTACTTAAATTGCCAGAAAAATTCCGGGAAAAAAATATAAAAAATCAGCGCTCCAGAAGCTTCCTTGCGGCCAAAGTAGGGCCGGAGGGGGGCCACCAGGGCTCTAGGCGCCCTGGGGGCGCGGCCCCCTCCTGGCTGCGCCGGGGGGGCGCGTGGTCCCCCCTGACCTCCGCTGATGCCCCCTTTGGCATATATTTACACCGCGTCCCGAAACCCTCGAGGACGGAACCCTTTTTCGCGATCTCATCTCTGTTCCGCCGCCGCCGCGCTTCCAAGATCGGGAGCACTAGGAGAACTCTTCCCGACACCCTACCGGAGTGGAGGATCACCACCGGGAGCTTCTCCACCACCATGGACGCCTCCCGGATGAGTTGTGAGTAGTCTCCCTTGGACCATGGGTCCATGACCAGTAGCTATGTGATGTTCTCCTCCCCTCTTTGTCCTTCACTGATTAGACCTCGTGAGCTGCCCTACATGATCGAGGCACATATGTAATCCTTATGATGTTGCTATGATGAGTTTGCTCGGATCCGATGGATTATGAGATTATGTTCAGATTGTGTGTGAGTAATATATTTGATTTACCTCTTTTATATTTATGTTCTTGAGTAATTCTTGCATGTTCTTCGTTGCTGTTTATTGCTTTAGCCAAGTAGTAGGTAGTAACTCCAAGAGGGAACGTTATACTTGATTGTGGGTTCATGCCCCTCGATGACTAGCTTGAGTGACAGAAACATGAGTCTAGGGGATGTGCTATTGCCACAAGGGGGAAAACAACGGTGCTTGTACTTGCGGGTGCAAGGATTGTTTACTTTACGCAAAGGTCTTTTAATGCAGTTGTCTGTTGCTTTGAGTTTACACTATGGGTGGGACTCGCAACTTAATACCAGCGAGATGTTCTGGATAGATATCTCAAGGTGGATGATTAGTAGTATATGCAGATGGATTTCGGTCTACTTGCCTTGGCGTACCGCCCATGCTTTTGAGCCCCTACCTTTCTTTGCAGCATAGTTAGCATTGGTTTGCGCACATAATCCTGTGAATTGCCCAGCTGAATTTGTTTACCTCGCTTAGCTGTTTTATCGTCTTTTGGGAGAGAGACATCACTAGTGAACATCATGGGACCCCGGTCCATATTACCATCACTGATCACATCTGCTATTTACTTTATGTTCTTACTTACTAGTTGCAGTCATACCTATCACTATTATCTCTTGTGTTTGATCCTTTGTAAACGACAAGGCCGGAGGGATTGACAACCTCTATGTACTCGTTGGGAGCAAAGTTATTTGTATCTGTGTGCAGGTCCGGTCAATCGCTAAGTATCTGGCGCCGTTAGCAGTTGACACCTTCTTGTTGAACCTCGGAGTCTCAGGGGAATACGATCCTTGGTATCTTTGCCAAGGGAAAACTACCGCTACACTGCATCTCAAACCTTCCACTTGGGGTAACCAACGAGTGGCGAGAAGCCATCAAGCAAAGTTTTCTGGCGCCGTTGCCGGGGACTCCACTCTTCAAGATAGGGGAGTTGCACGCTATCTTTTACCTTTGCTTTTTAGTCTTGTTAGTTTACCTTTCAGTTTTGCTTTAGTGTCCTTTATCAAAAATCACAAAAATAGTTATCTTGCTTGCTTGCTGCTATGGGTTCCACCAAAAACACTAAGTGGGAGGAGTACACCCCTTCTTCCATCGCGCCAATCACCACTGTCGGGATCTACAAAAGTAATAAACCTTGTGATTACATTAGTTTTAATGGAGAGTTATGCCCATGGCATGGTCTCCCAGGAAAAGAGTATGAGCCTCAGTTTAAAGTTGCTTTTATGCTTCACCAAACTTAGGAAGACGTTCAAACTCTTATAATAGAGAGCAATTCAAACAAAGAAGATGACACTACAATTCTGCTCAATAATGATAAAATTGATTTTGATAATTGTAGTATCTCAGAAGTTGTCACCTATTTACAAAGAATGGCTAAAGATCCCCAAACTAGCACACTTAATCTTGCCTTCACACAGCATATCACTAATGCTCTCATCAAAGCTAGGGAGGAGAAACTTAGGGTAGAAGCCTCCATACCTAGAAAGCTAGAAGATGGTTGGGATCCTATGATTAAAATTAAGTTGAATAACTTCTCTTGCTATGCTTTATGTGATGTTGGAGCTAGTACCTCCGTTATGCCCAAAAGAATATATGATATGCTTAAATTGAAACCTTTTGATTCTTGTTCTTTTGGTGTTCGTCTTGTTGATTCTTCCATAAAGAAACCTTTGGGGAGGATCGACGATGTTCTTATCATTGTCAATGACAATTATGTTCCCGTTGATTTTACTATTATGGATATTGAATGTGAACCTTCTTGTCCAATTATTTTGGGACGACCTTTTCTTCGCACCGTTGGTGCTATCATTGACATGAAAGAGGGGAATATAAAATTCCAATTTCCTCTCAAGAAAGGGATGGAACACTTCCCTAGAAAGAAGATTAAGTTACCTTTTGAGTCCGTTATACGGGCTAGCTATTCTTTTACTCTTGATAAAACTTGATCTCTTTGCATTATGCCTAGCTTAAAGGCATAAAAGAAAGCGCTTTTGGGAGGCAGCCCACAATGAATAAAATTTTATTTTGCTTTTGTTGTGTCTTGATGTTTGTTACTACAGTAGCATCATCATTGTATCTTTACTTTTCAGATTTGTGCCAAGTTTAGCCTCTGATTGCAAGAAAGTTCAAAAGTTGTGACGTGCTGTCCAGGAAACAGATTCTGTCCTTGGATAGAAAAATTCGTATAAAATCACGAGATCATCTTTTTGGTCTGAATTTTTTCGACAGCGTGCTCTATACAATTGGCTTTCGGGCGTCTGTTCTGAGTTTTTTGATTTGAGTTGCAGAAGTGCCCCGAAAAAATTATTTACTACCTGCTGGTCTGTTTTTCACAGATTTTGCCATGTTTTGCCTTTCCTTCGTTTTGCAAACCTTGAGCTTGCTTTTTCTTTGCAAAAACCTTTTGGCAATCTTGAGAAACAGTAGACCTTCAAGAATATCCTTATTTCTAGCAAGGAAAAAATTATTTTATTATGGGTACTAACCTCGCTAATCAGATTATGATGAGTTATGTATGAAGGGAGTTTTCAAGTGTGCGAGGGAAGATGATAAAAAGATTCACGAGTGTCAAACGCTCAAGCTTGGGGATGCCCCCATGCACCCCCAAGAAATATTCAAGAAGACTCAAGCGTCTAAGCTTGGGGATGCCCCCGTGCATCCCCTTCTCCATCAATATTATCAGTTCGTCTTTCGTTCCACTATATTTTAATCACTTCATGTGTTATGTGCTATGCTTGGAGCGTCTTGCTTTTAGTTTTCTTTTTAGTTTTCTTTAGCTTTGCTTGATTTTCATAACGAGTTGGAACTCAGCTTTCTTTGTGTGGGAGAGAAACACGCTCCACTTCAACCTAGAACACAACATAGAATTTTCATGTTTATCTTTGCTGTGTATGTTCTTTGTCTTTCAATAGCTACTGTCATGCTTAGCTCATAGTTTTCATGCTTTTCTTTTTAAAGAGCTTTTGTTTAGTTGGTTGCTGGAACTCTCTTGAGTTATCATGCTTATCTTGTTAAGAGAGTTGGCTTCTGTTGCACTGGTTGATATGTCTATGATAAAAATGCTATGTGCATAATGGTGCTTAGTAGTTCATGTTTTCTTATGGTTAGTCTCAAATAGCTGGGGGGGGGGGGTTCTCAATGTGTTATTGGAGTACCAACATGATTTGTTTGCCTATGATGTGGTATGGTTTAGTGATATCTTCCTCCAAGAATTTATTTTGATTGACTTGGCATATGCTCACGCATATTTAAGACTGTAAAGAAAGTCTATCAAGCCTTGATGATCTTTAATTTCTGAGTAGCGATATAACTTCCATACCCGATTCAATGTTGCTTTGTCGCTCTGCATGATTATGACCGTCATTGCTCTCTTAGTTGGTCGCTCCCAGTCTTTTGCTAACCTTCGCCTGTACTAAGCGGACTGACTGCTTGTGCATCCAAATCCTTTAAACCAGTTATGCCATATGAGTCCACCATACCTTCCTATACATGGTATTTACCTGCCATTCCTAACGAAGACTTTCGTGTACCATCTCGAAATTAATCAAAAAAAGCATTTCTCTTTTGTGCCTCTGTTTTAGCTCATGAGGAAGTAGTAGTTAATTCATGATCTTTTTAAGTTGGACAAGCTTCACCCCGGGATTGCATGTCTAATGTGCAAACCCCTAATACGAGAAGGAACTGGCATAGAGTGCGCCCGCCTCATTAAAAAAATAATACAACAAACAAACCCTCCTTCACACTTTGTTCATGAGAAATCAGAAAACTTTGGCAGTGATAAACAAAGGAGATTAAGAGGATGTGATCGTCCTCGTGCGGGAGCCGTTCCTCGAAACTTGTCCAGCTCGAGAAGTAATTGAGTTATCTACTAGCATTCGTTGACGAAATATGCATATCCCAAAAATAATTTTACCTCTGTTTTAAAAACCAACAGCTTTGGTACATGTTTAGTTTTTGTTTCCGACCACGGGTTTTCAACCTTGCCATCAAAAGCCACGGTTCGAGAGTCTCCACCTTCTTTAAAGCACCAACTATTGAGAGCATGATTGTCATTCTGAGTGTAATGTGCATTGTCCCAAAGTACCATTGTCTTTTGCATGATTATGATATCATTTATTCTGAAATCATTGTATCTAGTTGTCACTTAAACTTTGGAGGTGCCCCTGCATTTATTTTTTGCTTCACTAAAGGGGCCAAGCGAGGTACCACTTTATCATATTTGCACACCATGCTCACTACAAATCTATTTGATGTTTCAGTATCATATTGTAAAACTTTCAGCTCTTTGTGATTTTCTCATGAGGCAACTTAATTACTACATATTCATTGTCTCGGTAAGCTTTTGTCATGTGACTGTGAAAAGTCCTTATATGGTTAATAGCATGTCACCACAGAAATTATGCTTGTTATCATTTACCTACTCAAGGACGAGCAGGAATTAAGCTTGGGGATGTTGATACGTCCAAAACGTATCTATAATTTCTGCTTGCTCCATGCCTCTTTTGTGTGATATTGCTATGATATTTATGCACTTCCATACACTTTTGATCATATTTGGACTAACCTATTAACTCAATGCACCTCAGTGCCAGTTTCTGTTTTCTGATGTTTTTGTATTTCAGGTTTTCCCATTACTTAAATTGCCAGAAAAATTCCGGGAAAAATATATAAAAAATCAGCGCTCCAGAAGCTTCCTTCCGGCCAAAGTAGGGCCGGAGGGGGCCACCAGGGCTCCAGGCGCCCTGGGGGCGCGTCCCCCCTCCTGGCCGCGCCCGGGGGGCGCCTGGGCCCCCCTGACCTCCGCTGATGCCCCCTTTGGCATATATTTACACCGCGTCCCGAAACCCTCGAGGACGGAACCCTTTTTCGCGATCTCATCTCTGTTCCGCCGCCGCCGCGCTTCCAAGATCGAGAGCACCAGGAGAACTCTTCCCGGCACCCTACCGGAGGGGAGGATCACCACCGGGAGCTTCTCCACCACCATGGACGCCTCCCGGATGAGTTGTGAGTAGTCTCCCTTGGACCATGGGTCCATGACCAGTAGCTATGTGATGTTCTCCTCCCCTCTTTGTCCTTCACCTATTAGACCTCGTGAGCTGCCCTACATGATCGAGGCACATATGTAATCCTTATGCTGTTGCTATGATGAGTTTGCTGGGATCCGATGGATTATGAGATTATGTTCAGATTGTGTGTGAGTAATATATTTGATTTACCACTTTTATATTTATGTTCTTGAGTAATTCTTGCATGTTCTCCGTTGCTGTTTATTGCTTTGGCCAAGTAGTAGGTAGTAACTCCAAGAGGGAACGTTATGCTTGATTGTGGGTTCATGCCCCTCGATGACTAGCTTGAGTGACAGAAACATGAGTCTAGGGGATGTGCTGTTGCCACAAGGGGGAAAACAACGGTGCTTGTACTTGCGGGTGCAAGGATTGTTTACTTTACGCAAAGTTCTTTTAATGCAGTTGTTTGTTGCTTTGAGTTTACACAATGGGTGGGACTCGCAACTTAATACCAGCGAGATGTTCTGGATAGATATCTCAAGGTGGATGATTAGTAGTAGATGCAGATGGATTTTGGTCTACTTGCCTTGGCGTACCGCCCATGCTTTTGAGCCTCTACCTTTCTTTGCAGCATAGTTAGCATTGGTTTGCGCACATAATCCTGTCAATTGCCCAGCTGTAATTTGTTTACCTCGCTTAGCTGTTTTATCGTCTTTTGAGAGAGAGACATCACTAGTGAACATCATGGGACCCCGGTCCATATTACCATCACTGATCACATCCGCTATTTACTTTCTGTTCTTACTTACTAGTTGCAGTCATACCTATCACTATTATCTCTTGTGTTTGATCCTTTGTAAACGACAAGGCCGGAGGGATTGACAACCTCTCTGTACTCGTTGGGAGCAAAGTTATTTGTATCTGTGTGCAGGTCCGGTCAATCGCTAAGTATCTGGCGCCGTTAGCAGTTGACACCTTCTTGTTGAACCTCGGAGTCTCAGGGGAATTCGATCATTGGTATCTTTGCGAAGGGAAAACTACCGCTACATTGCATCTCAAACCTTCAACTTGGGGTAACCAACGAGGGGCGAGAAGCCATCAACTTCCAATTGACATGAGACTTAACAAGATCAAATGGCACATACATTTAGGCCCTGCCACCAAATTTGAGCTCATTTGGGCAAAGTTGCCAATGTAACTTTGGTGAACTCTAGAAATCAACAGAAATGGATTTTTCCAAGATTAGGTTAAGCAAATCATCTCTCCTTGATGCACCACTTGGTGTAATCTCATCATTTGGGGTTGTGAGCATGTCCACAAAATTTAAGGCCCCAAGTAAAAAGTTGGCAATGTAGAGTTGTTCAAATTTGGATCTGGTCAGAAAGGGTTTTGGGGCACTTAGAATTTCCCTGGAATTTTTGGAGAATAATTCCTATGTAAATATTTCAAAAGCTTGAAATATCCAGAAACGGTTTTGGAAGGATTTGTCCAATATTTTGAACATGACCATGTGTTGAAACTCTTATATATGGACAATATATGTCCTATGAGTTTCCCTGAATTTTGGCAAATATTTTTGAAATAATTAAATAAATTTTTCCCTATTAAAGACCATTTCTGGCCTTAAGAAAAAGCTTTTAAATAAAATATAAATATAACTTTTAAAATTATAATTTTGTGGTTTAAGGGAGTCCTATATCTAATAGGGTTCAAATATACTTTTTGAAAGATTTTTCACACCCTAAATAAGGTACTTGTAGTGCAAACCTCAATTTAGGGGTTTTTGGAAAACTAATTTTAGAAAATACTATTTGGCCAAAATATTTTTATAAGAAAATACTATACTGGTCTATACACATGGCATGATCATTGGGAAAAGGTTTTGGATCAAGGAGATGAAGTGTAAGAGTTGGAGGATTTATTTTATTTTTAGAGCACTAGCAAACAGCAGACAAAAATCAAATCAAGCAAAGTCCAAAACACTCAAAAGTTTTTGTCAATCCACATTTTTAGCATGATTATTAGCTTAAGTGTTGTGGCATGAAAATTAGGGTGTGACACATTGCTGCATAGAAGAATTATGCCCTTGATGCACCGCTACGTGACAGACCTATTGCAGAAGCAGATGCAGATGTTATGAACGTTTGGCAAGCTCGATATGATGACTACTTAACAGTTTAGTGCGCCATGCTTTATGGCTTAGAACCGTGACTTCAAAAATGTTTTGAACGCCACGGAGCATATGAGATGTTCCAAGAGCTGAAATTGGTATGTCGGACTCATGCCCATGTCGAGAGGTATGAGACCTCTCACAAGCACTTTTCCTACAAGATGGAGGAGAATAGCTCAGCTAGTGAGCATGTGCTCAGAATGTTTGGGTACTACAATCACTTGAATCAAGTGGGAGTTAATCTTCCAGATAAGATAGTGATTGACAGAATTCTCTAGTCACCATCACCAAGCTACTAGAACTTCGTGATGAACTATAATATACAAGGGATGATGAAAATGATTCCCGAGCTCTTCGCGATGCTGAAATCGGGGAAGGTAGAAATCAAGAAAAAGCATCAAGTGTTGATGGTTAACAAGACCATTAGTTTTAATAAAAAGGGCAAGGGAAAGAAAGGGAACTTCAAGAAGAATGGAAAGAAAGTTGTCACTCCCGTGAAGAAGCCCAAAGCTGGACTAAGCCTGAAACTGAGTGCTTCTACTTCAAAGGGAATGGTCACTAGAAGCGGAACCGCCCCAAAAAATACTTGGCGGATAAGAGGGATCACAAAGTGAACAAAGGTATATTTGATATACATGTTGTTGATGTGTACCTTACTAGTATTCGTAGTAGCCCGTGGGTATTTGATACTGGTTCAGTTGCTAAGATTAGTACCTCAAAACAGGAGCTGCAGAATAAACGGAGACTAGTTAAGGGTGAGGTGACGATGTGTGTTGGAAGTGGTTCCAAGAATGATATGATCATCATCTCACACTCCCTATACTTTCGGGATTAGTGTTGAACCTAAATAAATGTTATTTGTTGTTTGCATTGAGCATGAACCATATTGGATCATGTTTATTGCAATACAGTTATTCATTTAAGTCAGAGAATAATTGTTGTTCTGTTTACATGAATAAAACCTTCTATGGTCATACACCCAATGTAAATGGTTTATTGAATCTCGATCGTAGTGATACACATATTCATAATATTGATGCCGAAAGATGCAAAGTTGACAATGATAGTGCAACATATTTGTGGCACTGCTATTTAGGTCATATTGGTGTAAAGCGCATGAAGAAACTCCATACTGATGGACTTTTATAATCACTTGATTATGAATCATTTGATACTTGCGAACCATGCCTCATGGGCAAGATGACCAAAACTCTGTTCTCTGGAACAATGGAGTGATCTAATGACTTATTGGAAATAATACATACCGATGTATGCAGTCCGATGAGTGTTGAAGCACACGACGTGTATCTTTATTTTCTCACCTTCACAGATGATTTGAGTAGATATGGGTATATCTACTTGATGAAACACAAGTCTGAAACATTTGAAAAGTTCAAAGAATTTCAGAGTGAAGTAACGAATCATCGTAACAAGAAAATAAAGTTTCTACGATCTGATTGCGGAGGCGAATATTTGAGTTACGAGTTTGGCCTTCATTTGAAACAATGTGGAATAGTTTCGCAACTCACGCCACCTGGAATACCCCAACGTAATGGTGTGTCCGAACGTCGTAACCGTACTCTATTGGATATGGTGTGTTCTATGATGTCTCTTACCAATTTGCCTTTATCGTTTTGGGGTTATGCATTAGAGACAACTGCATTCACATTAAATAGGGCACCATCTAAATCCATTGAGACGACACCGTATGAACTGTGGTTTGGCAAAAAACCAAGGTTGTCTTTTCTTAAAGTTCGGGGTTGTGACACTTATGTCAAAAGGCTTCAGCCTGATAAGCTCGAACCCAAATCGGAGAAGTGTGTCTTCATTGGATACCCAAAAGAAACTATTGGGTACACCTTCTACCACAGATCCGAAGGCAAGATCTTTGTTGCTAAAAATGGATCCTTTCTAGAGAAGCAGTTTCTCTCGAAAGAAGTGAGTGGGAGGAAAGTAGAACTTGATAAGGTAATTGTACCTTCACTCGAATTGTAAAGTAGCTCATCAGAGAAAACCATTCCCGTGATGCCTACACCAACTAGAGAAGAAGCTAATGATGATGATCATGAAACTTCAGATCAAGTTACTACTGAACCTCGAAGGTCGACTAGAACACATACCGCACCGGAGTGGTACGGTAACCCTGTCCTGGAAGTCATGTTGTTATACAACGACGAACCTTCGAACTATGAAGAAGCTATGATGAGCCCAGATTCCGAAAAATGGCTTAAGGCCATGAAATCTGAGATAGGATCCATGTATCAACAAATTGTGGACTTTGGTGGAATTGCCCGATGATCAACAAGCCATAGAGAATAAATGGATCTTCAAGAAGAAGACCAACGCTGATGGTTATGTTACTATCTACAAATCTCGACTTGTCGCAAAGGTTTTTTGACAAGTTCTAGGAGTTGACTACGATGAGACTTTCTCACCCGTAGCGATGCTTAAGTGTGTCCGAATCATGTTAGCAATTGCCACATTTTATGATTATGAAATCTGTCAAATGGATGTCAAAACCGCATTCCTTAATGAATTTTTGAAAGAAGAGTTGTATATGATGCAACGAGAAGGTTTTGTCGATCCTAAAGGTGCTAATAAAGTGTGCAAGCTCCAGCGATCCATCTATGGACTGGTGCAAGCATCTCGGAGTTGGACTATACGCTTTGATGAGTTGATCAAAGCATATGGTTTTATACAGACTTACGGTGAAGCCTGTATTTACGAGAAAGTGAGTGGGAGCACTACAACATTTCTGATAAGTGTATGTGGATGACATATTGTTGATCCGAAATGATGTAGAATTTTATGGAAAGCATAAAGGGTTGTTTGAAATGGTTTTTTCAAATAAAGACCTCGGTGAAGCTGCTTACATATTGGGCATCAAGATCTATAGAGATAGATCAAGACACTTGATAAGACTTTCGATGAGTACATACCTTGATAATATTTTTAAGTAGTTCAAAATGGATCAGTCAAAGGAGTTCTTACCTGAGTTGTAAGGTATGAAGTTGAGTAAGACTCAAATCCCGACCACGGCAAAAAAATAGAGAGAGAAATGAAAGTCATTCCCTATGCCTCAGCCATAGATTCTATAAAGCATGCCATGTTGTGTACGAGACCTAATGTGTGCCTTGCCACGTGTCTGGCAAGGGGGTACAAGAGTGATCTAGGAGTGGATCACTGGACAGTGGTCAAAATTATCCTTAGAGGAATAAGGAAATGTTTCTCGGTTTTGGAGGTGATAAAGAGTTCGTCATAAAGGGTTATGCCGATGCAAGCTTTGACACAAATCCAGACGACTCTGACTATCAATCTGGATGCGTATTGAACATAGGAGCAATTAGATAGAGTAGCTCTATGTAGATATTTGTAGACATAGAAATTTTCAAAGTACACACGGATCTAAATGTTGCAGACCCGTTGACTAAAACTTCTCTCACAAGAAAATCATGATCATACGTTAGAACTCTGTGAGTGTTAATCACATAGCGATGTGAACTAGATTATTTACTCTAGTAAACTCTTTGGGTATTAATCACATTGCAATGTGAACTATGAGTGTTAATAACATGGCGATGTGAACTAGATTATTGACTCTAGTAAACTCTTTTTGGTCTTGGTCACATAGTGATGTGAACTATGGGTGTTAATCACATGTCGATGTGAACTAGATTATTGATTCTAGTGCAAGTGGGAGACTGGTGGAAATATGCCCTAGAGGCAATAAAAAAATATTTATTTTATATTTCCTTATTCATGATAAAGGTTTATTATTCATGCTAGAATTGTATTGACTGGAAACCTAAATACACATGTGAATACATAAACAAATATTGTGTCCCTAGTAAGCCTCTACTAGACTAGCTCGTTAATCAAAGATGATTAAGGTTTCATAACCATGGAGGTGAGTTGTCATTTGATAACGGGATCACATCATTATGAATATGATGTGATGGACAATACCCATCCTTTAGCTTAGCATTTTGATTGTACAGTTTATTGCTACTGCTTTCATGTATGTCAAATACATATTCCTTTGACTATGAGATCATGAAACTCCTGGATACTGGAGGAATGCCTTGTGTGCTATCAAACATCACAACATAACTGAGTGATTATAAAGATGCTTTACAGGTATCTCCGAAGGTGTTTTGTTGGGTTGGCGTGAATCGAGATTAGGATTTGTCACTCCGAGTATCGAAGAGGTATCTCTGAGCCCTCTCGGTAATACACATCAAAATAAGCCTTGCAAGCAAATGACTAATGAGTTAGTCATGGGATGATGTATTACAGAACGAGTAAAGATACTCGTCGGTAATGAGATTGAACTAGGTATAGAGATACCGACGATCGAATCTCAGGCAAGTAACATACCGACGGACAAAGGGAATTGTGTATGTTGTCATAACAGTTCGACCGATAAAGATATTCATAGAATATGTAGGACCCAATATGGGCACCCAGGTTCTGCTATTGGTTATTGACGAGAGAGGTGTCTCGATCATGTCTACATAGTTCTCGAACCCATAGGATCCACACGCTTAACGTTCGTTGATGAAATAATGTTATATGAGTTATGTGATTTGGTGATCGAATGTTGTTCTGAGTCCCGGATGAGGCCACAGACATGATGAGGAGTCTTGAAATGGTCGAAAGGTAAAGATTGATATATAGGACGATGGTATTCGGACACCGGAAGTGTTCTGGAGGGTATCGGGTACTTATCGGGTCACCGGAAGGAGTTTCTGGCACCCCGGGCAATCCTTTGGGCCTTATGGGCCAAGTGAGGGAACACACCAGCCCACAAGGGGCTGCTGCGCCCAATAGAGGCCGGCCCTAGGAGGAGGACAAGGAAAGAGGGGAAGGGAAAGGAAAGTGTGGAGTAGGACTCCCCCTTCCTTCCTTCTCTCCCCC
>LR738712.1:46523903-46534797 GCA_902687465.1 Secale cereale | reverse complement strand
CCCCCCCCCCCTCTTTCCTTCCCCCTTGTTTATACAAGGAAGGGGTGCAAGGCAAGGCAGAGGGGCCAACGGCCAGCCCTAGGGCGCACCCTGGTTGCCTCCCCTCCCTCCCACCTATATATATGTGGGGAGGGGTGCTACTTCTCGAGCTTGCGTTGTATTCCCTTGAAGAGGAAAGGGAGATGCAGCACAGTAGCGTAAGTATTTCCCTCAGTTTTTGAGAACCAAGGTATCAATCCAGTAGGAGACCACGCGCGAGTCCCTCGCACCTGCACAAACAAATAAGAACTTTGCAGCTAACGTGATAAGGGGTTGTCAATCCCTTTACGGTCACTTACGAAAGTGAGATCTGATAGAGATGATAGTTTATATTTTTGGTATTTTTGTTTATAAGAACAGAAAGTAAAAGCAGAAAAAGTAAAGTAGATGTAGATTGATATGTTGAGAATAGACCCAGGGGCCATAGTGTTCTCTAGTGGCTTCTCTCATGATAGCGATATTCTACGGTGGGTAAACAAATTACTGTCGAGCAATTGATAGAAAAGCGAATAATTATGAGACTATCTAGGCATGATCAATGTATATAGGCATCATGTCCGAGACAAGTAGACTGACTCCTGCCTGCATCTACTACTATTACTCCACACATCGACCGCTATCCAACATGCATCTAGTGTATTGAGTTCATAAGAACAGAGTAACACCTTAAGCAAGATGACATGATGTAGAGGGATAAACTCAAGCAATATGATATAATCCCCATCTTTTTATCCTCGATGGAAACAATACAATACGTGCCTTGCTGCCCCTACTGTCACTGGGAAAGGACACCGCAAGATTGAACCCAAAGCCAAGCACTTCTCCCATTGCAAGAACTATAGATCTAGTAGGCCAAACCAAACCAATAATTCGAAGAGACTTGCAAGGATATTATGAGCACACATAAAGAGTTCAGAAAAGAACCAAATATTTCTCATAGATAATCTTGATCATAAACTCACAATCCATCAGATCTCGACAAACACACCGCAAAAAGAGATTACATCGAATAGATCTCCTCGAAGACCAAGGAGAACTTTGTATTGAGATCCAGAGAGAGAGAGAAGAAGCCATCTAGATACTAGCTATGGACCCGAAGGTCTGTGGTAAACTAGTCAAAACTCATGGTGAGGGCGATGATGATGATGTAGAAGCACTCCGTGATGGATCCCCCTCCGGCGGAGCTCTGGAACAGGCTCCAAGATGGGATCTCACGGGAACAGAAGGTTACGGCGATGGAACTAGGGTTTTTTCTCCTCTGTGATGGTTTCGGGGTACGTAGGCTTATATAGGAGGAAGGAGGACACTGGGGGCCTCACGAGGGACCCACGAGGTAGGGGGCGCGCCATGGGCAGGGGGCGCGCCCCCCACCCTCGTGGGCACCTCATGGCCCCTACTCCGTGGTTCTCAAGTCTCCCATGCATGATTTTCTCCAAAAATATCTCTCCCGAAGGTTTCATTCTGTTTGGACTCCGTTTGATATCCCTTTTCTGTAAAACCCTAAAACAGGCAAAAAAAACAGCAATCTGGACTGGGCCTTTGGGTTAGTAGGTTAGTCCCAAAAATAATATAAAAGTGTATGACAAAGCCCATTAAACATCCAAAACATCATAAATAATAACATGGAACAATCAAAAATTATAGATATGTTGGAGACGTATCAAGCATCCCCAAGCTTAATTCCTGCTCGTCCTCGAGTAGGTAAATGATAAAAACAGAATTTTTGATGTGGAATGCTAACCAACATAGTTTTTCAATGTAATTCTCTTAATTGTGGCATGAATGTTCAGATCTGAAAGATTCAAGATAAAAGTCTATATTGACATAAGAAATAATAATACTTCAAGCATACTAACAAAGCAATCATGTCTTCTCAAAATACTATGGCTAAAGAAAGTTATCCCTACAAAATCATATAGCCTGGCTATGCTCCCTATTCATCACACAAAATATTCATATCATGCACAACCCCGATTTCAGCCAAGCACCTGTTTTTATACTCTATTCTTTCAAACCTTTCAACTTTCACGCAATGCATGAGTGTGAGCCATGGACATAGCACTATGGGTGGAATAGAGAGGTGGTTGTGGAGAAGACAAAAAGGAGGGAGATAGTCTCACATCAACTAGGCGTATCAACGGGCTATGGAGATGCCCATCAATATATATCAATGTGAGTGAGTAGGGATTGCCATGCAACGGATGCACTAGAGCTAAATATGTATGAAAGCTCAACAAAAGAAACTAGTGGGTGTGCATCTAACTTGCTTGCTCATGAAGACCTAGGGCATTTGAGGAAGCCCATCGTTGGAATATACAAGCCAAGTTCTATAACGAAAATTCCCACTAGTATATAAAGTGACTAAGCATGAGACTCTCTGCAATGAAGAACATGGTCTACTTTGAAGCACAAGTGTGGAAAAAAGATAGTAGCAATTGTCCCTTTTTTTGGGCCTTTCTTTTTTCTTTAGCCTTTCCCTTTTTATTTTTTCCTTTTTTTCCTTTTCTCTTTTTTTTGTGGAGGGGCTTTATTGATTTAGCCTTTCCTCCCATGGGACAATGCTCTAATAATGATGATCATCACACTTTCATTACAACTTGATATTACAACTCGATACTAGAACAAAGTATGACTCTCATATAAATGCCTCCGGCGGTGTTCCGGGACGTGCAATGAAACAAGAGTGACATGTATGAAAAATTATGCATGGTGGCCTTGCCACAAATACGATGTCAACTACGTGATCATGCATGGCAATATGACAATATGAAGCGTGTCATATGAACGGAACGGTGGAATGTTGCATGGAAATATATCTCATAATGGCTATAAGTATATGTGTATATAAGTGTATGGTACCGGCGAAAGTTGCGCGATACAAGAGAGGCTAGCAACGGTGGAAGGTTGAGAGTGCGTATAATCCAGGACTCAACATTAGTCATAAGAACTCATATACTTATTGCAAAAATCTACGAGTCATCAAAACAAAGTAATCAACGCATGCTCCTAGGGAGGAGGTTGGTAGGAGTTAACCATCGCGCGCCCCCGACCTCTACACAAAGGTTGGCACTTTACAAATACCTCATGCTCTAACTTCTTCACATAGCGGTTCACCATACGTGCATGCTACGGGAATCACGAACCTTAACACAAGTATTTCTCAATTTCATAATAACTCCACTAGCATGACTCTAATATCACTATCATCATATCTCAAAACAATTATCAAGCATCCAACTTCTCATCATATTCAATGCACTTAGTGTGAAAGTTTTTACTACATTGATATTGGATGTCTATCATGTGAAGACTAGTTTTATAGCCTAAACACATTACCATGCTGTTTTAATAGACTCTCAAAAGAATATAACTTAAGCATGAGAGTTCAACAATTTCTTCAAAATATTATCACCACCGTGCTCTAAAAGATATAAGTGAAGCACTAGAGCAAAAACTATTCAACTCAAAAGATATAAGTGAAGCACATAGAGTGTTCTATCAATTCCTAGGCCATATTTAACTCTCTCAAATAGGTGTGTCCAGCAAGGATAATTGTGGCAAACTAAGAAGCAAAGACTCAAAATATACAAGACGCTCCAAGCAAAA
The DNA here is from genome assembly GCA_902687465.1 of Secale cereale. Classification (NCBI taxonomy): domain Eukaryota; kingdom Viridiplantae; phylum Streptophyta; class Magnoliopsida; order Poales; family Poaceae; genus Secale; species Secale cereale. The sequence continues at coordinate 46,531,152 of LR738712.1, read as the reverse complement.
CACATATCATGTGGTGAATAAAAATATAGCTCCAAGTATAGTTACCGATGGAGGAAGACGAAAGAGGGGATGCCTTCCCGGGACATCCCCAAGCTTAGGCTTTTGATTTTCCTTGAATTTAACTTGGGGTGCTATGGGCATCCCCAAGCTTAGGCCCTTGCTACTCTTTGTTCCATAGTCCATCAAAGCAATACTCAAAACTTGAAAACTTCACAACACAAAACTTAGGCAAAAATCTCGTGAGCTCCGTTAGTATAAGAAAGCAAACCACTACTTAAAGGTACTGCAATGAATTCATTCTTTGTTTATATTGGTGTTAAACCTACTGTATTCCAACTTCTCTATGGTTCATACTTCCCAGTATTACTCATAGATGCATTGAAATAAGCAAACAACACACGAAAAACAGAATCTGTCAAAAACAGAACAGTCTGTGGTAATCTGCAGGTTTCGCATACTTCTGTAACTCCAAAAAATTCAAAATAAATTGGTAAACGTGAGGAATTTGTCTATTAATCATCTGCAAAAAGAATCAACTAAATAGCACGCTCCAGTAAAATCTGATGACCATTCTAGCAAGCGCTAACGATTCTGTTTTTCACAGCAAGATCACATAAACTTCACACAAGTCTTCCCAAAGGTTCTACTTGGCACAAACACTAAACACAACATGAAACCACATCTAAATAGGAGCTAGATGCAATATTTATTCCCTAAAAGCAGCAAAAACAAAAAATATATATAATTGGGTTGCCTCTCAAGAAGCGCTATCGTTTTACGCCCCTAGCTAGGCACGATACAAGGATAAATCTAGGTATTGCCATCCTTGGAAGGCAATCCATAAGTTGCTCTCATGATAAATTCATATGGTAATTTGATTTTCTCTCTAGGAAAGTGTTCCATGCCCTTCCTTAACGGAATTTGGAATCTAATATTTACATCCTTCATATCAATAATTGCACCAATCGTTCTAAGGAAAGGTCTACCAAGAATAATAGGACATGAAGGATTGCAATCTATATCAAGAACAATGAAATCTACGGGCACATAATTCCTATTGGCAACAATAAGAACATCATTAATTCTTCCCATAGGTTTCTTAATAGTGGAATCCGCATAATGAAAATTTAAAGAACAATCATCAAGCTCATGGAACCCTAGCAAATCACACAAAGTTTTTGGGATAGTGGAGACACTTGCACCCAAATCACACAAAGCATAGCATTCATGATCTTTTATTTTTATTTTAATAGTAGGTTCCCACTCATCATAAAGCTTTCTAGGTATAGAAACTTCCAACTCAAGTTTTTCTTCATAAGATTGCATCAAAGCATCAACTATGTGTTTGGTGAAAGCTTTATTTTGGCCATAAGCATGCGGAGAATTTAGTACGGATTGCAACAAGGAAATACAATCAATCAACGAGCAATTATCATAATTGAATCCCTTTGTCGGGGAAACTAATCGCCCACGAACACCTATGGGACCGGAGCCCCTTTTCGGTACGGCAAGGGGGCGGAGGATGCACAAAGAGCGGATCGAGGCGAGCACACGAGCAGTTTACCCAGGTTCGGGCCGCACAGATGCGTAAAACCCTACTCCTGCTTTGGTTTGTATTGCGTTCTTGCTCGGGAGCGAGGAGAGCTACAGTATGCTCTAACCGCTGGCCGGACCGAGCGTGAGAGTGATCGATGTTCCGAACCCCTTCTATGTTGCGCATGGGCCTCCTTTTATAGGTCAAAGGGCTCACCGACAGGTGGCAACACAGAAGAGGGTAAAAACGTAAAAAGGGTGGTAGCTAGAACAGTGTTTGTGCAGTGCCTCGTACCTAACCCTGACGGCAGGGGACAAGGGCATTAAACGCCCGTCGCCGTCGCCCCAAATAGTGCAAAAAGTGACCGTCAGGGCGCCACCGTCCGCCACGACGGTAGCCTTGTCATCGCCGCTTGCCACCGTGTTCCCCTGGCTGCACAGCCTTCCGCCACGTGTGCCTGGAAGGGCCCCAGGGCGACACGTGGGTGGATGTGCTGGAGCGCGTGCACTGAGTGGAAGCTTGCCGCGGCAAGCGCCTTGTCACGGTGGCTATCTTGTCGCTTCTGGGAGCTTGTCGCTCACCGGTCCTTGTCGGGACGCGTGGTGCGTCGCGGCAAGCTTCTTGATATGCCTTGGATGGCCTTCCCGGCAAGCTCCTCTCGCCGGGGTCTTGCGTCTTGAGTGGTTTTTGTGCCTTGAGTGGCCTTCCCGGCAAGCTCCTCTTGCCGGGGTCTTGTCTCTTTGACTTGTATACTTTGTTCTTGAATGGCTCCAGAGGAACCATGAGGGGTTTTGGCGGTCGCCTGGCTAGCCTTGCCGCGGGACGCTGCAACTGTCCATGCACAAGTTCGGGATACTAAGGTACCCCTACTTTAGTACACCGATAGGAGCCCCCGGGTCTGGGCCAGACACGCTACCGAGCGCTGTTGGGCCAGGCCCAAAACAGTGCACGGGCACGCGCGGCCTGCGGCACGCCGTATCCCACTCCGTATCCACCGCGCCCTCCCTTAATGACATGCGTTTAATGCGGCGTCGTGGGGGAGATCGTGGCCTGATTCTTTAATGGGAAATGCGGAACGTCCCCCTCCCCCCCCCCTTAAAAGCAGGGGAAACAGGGGCAGTTCCTTCCATTCGCCCGTTGCTTCTTCGTCCCTCAGAAACCCCCGCCGCTCCCCTCCTCCCCGAAGGTCGAAAGAGAGCAGCGCTCCGCCCCCTCCGCCGCCACCAGCATCACCAGCGCCGTCGACCTCCCCCACCGTCCCCGCCATGGCTCCGAAAGGCGTGAAGGGGAAGTCTGCGAAGTCCGTCGAGGCGCTGCGGCTAGCAGCAATGCGGAAGAAGATGGCGGTCTTCCCGCCAAAGCTTAACGCGGAGGAGCTGAGGGATACCTTCTACCTCTTCTGGTCGAGGGAGACGAAGGCGCATCCGCGCACCAAGGTACTCCCCGCCGTAGGCTGCAAGATGTTCCCGACCGGCTATGCCTTCTTTGCTCTGTTCTTCTACTGCGGGCTCTGCCCGCCCTATTCCGAGTTCTTCTGCGACATCATGAATACCTACGGGTTTCATCTCCTTGATTTCACCCCAATGCCATCTTGACCATGGCCGTTTTCGCACATCTGTGCGAAAACTTTGTCGGAGTCTACCCCAATGTAGCTCTTTTCCGCCATTACTTCACGCCCCGAGTCGAGGCAGGGTCGCCCCTGTCTGGCGGAATCTCTTGGATCTCGAGGACGCACAAGAAGGAAACCTATATGGAAGGGGAGCTCCGCGGCAAGTGGGATGAGTGGAGAGCCAACTGGTGTTGGATCGTAGAGGATGACCCGCAGCCATTCACTTCCCGGCGCCAAGCCCCAGTAGTACGCGGCAACGACTGGAGCGACCTGGCCCCGAAGGACAACAGACTGAAGATCACCACCACTCGGATCCTTCGTCTCCGGCAAGCCAAGCTCACTGTAGGCGCAGTCGGAGCAGACTTTCTCCGCCGCCGCATCGCTCCCTTGCAGGAGAGGAAGAGGGATGCTTTGGAGTTCGAGAATGCGGCAGACATCATGAGGCTGCGCCCGGGCCTCAATTGGAATTTTACTGTCCTGGAGCTCAACGCGATGCTCCAGGCGTTGTTTAAGTACGACTCCGCCCATCCTGAGTGGTTTGCGCTGCCGCCGGGCGTAGTTCCGTTGTGCAACAGCTCGTCGCTCAGCGCCATCCGTGCAGTGATGCCGCTGTGCGATTCCCATGGGATCGACCCCACTTGGCAAGAACCTTCCGACGAAGCTGTGTAGACATTCTTCGACAACTTGGTGGAACTGCCAGTCGATCCCGATGAGAAGAAAGGCCTCACCCGCGACACCACCGACCAGGAGATGGCATACATTGCCACCAGACTGGAAGAGGCAGCGGCAGCCAGGGCCGCGGGTGAGTTTGGGTACACTGTGGAGGAGGCGGAGGCAGCGGAGGCGACAAGCCTTGCCGAGGAGGAAGAGCTCTGCAAAGCGGGGATGCTTGCCGGGCCGATCGCCGGGACAAGCGAGCCCACCGAGCAGGGTGTCGAGTCAAGCGGGCCCGCCGAACAGGGTGCCGGGTCAAGCGAGCCTGCCGAAGACTCGAGCGGCTCGCTGGAGATCGGCTCCTCCTCCTCGTCCTCGGGCAGCTTACCGCCACCAGCAAGTCCTCCAGCTCCGACAAGAAGACGCCTCCGCAAGGCCGCAGACGCGACGGGGCGGCAGGCGGGCCAGCAGCCGCAGCGCCGCGCGGCGCGCGCCACCGCGACAAGCAAGGCCGCCAAGGGAGTGCCTCGTGCTCCAGCGGCAACTGGAGCGGGATCTTCCCGGACTAGTGCCCCTGCTCCCGCCGCCCCTCGCGCTTCGGCGGCAACCGGAGCGGGGTCTTCTCAGACCACCGTCCCCGCTCCTGCCAAGCGGCCGAGGGAGCTCACTCCTCCACCTCCTCGCGCCGGGACGCGTGAGCCGGATTTTGACTTCTCCGTGCTCAGCTCCGACGAGGAGGAAGAAGAGTAAGTCTTCGCAATTTTTGTACTTCTTTGATTTTCTGTTGTTTCTTGTCTTGTACCTCTTTCGCCTAACTCTGAACCTGTCCTTTTCAGAAATCTGGCCAAGAGGGCGGCGAAGAGGGCCAAGGTCCCGGTGATCGTCATCGAGGACGAGCCCGCCGCAACAGCAAGGGGCGCGCCTGAGACGAGCTTGCCGGACCCGGCGACTAGTCTTGGGGGTAGCCCCCAGCGCAGCCCCCAGCGTAAGTTCCTTGTCCACTTTTCGCTGTCAGGCGCGCTCGGGTACTCTATCTTTGCTGACGCTTGCTTGTTGATTTGTGCAGGAGCAGAGCAGCAGCATCAGGAGCGCCAGGAGACCGCCCCCGACGCGCCGCACGCCTCGACCACACCGCCAAGGGGGAGCTCCCCGGCAAGGGAGAACACTCCGCCAAGGACGGGCACCCCGCCAAGGGCGAGCACCCCGCCGAGGGATGGCTCTAGCGGCCCTCCGCCGGCGGGAGCTACCACCACGCCGCCAAGGGAGAGCTCCCCGGCAAGGAACCTCACCGAGGAGCCGGCCCGCGCAGGTAAACCCTTGGACTTTTCTTCTTTCAATTCTCCTTTTTGGATATTTGCTTGACAGTGATTCTTTCATTTTCCTCCGTCAGACCCGTCCGCGGCAGAGCCAATGGAGACGGAGGTCGCCGTCGCGGAGGACGCGCGCGGCAACACCGGCGACGCCGCCGCTACCGAAGGGGCGGCCGGTGCCGACGAGCCCGCCGCCGACGAGGCAGCCAAGGCCGCTGGCGCGGCAGCTGAGGAGGGGTCTGGCAGTCGCACTGACGGCCCTGAGGCCGCAGGAGCGTCAGGCGCTGCGCCGGCTGCCGATCCCTCCGCTGCCGCAGCCGAGCCAGGCGCCTATCTGGAGGCCGGCAACGGTGTCTTCATCCAGCTCCCGTGGGCGTCCACGTCCAGGGCGCCAGTCGAGGGAGAGGTCTTCGACGGGGAGGTCCTCGCCTCCGCCGGACTGAAGCTCGTCGACGCGCCAAGCGGCAGCAGCGAGCCCGAGGAGGAGCGGCTGCTGCGCAAGCTTCTGTCTCTCTACCGCGCCCGGAAGGCCAAGCTGGAGTCCCGAGAGGCTCTGGCTGCCAAGGCGGGTGCTGACTTGGAGAAGCGCGCAGAAGAGCTCCGAGCCATCAACCAAGCAGCTCTCTGATCCTTGGCGGAGGAGCGGGAGCAGCTTGCCGAGGCGCACCAAGCCTTCATCTTGGAGAAGGCAGAAGCGGAGGAGCAGCAGCGGCTTGCCGCCGAGGAGCTATCCAGGCGGGAAGGTGAGCTGACGCAGCGGAAGGTCGACCTCGACAGCCACAAGGACGAGCTTGCCGCGCGTGAGCGATCGCTTGGCGGAGCTTTGCAGGAGGCAAAGGATGCTGCCGCAGCTGCCGAGACTGCCAAGAGAGAGTTGGAGACGAGGGTGGCGCAGCTGGAGGCCAACTTGAAGACGAGCGGCGAGGAGGTCGCCGCACTCAAGCTCGAGAGGGAGAAGGACGCACACAGCCACTCCGAGCTGCAGGTCCGCCTCTCCGAGAAGGGCAAGGAGCTCGCCGTCGCTAAGGACTCCATCGCCGATCTGGAGCTAAAGCTGTCCACTCTTACCACAATGCTGGACGGCGCCAGAGAGCGGGAGACGGCCCTGAAGGAGGAGCTCAGGGCCGAGAAGGTGTTGCTAGACAGTGCCGCCATTTCGCAGAATAACTTTAGGCGGACCGTCGAACTATGGATGGAGGGCCTTGTCAACGCCGCCGCGGACATTGACAAGGAGCTGGCGGAGCTGGGGGCGGAGTATCTCGGGTACTCCACCGACGAGAGCCTCCACGCCAGCGCCAAGCTCACTCTGTTCTTCAAGGGCGTGGCGACGGCCCTCCAGCAACTCCGGGAGAAGATCCCAAAGCAGCTGGCGGACGAATCGCGCAGGCTCTGCGCGGGGGCTCTCCAAAAGGTGCTGATGAAGGTGGCGTACCGCAACCCCGGCCTCAACCTCGCCAACGTCCTCAGGACTCTGCCGCCCGACGCCGACCAGGAGGCGCTCAAGGCCCTTGTCGCACCCATTGTGGACAAGGTGGGCGGGATCAAGAGAGTCGAGGGCGACCGCGCAGACTAGGCTGTTTACTTTCTTCTTTCCTTGTCGCTGCCAACCATGTTATGAACAATAGTCTATTAGAATTGCGGCAAGTCATTTTGTAATATAACTCTATCTTAGGTGGTCAATGCGATGTTATTTCCTTTACTTGACTTCCTTGCTTTGTATGTTTTTACCCCACGCTTTTAGGGAACTTGCCGGCGTAGGCACCCTTGCCGCGAGCGCTGAGTGCGGAACTTCGGCAGCCTGCTGGCGGTGTCGTCGCCGGCAAGAAACCTTGTCGCAACTAGTTGCAGCACGCTTAAGCTGTTGAGCGGGCTCAGAAACAAAGTAAGGGCGCGACACTAGTCGCAGCACACTTAAGCTGTTGAGCAAACTCGAAACAAAATAAGGGCGCAACTGGCTACGAGTTGGTTCCTCCGTGCACAGGTTTTCCATACAAAGCGCGGTCGTTCAAGGAAGATAACTCAAAAATTTAAAATTTTGATTATTCAAACTTTGGCGACTTAGCTTTTGTGTTGTCTGCTTCCCGGCAAGGCGAGACTTTCTTGAACGGCACTTGGTCCATACCACCATCTTCTCTTCCCCCC
>LR738712.1:46333216-46523798 GCA_902687465.1 Secale cereale | reverse complement strand
CAAACTTGTGCGCGAGAGAACCTTCTTCTGCTTGGGAAAAAAGATAGAAGAGAAAATGGAGATATGGAGCCTTCGGGCTTGTTATTGCTTACCGGGGATAAGTGCTGCGCAAAGTGTCAGGTAATACATGCAAAAAGTAAAGAAGCATGAAATGACAAGTTGTGCGAGGCACATAAGCTTTACTGATGCGCGGGGTCCGCGCCCGGCTTTGTACAAAGGATTACATGCAACAGCGGCAAGACTTGTACAAAATGTGGTTGCCGGAGCAGGTGACGGCAACCGCGCCTCATGGGTAAAACTTACGAAGATGCTCGATGTTCCAGGAGTTGCTCACCGGCAAGCCATCTTCGGTCTCAAGGCGGACAGCGCCGGGCCTAGTGACTCGTTTCACCCGATAAGGGCCTTCCCACTTCGGTGTCAACTTGTAGGAATTCTTGGCGGACTGAACGCGCCGAAGAACAAGGTCGCCTTCCTCGAAACTTCTGGCTTTAACTTTGCGGCTATGGTAGCGGTGCAAAGCTTGCTGATAGCGAGCAGCTCGCACAGCGGCCTGAAGACGGTCCTCCTCAAGGAGCAGCGCGTCATCTTGTCGCAGCTGCTCTTGCTCAAGCTCATCATAAGCGAGCACTCGAGGTGACCCGTATACGAGTTCCGTGGGGAGAACTGCCTCTGCTCCATAGACTAGAGCAAAGGGTGTCTGTCCAGTGGCTCGATTTGGCGTCGTCCTGATCGACCAAAGAACCACTGGCAGCTCCTCGATCCAGTTTCTTCCGCACTTGTGCAGCTTGTCGAAAGTTCTTGTCTTGAGTCCGCGCAGCACTTCAGCGTTTGCCCTCTCCGCTTGGCCGTTGCTTCTCGTGTGAGCAACAAAAGCAAAGCAGACCTTGGCGCCAAGATCTTGGACGTATTGCATGAAGGTGCGACTGGTGAATTGTGTACCGTTGTCAGTGATGATCTTGTTAGGGATCCCGAAACGGCAAACAATCGACCTGAAGAACTTGACTGCTGACTGTGCGGTCACCTTTCTCACTGGTTCCACTTCCGGCCACTTTGTGAACTTGTCGATGGCGACGTACAAGAACTCAAAGCCCCCGGCTGCGCGGGGAAAGGGGCCGAGGATGTCGAGCCCCCAGACCGAAAATGGCCAGGACAAAGGGATCATCTGGAGAGCTTGAGCTGGCTGATGTGTCTGCTTAGAATGGAACTGGCACGCTTCACACTTGGTTACTTGTGCAGTTGCATCTTGGAGGGCTGTCGGCCAAAAGAAACCTTGCCGGAAAGCTTTGCCGACAAGTGCTCTTGCACCAATGTGGTGACCACATATGCCACCATGTATCTCTGGCAACAGCTTCTGTCCATCTTCCCGGGGAATACACTTCAATTTCACACCGTTGAGTCTTCTTCTGCACAGTGTGTTATCAACAAACGGGTACATACTCGACTGCCGGGCTACTTTTTCAGCTTCTTCTTGCTCTTCGGGAAGTTCTCCTGTTTGAAGGAAACGGACGATCTGCTGTGCCCATGCTGGAGCTCGTGGCTCGACAACAAGGACTAAAGGCACATCTGCTGCTGCGGGAACGTCTGCTTCTACGACGAGAACCTGTGTCTCTGCCGGAGCGTGACGATCCCCGGCAAGCTTGCCGGAGCAAAACTTGTCGGGAGCTTCCGCTTCAACGGAACAAGTCCTGGGACTTGTCGGAGCGGATCGCTCCTCAGCATTCTTGGCGTTGATCTTGGGGACTTTCTTGGCGGCGGCTTCTGGGAGCTCTGCCGGAAAGTAGTCGCCGGAGATCAACTTCCTCTTCTTGCTTTGTCCAGTTGATGGTGTTACGGATGGTTGAGTCAGCTTGAGCACAAAGATTCCTGGTTCCACAGGTAACTTTAGCGCGGCGCACTTCGACAGGCCATCTGCGATGTCGTTCTGAGCTCTTGGAACGTGCTCCATCTGTAGGCCGTCAAAGTGCTCTTCAAGCTTTCTCACTTCGTCAACGTATGCTTCCATCAACGGACTCTGGTAGTTCTTGTTCACTTGGCGGACGACAAGCTGCGAGTCTCCCCTTACAATCAGCTTCTTAATCCCAAGGTCTGCTGCGATCCTAAGACCGGCAAGCAAACCTTCATACTCTGCAGTATTGTTTGTCGCTTGCTCCTTGGGAAAGTGCATCTGGACCACGTACTTGAGGTGCTCTCCGGTTGGCGCGACAAGCAGCACGCCAGCACCGGCGCCTTGCAGCGAGAAGGCACCATCAAAGTACATTATCCATTCTTTGCTTGCTTCTTTGACGGGGATGCTCGTCTCTGGAACCTCTTCGTCTGGCGTTGGCGTCCATTCTGCTATAAACTCTGCCAATGCTCTGCTCTGGATAGTTGAAGTGCTTTCAAACTTGAGGCCAAAGCTTGACAGTTCTAGTGCCCACTCAACAATCCTGCCTGTTGCCTCTGGATTTTGTAATATCCTCTTCAGCGGAAAGCGAGTGACCACCGTTATCTCATGTGCCTGGAAGTAATGGCGTAGCTTTCTCGAGGCCATGAGAAGGCCGAAAAGCAACTTCTGCACCCCAGAGTACCTTGACCTAGCCCCTGCAAGAGGGAACTGACAAAATAAACTGGGCGCTGCACCATCTTCTTCCGTATCTCCTCTTGCATCTGCGCAGATCCGTCCTTGTCCGGACCAGAGCTTGTCGGGGAAGCTCCCTGTTTGTCGCTGGACGTGCTTGCCGCAGCCGCTGGCTCATCATCCGCCTCCCTCTCCGCTTCTAACGCAGCACTAACCACTTGATTGGTTGCCGCTAGGTACAGTAGCAACTTTTCTTGTGGCTTAGGTGCGACAAGTATTGGAGTGGAGGACATGTACCTCTTCAAGTCTTGCAGCGCTGCCTCCGCTTCCGGATTCCATTTCATTGGACCTGCCTTTTTCAAAATTTTGAAAAACGGCAGGGCGCGTTCTGCAGACTTAGAGATAAACCTGCTAAGAGCAACCACGCAGCCGGCAAGTCTTCGTATATCCTTGACGCGCTTCGGTGCTTCGATCTGCTCAATGGCCTTGATCTTATCGGGATTGGCTTCAATCCCCCTTTGAGACACGAAGAACCCGAGAAGCTTGCCGGAAGGGACTCCAAACACGCACTTCTCGGGATTAAGTTTGAGCTGGATCTTGCGCAGATTCACAAAGGTTTCATCTAAATCTTGAACTAGGGTAGCCCTGTCCTTGCTCTTGACCAATATGTCATCCATGTATGCCTCTACATTTCTGTGGATCTGTGGCTCAAAAGCTGTATGGACCACCCTTGCAAATGTTGAACCAGCATTCTTCAAACCAAAAGGCATGCGTATGAAGCAATAAGTGCCACATGGAGTAATGAATGCTGTCTTCTCCTCGTCTTCTTCGGCCATGAAGATTTGATGGTATCCTGAGTATGCATCAAGAAATGAAAGCAACTCACATCCAGCCGTGGAGTCAACAATCTGGTCAATGCGCGGCAAGGGAAATGGATCTTTGGGACAAGCTTTATTGACATCAGTGAAGTCAATACAAAGCCTCCACTTCCCATTTGCCTTGCGCACGACAACAGGATTGGCCAACCACATGGGATGGAGTACACCTCTGACAAGGCCTGCTGCTTCCAGTTTCTTGATTTCTTCTGCTATGAACTCTTGGCGCTCCACTGCTTGCTTCCTAACTTTTTGCTTGACGGGCCGCGCGTGAGGACAAACGGCAAGCTTGTGCTCAATCACTTTCCTGGGAACACCGGGGATGTCAAACGGTTGCCATGCAAACACGTCGACATTCGCCCGCAGGAAAGCTACGAGAGCGCTTTCCTATTTAGGGTCGAGCGTGGCACTGATGGTGAAAGTACCACCAGTGCCGTCCTCCTTGGTGGACACCTTCTTGGTTGTTGGCGGAGCTGCCATCGTCTTCTTACACTTGTCGGTGGAGCTCGATGGTGCGTCCTCGACGGCAGCGCAGCACTCCGAAGAGGTGCGTTTGCCGGAGTCGGCCCCAGAGCTCTTGCCGGACTTTGTCTCCTTCTTCCCCCCGGGAGCTTCAGCGGCAAGTGTCTTGCTATCTGCTGCGGCTGCTGCTTCCCGGTAGATCTTGTCAGCGCAGATAAGGCATCTTTCTTGTCGCCGGGGACAGAGATGACGATTATCGGGCCTGGCATCTTGAGTATGTTGTAGGCATAGTGAGAGGCTGCCATAAACTTGGCGAGTGCTGGACGGCCAAGTATCCCATTGTAAGGCAATGGGATGTCGGCAACGTCGAAAGTGATCCTCTCAGTCCTGAAGTTTAGCTCGCCGCCAAATGTCACTGGCAGCGTGATCTTCCCCTTCGGCTTGCTCCTTCCCGGATTAATTCCTTGGAATGTGCCAGTTTCTTTGAGCTCACTGTCGGGGATCTGGAGCTTCCGGACCACAGCGGAGGAGATCAAGTTCAGGCCGGCCCCGCCGTCAACTAACATCTTGGTGACCTTGAGGTTGCGGATGGTTGGTGAAACCAACATCGGCAAGCACCCGACCGCGGTTATGCGATCAGGGTGGTCCTCAATATCAAAGATGATAGGCGTGCTGGACCACTTCAGAAGTTTGCGCGACTCGACGGGCGGCTCTGCTGCATTAACTTCCCGCACCCATTGCTTGAGTTGTCGGTGAGAAGTATGCAGAGAAGCACCACCGTCTATGCACAAAACCTCCATGGCCTTCTGGAACTCCTGCTTGCTGTTCTCTCCATCATCCATGTCTTCGTCTTCGTCTTCGTCTTCATCTTTGTCGCGGCCGCGGGGAGGTCTGTCTCCTTGCCGCTGCTTGGCCTTGCCGCGGCGTCCTCCCCGGCCATTGAATGGCCGCTTCTTGCCGGATCCCCCATCACCTCCTTGGGCCTTCTCCTTGTCGCATCGCTCGTACTCAGCTTTCTGCTGCTCGACGAGGTATTCGACTTTCTTGCAGTTCTGGAGGTCGTGGCCCTTGGTGCGGTGGATCTTGCAGTATTGCTTGTCGGTGCTGTCCTGCTTGTCGGCGGCCGCCACAGCCTGGCAGTTGGTGCACGCGGCAGTCTCCTTGCCGGAGCTACCAACTTGGGCTTTCTTGGCGCCAGCCTCCTTGCCGGACTGCTTGACGACTAGCACTTCCTTGTTCTTCCTCTTCTTGTTGTTCCGCCGCCGGCTCTTCTTTGCCGGGGCGACATCCACACTGTCTGACCCCCCTGCTACTGTATCCTCTCCGGGGAGCTTCCTCCCCTCCTCAGCGCGTGCGCACTTGTCGGCCAGGGCGTACAGCTCGCTGACGTCCCTGATCTTACACATCGCCATCTCCTCCCTCATCCGGCGGTTACGCACGTTCTGATGGAACGCGCTAATAACCGCGGCAGGGTGGACGTCTGGGATGTTGTGCTGGACGCGGCTGAATCTCTGGATATACTTACGCAGGGGCTCTCCTTCCTTCTGGGCGAGTATGTGAAGGTCACTCTCCTGGCCATGGGGTTTGTGGCCACCTGTGAAGGCGCCGACAAACTGATGGCACAGGTCGGCCCAAGAAGAAATAGAGTTCTCCGGCAAGTGCATGAGCCAAGATCTGACGTTTGGCTTGAGCACTAGCAGGAATTAATTAGCGAGTATCTTCTCGTCTCGTCCCCCGGCAGCCTGCACCGCGATAGTGTAGATGCTGAGGAACTCCGATGGATGTGTCTTGCCGTCGTACTTTTCCGGTACGTCGGGCTTGAAGTTCTTCATGCTGGGCCACTGGACTTGTCGCAGCTCACGGGTGAACGCAGGGCAACCTACCGCGTCCGGCAAGTCGCCTGGTCCTCCGGGCGCGTGCATGTCAACAGCGGGCCCAACGCGCTGGTCGGATTGACGCCGTGCCTCTCTTCGGCGCTCGATGCGGGTTCGAGCGTCCTCTTGTTGTCGATCATTGAGAACTTGGCGCTGATCGCGGCGAACACGCGGATCTGACGACGCGGTGGATTTGTCGTCGACGTTGATCCGGCGAGTCGGCGATTTCGGCCTTCATGGCGGGGAGTGCACGGTGGTTGCACCCCCGGCAGTCTTGTCGCCGTCGGCCCGCACCTGACTAACTTGCCGCGGCCGTGACGTGCTCGGCTGCTGCGGAGTGTCGCCGTTGGCGAAGGCGATGAGGCTCTGGATGGTGGCCCTCCAGTCGTCGGCCTTGTTTGCCGCTGGAGGGAAGTCGAGGAGCAGTTGAGCTCGAGCTAGAGCTTCTGCTGGAGTGGCGGGTAACGGTGGCGAACGGTGCGAGGAGCGGGATATGCTCGGACTTCTAACTACGTTAGAAGGAGCAGTTTCCCATCCCGGCGACCGCGCCTTGCTCGTGCCAGCATGTTGATGTGTGAAGGAAATATGCCCTAGAGGCAATAATAAAGTTTTTATTTTATATTTCCTTATATCATGATAAATGTCTTTTATTCATGCTAGAATTGTATTAACGGGAAACTTAGTACATGTGTGAATACATAGACAAAACAGAGTGTCCCTAGTATGCCTCTACTAGACTAGCTCATTGATCAAAGATGGTTGTGTTTCCTAACCATAGACATGAGTTGTCATTTGATCAATGGGATCACATCATTAGGAGAATGATGTGATGGACTAGACCCATCCGTTAGCATAGCACTATGATCGTCTAGTTTTACTGCTATTGCTTTCTTCATGACTTATACATGTTCCTATGACTATGAGACTATGCAACTCCCGAATACCGTAGGAACACCTTGTGTGCTATCAAACGTCACAACGTAACTGGGTGATCATAAAGATGCTCTACAGGTCTCTCCGAAAGTATTCGTGGTGTTGGCATAGATCAAGATTAGGATTTGTCACTCCGAGTGTCGGAGAGGTATCTCTGGGCCCTCTCGGTAACACACATCACAATAAGCCTTGCAAGCAAAAGACTAATGAGTTAGTCACGAGATGATGTGTTACGGAACGAGTAAAGAGACTTGCCGGTAACGAGATTGAACTAGGTATGGAGATACCGATGATCGAATCTCGGGCAACTAACATACCGATGACAAAAGGATCAACATATGTTGTTATGCGGTTTTGACTGATAAAAGATCTTCGTAGAATATGTAGGAGCCAATATGAACATCCAGGTTCCGCTATTGGTTATTGACCGGAGATGAGTCTCGGTCATGTCTACATAGTTCTCGAACCCGTAGGGTCCGCACGCTTAACGTTTGATGACGATCGGTATTATGAGTTTATGAGTTTTGATGTACCGAAGGTAGTTCGGAGTCCCGGATGAGATCACGGACATGACGATGAGTCTCGGAATGTCCGAAACATAAAGATTGATATATTGGACGACTATATTCGGACACCGGAAGTGTTCAGGAAAAGTTTCGGATTTAACTGGATTGCCGGAGGGGGTTACCAGAACCCCCTACGAGGGGGGATGGTCCATAGTGGGCCTTGAGGAAAGGAGAGAGGCAGCCCATAGAGGCTGGCCGGCGCCCCACCTAGGGATCCTAGTTGGACTAGGATTGGGGGGGCGCCACCTCTCCCTCTTTTCCTTTCCCTCTCTTCCTTCTTGATGGACTCCTACTAGGAATAGGATTGCAATCCTATTCCTAGTAGGATTGCCCTAGCCGCACCATAGGAGGCCGGCCGGCCCTCCCCTCTTGCTCCTTTATATACGGGGGCAGGGGGCACCGAAAGACACACAAGTTGAATTGTTCCAGCCGTGTGCGGTGCCCCCCTCCACAGAAACACACCTCGGTCATACCGTTGCAGTGCTTAGGCGAAGCCCTGCGCCGATAAATACATCATATCCGTCACCACGCCGTCATGCTGACGAAACTCTCCCGTGAAGCTCAACTGGATCAAGAGCTCGTGGGACGTCATCAAGCTGAACGTGTGCTGAACGCGGAGGTGCCGTACGTTCGGTGCTTGATCGGTTGAATCGCGAAGAAGTTCGACTACATCAACCGCGTCACTTGACGCTTCCGCTTCCGGTCTACAAGGGTACGTAGACACACTCTTCCCTCTTGTTGCTATGCATCTGGTAGATAGATCTTGCGTGATCGTAGGAAAATTTTAAAATACTACGTTCCCCAAAAGTGGCATCATGAGCCAGGTCTATGCGTAGATGATATGCACGAGTAGAACACAATGAGTTGTGGGCGATACTAGTCATACTGCTTACCAGCATGTCATACTTTGCTTCGGCGGTATTGTGAGATGAAGCGGCCCGGACCGACATTACGCGTACGCTTACGCGAGACTGGTTTCACCGTTAGGAGTACTCGTTGCTTAAAGGTGACTGGCGGGTGTCTGTCTCTCTCACTTTAGCTGAATCAAGTGTGGCTACGCCCGATCCTTGTGAAGGTTAAAACAACACATACTTGACGAAACATCGTTGTGGTTTTGTATGCGTAGGTAAGAACGGTTCTTGCTAAGCCCGTAGCAGACACGTAAAACTTGCAACAACAAAGTAGAGGACGTCTAACTTGTTTTTGCAGGGCATGTTGTGATGTGATATGGTCAAGACATGATGAGTTATACGGTTTTGTATGAGATGATCATGTTTTGTAATGTTATTGGCAACTGGCAGGAGCCATATGGTTGTCGCTTTATTGTATGAAATGCAATCGCCATGTAATTGCTTTACTTTATCACTAAGCAGTAGCGATAGTCGTAGAAGCAATAGTTGGCGAGACGACAACGATGCTACGATGGAGATCAAGGTGTCGCGCCGGTGACGAAGGTGATCATGATGGTGCTTTGGAGATGGAGATCAAAAGCACAAGATGATGATGGCCATATCATGTCACATATTTTGATTGCATGTGATGTTTATCATATTACGCTTCTTATTTTGCTTAGTACGACGGTAGCATTATAAGATGATCCCTTACAAAATTTCAAGGTATAAGTGTTCTCCCTGAGTATGCACCGTTGCGAAAGTTCGTCGTGCCGAGACACCACGTGATGATCGGGTGTGATAAGCTCTACGTTCAAATACAACGGGTGTAAGCCAGTTTTGCACACGCAGAATACTCGGGTTAAACTTGACGAGCCTAGCATATGCAGATATGGCCTCGGAACACTGGAGACCGAAAGGTCGAGTGTGAATCATATAGTAGATATGATCAACATAAGATGTTCACCATTGAAAACTACTCCATCTCACGTGATGATCGGACATGGTTTAGTTGATTTGGATCACGTGATCATTTAGATGACAAGTGGGAGTTCTTAAGTAATATGATTAAATTGAACTTTAATTTATCATGAACTTATTCCTGGTAGTATTAGCATATCTATGTTGTAGATCAATAGCTCGCGATGTTGCTCCCCGTTTATTTTTTATATGTTCCTAGAGAAAACTAAGTTGAAAGATGTTAGTAGCAATGATGCGGAATTGTTCCGTGATCTGAGGATTATCCTCATTGCTGCACAGAGAATTATGTCCTTGATGCACCGCTAGGTGACAGACCTATTGCAGGAGCAGATGTAGACGTTATGAACGTTTTGACAAAAGCTCGGTATGATGACTACTTGATAGTTTAAGTGCACCATGCTTTACGGCTTAGAACCGGGACTTCAAAAATGTTTTGAACGCCTCGGAGCATATAAGATGTTCCAAGAGTTGAAATTAGTATTTCATACTCATGCCCATGTCGAGAGGTATAAGACTTCTGACAGTACTTTGCCTACAAGATGGAGGAGAATAGCTCAACCAGTGAGCATGTACTCAGATTGTTTGGGTACTACAATTACTTGAATCAAGTGGGAGTTAATCTTCCAGATAAGATAGTAATTGACAAAGTTCTCTAGTCACTATCACCAAGTTAGTAGAACTTCGTGATGAACTATAATATGCAAGGGATGACGAAAGGAATTCCCGAGCTCTTCGCAATGCTGAAGTCGGCGAAGGCAGAAATCATGAAAAAGCATCAAGTGTTGATGGTTAACAAGACCACTTGTTTCAAGTAAAGGGCAAAGGGAGAGAAGGGGAACTTCAAGAAGAATGACAAGCAAGTTGTCACTCCCGTGAAGAAACCCAAAGCTAAAACTCAAGCCTGAAACTAAGTGCTTCTACTGCAAAGGAAATAGTCACTGGAAGTGGAACTGCCCTAGATACTTGGCGGATAAGAAGGATGGCAAAGTGAACAAAGGTATATTTTGATATACAGATTACTGATGTGTACTTTACTAGTGTTCATAGCAACCCCTGGGTATTTGATACTGGTTCAGTTGCTAAAGTTAGTAACCCGAAACGAGAATTGCAGAATGAACAGAGACTAGTTAAAGGTGAAGTGACGATGTGTGTTGGAAGTGGTTCCAAGATTGATATGATCATCATCGCACACTCCCTATACTTTCTGGATTAGTGTAAAACCTAAATAAATGTTATTTGGCATTTGCGTTGAGCATGAATATGATTTGATCATATTTGTTGCAATACGGTTATTCATTTAAAGTCATAGAATAATTGTTATTCTGTTTACATGAATAAAACCTTCGATGGTCATACACCCAATGAAAATAGTTTGTTGGATCTCGATCGTGGTGATACACATATTCATAATATTAAAGCCAAAAGATGCAAGGTTAATAATGATAGTGCAACTTATTTGTGGCACTGCCGTTTAGGTCATAATGGTGTAAAGCGCATGAAGAAACTCCATAGTGATGGACTTTTGGAATCACTTGATTATGAATCACTTGGTGCTTGCGAACCATGCCTCATGGGCAAGATGACTAAAACTCCGTTCTCCAGAACAATGGAGCGAGCAACAGATTTGTTGGAGATCATACATACAGATGTATGTGGACCAATGAGTGTTGAAGCTCGCGACGGGTATCGTTATTTTCTGACCTTCACTGATGATTTGAGCAGATATGGGTATATCTACTTAATGAAGCACAAATCTGAAACATTTGAAAAGTTCAAAGAATTTCAGAGTGAAGTGGAGAATCATCGTAACAAGAAAATAAGAGTTTCTATGATATGATCGTAGAGGTAAAATATTTGAGTTAGCGAGTTTGGCCTTCAGTAAAAACAATGTGAAATAGTTTCACAACTCACGCCACCCGGAACACCACAGCGTAATGGTGTGTCCGAACGTCATAACCGTACTTTATTAGATATGGTGCGATCGATGATGTCTCTTACCGATCTACCACTATCGCTTTTGGGGTTATGCATTAGAGACAGCTACATTCACGTTAAATAGGGCACCATCTAAATCCGTGGAGATGACACCGTATGAACTGTGGTTTGACGAGAAACCTAAGCTGTCATTTCTTTAAGTTTGGGACTGCGATGCTTATGTGAAAAAGTTTCAACATGATAAGCTCGAACCCAAATCGGAGATGTAAATCTTCATAGATACCCAAAAGAACCTGTTGGGTACACCTTCTATCACAGATCCGAAGGCAAGGTCTTTGTTGCTAAGAGTGGATCCTTTCTAGAGAAGGAGTTTCTCTCGAAAGAAGTGAGTGGGAGGAAAGTAGAACTTGATGAGGTAATTGTACCTTCTCCCGAATTGGAAAGTGGAACATCACAGAAACTAGTTCCAGTGATTCCTACACCAATTAGTGAGGAAGCTAATGATGATGATCATGAAACTTCAGATCAAGTTTTTGCTGAACTTCGTAGATCAACCAGAGTTCGTTCCGCATCAGATTGGTATGGCAACCCGGTTCTGGAAGTCATGTTACTGGACCATGATGAACCTACGAACTATGAGGAAGCAATGATGAGCCCAGATTCCGCAAAATGGCCTGAGGCCATGAAATCTGAGATGGGATCCATATATGAGAACAAAGTGTGGACTTTGGTTGACTTGCCCGATGATCGGCAAGCCATCCAAAATAAATGGATCTTCAAGAGGAAGACTGACGTTGACGGTAATGTTACTGTTTACAAAGCTCGACTTGTTGCGAAAGGTTTTCGACAAGTTCAAGGGGTTGACTACGATGAGACCTTCTCACCTGTAGCGATGCTTAAGTCTGTCCGAATCATGTTAGCAATTGCCACATTTTATGAAATCTGGCAAATGGATAACGAAACTGCGTTCTTTAATGGATTTATTAAAGAAGAGTTGTATATGATGCAACCAGAAGGTTTTGTCAATCCTAAAGGTGCTAGCAAATTGTGCAAGCTCCAGCGATCCATCTATGGACTGGTGCAAGCATCTCGGAGTTGGAATATACGCTTTGATAAGTTGATCAAAGCATATAGATTTATACAGACTTGCGGTGAAGCTTGTATTTACAAGAAAGTGAGTGGGAGCACTACAACCTTTCTGATAAGTATATGTGAATGACATATTGTCGATCGGAAATGATGTAGAATTTTCTGGAAAGCATAAAGGAGTGTTTGAAAGGAGTTTTTCAAAGAAAGACCTTGGTGAAGTTGCTTACATATTGGGCATCAAGATCTATAGAGATAGATCAAGACGCTTGATAAGACTTTCGATGAGTACATACCTTGATAAGATTTTGAAGTAGTTCAAAATGGATCAGTCAAAGAAGGAGTTCTTGCCTGACTTGTAAGGTGTGAAGTTGAGTAAGACTCAAAGCCAAACCACGGCAGAAAAATATAGAGAGAATGAAAGTCATTCCCTATGCCTCAGCCATAGGTTCTATAAAGTATGCCATGCTGTGTCCCAAACATGTTGTGTACCTTGCCATGAGTTTGTCAAGGGGGTACAATAGTGATCCAGGAGTTGATCACTGTACAGCGGTCAAAATTATCCTTAGTAACTGGATGACTAAGGAAATGTTTCTCTATTATGGAGGTGATAAAGAGTTCGTCGTAAAGGGTTACGCCGATGCAAGCTTTGACACTAAATCCAGATGACTCTAACTATCAATCTGGATGCGTATTGAAAGTGGGAGCAATTAGCTAGAGTAGCTCCATACAGAGCATTGTAGACACATAGAAATTTGCGTAATACATACGGATCTGAATGTGACAGCCCCGTTGACTAAACTTCTCTCACGAAGCAAAACATGATCACACCTTAGTACTCTTTGGGTGTTAATCACATAGCGATGTGAACTAGATTATTGACTCTAGTAAACCCTTTGGGTGTTGGTCACATGGCGATGTGAACTATGGGTGTTATTCACATAACGATGTGAACTATCGGTATTAAATCACATGGCGATGTGAGCTAGATTATTGACTCTAGTACAAGTGGGAGACTGAAGGAAATATGCCCTAGAGGCAATAATAAAGTTGTTATTTTATATTTCCTTATATCATGATAAATGTCTTTTATTCATGCTAGAATTGTATTAACCGGAAACTTAGTACATGTATGAATACATAGACAAAACAGAGTGTCCCTAGTATGCCTCTACTAGACTAGCTCATTGATCAAAGATGGTTATGTTTCCTAACCATAGACATGAGTTGTCATTTGATCAATGGGATCACATCATTAGGAGAATGATGTGATGGACTAGACCCATCCGTTAGCATAGCACTATGATCGTCTAGTTTTACTGCTATTGCTTTCTTCATGACTTATACATGTTCCTATGACTATGAGATTATGCAACTCCCGAATACCGTAGGAACACCTTGTGTGCTATCAAACGTCAAAACGTAACTGGGTGATCATAAAGATGCTCTACAGGTGTCTCCGAAAGTATTCGTGGTGTTGGCATAGATCAAGATTAGGATTTGTCACTTCGAGTGTCGGAGAGGTATCTCTGGGCCCTCTCGGTAACACACATCACAATAAGCCTTGCAAGCAAAAGAATAATGAGTTAGTCACGAGATGATGTGTTACAGAACGAGTAAAGAGACTTGCCGGTAACGAGATTGAACTAGGTATGGAGATACCGACGATCGAATCTCGGGCAAGTAACATACCGATGACAAAAGGATCAACGTATGTTGTTACGCGGTTTCGACCGATAAAAGATCTTCGTAGAATATGTAGGAGCCAATATGAACATCTAGGTTCCGCTATTGGTTATTGACCGGAGATGAGTCTCGGTCATGTCTACATAGTTCTCGAACCCGTAGGGTCCGCACGCTTAACGTTTGATGACGATTGGTATTATGAGTTTATGAGTTTTGATGTACCGAAGGTAGTTTGGAGTCCCGGATGAGATCACGGACATGACGAGGAGTCTCGGAATGTCCGAGACATAAAGATTGATATATTGGACGACTATATTCGGACACCGGAAGTGTTCCGGAAAAGTTTCGGATTTAACTGGATTGCCGAAGGGGGTTACCGGAACCCCCTATGAGGGGGGGTGGTCCATAGTGGGCCTTGAGGAAAGGAGAGAGGAAGCCCATAGAGGCTGGCCGGCGCCCCACCTAGGGATCCTAGTTGGACTAGGATTGGGGGGGCGCCACCTCTCCCTCTTTTCCTTTCCCTCTCTTCCTTCTTGATGGACTCCTACTAGGAATAGGATTGCAATCTTATTCCTAGTAGGATTGCCCTAGCCGCACCATAGGAGGCCGGCCGGCCCTCCCCTCTTGCTCCTTTATATACGGGGGCAGGGGGGCACCAAAAGACACACAAGTTGAATTGTTCCAGCCGTGTGCGGTGCCCCCCTCCACAGAAACACACCTCGGTCATACCGTTGCAGTGCTTAGGCGAAGCCCTGCGCCGGTAAATACATCATATCCGTCACCACGCCGTCGTGCTGACGAAACTCTCCCGTGAAGCTCAACTGGATCAAGAGCTCGTGGGACGTCATCAAGCTGAACGTGTGCTGAACGCGGAGGTGACGTACGTTCGGTGCTTGATCGGTTGAATCGCGAAGAAGTTCGACTACATCAACCGCGTCACTTGACGCTTCCGCTTCCGGTCTACGAGGGTACGTAGACACACTCTTCCCTCTCGTTGCTATGCATCTGGTAGATAGATCTTGCGTGATCGTAGGAAAATTTTAAAATACTACGTTCCCCAACAATGTGCATGCTGGCCTTGACCGTCCCGAGATCCGCCGGCTTGACCTTGGCCCAGCAAGCGTATGGTACCTTGAGTACCACGACGCTGCCGGTCCCGCGCCTCCTGGGATGAGCACGGTGCGTGTACGGACGCCGAGGCCTTGGAGTGCGCCCGGTCGTCCGTCTTGTCCTTGGACTTGGCGGCGCCGTGAGTTTCCTCGCCGACGTCCGTCCTTCCGCCGTCGTCTACCCCACCAGTCGTTGGCTCCGGCGGTGGCGGGATCGACGCGGACGGGCCTGCTGCCTCCGAATCCTTCTTCTTCGGCGGCATGCTGATGGAGTCGATGAAGTTGATGAAGTTGGTGAAGTTTGTGAAGATCTAGCCCGTGTGGACGCCGGATCAGGTTCACACAACCTCGATGCAGCCCCTACTTGGCACGCCAAAGATGTCGGGGAAACTGATCGCCCACGAACACCTATGGGACCAGAGCCCCTTTTCGGTACGGCAAGGGGGCGGAGGATGCACAAAGAGCGGATCGAGGCGAGCACACGAGCAGTTTACCCAGGTTCGGGCCGCACGGATGCATAAAACCCTACTCCTGCTTTGGTTTGTATTGCGTTCTTGCTCGGGAGCGAGGAGAGCTACAGTATGCTCTAACCGCTGGCCGGACCGAGCGTGAGAGTGATAGATGTTCCGAACCCCTTCTACGTTGCGCATGGGCCTCCTTTTATAGGTCAAAGGGGTCACCGACAGGTGGCAACACAGAAGAGGGTAAAAATGTAAATAGGGTGGTAGCTAGAACAGTGTTTGTACAGTGCCCCGTACCTAACCCTGACGACAGGGGACAAGGGCATTAAACGCCCGTTGCCGTCGCCCCAAACAGTGCAAAAAGTGACCGTCAGGGCGCCACCGTCCGCCACGACGGTAGCCTTGTCATCGCCGCTTGCCACCGTGTTTCCCTGGCTGCACAGCCTTCCGCCACGTGTGCCTGGAAGGGCCCCAGGGCGACACGTGGGTGGATGTGCTGGAGCGCGGGCACTGAGTGGAAGCTTGCCGCGGCAAGCGCCTTGCCGCGGTGGCTATCTTGTCGCTTCTGGGAGCTTGTCGCTCACCGGTCCTTGCCGGGACGCGTGGTGCGTCGCGGCAAGCTTCTTGATATGCCTTGGATGGCCTTCCCGGCAAGCTCCTCTCGCCGGGGTCTTGCGTCTTGAGTGGTTTTTGTGTCTTGAGTGGCCTTCCTGGCAAGCTCCTCTTGCCGGGGTCTTGTCTCTTTGACTTGTATACTTTGTTCTTGAATGGCTCCAGAGGAACCATGAGGGGTTTTGGCGGTCGCCTGGCTAGCCTTGCCGCGGGACGCTGCAACTGTCCGTGCACAAGTTCGGGATACTAAGGTACCCCTACTTTAGTACACCGACACCCTTGAAATCCAAAGTAGTGGGTTCATCATTAACTAAAGTCATGACCTTTCCAAACCCACTTTTATCAAAAAAATCATGAGATTGATCAATATCTAAAGTAGTGGGATCAAAAGTTGACACTCTTTCAAATCCACTTTCAATATTGTGGCAAACATTATTAGCAATCTCATATTCATGATGGGGTTTAAATAAATTTTCAAGATCGTAAGAATCATCACCCCAATCATGATCATTGCAACAAGTAGTGGGCATAGAAAAATAAGCATCCCCAAGCTTATGGTTTTGCATATCAATTAACACAATTGACATTAATAGAATTTACAATAACATCATTGCAATCATGCTTTTTATTTAACAAACTATCATGAATCACTTTTTTTTCAAACAATTCCTCACTATTTTCAAATTCATGAATTTCAAGCAAACCCCATAAAGATAATCTGCAGCTCACTAGCAATAGGTTCAACATAATTGGATCTCTTAAAGAGATTAGCAAGTGGATGAGGATCCATCCTCTAGCAATAGAAGATGCAAGCTAGTTGAGGGCACATAGCACACAAGCAAACAAGAGACAAGCGGACGGTAAACACACGGCAAAAAGAAGGGCAAACAAAACGGCAATGGTGAAGTGGGGGAGAGGAAAACGAGAGGCAAAAATGTAATGCGAAGGATAAGGGTTTGTGATAGGTAATTGGTATATGAATTTTGCGTAAGCCTCCCCGGCAACGGCGCCAGAAAATCTTCTTGCTACTTCTCGAGCTTGCGTTGTATTCCCTCGAAGAGGAAAGGGATATGCAGCACAGTAGCGTAAGTATTTCCCTTAGTTTTTGAGAACCAAGGTATCAATCCAGTAGGAGACCACGCGCGAGTCCCTCACACCTGCACAAACAAATAAGAACTTCGCAGCCAACGCGATAAGGGCTTGTCAATCCCTTTACGGTCACTTACGAAAGTGAGATCTGATAGATATGATAGTTTATATTTTTGGTATTTTTGTTTATAAGAACAGAAAGTAAAAGAAGAAAAAGTAAAGTAGGTGTAGATTGATATGTTGAGAATAGACCCGGGGGCCATAGTGTTCTTAGTGGCTTCTCTCATGATAGCGATATTCTACGGTGGGTAAACAAATTACTGTCGAGCAATTGACAGAAAAGCGAATAATTATGAGACTATCTAGGCATGATCATTGTATATAGACATCACGTCCGAGACAAGTAGATCGACTCCTGCCTGCATCTACTACTATTACTCCACACATCGACCGCTATCTAGCCTGCATCTAGTGTATTGAGTTCATAAGAACAGAGTAACGCCTTAAGCAAGATGACATGATGTAGAGGGATAAACTCAAGCAATATGATATAAACCCCATCTTTTTATCCTCGATGGCAACAATACAATACGTGCCTTGCTGCCCCAACTGTCACTGGGAAAGGACACCGCAAGATTGAACCCAAAGCCAAGCACTTCTCCCATTGCAAGAACTATAGATCTAGTAGGCCAAACCAAACCAATAATTCGAAGAGACTTGCAAGGATATTATGAGCACACATAAAGAGTTCAGAAAAGAACCAAATATTTCTCATAGGTAATCTTGATCATAAACTCACAATTCATCGGATCTCGGCAAACACACCGCAAAAGGAGATTACATCGAATAGATCTCCTCGAAGACCAAGGAGAACTTTGTATTGAGATCCAGAGAGAGAGAAGAAGCCATCTAGATACTAGCTATGGACCTGAAGGTCTGTGGTAAACTACTCACAGCTCATGGTGAGGGCGATGATGATGATGTAGAAGCACTCCGTGATGGATCCCCCCTCCGGCAGAGCTCCGGAACAGGCTCCAAGATGGGATCTCACGGAATAGAAGGTTATGGTGGTGGAACTAGGGTTTTTTCTCCTCTCCGATGGTTTCGGGGTACGTAGGCTTATATAGGAGGAAGAGGACACCGGGGGCCTCACGAGGGACCCACGAGGCAGGGGGCATGCCCTGGGTAGGGGGGTGCGCCCCCCACCCTTGTGGGCACCTCGTGGCCCCTACTCTGTGGTTCTCAAGTCTTCCGTGCGTGATTTTCTCCAAAAATATCTCTCCCGAAGGTTTCATTCCGTTTGGACTCCGTTTGATATCCCTTTTCTGTAAAACCCTAAAACAGGCAAAAAAAACTGCAATCTGGACTGGGCCTTTGGGTTAGTAGGTTAGTCCCAAAAATAATATAAAAGTGTATGACAAATCCCATTAAACATCCAAAACATCATAAATAATAGCATGGAACAATAAAAAATTATAGATACGTTGGAGACGTATCAAGGGGGCGCCACACAATGACACAACATTGTCTTAGCCATGTGTGGCGCCCCCATCCACCGTTTACTCCCCCAGTCATATTTTCGTAGTGCTTAGGCGAAGCCCTGCGGAGATCACTTCAACATCACCGTCACCACGCCATCATGCTGCCGGAACTCATCTACTACTTCCCCCGTCTTGCTGGATCAAGAAGACGAGGACGTCATCGAGTTGAATGTGTGCTCAACGCGGAGGTGCCGTACGTTCGATGCTTGATCGGTTGGATCACAAAGAAGTTCGACTACATCAACCACGTTAGTAAACGCTTCTGCTTTCGGTCTAGGAGGGTACGTAGACACCTCTCCCCCTCTTTGCTATGCATCTCCATGGATAGATAATTGCATGTGCGTAGAAATATTTTTGTTTTCCATGCAACATTTCCCAACAATTTCATGCCTAGCCCATGTGTGTGCTGGAATACTAGATAACCACCTCCAAGCATCCTCACACTCATTCTTCAAATTGTCCATGACAACATCAGACCCATGTTTTGTGTATGAATAACTAGCACTGTCCATGCATTTTTTGAGATCTTCACCTCTAAATCCAGCTCTTTGGAAATTTGCATAAATGTGTTTTAAACAAAATCTTTGTGGGCAGTTTGGAAATACATCATTGATAGCATTAAGCAGTCCCTCGTTACATAGTAAACCTAAATATTATTATCAGAGCAAATGAACAAAATAGGTTTTGTTGGGGAACATAGTATTTCAAAAAAAAATCCTACGATCACGCAAGATCTATCTACTAGACGCATAGCAATGATAGGGGAGAGTGTGTCTACGTACCCTCGTAGACCGAAAGCGGAAGCGTCTAGTGACGCGGCTGATGTAGTCGAACGTCATCGTGATCCAATCGATCAAGCACCGAACGTACGGCACCTCCGCGTTCAGCACACGTTCAGCTTGATGACGTCCCACGAGCTCTTGATCTAGTTGAGCTTCACGGGAGAGTTTTGTCAGCACGACGGCGTGGTGACAGAGATGATGAAGCTACCTGTGCAGGGCTTCGCCTAAGCACTGCAACGGTATGACCGAGGTGTGTTTCTGTGGAGGGGGCACCGCACACGGCTAGAACAATGTTTCTTCTGTGTCGTTGGGTGCCCCCCTACCCCCGTATATAAAGGAGCAAGGGGGGAGGTGCGGCTGGCCAAGGGGCCACGCCACCGAGTAGGATTCCTACTCCTAGTAGGAATAAGAACCCCCTTTTCCTATTCCTACTTGGAGTAGGAAAGGAAAGGGGAGAGGAGAAGGAAAGGAGAGGGGGCGCCTCCCTCCTTTTCCTAGTCCAACTAGGAACCCTAGGGGGGTGCGGCCAGCCCTATGGGCTGCCCCTATCTTTCCCTCAATAGCCCACTATGGCCCATACTCCCTCGGGGGGTTCCGGTAACCCCCTCCGGCACTCTGGTTTTACCCGATAACACCCGAAACACTTCTGGTGTTCGAATATAGTCATCCAATATATTAATCTTTATGTCTCAGACATTCCGAGACTCCTCGTCATGTCCGTGATCTCATCCGGGACTCCAAACTACCTTCGGTACATCAAAACTCATAAACTCATAATACCGATTGTCATCAAACGTTAAGCGTGCGGACCCTGCGGGTTCCAGAACTATGTAGACATGACCGAGACTCATCTCCGGCCAATAACCAATAGCGGAACCTGGATTCTCATATTGGCTCCTACATATTCTACGAAGATCTTTATCGGTCAAACTGCATAACAACATATGTTGTTCCCTTTGTCATCGGTATGTTACTTGCCCGAGATTCGATCGTCGGTATCTCAATACCTAGTTCAATCTCATTACCGGCAAGTCTCTTTACTCGTTTCATAATACATCATCTCGTGACTAACTCATTAGTCATTAGCTTGCAAGGCTTATTATGATGTGTATTATCGAGAGGGCCCAGAGATACCTCTCCGGCACTCGGAGTGACAAATCATATTCTTGATCTATGCCAACACCACCTACACCTTCGGAGACACCTATAGAGCATCTTTGTAATCACCCAGTTACGTTGTGACGTTTGATAGCACACAAGGTGTTCCTCCGGTATTCGGGAGTTGCATAATCTCATAGTCATGGGAACATGTATAAGTCATGAAGAAAGCAATAGCAGTAAAACTAAAAGATCATAGTGCTAAGCTAACGGATGGGTCTTGTCCATCACATCATTCTCCTAATGATGTGATCCCGTTGATCAAATGACAACTCATGTCTATGGCTAGGAAACATAACCACCTTTGATCAATGAGCTAGTCTAGTAGAGGCACACTAGGGACACTCTGTTTCGTCTATGTATTCACGCATGTACTAAGTTTCCGATTAATACAATTCTAGCATGAATAAAAGACATTTATCATGATATAAGGAAATACAAATAACATCTTTATTATTGCCTATAGGGCATATTTCCTTCAGTCTCCCACTTGAACTAGAGTCAATAATCTAGATTACATAGTAATGATTCTAACACCCATGGAGTCTTGGTGATGATCATGTTTTGCCCATGGAAGAGGCTTAGTCAACGGGTCTGCAACATTCAGATCCCTATGTATCTTGCAAATTTCTATGTCTCCCTCCTTGACTTGGTTGCGGATGGAATTGAAGCGTCTTTTGATGTGCTTTGTTCTCTTGTGAAACCTGGATTCCTTCGCCAAGGCTATTGCTCCAGTGTTGTCACAAAAAAATTTCATTGGACCCGATGCACTAGGTATTACACCTAGATTGGATATGAACTCCTTCATCCAGACTCCTTCATTTGCTGCTTCCGAAGCAGCTATGTATTCCGCTTCACACGTAGATCCCGCCACGATGCTCTGCTTGGAACTGCACCAACTGACAGCTCCACCGTTCAATAAAAATACATATCTGGTTTGTGACTTAGAGTCATCCGGATCAGTGTCAAAGCTTGAATCGACGTAACCGTTTACGACGAGCTCTTTGTCACCTCCATAAACGAGGAACATATCATTTGTCCTTTTCAGGTACTTCATGGTGTTCTTGACCGCTGTCCAGTGATCCACTCCTGGATTACTTTGGTACCTCCCTACTAAACTTATAGCAAGGCACACATCAGGTCTGGTACACAGCATTGCATACATGATAGATCCTATGGTTGAGGCATAGGGAATGACTTTCATTTTCTCTCTATCTTCTGTAGTTGTCGGGCATTGAGTCTTACTCAACTTCACACCTTGTAACACAGTCAAGAGCCCTTTCTTTGAATGATCCATTTTGAACTTCTTCAAAACTTTATCAAGGTATGTGCTTTGTGAAAGTCCAATTAAGCGTCTTGATCTATCTCTATAGATCTTGATGCCTAATATGTAAGCAGCTTCACCGAGGTCTTTCATTGAAAAATTCTTATTCAAGTATCCTTTTATGCTATCCAGAAATTCGATATCATTTCCAATCAACAATATGTCATCCACATATAATATTAGAAATGCTACAGAGCTCCCACTCACTTTCTTGTAAATACAGGCTTCTCCAAAAGTCTGTATAAAACCATATGCTTTGATCAGCTCATCAAAGCGTATATTCCAACTCCGAGATGCTTGCACCAGTCCATAGATGGATCGTTGGAGCTTGCACACTTTGTTAGCACCTTTAGGATCGACAAAACCTTCTGGTTGCATCATATACAACTCCTCTTTGAGATATCCATTCAGGAATGCAGTTTTGACATCCATTTGCCAGATTTCATAATCATAAAATGCGACAATTGCTCACATGATTCAGACAGACTTATGCATCGCTACGGGTGAGAAAGTCTCATCGTAGTCAACTCCTTGAACTTGTCGAAAACCTTTCGCAACAAGTCAAGCTTTGTAAACAGTAACATTACCGTCAGCGTCGGTCTTCCTCTTGAAGATCCATTTATTTACGATGGCTTGCCGATCATCGGGCAAGTCAACCAAAGTCCACACTTTGTTCTCATACATGGATACCATCTCAGATTTCATGGCCTCAAGCCATTTTGCGGAATCTGGGCTCATCATCGCTTCCTCATAGTTTGTAGGTTCATCATGGTCTAGTAACATGACTTCCAGAACCAGGTTGCCGTACCACTCTGGCACGGAACGTACTTTGGTTGATCTACGAAGTTCAGCAGTAACTTGATCCGAAGTTTCATGATCATTATCATTAGCTTCCTCACTAATTGGTGTAGGAAGCACTGGAAGTAGTTTCTATGATGTACTACTTTCCAATTCGGGAGAAGGTACAATTACCTCATCAAGTTCCACTTTCCTCCCACTGACTTCTTTCGAGAGAAACTCCTTCTCTAGAAAGGATCCATTCTTAGCAATGAATATCTTGCCTTCGGATCTGTGATAGAAGGTGTACCCAACAGTCTCCTTTGGGTATCCAATGAAGACACATTTCTCCGACTTGGGTTCGAGCTTATCAGGTTGAAGCTTTTTCACATAAGCATCGCAGCCCCAAACTTTAAAAAACGACAACTTTGGTTTCTTGACAAACCACAGTTCATAAGGCGTCGTCTCAACGGATTTAGATGGTGCCCTATTTAACGTGAATGCAGTTGTATCTAAAGCATAACCCCAAAATGACAGTGGTAAATCGATAAGAGACATCATAGACCGCACCATATCTAATAAAGTACGGTTACGATGTTCGGACACACCATTACGCTGTGGTGTTCCGGGTGGCGTGAGTTGTGAAACTATTCCACATTGTTTCAAATGAAGACCAAACTCGTAACTCAAATATTCGCCTCCATGATCAGATCGTAGAAACTTTATTTTCTTGTTACGATGATTCTCTACTTCACTTTGAAATTCTTTGAACTTTTCAAATGTTTTAGACTTGTGTTTCATTAAGTAGATATACCCATATCTGCTCAAATCATCAGTGAAGGTGAGAAAATAACGATACCCGCCGCGAGCCTCAACACTCATTGGTCCACATATATCAGTATGTATGATTTCCAAAAAATATGTTGCTCGCTCCATTGTTTCCGAGAACGGAGTTTTAGTCATCTTGCCCATGAGGCATGGTTCGCAAGCACCAAGTGATTCATAATCAAGTGATTCCAAAAGTCCATCACTATGGAGTTTCTTCATGCGCTTTACACCAATATGACCAAAACGGCAGTGCCACAAATAAGTTGCACTATCATTATTAACCTTGCATCTTTTGGCTTCAATATTATGAATATGTGTATCACTACGATCGAGATCCAACAAGAATAGACCACTCTTCAAGGGTGCATGACCATAAAAGATATTATTCATATAAATAGAACAACCATCATTCTCAGATTTAAATGAATAACTGTCTCACAATAAACAAGATCCAGATATAATGTTCATGCTTAACGCTGGCACCAAATAACAATTATTCAGGTCTACAACTAATCGCGAAGGTAAATGTAGAGGTAGCGTGCCGACGGCGATCACATCGACTTTGGAACCATTTCCCACGCGCATCGTCACCTCGTCCTTAGCCAATCTTCGTTTAATCCGTAGCCCATGTTTCTAGTTACAAATATTAGCAACCTAACCGGTATCAAATACCCAGGTGCTACTACGAGCATTAGTAAGGTACACACCAATAACATGTATATCACATATACCTTTGTTCACCTTGCCATCCTTCTTATCCGCCAAATACTTGGGGCAGTTCCGCTTCCAGTGTCCAGTCCCTTTGCAGTAGAAGCACTCAGTTTCAGGCTTGGCTCCAGACTTGGGTTTCTTCGTGGGAGCAGCAACTGTCTTGCTATTCTTCTTGAAGTTCCCCTTCTTTCCCTTGCCCTTTTTCTTGAAACTAGTGGTCTTGTTAACCATCAACACTTGATGCTCCTTTTTGATTTCTACCTCCGCAGCTTTGAGCATAGCGAAGAGCTCGGGAATTGTCTTCTGCATCCCTTGCATGTTATAGTTCATCACGGAGCCTTTATAGCTTGGTGGTAGTGATTGAATAACTCTATCAATAACACTATCTTCGTCAACTTTGCATCCAAGTTGAGTCATATGATTGTAGTACCCACACATTCTGAGAAAGTGTCAGGACCGGTTTTTCAGTAAAATAATTACCGAAAGACCGACCTTTTTATTAAACTAGCAAGGAAGAATAATTCTTGCCGATAGACAATTCCTTGATACAGAATTCCAGAATACTTAATATTATACAAGGTTGAGCTGAGGTTGCTCAACAATTTATTACAAGTGCGCCAATATAGTACATAAAGGCGGATATGACACAATGGTAGGGTGGCATACTACTAACTCATAATAAAAAGGTGGTGGATATGTCACAGTGTAGCGGGTGGCGTGACTCCACTATCATATAATTCATCGAATGTCGGAGTGAGACCCGATGAATTTATTTGGTGGTTGGCGGAAGCGGTTTATATAACAGTGATCAACTCCAGGATCGCAAGAGACTGACTGGGACTCCACTAGACGTCGGACTCGCTATCGAACTCTTCATCCATGAGATCGCCTTCGTCCACATCTGGCCAAATCAACAAGCCAGGTGAGTACTTTGAATGTACTCGCAAGACAGTTCGGACTTAAGATATAATAAAAGCAAGCATGATGCATATGAGTATCGTAGCAAAATGCAACCGGATAATAATATTACGGTACTGTATGTAAAAATAGAAGTCGGGCGGTAATCCTCCCGAGATCCCTATGATAAATAAAAAGAAACCAAACGAGTGTCTGAGTGACGCCTCGTGAGGATAAAATGAATGGAAACATGCTGCAGTCGGGCGTCTGAGCGACACCACATAAAGGGCTTATAATGAAAATAAATAACAAGAATGCCACAGTCGGATGTCTGAGCGACATCACATAAAGGGCTTATAAATAACAAGAATGCCATAGTCGGACGTCTGAGCGACATCACAGAAAGGGCTTATAAAGAAAATAAATAACAAGAATGCCACAGTCGGACGTCTGAGCGACATCACAGAAAGGGCTTATAAATAAAATAAATAACAAGAATGCCACAGTCGGACGTCTGAGCGACATCACATAAAGGGCTTATAAATAACAAGAATGCCACAGTCGGACGTCTGAGCGACATCACATAAAGGGCTTATAAATAACAATATAACGGTGAATTATTCCAGGTAGTAAATCAATACAGTGATAACCGATTAGTTCATCTACCCAAAATGAATCTGATAAAATCACCACTATTGTTACCATCAAGAATTTACTAGAGATGGTCACCGGTGTTGACACGAAGATTGACCCTAGGCCATAACCATGGCTACTCGGAAGATTTGACTCTGCAGAGTTTGTACTATACAATCATAGCCAACGGATTCTACTAGCCACAGGGACTAGTTCCGTCTACGGTGTTTTAGAAGAAACCCAACTTACCAGTACACACCCATTTCACATCCTGCTGTCCGGAATCACCCGGGACAACATTCGCGAAAAACTTTAAGACGGGGAGGCTACAACCTCGAATAGCATGGGATCAAATTTATATATGCGCGCTCTAAGGGGTGCCCCCCTCTCGGTCCCAACCGGAAACACCCATGCCCCCTGACCGGATGACAGGCTTTAATCCAGGGCCATGGAACCCTCATCCCGGCCCCTCTACTTGGTGTGTACTCGGAAAGTGGTTTGCAACTGACTAGCCGTAATCATAACAAACGGCATATGATAGTACCAAAAAAAAAGGAGATGAGCGGGATCATGACTTAATCCATACTGATACTAAGTTAACCCTCTACTGGCATGCTCCAACACTACCAGTACACCACCCATCATGTCACTACATGATCGAGGTGGTTCAACCATTATCATACAGAGCTCACCCGAAGCTTGCTTGCAAGAAATATAACCATACAAAATGCTTATATGACCATGCTATGAAAAGAACTACTCGAGCAAACATGCAACACATCCATCATATCAAAGGTTCAAACATGCTTGCCTGGTTCGGAGTAGTCGAAGTCTAACTCGGTGAGGTTTGCGGCTCCGTCACGTCCTTCGGTATCTACGTATTCAACAAAACGGATACTAACATAAATACCGCGCGTGCAAAGAGAGCTGCTCCAAATATTTTCAAATAAATATGACAAAAAACTAGACAGAAAACTAAAGAGGATAGAAAAAGAATCAACTCAAAATCATCTTTAGTTAAAAAGATATTAGAGTTTCTGTCCAGGGACTCATCTGCAATGAAACAGAAAGTTTCCAGGGGCTAGAATAGAAAACAGAAAAGCGAACCGGTACGCAGTAGGCCAACTGAAGACGAAGACGTACTTTGCCCGAAGGCACTTTCCAGAAAAACGTTTCGGAGGGAAACGAGAGGTTGACGAGGGGGTCCCACTCGTCCGGTTTAAACGCTGAAACAGAGCCGCGCCAGCGCCAGAAGCTGTGGTGGTTGCCGGCGCCGATCCACAGCGAGTTAGAAGAAGGGAGTGGTATGTACAGCTTCCTGGTGTTCTTCCGCGTCGGTGGGTGGTGGAGTTGAGCGTCGGCAAGCCCCACGTCGACGGCGACCCTGTCTCCGGCGGACGGCGGCTCGGGTGGTCGTGGGCCTCGTCGGAGAGGGCTCATGGGGTCAAATTGGAGTGGGGGTTAGACTCGAGTAGGTGCCAGGGGTTTACGCTCGAGCCTAGGGCGGCGGAGGAGTTCTCACCGAAGAGAACGTTGCTGGAGCCCGAGGCGGACGGAGTTGGCCGGAGTTGAGGAAGAAGGGCCCCTCGAGGATCTTCCAGAGGCTATGCATGGTCTGGAGAGATGGTGGAGGTGTGCGGGCTCAAGAGCGAGCTCGAGGGCGCTTTATATAGCTGGCCCGAGGCGGTTGCGATGAACGGGATAAGTCTGGCGAGCGATTACGGCGGTGCAGTGGCTGGACGGTGGGTTTAGGGGCTTGAGCATCGACTAGGAGATGTACTGGTCCCATTCTAGTGCCTAACTCAGCAGGGAGGGGCGATTACGGTCTGCCCTCGACGGAACGGCCGTGCGGCACGTCGGCGGCAGAGAACGCGCCCTGTGCGTGCCAGGCCACGGCGACGATGCTGCAGGCGTGCGCTGGCGGTGGAGGAGGCCACACGGAGCTCTCGGGTGGCTTGGGCGGTGCCAAACGGCATTGTGCCGCAGGATGCCTCCTGTCGGCCGCCACGGGAGGTTCTGCCGCCGCGGAAGACGCCGGCGTGGGCGGGCCAGGGCACCACCGACGCCAAGAAGCGGCCAAGCAAGCGTGCGGCGCGTTGGATAAGGAGGAGGTGCAGTGAGCATCGATCCAAGGCGAGCACTGGCGAGATTGACGATGCTCACTGACGAAACTAACGAACTACACTGTCGCCTGCAAAGTTCAGTTAGCAGTTTCTAAAACTGACAGAAACAGTGCATGCCAGGTGTATGATGAAATGATTCTGGCATGTGGGAAATGTTTCTGGGGCTGATATTTGGTGGAGTGGCCTCTTGATGCATCTAGAGGCTGCTTGAAATTTTCACAGAATTTTTGGAAGAAGAAAAATATGAATTTCACCAAAATTTGCAAATCTGGTCCAAACTTGCAGCAGGTGAAATTTGAAAATTTTGAACTGTGGACTAGTGAAACAAGATGGATCTAGGTTGTGGGTACTAAGGACTATCTAGAGAAGTTAGTTTGGAATCAAATAACAAGGTGGACATGGTGGTTCCTTTGTAAATCACCAAGGTTCACTTTAATGGACAGAAATTGTTTTAGGAGCAAAATAAATAGAGGAAAAATTTCAATAAGGTTGAAACTCACTAGAATTAATGTGAGACTTGTCCTAAGGTGAAGAGGAGGTCTTGGAGAGAATCGTTTTTGTTGGGTGTTAAGGCAAGATGAAAGTTGGAGAGGAAGATAAGCCCAAGGTTAAACCTATGATGGTTAAATCAAGAAGGGAAAAGAATCAAACAAATCCCTATGAAAACAACTTGTGTTGAGCTAACACAAGAAGAAACTTTCAAGACCAAAAACCAAGCTTGAGAATAACACACAAACTTTGACCAGAAGAGATTTTTGAAGGGTTTCAAGAGAAGATCAAACACCCCCCCCTTCCAAAAGACTAAAAGTTTGGAAGAAAAACCAAACCAAAAAAATAGGAGTGTTACAACACCTACCCCCTTAGGAAAAATCTCGTCCCCAAGATTTCAGCTGATCCTCAAATAGGTGTGGGTGTTCTGTCCGAAGAAAATCTTCCCTTTCCCACGTTGCCTCATCCTCTCTGTGATTACTCCACTGAACCTTGAGAAATTTAATAGTCTTCTGACGGGTTCTCCTTTCAGACTCCTCCAATATTTTTATTGGGTGTTCCCGGTAGGTGAGATCTGGTTGCACATCAAGACTTTCATGCGACACATGCTTCTCAGGGTTGCTTACACACTTCCATAGTTGCGAGACATGGAACACGTCATGGACGTCTGACAGTTCCTTGGGAAGGTCCAACTGGTAAGCCACTGTGCCTCTCCGTGCAACTATACGGAAGGGTCCGATGAATCGTGGTGCTAGTTTCCCTTTGACCTTAAATCGTTGCAGTCCCCTCATAGGAGATACACATAGGTATACGTTTTCACCGGGCTCAAAACTTATTTCCCGATGCTTTTGATCTTAATAGCTCTTCCGTCGGCTTTGGGCTGTTTTGAGTCGATCCCGTATTCTTTTAACTCTTTCCTCAGCTTCTTTCAGCATATCTGGGCCGAAGATACGACTGTCCCCTGTTTCTGACCAGTTTAATGGAGTACGGCATCTTCGTCCGTACAAGGCTTCGAAAGGTGCCATCTGCAGTCTGGCTTGGTAACTGTTGTTGTATGCAAACTCGGCATATGGTAAGCTTGCCTCCCAACTGGTCCCATAGGTGAGGACACATGCTCTCAGCATGTCTTCTAGTATTTGATTTACTCGTTCCGTTTGTCCTCCAGTCTGGGGGTGATAAGCTGTACTGAATGTTAGTTGCGTTCCGAGGGCTTGCTGCAACTGATCCCAAAATTTGGAGACGAACTGAGTGCCTCTGTCGGATATTATAGTCTTTGGAACCCCATGTAGGCATACTATACGGGCGAGGTAAAGCTTGGCAAGCTTTTGGGTGGTGTGGGTTGTCTTGACTGGAATGAAGTGTGCCACCTTGGTCAGTCTATCTGTGATGACCCATATGGCATCATTCCCGTGCTGTGACCGTGGCAGTCCAACAATAAAATCCATCCCAATATCGTCCCATTTCCATTCTAGTATCTTGTTTGGCTGTAACAGTCCTGCGGGTTTTTGGTGCTCGGCTTTAATGCGTTGACATGAATCGCAGCATGCAATGTATGTGGCTATATCTCTCTTCATACCGTGCCACCAAAATCTTTCCTGAATGTCCTTGTACATTTTAGTCCCTCCATGGTGAATTGAGTACGGAGCGGTGTGGCTTTCTGCTAGAATTTGCTGTTTAAGGTCATTGCTATATGGTACGCAAAGCATGTCTCCGAACCATAATATTCCCTCACTGTCTATGGTAAATTCTGAGGCCTTGCCCTGACTTACTTTTCTTTTTATTCCTTCGATGCTGGGGTGTCCATGCTGAGCCTTCTTTATTTGTTCTATTAGTGTAGGCCGTATTTCCAGATTTGACACTTCGCCTTCAGTGAGCATCATTAAGTTGAGCTTGGCGAATTCTTGCTGAAATTCGGGTCTCATGTTCTGTAGGTTGCCGTTGTCCGGGCTGGGGTTACGGCTGAGAGCATCAGCTACCACGTTTGCTTTTCCTGGGTGATAGTGGATGCCAACGTCATAATCTTTTACCAGTTCCAGCCAGCGTCGTTGTCGTAAATTGAGTTTTGGTTGCGTGAAAATATATTTGAGGCTCTTATGGTCCGTATATATTTCACAACGATTCCCAAGCAAAAAGTGCCTCCACTCCTTGAGTGCATGAATGACTGCTGCCAATTCCAAATCGTGAGTAGGATAATTTTCTTCATGTTTCTGTAGTTGCCGGGAAGCGTAGGCGACTACTTTGCCTTCTTGCATTAGTACGCATCCGAGACCTTTTCGGGATGCGTCGCAATATACTTCAAAACTCTTGTATATGTCTGGTACAACCAATACTGGGGTTGTGGTTAATTTCTTTTTGAGTTCCTGGAAGCTTTTCTCACACGCTTCGGTCCATACGAATTTCTTATCCTTCTTGAGTAACAGTGTCATTGGTTTGGCTATGGTGGAAATCCTTCAACAAACCTTCGGTAATATCCAGCCATTCCGAGGAAACTTCGTATATCCGTTACATTGGCCGGTGACTTCCAACCAAGTACAGCCTTGACTTTTTTCGGGTCCACGGCAACTCCCTCTTATGTCAATACGTGTCCTAGAAAACCAACTTGCCTCAACCAAAATTCACATTTGCTGAATTTGGCGTAGAGTTGATGTTTCCTTCATGCTCCCAGTACAATACGGAGATGTTCAGCATGCTCTTCTGGTGTCTTTGAATATACCAAGATATCATCAATAAATACTACCACAAATTTTTCCATGAATTTCATAAATACTTTGTTCATGAGGTGGACGAAATATGCAGGGGCGTTGGTCAGTCCAAACGGCATTACTGTAAATTCATATAGTCCGTATCTGGAGGTGAATGCTATTTTCGGGATATCTTCTGTGCGTACTTTTAATTGATGATAACCCGACCTTAAATCAACTTTTTAGAAAACCATGGCTTGCGCAAGCTGGTCAAATAAATCATTTATCCGTGGCATCGGATATTTGTTCTTGATAGTGACCATGTTGAGCGCTCGGTAGTCTATACACAATCTCATAGTCCCATCCTTCTTTTTGGCAAATAATACCGGCGAACCCCAAGGTGAGGAGCTGGCCCGTATAAATCCTTTGTCCAGCATTTCCTTTATTTGCTTCTTTAGTTCAATCAACTCGGATGGTGCCATTCTGTATGGCTTCTTGTATATGGGGGTGGTTCCAGGTGCTAGTTCAATAATAAATTCTATTTCTCTGTCTGGTGGCATGCCTGATAGTTCTTCGGGAAATACGTCCGGAAATTCACATACAATTGGAACTTTGCTTAACTCAGAAGTGTCTACCTTGTTTAATTTTGGTTGCCGCGATACTGGTCTTTCTTGAGCTGCGACTCTTATTGTCTTTCCGTGATGATGAGTAAGAATCACAGTCCGGTTGAAGCAGTCGATAAATCCTTTGTTGGTGGTTAGTTAGTCCATACCCAGGATAACATCCAGTCCCTTGTTTTCCAACACGATGAGGTTTGTGTGAAACTTTAACCCTTCAATTTCAATGGTTAAACCTTGGCAGTAATTCTGAGTGATCTGCTTAATTTCGGGGGACTTGATGGTTATTGACTTTCCCAAGGGAAGCATTGAAAATCCATGTTGCAAAGCAAAACTCTTCGAAATGAACGGATGAGAAGCTCCAGAATCAAACAAAACCGTGGCAGGTATTGTGTTGACAGGGAACGTACCGAGTACGATATCCGGGGCATCCTGTGCTTGCTCCTTGGTGACATGGTTTAGGTGGCCTTTCTTGTGATTGTTATTGGGGTTGAAGTTGTTACGCTTGGGTGCGGAATTGTTTCCGTTGTTGTTTGGCTTCGGTGCTGAGTTTCTTGGCTTTGGGCACTGTTTAGCATAGTGTCCCTCTTCTCCACATGTGTAGCAGGTAACACCTGGGCGATAGGTGAAATCCTTGTCCGTTGCATGAAAATTCCTGCTTGGACGTGTGTCATTTGTCATGGATTTGTTCGCCCCATTTTTCTGGAAATTTACCTTATTCCTGTTGTTGCGAGGGTGGTTGGTCTGATCCCTTTTTCTCTTGCGAATGTCTTCCAGACTGCGATGTTCATTCTCCAACGTAATAGCCTTGTCCACCAGCGTCTTAAAATCTGGAAAAGTGTGTACGACTAACTGGCATTTAAGTGCTGGTGCCAGTCCGTCTAGGAATTTTTCCATCTTCTTATTTTTAGTCATACGCTCTTCGTTGGCATAGCGGGATAATTGCGTAAACTGACTGTTGTACTCAGTTACTGTCATGCCCCTTTGCTTGAGGTCATCAAACTCTCTTTTCTTGATCTTCATAATGCTCTTAGGGATGTGCGCCCCACGAAAGCCTTCTTTGAAATCTTCCCAGGTGATATCATTTATGTTGGGGTGCATATGCAGAAAATTCTCCCACCATGACACGGCTGCTCCAGTAAGATAATGTGGTGCGTAAAGTACCTTCTCACGGTCTGAGCATTGTGCCACAATTAATTTCCTTTCAATATCTCGAAGCCAATCATCGGCCTCAAGAGGTCTGTCTGTGTGAGAAAATGTTGGCGGACGTGTCTTCTGAAATTCAGATAATTTTGAGTGCTGCTGGTATGGCTCACGGTGATTTCCCATGTTAATGACATGATTCATCATTTCCTGATGATGTTGCTGACTTTGCTCGTAAACACGGCATACTTGAGAAAATGTTGTTTCGCTGCCCTGGTGACTTGACTGCCCCTGCGTGAAATTGTTACCTGTCTGTGTGCCATAATTTTCCTCTGGCAGACTTGGCATGGAACGCGTCCAGGGACGAGTCATTTTTTACTCTGGGTATTATTGCAGAAATCATGAGAAGAACTGAGCAGCAAAAATAAACCAAGACTTGCAAAAGCAGCAAAACACGAGCTCCAGAGATTTTTTTTAAATAAAAGCTTGATTGCGCACGGAGAAGAACCGCTTAATACATATCTTACATGCGAGTCGTAATTATACATACGCCACTCAGGATGCGTGTACACACTCCTGACATGTTATTTATGCTAGTGCACTTCTCCAAGTTCCTACATGATGCGCAAACAGACTACTTCCCATCAACCTATTTTACATATCACACATATCATACAAGCGAGCATAACGCGTCGCGGATAGACGCACTAGTCGGAGATGTTGAAGATTTCCCTCGGCCTACCGAGGGTAAGGCCCAGTGGTGATGGAGACTCAACTTCCTCCTCACTAATAGGCTCCAGGCGCGGAGTATGGGTACGAGGCGTTGATGCAGGTGCGGCAGGTGGTGCAGCTCTGACTGGGGTAGGAGCAATGACCTGGTCAAAATCCTCAGTGGTAGGCAGATGGCGAGCGGTGGCTAAGATGGAAGGTGCATAGGACGCGGCGGACGAGACAAACGTCAGTGGTGGCGCAGTATGGAGTAGCTCCCTCCTGTTGGCGGAACCACTCTTGACCAATTCCATACGAGCAGCCACCAAGTCGTCCACAAGATTATCAAATGCTGCCTCAAGTGCCTTGAGGTACTCAACCATTGATTCGATGGCTTCATCACGTTCCCCATTTGCGCAAGCAAACGCATAGTGGCACGTGTAGGGCACATGGCATGGGAGGTAACGGTAGCGACGAGTCTTCATTGAAGGAAGAATGTCCCAGATACGAGCTATCGCCTCATGGGCAGCCATTTGCATGGCATGCCTCTCCGTAGGCATGGCCCTGCCCACAAATCGGAGGCGGCGCGCTTCAGAACGCCCTCCCTTGAAGTGCACCACGGCCTGGTGCATTGACACGCTGTCGTTGAGCTTGTGACGGTAGAGTGTAAACTCTGGGCGGGTTGATGGCCCAATCGCGACCTTGGTGATGGCGAAGAGGAGCTTGACAAACACCTCAGGAATGTTGGCGACCACTTGTGCATCGCAGTCGTTGCTGGCCATCTACAAAAGTAGACAAAAATTCCGAATAGTCAAGTCATAAATTTATGATGACTAACAGAAAATTGCTACAGATGCAAAAATGCTGAATAGCAGTTATTACGCTAATAACTGATTAGCGATCGCACCTAGTGGCTTCCTACAGTCAGCCTGGCTCTCGTACCAAGGTTGTCAGGACCGGTTTTTCAGTAAAATAATTACCGAAAGACCGACCTTTTTATTAAACCAGCAAGGAAGAATACTTCTTGCTGATAGACAATTCCTTGATACAGAATTCCAGAATACTGAATATTATACAAGGTTGAGCTGAGGTTGCTCAACAATTTATTACAAGTGCGCCAATATAGTACATAAAGGCGAATATGACACAATGGTAGGGTGGCATACTACTAACTCATAATAAAAAGGTGGTGGATATGTCACAGTGTAGCGGGTGGCGTGACTCCACTATCATATAGTTCATCGAATGTCGGAGTGAGACCCGATGAATTTATTTGGTGGTTGGTGGAAGCGGTTATATAACAGTGATCAACTCCAGGATCGCAAGAGACTGACTGGGACTCCACTAGACGTCGGACTCGCT
This sequence comes from Secale cereale, assembly GCA_902687465.1. Classification (NCBI taxonomy): domain Eukaryota; kingdom Viridiplantae; phylum Streptophyta; class Magnoliopsida; order Poales; family Poaceae; genus Secale; species Secale cereale. The sequence goes on along the minus strand of LR738712.1, from coordinate 46,488,908 downwards.
ATCGAACTCTTCATCCATGAGATCGCCTTCGTCCACATATGGCCAAATTAACAAGCCAGGTGAGTACTTTGAATGTACTCGCAAGACAGTTCGGACTTAAGATATAATAAAAGCAAGCATGATGCAAATGAGTATCCTAGCAAAATGCAACCGGATAATAATATTACGGTACTGTATGTAAAAGTAGAAGTCGGGCGGTAATCCTCCTGAGATCCCTATGATAAATAAAAAGAAACCAAACGAGTGTCTGAGTGACGCCTCGTGAGGATAAAATGAATGGAAACATGCCGCAGTCGGGCGTCTGAGCGACACCACATAAAGGGCTTATAATGAAAATAAATAACAAGAATGCCATAGTCGGATGTCTAAGCGACATCACATAAAGGGCTTATAAATAACAAGAATGCCATAGTCAGACGTCTGAGCGACATCACAGAAAGGGCTTATAAAGAAAATAAATAACAAGAATGCCACAGTCGAACGTCTGAGCGACATCACAGAAAGGGCTTATAAATAAAATAAATAACAAGAATGCCACAGTCGGACGTCTGAGCGACATCACATAAAGGGCTTATAAATAACAAGAATGCCACAGTCGGACGTCTGAGCGACATCACATAAAGGGCTTATAAATAACAATATAACGGTGAATTATTCCAGGTAGTAAATCAATACAGTGATAATCGATTAGTTCATCTACCCAAAATGAATCTGATAAAATCACCACTATTGTTACCATCAAGAATTTACTAGAGATGGTCACCGGTGTTGACACGAAGATTGACCCTAGGCCATAACCATGGCTACTTGGAAGATTTGACTCTGCAGAGTTTGTACTATACAATCATAGCCAACGGATTCTACTAGCCACAGGGACTAGTTCCGTCTACGGTGTTTTAGCAGGAACCCAACTTACCAGTACACACCCATTTCACATCCTGCTGTCTGGAATCACCCGTGACAACATTCGCGAAAAACTTTAAGACGGGGAGGCTACAACCTCGAATAGCATGGGATCAAATTTATATATGCGCGCTCTAAGGGGTGCCCCCCTCTCGGTCCCAACCGGAAACACCCATGCCCCCTGACCGGATGACGGGCTTTAATCCAGGGCCATGGAACCCTCATCCCGGCCCCTCTACTTGGTGTGTACTCGGAAAGTGGTTTGCAACTGACTAGCCGTAATCATAATAGACGACGTATGATAGTACCCAAAAAAATGAGATGAGCGGGATCATGACTTCATCCATACTGATACTAAGTTAACCCTCTGCTGGCATGCTCCAACACTACCAGTACACAACCCATCATGTCACTACATGATCGAGGTGGTTCAACCATTATCATACGGGGCTCACCCGAAGCTTGCTTGCAAGAAATATAACCATACAAAATGCTTATACGACCATGCTATGAAAAGAACTACTCGAGCAAACATGCAACACATCCATCATATCAAAGGTTCAAACATGCTTTCCTGGTTCGGAGTAGTCGGAGTCTAACTCGGTGAGGTTTGCGGCTCCGTCACGTCCTTCGGTATCTACGTATTCAACAAAACGGATACTAACATAAATATCGCGCGTGCAAAGAGAGCTGCTCCAAATATTTTCTAATAAATATGACAAAAAACTAGACAGAAAACTAAAGAGGACAAAAAAAGAATCAACTCAAAATCATCTTTAGTTAAAAAGATATTAGAGTTTCTGTCTAGGGACTCATCTGCAATGAAACAGAAAGTTTCCAGGGGCTAGAATAGAAAACAGAAAAGCGAACCGGTACGCAGTACGCCAACTGAAGACGAAGACGTACTTTGCCCGAAGGCGCTTTCCAGAAAAACGTTTCGGAGGGAAACGAGAGGCTGATGAGGGGGTCCCACTCGTCCGATTTAAACGCTGAAACAGAGCCGCGCTCGCGCCAGAAGCTGCGCTGGTCGCCGGCGCCGATCCACGGCGAGTTAGGGGAAGGGAGTGGTACGTACAGCTTCCTGGTGTTCTTCCGCGTCGGTGGGTGGTGGAGTTGAGCGTCGGCGAGCCCCACGTTGACGGCGACCCTGTCTCCGGCGGACGGCGGCTCGGGTGGTCGTGGTCCTCGTCGGAGAGGGCTCCTGGGGTCAAATTGGATTGGGGGTTAGACTCGGGTAGGTGCCAGGGGTTTACGCTCGAGCCTAGGGCGGCGGAGGAGTTCTCACCGGAGAGAACGTTGCTGGAGCCCGAGGCGGACGGAGTTGGCCGGAGTTGAGGAAGAAGGGCCCCTCGAGGCTCTTCCAGAGGCTAGGCGTGGTCTGGAGAGATGGTTGAGGTGTGTGGGCTCGAGAGCGAGCTCGGGGGCGCTTTATATAGCCGGCCCGAGGCGGTTGCCGTGAACGGTATAAGTCCGGCGAGCGATTACGGCGGCGCAGTGGCTGGATGGTGGGTTTAGGGGCTTGAGCATCGACTAGGAGATGTACTGGTCCCATTCCAGTGCCTAACTCAGCAGGGAAGGGGCGATTACGGTCTGCCCTCGACGGAACGGCCGTGCGGCACGTCGGCGGCAGAGAACGCGCCCTGTGTGCGCCAGGCCACGATGACGATGCTCCAGGCGTGCACTGGCGGTGGAGGAGGCCACGTGGAGCTCTCGGGTGGCTTGGGTGGTGCCAAACGGCGTTGTGCCGCAGGATGCCTCATGTCGGCCGCCACGGGAGGTTCTGCCGCCGCGGAAGAGGCCGGCGTGGGCGGGCCAGGGCGCCACCGACGCCAAGAAGCAGCCAAACAAGAGTGCAGCGCGCTGGATAAGGAGGAGGTGCAGTGAGCATCGATACAAGGCGAGCACTGGCAAGATTGACGATGCTGACTGACGAAACTGACGAACTGCACTGTCGCCTGCAAAGTTCAGTCAGCAGTTTCTGAAACTGACAGAAACAATGCACGCCAGGTGTATGATGAAATGATTCTGGCATGTGGGAAATGTTTCTGGGGCTGATATTTGGTGGAGTGGCCTCTTGATGCATCTAGAGGCTGCCTGAATTTTCACAGAATTTTTGGAAGAAGAAAAAATATGAATTTCACCAAAATTTGCAAATCTGGTCCAAACTTGCAGCAGGTGAAATTTTAAAATTTTGAACTGTGGACTAGTGAAACAAGATGGATCTAGGTTGTGGGTACTAAGGACTATCTAGAGAAGTTAGTTTGGAATCAAATAACAAGGTGGATATGGTGGTTCCTTTGTAAATCACCAAGGTTCACTTTAATGGACAGAAATTGTTTTAGGAGCAAATCAAATAGAGGAAAAATTCCAATAAGGTTGAAACTCACTGGAATTAATGTGAGACTTGTCCTAAGGTTAAGAGGAGGCTTGGAGAGAATCATTTTTGTTGGGTGTTAAGGCAAGATGAAAGTTGGAGAGGAAGATAAGCCCAAGGTTAAACCTATGATGGTTAAATCAAGAAGGGAAAAGAATCAAACAAATCCCTATGAAAACAACTTGTGTTGAGCTAGCACAAGAAGAACCTTTCAAGACCAAAAACCAAGCTTGAGAATAACACATAAACTTTGGCCAGAAGAGATTTTTGAAGGGTTTCAAGAGAAGATCAAACACCCCCCTTCCAAAAGACCAAAAGTTTGGAAGAAAAACCAAACCAAAAAAATTTGGAGTGTTACAGCAAGTGTTCACTGATAGAACTATTCTCCTCCATCTTGCAGCTGTAGAACTTATTGGAAATCTCATATTTCTCAATTCGGGCATTTGCTTGAAATATTAACTTCAACTCCTGGAACATCTCATATGCTCCATGACGTTCAAAATGTCATTGAAGTCCCGGTTCTAAGCCGTAAATCATGGCACATTGAACTATCGTGTAGTCATCAGACCGCGTTTGCCAGACATTCAAAGCATCTACATTAGCGGGAGGGGGCTTGTCACCGAGCGGGGCTTCAAGGACATAATTCTTCTGTGCAACAATGAGGATAATCCTCAAGTTACGGACCCAGTCCGTGTAATTGCTACCATCATCTTTCAACTTAGCTTTCTCCAGGAAAGCATTAAAATTCAAGGGAACGGTAGCACGGGCCATTGGTCTACAACAACATAGATATGCAAAAACTATCAGGACTAAGTTCATGATAAATTAAAGTTCAATTAATCATATTACTAAAGAACTCCCACTTAGATAGACATCCCTCTAGTCATCTAAATGATCACGTGATCCAAATCAACTAAACCATGTCCGATCATCACGTGAGATGGAGTAGTTTTCAATGGTGAACATCTTATGTTGATCATATCTACTATATGATTCACGCTTGACCTTTCGGTCTCCAGTGTTCCAAGGCCATGTCTGTACATGCTAGGCTCGTCAAGTTTAACCCGAGTATTCTGCGTGTGCAAAACTGACTTGCACCCGTTTTATGTGAACGTAGAGCTTATCACACCCCATCATCACATGGTGTCTCGGCACGACGAACTTTCACAACGGTGCATAATCAGGGAGAACACTTGTACCTTGAAATTTTGTAAGGGATCATCTTATAATGCTACCGTCGTACTAAGCAAAATAAGAAGCATAATAAGATAAACATCACATGCAATCAAAAATATGTGACATGATATGGCCATCATCATCTTGTGCTTTTGATCTCCATCTCCAAGGCACCGTCATGATCACCATCGTCATCGGCGCGACACCTTGATCTCCGTCGTAGCATCGTTGTCGTATCGCCAACTATTGCTTCCACGACTATCGCTACTGCTTAGTGATAAAGTAAAGCAATTACATGGAGATTGTATTTCATACAATAAAGCGACAACCATATGGCTCCAGCCAGTTGCCGATAACTTTACAAAACATGATCATCTCATACAATAACGTATAACTCATCATGTCTTGACCATATCACATCACAACATGCCCTACAAAAAAAAGTTAGACGTCCTCTACTTTGTTGTTGCAAGTTTTACGTGGCTGCTATGGGCTTAACAAGAACCGTTCTTACCTACGCATACAAAAACCACAACGATTTTTCGTCAAGAATGTGCTGTTTTAACCTTCGCAAGGACCGGGCGTAGCCACACTCGATTCAACTAAAGTGAGAGAGACAGACACCCGTCAGTCACCTTTAAGCAACGAGTGCTCGTAACGGTGAAACCAGTCTCGCGTAAGCGTACACGTAATGTCGGTTCGGGCCGCTTCATCTCACAATACCGCCGAATCAAAGCATGACATGCTCGTAAGCAGTATGCCTATTATCGCCCACAACTCATTGTGTTCTACTCGTGCATATCATCTACGCATAGACCTGGCTCATGATGCCACTGTTGGGGAACGTAGTATTTCAAAAACTATCCTACGATCACGCAAGATATATCTACTAGATGCATAGAAACGAGAGGGGAGAGTGTGTCTACGTACCCTCGTAGACCGAAAGCGGAAGCGTCTAGTGACGCGGTTGATGTAGTCGAACGTCTTCGCGATCCAACCGATCAAGCACCGAACGTACGACACCTCCGCGTTCAGCACACGTTCAGCTTGATGACGTCCCATGAGCTCTTGATCCAGTTGAGCTTCATGGGAGCCTTTTGTCAGCACGACGACGTGGTGACGAAGATGATGAAGCTACCGGCGCAGGACTTCGCCTAAGCACTGCAACGGTATGACCGAGGTGTGGTTCTGTGGAGGGGGGCACCGCACACGGCTAGAACAATGTTTCTTTTGTGTCTTTGGGTGCCCCTGCCCCCGTATATAAAGGAGCAAGGGGAGAGGTGCGGCTGGCCAAGGGGGCGCGCCAGGGAGTAGGATTCCTACTCCTAGTAGGAATAGGAACCTCCTTTTCCTATTCCTACTAGGAGTAGGAAAGGAAAGGGGAGAGGATAAGGAAACGAGAGGGGGCACCTCCCCCCTTTTCCTAGTCCAACTAGGAACCCTAGGGGGTGCGGCCAGTCCAATATATTAATCTTTATGTATTGTACATTCCGAGACTCCTCGTCATGTCCGTGATCTCATCCAGGACTCCTAACTACCTTCGATACATCAAAACTCATAAACTCATAATACCGATCGTCATCAAACGTTAAGCGTGCGAACCCTACGGGTTCGAGAACTATGTAGACATGACCGAGACTCATCTTCGACCAATAACAAATAGCGGAACCTGGATGCTCATATTGGCTCCTACATATTCTACGAAGATCTTTATCGGTCAAACCGCATAACAACATATGTTGTTCCCTTTGTCATGAGTATGTTACTTGCCCGAGATTCGATCATCGGTATCTCAATACCTAGTTCAATCTCGTTACCGGCAAGTCTCTTTACACGTTCCGTAATACATCATCTCGTGACTAACTCATTAGTCATTTGCTTGCAAGGCTTATTATGATGTGTATTACCGAGAGGGCCGAGAGATACCTCTCCGACACTCGGAGTGACAAATCATATTCTTGATCTATGCCAACACCACGAACACCTTCGGAGACACCTGTAGAGCATCTTTATAATCACCCAGTTATGGTGTGACGTTTGATAGCACACAAGGTGTTCCTCTGGTATTCGGGGGTTGCATAATCTCATAGTCATAGGAACATGTATAAGTCATGAAGAAAGTAATAGCAGTAGAACTAAACGATCATAGTGCTAAGCTAATGGATGGGTCTTGTCCATCACATCATTCTCCTAATGATGTGATCCCGTTGATCAAATGACAACTCATGTCTATGGCTAGGAAACATAACCACCCTTGATCAATGAGCTAGTCTAGTAGAGGCACACTAGGGACACTCTGTTTTGTATATGCATTCACACATGTACTAAGTTTCCGATTAATACAATTCTAGCATGAATAAAAAGACATTTATCATGATATAAGGAAATACAAATAACATCTTTATTATTGCCTCTAGGGCATATTTCCTTCAGGTTTTCTACTATAGCAAAGCAACATAGTAGTTTCCTACCGGAGCAAAGCAAAACAATAAGTTATGTACTAGAGCAAAGCAACACAATACTCATTTGACATTGTTATTTGCACAATAGTAAACAACATCAAAGAGAACATATCACTGACCTTCTGCCTATCTGACATGATGGTGTATTTGCCAAATTTTCCCTCTTCTGTACCTCTTAGAGCATACTTTTGTTGGGTGAGAAACCAGCCCATTGGTGTGTCCTCCACTCCTACAATTCCGAAGGTAATAGGATACATGTTGTTGTTGGCATCCCTACCAGCAGCTGCTAGGATTTTTTCTCCAGTTGTAAGCTTAATGAAGAATCCATCCAAACCAATGAAAGGCCTACGTCCATTTAGAAAACCCTCCCTAGGTGCATTGAGACAAAAGAAAAGACCATGGAATCTTGGACCTGGATGTGGGTTTTCATTTGTGCTTCTTGGAGTGACAATTTTCACAATGCATCTAGATCCTGGATTGCATAATTTTACAATTTCAATGTAGTCAGAACACCTATGGTACTACTTCTTATGATCTCCTAGGACAATTTATTTTGTTGCCTTCTTAGCTCTCAATGCCATCATCTTTGGAACTTCAATTCCAAATTTTCTCTTTGCCTTGTATACCAATGTTGGCAAAGCTGTGTTTGGGTCTGATGTAATTGTCTCTAGGATAGTCTTTCCCAGCCACTTTGATCTCACTTTACTATGTGTGTCACTGGTTGGACAAGTATGTTCTGCTCTAAACTTATTTATACAAAATGTTTTCTCATGCTTGATCTGAGAAGCAACAACATAAAAGGACATCCTTTTTCCTTATGCTCACACCAGGCGATAACCATGTCTTTGCAGTTCCTATGATATTTGAAAGACCTCAGCTAATTGATGTGAAAGTTAAGTAGAACACTCCTAAATTGGTACACATCTTTGAGACATTGCTTCAAACTAAATTGTTGCTCTGGATTGAGTTTGTTTCATCATACCAATTTCTTTCCTTATTCTTCTCTGCTCCTGTTTTCCTTCCTGAGGGAATAATAAAAGACATAGGATAATTCCCATCATCATCCTCTGAGTCCAAAAAAACAGGATATCCATCCTCATCATCAGAGGGAAACCAATCAGGCTCAATTGCATCATTGGTTGATGAGTGTGATCTAGTTGTTGGCCCTACTCTCTTTGCAATCTTTAGCAAAAGTTGCTGCAGTACTCCATCTTCACTGAAATGTTGTTCTTCAGCTTCATTTGCAACTTGTTCAGTGTGGTCTTCCTCTTCATGCTCCTCAGGAACATCATAAGATCATCTCCACTCGTTCGGCCCCCTAGCGCATAGGCCGGCGCTCTTTCTGGCTCTCGCCCGGTGATTTTTAGTTCCTAGGGGCAATCTAGGTCCCGGCCACGCCCCCAGGTGTCGCCCCCAAGGCATCGCAAATTCAAACTTGGTCCATTCCCGCTCCCAAAAAACGCCACAACTCCGGCGATCAGCGCCACAGTTCGGCGATCACCTTGCCACAGTTCGGCGATCACCTTGCCACAGTTCGGCGATCAAAATGAAAAGTTCGACATGCAGCAAAAAGAAAGGACGCGTAGGCGATTCATCAAACAGCGGTGTCGGCCTCCGACGTCGGAGTAGTCGGCGTGTGCTGGCTGGGCAGCGTCGGCGTGGCTTCTGTGCTGGGCGGCGTCGGCGCGGCGGCGTTGTGGAGGCATCATTGCTCGGGCTTGGCGGCGGTGTTTGTGTCGGCATGGGAGTAGGCGGCGCCGTCGATGACATATGGTTCAGGATGAGGCCGTGCTCCGCCAGGTACCACGCCTTCAGCTGCGGGTCGTCGCTCCGGTGCATTTCCGCCCCGCCCATCAGGAAAGCCAGGTCGGTGTTCCTCTTCTTTGCGACAACGTTGGTGCGGAGCAGGTCAAGCTTGACGGCGCTGTTCGTCATCAACGCCGACCACCGCGCCTCGGTTTTCTCTTCTCATAGGGCAGCCCGGGTCTGGGCGTCGGCGAGGCAATGCTCAATGGACACTTGCACGCGTGCGGTAGCCGACTCGGCATGTTTCCCCTTCTTGGCCCCTTTGTTGCCTTCCGGACGCCCGTCGGCCGCGCCTGGCGTCGGCGTGTCCGGCTTGTACGTCTCCTTAGCCTTGGCGAGGGTGCGCCGGACATCCGCCCACTTCTCGCACTTATCGATCTACTTGAATACGTGGAGGTACTTGAAATCTTGGTTGCCACAGTCCTGGCGAATCATGGCGAACATCCGCACCAGCTGCATCGAGGAACAACAGTCGGCGGGTGCGCACACGGCGAAAAGAAAAGGGAGAGACCGGCGTGCCGCCATACTCGATCCTTGATGCTGGCGGCGCTCTCCGAGCGAGCTGCGATCTCCTAGACGATCCCATGCCATTTGTTGCATGCCGTTTGGATGAGCCCCCAATGGTTCGCCATTGCCTTCGACCCACGCTGCATGTAGACGCCTTTGAAGTAGGGGTCGATAAGCTTGTGCTCGTCTAACTCGTCCTTGATGCACTCCCAATACGTGTCGACGCTCTGGTTCGTGCCGGTGATCGGGTCGAGGCAGACGACTTTCCATGCTTCGACGAGGAACTCGTCCTCCTTGGACGCCCACTTGATGCGCGGCTCACCTGTCCTGGCCGCCCTCTTCTTCTTCTTTCCTTTGCTCACGGGAGCAGGCGCCAGCTCCTCCTCCTCCTCCTTCTCCTCTGGCTCCTCCTCGCCGTAGTCGAGCTCGCCGTCCATGTCGCCGTTGAGGTCCATTGTGTCGACTTGGGCAGCGAACCCGGGGGAGGCGGTGACGGCGGCCGAGCCGGTCGTGATGATGTCGTCCATGTCGGCCTCCATCGTGTCCGTGTCGCCGAGATGCGACGAGGAGGCTTGTGAGAAGAGTAGCGCACCACGACGGAGAGGTCGCGTCGGGGAGGCTGCGTAGGCCAGCGGCGAGTAGGTGTATGGAGGGTACTGCACCCCGGCGAAGGCGAGCGAGGGCGTGCGCTGGGCCAGGTGACCATGGGGGAAGGTGATGTTGGGGTTGAACCCGCCGGGCGCGTCGCCATCAGCGTAGCCCGACGACGGCGTGCAGCCCGAGGGCTGTGGCGACGGCGAGAAGCTGGCTGGAGACCCGACGCTTTGCTGGCTCCAGGACGCGTACGAGCTGTGGCTACCAGGCGGATTCATCATCCCCGCTCGAGCTGCCTTGGTTTATTCGACCGAGCACTCCGCCTGCTCCACCATCGCCGCAGCCGCCCTGTCCCGGGCCTTCTTGGCGTTCGCCCTGTTATGTCGGTCAATGGTGACAGCCTCCCGGCGCTGAACTTCCGTTCTCCAGTCGGCGTTAGACATGCCCCGGGGGCTTGGACGGTGGCGCTCTCTGCTTCCTCTGCTTCGGCTGGGTGGCGGCGGCGACAGCATCCATCGTGGCGCGGGGGGCCGCGTACTTCTTTGGTGGCATAGCAGCTGGCTGGGAGGGGAGGAGGAGGAGATTGGCGGGAGGAATGGAGAAGAGAGGGAAGCCGAGGGGGAAAGCGGGAGGAAACAGCGGGAAAAGGGCCTCCTCTCGCTGATAGAGTGGCCCCACGCCCCTTTTCGCTTCTGCCGGCGCCCCCAGGCGCTTGGGTTCGGCTCGGGGTCGCCGACTGTTATTTCATCCCAAACCGGCACTAAATGAGATATTGGGGGCGTGACTGGGCCGATTTTCGATCACTGGCGCTAAAAAACGCCTTGGGGGCCTGTTGGGGGTGCGGCTGGAGATGCTCTAAATGTCCACTGGTTCCGTGTCACCCTCATAGTGCATTGCTGCCTTATGCTTCATATCTGCTATAGTTGATTGGAAATATGCACTATCTTCACAAGGGCTATCCTCCTCACTTTCTGAATCTAGATCCATGTCTGAATAATTATCACTGTCTTCTATCTGAGAGTTATGGTATTGATCAAAAGCTTCTGTCCGGGGAGGTGTCATTGTTTGGATGGGCTTGTAATTTACACTTTGCTATGTGCCCATGAGTAAGCACTCATCTGTGCCTGTGCCTGACAAACTTCAACCAACATAATCACCAAATTCCTTATGGGCCACACCTTCTTCACTGACTGCAAACACTAAAGGAGGATCAATCTTGTATTCTTCATCAGATATCTCTACTGGTGTTGCTGCCTTTCTCTTTCCCTTCTTTGCTGAAGAGACAACAATTGCCTACTGCCTCATCATTGCATCCCCCTTAATCTGACTGTCAAGCAGTTTAAAATCATCCAATCCTATTCCATCACTGCTCATGTAATGCATGCATTCTGAAAAACTGTAGCCATTGTCAAGCAACAGAGACATAAGATTGTAATATCTTATGTATTCCTTAAAGAACTTAGTCCTGATGTATTTAATCCCTTCAAACTCAATATGAATGTCCCCGTGCTCATAGCTCAACCTACAATAGCAATTAACATATACATGTCACTATAACCTAAATTTGTAGAACACAGACTACAACTGGACCGTAATCCTAACAATGTAAATACCTAAATTTGTATTAACACAAGTAAACTGTAATCCTAACAATGTAAATATACCCTAAATTTGTAGAACAAAGAATGCAACTACAATTAAAAGTACATGAAAAAAACTACACCGTAGATTGTCATCTGTAAAGGTTGTAATCTGTAGACAAACCCTAATCACCACCAAAAGAGGCTATATGAAACTCTAAATCGACCTAAACCTCAACTACATTCAGAACGTAAATCAAACAATAAAATGAAAAAAAAAGTAGAAGAAAGAGGTCGTATGTCTCGTCGCCGGCGTTAGTAGGGGGGACTGCTGCGCCGCCGCCGTCGTGGAAGCCTTGTCTACACGGCAAGGAGATGGCGGCTCATCCCCGCCGGGTTGGCCTCCCGCGCCTTCATCTTCAACGGATTTGGATCCAAATGGAGCAGCAGGCGGCGCCGCATACGCCACCGCCGCCGCATACACCCTTTGCCCGCGCCACGACGAGAGCGGGTCGTCCTCTGAGGAGGATGACCCGAAGTCTACACCAAGCAGGTTTCGCTCGCGACTCTGTCCGGATCTGGAGCCGTCATCGTCACCACCCTCGACATCGCCGGAGGGATTGATCGCCATGGTTTCGCGCACAACAAAGGAAAGGGAGGGGAATGAGAGCCTACCACGCGCAATGATCTTAACGAGTGGGGGTAAGGCTCTGCCGTTTGCCCTGACCACGTGATTCCGACAGATGGGCCATAACTGTCAGTTTTGCACTTAGTCTCTGCTCACAACACGTTTAGTACATATTGTTATTCACTTGGCACGGAAGGGATGGTTTTTTAAAACTTTTGGCAAAAATGGTGGTTTGGTGTACCCTAACCATAATTTACTCTCAACTGGGCAAAAATACCACCGATCCCCCAAACCTTCCTGTACAATCCACACTCCCCACATCCGGATGGCCTTCTCCCCCGCTCTCCACCTCCACCTCCACCACCCGCCTCGCCTCCATCACCTCCTCCTCTCCTGCAACCCTCTTTCGTCCTCCTCCTGCGCTCAATACCCATGGCTCTCCGCCTGGTCTCGCCCCCGCCGCGGCCTCCGACCGCCAGCCCCTGCTCTCGACCTCCGCCCGGAGCCCTCCCCCACCTCCGACTCCGACGACGAGGACGCCGTAGGGACTAGCCGCCATTCCGGACGCTCCACCATGTCTCTCATTCTCCGCCGCCTCAAGCGCGCGGGCTATTCACCCGAGGCCCAAATCGCCCCCTCCACCGTCTCTCAGCACCCGCGGCGGGGCTCCGTGGAGGACGTGTTCCGCGCGGACGATGGTGTGCTTCCCAACGCGCGCGGGGGATTCGACGATGACGCGGAGTCCTCGCTCGTGGACGCGCGGTTCCCGTGGGAGCGGCCGATGCCACCGCCCGAGGCGGCTGCGCGGGCCGCGAGGTCGCCGGCGTGGATGGCGGAGCTTACGCTCCCTGAACCCGAGCTTAGGCGCCTTCGGCACGCGGCGATGAGGATCAAGTCCAAGATCCAGGTGGGCGGCGCTGGGGTGACACGGGAAATCGTGGCAAAAATCAAGGAGAAGTGGAGGACGGATGAGGTGGTCAGGGTCAAGGTGAACGGCACACCTGCGCTCAACATGCGCCTCTTCCACGAGATACTAGAGGTGTGTGTTGGATTTTTACAGAATTGCTTAGCTTGCATCAAGCTTCTTTGGTACTCCAGTAGTTTAGTTTAGTTTCGCATTGGTGGAATTGCTGGATTGCTGGTACTGTTCTTACCAATTTAGTAGTTCATTCATGCTCGAGGCGGGTTGCGGCTTGTAACTTGTATCAACTGCAAGGTGAATTAGTTTTAGGATGGGATTGTTGGTAGAATTCTTAACAATGTTGTGTGTAAGTATTTTGAACTGTGTTGGTTCGAAACTTGAGCTGTAGGTTTAGCTGCAAAATGTGACTTGGAATCTTGTATGTGTTTCATTCGGCAGTTGTCCCTGAGTAATAGGAGTACTACTTAGTTGTGCTAGGTATCCTTTAAAAGACATTTCTAAGACAAATTAGTATTGGGATATTTAGAGTGATTCTCATTATTGATTCCTGTGATGTGTTTGTTATTGATACTGTTATTCACTTATTTTACTTCTGGCCCAGAACTTTGTTAAATACTAGCCTGGTTGAGAAAAATCGGTAGGAAAAACTTATTTAATACTGAAAATTATTAAGAATATTATTCAGAAAAGGCATAATTAGTAACTAAACGATCACAGCAGTTTTAGGGCACGATAATTGTTCTTTGCCAGAATCATGCAGAAGCTTCCAAACTTCCTGAATCTTGAGCTTAGAGTGAAATCACTTGTAGAACTAAACCGAGTTAAAAGCTAGCTAACTAGTTCAAAGTCGAGTTTGGTTTATGTCCAAATCAAGACACATATTAAATATTTTCCTTCTGGTGCAGTAATATAACTCCAATAATTCATTGCACAGAAAATCAGTTATTTCACTACCAGAAGATTTACCAAATCAATGGTCAATTAGGACCTGTTAACAAGTGCAAGTAGAGAAGGTAGTATATGTTTATTCAGTATGTTGATTAGTTTTCTTCGTGCCACAGTTTGCCTAAAGCTTCACTTGTTATCTCTACACATGACCTACTAGTTCTCGTGAACACATTTTTAGGGTTGTAGTTCTTGCCAATGCAATAACTGTTTTCTTTTGTTTGATCCTAATTAGAGAAAAACAGGGGGATTGGTAATATGGAGGTCAGGAACTTCTGTTTCTCTGTACAGGGGAGTAGCCTATGACATACCTGAGACCACTAAGGGAACAAATAGGACTTGGCAGGATGTTGGTATGAAGTCCTCAATAAAAGGGCCTCCTATCCCTTCCTCGCTACCTAACGAGAAAGTTAATAGCATGCAAGATAACAATGGAGGCTTGGTATCTAATACTGAGAAAGAGGAAACAACTGAAACAGTTCCAGAAATCAAATATGAAGAAGAAATTGACAGGTTGTTGGATGAGCTTGGCCCTAGATACAGTGACTGGCCTGGATCCAATCCATTACCAGTAGATGCAGATTTGCTTCCCGCAACTGTACCTGGTTACAAACCCCCTTTCAGAGTTCTGCCATATGGAGTACGGCGATCACTCAGCCGAAAGGACACTACCAATTTGCGGCGTCTTGGTCGGGGACTGCCTCCTCACTTTGCTCTCGGTACCTTTGTTGTTTTAGTTAGCTCCTTATTTTTCTTCCTCAAGTTCTACTATCATTTAGTGATGTTTCCCCTTACTGATGAATGTTAGGGCGAAGCAGACAACTCCAAGGATTAGCAGCTGCTATGGTGAAGTTATGGGAGAGAAGTTCCATTGCAAAAATTGCTTTGAAGAGAGGAGTGCAACTTACTACCAGTGAGAGGATGGCTGAAGATATCAAAGTAAATATAGACTCTCTTTCATTAAAAATATATATCAGTTTTTGTACTCCATACTTATGGAAAGCCTTTTGAGCTTAGTTAGAAATGTATTCATTGGTACTGGAAACACCAAAGTACATTTTTTTGTGTGCAAATGAAACACTGCTAGACCTTTTTTCACAGATATTACACTCATTTTGTGGACCTTGAACTTCGTAATTCATTTATCAATTTTCCTATCTGAATAGGTCCTGCTATATATGTGCTGACCTAGGCTGCCATGCCATAAAATGTTTGACAATAACATAGATTTTGGAGAAGGCATTAATGAATAAGAACAATCCAATCTGGGATCAAAGTATTACCATTTTCAGTCCAAAATAGATAACCTAGAAAGCACACAATCAACATTTTAAAGCTTTACCACTAATATGCATGTAACTGTTTAGGTTTGTCACGTGAAAATGATACCACTCTTTACTTAAAGTTATGTAAGCTGTTGCTCCAAGATTGTCATTTCCTTTTCAATCTTTTGTGATAAAGTTTCTGTTCTATGGTATTATTTCAGTTTTTGTGCATTTGCTTAAGACTGTAAATTTGGTCACGTGCCAAGTAGCCCTTCAGCTCTAGATTGGTATTGATAGCAGATGCCGCTGAGAGACGCTCATTGAAGATTGAACCTTACAATTGATATCTGGATTTTTTTTTTGAAATGCGGTCCCTTAGAACAGTCTAGGCTTTCGCCTGAAGGACAAGATCCGAGGATGAAGTGGGTCGAAGAACCCCATGGCGGTGCCTTTAAGAAGGGGAATGGCGCCCGTAGACACCGCCACCACCAGCCGGCCAAAGTCAGGCAAAGCTTGCACTCGGAGCAGACCTGACGAACACCCTCACGCAGCCAACCGAAGCCGGCCCGCACCTCTGCTAGCCCGCACACCCCTGCACAGCAACCGCGCCGTCGCCACACAGGGACCACCTCTCGGCGCATCCGGCTCACTGCCGCTCGCCATGGTCACCGGGATGACCGCGCAGAGGCGAAACTCCAAGAAGCGTGAAGGGGATAGCCACACCACCCCACTCGCCGGGGAGGAGCAGCCGGGACAGAGCCCGAAGCTCGTGACGAAGCTTCTGTGGCCACCACCCACAAAAGACACCGTTTAGGAGGCCGCCAAGCCACCGGGAGCCGTCGCGCAGCCGGGAGCTGCCAAGACCGTGCACATCTGGCCGGTCCAGAGAAGACCACTGTCGCGAGCAGGACGCGAAGGCCTGATGCGCCGTGCGCCCACCGCGGCACGCACCGAGGACCTCCTCCGCCACCACGCACGGAGCCGTCGTCCCGGAGATGGGTGCACCCAGATCCACCAGGGGCCGCAGAGAGAGGAAACGCCTGGCCGCCACCATCCCAGGGGCACGCGCGGGCTTAGCCTGTGGCCCCTCCGGTGGCGGCGATGCGGGGGGCAGGGGGTGGAGGCCTTGCGGCGGCGGCGCTGGGTTCCCCTGTGTCGCCCGAGCAAGGCGGCCCTGGGGTCTTGGTCGGGTGTTATGGTGTCACAGTTCGCGAGTCTTTTTTGATATCTGGATATTTGGTTTTCAGAAGGTTGCTTGTAGTATTAGTTCATAGATGGGATCATCAGGAAGAGGATACTTGTGATTGGTAAATAGAATTGGGTTATGTTTTTACTTGTGGTTGATGGTACTGAGGGGGTGAAGTGATATTTGTGAGAATTGGGCACATAATGTAGGGGTATTAATCCAATGCTTATTGGACAGGAGGAATGGACTAGAGATAGTTTTGGCCAATAGTGTTACATGGTGGCCATTATGATCACCTTGGTAAGGTGAGCTGGAATTAGAGGAAAGGAATAGAATAGTCTGATGACTGCGTTCATAAAACTGAACTCATGCATCATAAAACTATAGAAGCAACATTGGCACATCATGCATATTTTACATGATGTGTCTCAAGCTTGGCTTGCTCTACATCAGCCCCGGGTTTTTGCCCCTCCTACGTTTTACCTATGTACACTGTACAGATACAACTATAGCCCATATACCCTGCATATTTGAACCCACACCTGCAGGTATATTTTATCCAATACAATTGTGCAGTCTCTGTTTGATATGGGAGAGCCTTGAACTTTATCAATCTTTTCACCATTTCGTTTCTCCTGTTTGTAACTAACTAATGTTTTCCTGGTCCACTCGCAGAAATTAACAGGTGGGGTAATGCTTTCAAGGAACAATGACTTTGTAGTCTTCTACAGAGGGAAAGATTTCTTGTCCACGGAACTCGCAGAGGCACTCCTGGAGAGGGAAAGTTCAATGAAGTCCCTACAAGATGAGGAGCAAGCACGGTTAAATGCAAAGCTGACATTCACTTCTAGCACCGAGGCATTTATAGAATCTACTGTAGCGGGTACTCTTGGAGAGACCCTTGAAGCTAACTCTAAATATGGAAATGAACTGGACGGTAATCACGTGGACAAGATGACAAGAACTGTAGAAGCTGCAAATTATGCTGACCTTGTAAGGAAGTTAGAGTGGAAGCTTGCACTTGTAAGTGATAAGACTTTGAATAGTGAGATTGCTTTGTTAGATTCTCTTGCGAACAAACCATTTTCCAAGGAAAAAAACATTCTTATTTGCCTTATCATAATCTCTTGTTTAATTTAGCTGGGCACATGAGTATAATTCAAACCATCTTACCACAACAATTAAATAATATTCGATAAGAACATAACCTGAAAAATTGCAGTGAACCTACATGTACCCAACCATGCTAGCGTGGTTCAAATGCTTGCGTAGTTGTGTAACTTGAATTGCACTGAAGATGCAATTTATGATATTTGACTTAAATAATTCACTTCATTTATATGCAGGCAGAGAAAAGGATAGCAAAAGCTGAACGAGTGCTTGGAAAAGTCGAGACTGCCTTGAAGCCAACTGAAGATACCAAACCACCTGAAACAATAACCGATGAAGAGAGGTTCATGTTTCGGAAACTTGGTCTAAGGATGAAGGCATTTCTGCTCCTTGGTAAAATCTACTCCCTTTTACAAATATAAGATGTTCTAACTTTTTTCTGAATCAGACGTATATAGACACGTTTTAGTGTGTATGTTCACTCATTTTAGTCCGTATGTAGTCCATATTGAAATATCCAAAACATCTTATATTTGTGAACGGAGGGAGTACTTACCAGTTTACTGCCACTTATTTCCTTTGATCCTGTAGTACTGGAGTTTTTTTATTCCAGTATCATTCATTTACCTGTGATTTTTTTTGGGGATGGGCAATGTCTTTTGCTCTAGTTGCTCATTTATTTTATTCCCATGAGATCTAGTCTCCTCAGATTGTTATTATAATTATGTTTCAACTTCATATGCATTCTTTTGTTTTATATATTGGCTTCACCACTTTCAGGTAGAAGAGGAGTTTTTGATGGCACAATCGAAAATATGCACTTGCACTGGAAATACAGGGAACTGGTGAAAATACTAGTGAAAGCAAAGTCTTTTGCAGATGTCAAGAGGACTGCACTATCACTTGAAGTTGAGAGTGGGGGCATTTTAGTTTCCGTGGACAAGGTCTCCAAAGGCTATGCCATTGTTGTGTTTCGTGGGAAGGACTATAAACGTCCTTCCATGCTGAGACCAAGGAATCTTTTGTCAAAGAGAAAGGCTTTAGCTCGATCCATTGAGCTACAGAGAATGGAGGTACTGTTTTGTTTCTTGGATGATTGCGGGCATTTACTAAAAAACTCAAACCTGCATTAAGTAGCGTTTAGATCTAGATCTAAACACTCTATATTTCTTTACAGAGGGAGTAGGTACTCAAAAGGCCATTTTGTTAGAGATTCTGTTAAAGCAACTCTGTAAAGCAAACTTTCATTCATTTCCCTAAATGATATATTCCCTCCGTTCCAAATTACTGGAAGTTCTAGCTTTGTCCTAACTCCTAAGTTCCAACTTCAAGTTTGATCAAGTCTACAGAAAAATATATGAACATCTACTTTATATTTTCATCCTACCACCTGCGTCTCATATACTATCATGTGGTAGTATATATACTACTTCATCATTTTAAGTATGTTCATATACTATATCTAAGATTTTCTAAAACGAGTTATATGGAAAAATTGCATGTGAGTCCATATATTTTAGTATATTTATATATGTAAAACAATAGTCTATATGTATACATATATGTATATTTGATGTTGTAGATATTAGCATATTTTCTATATGCTTGGTCAAACTTACAGAAGTTTGAGTTGGCACATAACTAGAACTTCAAGTAATCTGGAACGGAGGGCTAATATCGTTCTTTTCTCTTGGTGGCAGGCCTTGAGTCGTCACATTGGAAAGTTAAACAGAAGGGTGAATCAGCTCAGATCCGAACTGGTACGTAGAGTATCCAACTGATTCAGTTGTGACAAAATCATCATTTTCCAGATGCATGTCACGATGACAAATGTTCTCGATTTTCAGGTCCAAGTAGAAGATGTGAAGGACCAAGGAGACGAGGGGCTGTATGCTAAACTAGATTCTGCGTATTCGAGCGAGGATGAAGATGTAGAGGTGAGTTTATTTCATCCATCGAACCATGCGCCAATGGTTGTTCTGAAACCTGTAACCGCCCACCCTTTTCTATGTAGGACGAGGATGATGAGGCTTATCTCAGGAGCTTTGACAACCCAATTGCCAGGGCAACTGTTGATGATGAAAATGAAACCGCCATTGAGGATAGTGAGTCTAGTTATAGCAATTACGATGATTCCGCTGAAGATAATGGCGACTGCGATGAAGAAGATGAAGTTACTGGTGTGGAATATTCAGACTATGACGACGATCAGACTATGACGACGATGAAGACTGTGAGCCCGCTGTAATTTCTGCTGGTGATTTCCAGCGTAACTTGTATTCGGGTTGTTCTGATGGTGACTGACGGGCTAGAAGAAGGGGATGAATCAGACGAAAGATGTGGCGACCTAGATAACATTAGAAACTCATCATACCATACAGGGATCACCCAACCAAGCTGACCAAGCCATGTAGCTAGACAATCATGTACAGTGACTAAATAATGAGTATTTCACTTGGTCTAGTTCATCTTGTTTTAAAGAAATATAAAAAGGAAAAGATAATGAAATGATTCAAGAAGAGTTAGAATGGCAGTTCCTCTGCTCCTTGGGCGGCACCAAATAAATGATTACTTGAATTAAGGTTTTGGGCATAAAGATTCCAACCCGTCACAAATGAAAAGCAAAAATGCCCAATATCAATCCCGCATTGCCTCCGGCGGAGAGATGGCCCCTGCTCCGACCGTGGCAGACCACAGGCAAAGGCGATGGCCGCACCACCACTCAGGTGGAGAATCCAGAGTACATAATCTGGTACCGCAAGGACCAGATGATCCTCGGCGGCATCCTCGCTACCGTCAGTGAGGACATCTTGCTGAGTTGCCGTACGTCATGGTTGCGACTTCGGCGGCCGAGGCATGGTGGCAGCTAGAGTGGATGTTTGCATCGTGCTCCCATGCTCGCCTCGTTCAGATACGCGCACAACTAGCTGCTCCGAAGAGACGCGACATGACAGGCACAGACTACAAGATGAAGAAGACCTTGGCTGATACACTTGCGTCCATTGGACAGGGCCTTCATGCTGATGAGATAGTTTCATACTTCTTCCTTTTCAAAATAAGTGACTCAACTTTGTACTAAAGTTAGTACAAAGTTAGTTGTCGAGGTTATGTACCCCGGGTAGTCTCATCTGCACCGAAGAACATTTTATGACTTTGGAACTGGCCCAACCATCCGGGCCGACTGGACCACGCGGCTGATGCCTTGGCCGCATTCTAGGAGGCGGCATGCCCCTGGCAGGCGGCCTCAGGAGCGGGCCGGTATCCAGCAGCCGACCCTCTCCCCCTCGGAGTCTGCACCAACCGACCATGATCAAGGCCAAGCATGGCAACAGTAGCATATGTACCTCCCGGGATACGCGGAAGCATGGCAACAGTATGCCTCGACCAGGCGACATCCTCCACTACGGCGCGACACTGTAGCCACGCGCGCCGTGACACAACCCTCGTCAACAAGGACGGTGCTACAGCAAAAGGCAATCGGCATGGCCCGCAGGCGACGGGTCCTACACGTCGGTCGGATTCTCGGCAACCGGCGGGGTACACTGAAGGCGGGCCCCAGCAGCCGGCAAAGAACCCGGGGACCGAAGACACTGACGTCCGGATCCTACCAACCGACGTATTACCATTGTACCCCTGGGGTAGGCCTATATAACCCCCCAGGATCACCCATGCAAGGGGTGGAGCTCTAGTAGAACCCAGCATACCATCCATCCACCCATAGCTAGGAGAAGGAGAGCTAAGCCCTGCCCTTCTTCCTCCTCTAGCAACACAGCTCCAGGAGCACCCTTGTACACTTGTGATTCATAGTGATCATGCGGAGACCCCGCAGAGCAGGATTAGGGGTGTTATCTCCACGGAGAGCACCGAACCTGGGTAAGACTCGTGCGCGATCGAGATCTCACCCAATCCAGCTTCTAGAGCCCGACGACGTACTCCTCTCCCACACCATGATAAGCCACCCCCTCGCATCTGTCTCGAGAATCCTCCGACAGTTGGCGCCCACCATGGGGCAAGCGGCGTCGGCTGGAGACATGTTCTGGACGGGAACCCTTTTCCGCCCCAATCGGCCCGCCCGGCGTGCTCGCTAGCGCCTGCACCAGCGTGCAGCCCAATGCGGGAGCAACTTGCCCCGCAAGCTGCCTTGCCGATCTCGTTGGCAAGGCCAGCCTCGCCGATGAGCTCGCTTCCGACCGGGAGTCTCTCCGCCCCGTCGACCCTCTCGCAGAGCTCTTCGAGAAGCTCACCGTCGCAGATGAGACGGCCTCTGATTTGGAGTCCATCGGCTCCTCCGACACCGCCATCGAGCCTGGCGAGCTGCTCGCTGATCCCGATGCAGTTACCACCGATGTCTACCCTGACAACGTGGTCGTCATCGACGCCCCGCTCCCTCCTGTTGCCTGCGATGTCGCGGCCGGCCCGCTCGACGCCGGTGTCTTCGTGGAGGCAATGGTCATTGGCAGCAGCTAAACGGCCGACGTGGTTGTTGAGGACCCATTGCGAGCAGCAATACGGGACTTGGCAGCCCCTGTCAACGACGAAACTGACCCAACCACGCTCGAGGCAATCGGACTCAAGGTCCTCGACATCGCCAACAAGCTGGCGGCCATGCAGCGCCGCGCAGAAGCCAATCAGCGCGAGATCGACCGCATCAACACTGGAACGCCGGCTGGTGCTGAGCCCAGCCGGGTGGGCGCCATCCGGCACCGCGTCGGATCCATCACGAGTATGTTGCGAGTCGGACGCCCGATATACGACACGTCGGTGCAGAACCTACATGCCGCGCAGGCGGCAACACACAACCACCGAAATCTAGAGAGCGACGAGCTGCGCATTTAGATGGAGCGTCTGCAAGAGCACCTCAATGCTGCAAGTGCGCAGCAAGACACCTACAACCGCGTGCTAGTAGCCGGCAAGCAAGCGGAGAACCCGGAGGCCGGCCGCGAGCATGGTGCGACCTTCTGGTCTCCTAGTGGCGGCGGCCGCAACCAAAACTTTGGAACAGTCCCTGGACACGGCCAGCGTTCTCAGCACACTGGCGTGGCTAGCCAGCAAGCTCCCCCAAACCCGGACAATCGGCACAAGCAGTATGAACATCCGCCTCCCCGCAGGGAAAGGCCGAGTTCTCTGGTGCTGGTTGACCATCCGACTCTGGGGGCGGCTGGGCCCGCGAGTCGGCGATTACGACGCCCGCCAGCGGCTCGAGCAGCTGGCTCGGTCCCAGGCCTTGGAGGAAGAAGACGCAGTCGGGCCGGCCTGCTTCGGCCCCCGCATTCGCGACTAGCCCTTCCCCAAAGGGTTCTCGCTGCCCCGAGACACTCCCAAGTACAACGGTGCCGTGAAGCTAGAAGACTGGCTCATCGACTGCGCCACGGTGGTTAGCATAGCCAACGGCAACAAACGCGTTGGCGTGAAGTATGTTCCGCTCATGTTGCAGGGCACGACCCGGACATGGCTAAACAACATCAAGCCCAACAGCATCAACAGCTGGTTGGATTTCAAAGAAGCCTTTGTGCGCAACTTCAACAACACCTACAAGCAGCCTCCCAAGCCCCGCCAGCTCTCCATGTGTGTTCAGGGGCCGACCGAGTCCACTCGTGACTACCTGACTCGCTGGGCTAAGCTGCGCAACTCATGCGAGGGGGTGTGATGACCCACAAGTGTAGGGGATCTATCGTAGTCCTTTCGATAAGTAAGAGTATCGAACCCAACGAGGAGCAGAAGGAAATGATAGGCAGTTTTCAGTAAGGTATTTTCTGCAAGCACTGAAATTATAGGTAACAAATAGTTTTGTGATAAGGTAATTGGTAGCAAGTAACAAAAGGTAAAAGTAAATAAGGTGCAGAAAGATGGCCCAATCCTTTTTGTAGCAAAGGACAAGCCTGGAAAAACTCTTATATGGAGGAAAGTGCTCCCGAGGACACATGGGAATTATCGTCAAGCTAGTTTTCATCACGATCATCTGATTCGCGTTCGGTACTTTGATAATTTGGTATGTGGGTGGACCGGTGCTTGGGTGCTGTCCTTACTTGGACAAACATCCCACTTATGATTAACCTCTAATGCAAGCATCCACAACTACAAAAGAAGTATTAAGGTAAACATAACCATAGCATGAAACACATGGATCCAAATCAGCCCCTTACGAAGCAATGCATAAACTAGGGTTTAAGCTTCTGTCACTCTAGCAACCCATCATCTACTTATTACTTCCCAATGCCTTCCTCTAGGCCCAAATAAAGGTGAAGTGTCATGTAGTCGACGTTCACATGACACCACTAGAGGAGAGACAACATACATCTCATCAAAATATCGAACGAATACCAAATTCACATGACTACTTATAGCAAGACTTCTCCCATGTCCACAGGAACAAAAGTAACTACTCACAAGACATAATATTGTTCATGATCAGAGGGGTATTAATATGCATAATGGATCTGAACATATGATCTTCCACCAAATAAACCAACTAGCATCAACTACAAGGAGTAATCAACACTACTAGCAACCCACAGGTACCAATCTGAGGTTTGGGTCCAAAGATTGGATACAAGAGATGAACTAGGGTTTGAGAGGAGATGGTGCTGGTGAAGATGTTGATGAAGATAACCCTCCCCAAGATGGGAGAGTTGTTGGTGATGACGGCGGTGACGATTTCCCCCTCCCGAAGGGAAGTATCCCCGGCAGAACAGCTCTGCCGGAGCCCTAGATTGGTTTCCGCCAAGGTTCCGCCTCGAGACGGCGGCGTCTGGTCCCGAAAGCCTCCTTATGATTTTTTTCCAGGTCAAAACACCCCATATGGGAGAATATGGGCATCGGGGGGCCATCTGGTGGCCCGCGAGACAGGGGGCGCGCCCAAAGAGAGAGGGCGCGCCCCCACCCTCGTGGACAGGTGGTGCCCCCCTGGTGATTCTCTTTCGCCAGATATTTTTTATATTTTCTGAAATGGTGTCTCGTGGAGTTTCGGAGCTTTTTGAGTTGTGCAGAATAGGTTTCCAGTGTTTGCTCCTTTTCCAGCCTAGAATTCCAGCTGCCGGCATTCTCCCTCTTCATGTAAGCCTTGTAAAATAAGAGAGAAAAGGCATAAGTATTGTGACATAATGTGTAATAACAGCCCATAGTGCAATAAATATCAACATAAAAGCCTTATGCAAAATGGACGTATCAACTCCCCCAAGCTTAGACCTCGCTTGTCCTCAAGCGAAACCCTATATCAAAAAATATGTCCACATGTTTAGAGATAGAGGTGTCGATAAAAATAAAATACGGACATGAGGGCATCATGATTATTCTTATAACAGCAACACATATATATTTTCATATGATTCTTATGCTAAAGTAACAATTCATTCACAATGTCAAGTATGAATCAGAAACTTCATTGAAAACCAACAAACTATGATCTCAGTCATTGAAGCAATTGCAATTTATCGTAACATCGGAAAGAGTCAACATAAGAGCTTTTCAGCAAGCCTACATACTCAGCTATCATATAGTCTTTCACAATTGCTCACACTCACGCAATACTTATGGTTATGGAGTTTTAATCAGACACAGAGAAAGATAGGGGCTTATGGTGTTGCCTCCCAACCTTTTACCTCAAGGGTAATGTCAGCAGTAATAGACCACGGTAACTTACATCCAAGTGGGTATATATGTCATGATCTTTCCAACACAGTGTGCTTGCCAAAGGATAAAATGTAAAAGGAAAGGTGATTTTCACCTTGACTCTTATAAGGCAGAGATAAAACATAGGCCCTTCGCAGAGGGAAGCAGAGGTTGTCATGTGCTTTTATGGTTGGATGCACAAAGTCTTAGCGCAAAAGAACGTCACTTTATATTGCCACTTGTGATAAGGACCTTTATTATGCAGTCCGTCGCTTTTATTACTTCCATACCACAAGATCGTATAAAGCTTATTTCCTCCACACTAATAAATCATACATATTTTAGCGAGTTTGCAACATGACAACTTACTTGAAGGATCTTACTCAATCCATAGGTAGGTATGGTGGACTCTCATGGCAAAACTGGGTTTAAGGATGTATGGAAGCACAAGTAGTATCTCTACTTGGTGCAAGGAGTTTTGGCTAGCATGAGGGGGAAAAGCAAGCTCAACATGTTGGATGATCCATGAAAATATACTTTATTTTAGATATAAGAAAACATAACCCATTATGTTGTCTTCCTTGTCCAACATCAACTCTTTAGCATGTCATATTTTAATGAGTGCTCACAATCATAAAAGATGTCCAAGATAGTATATTTGTATGTGAAACCTCTCTTTCTTTATTACTTCCTATTAATTGCAACGATGACCAAAACTATGCTTGTCAACTCTCAACAACTTTTATTCATCACACTCTTTCTATGTGAAGTCATTAGTTCCCATAAGATCAATATGATCTCCTTGATACTTTTTATATTTTCTTTTATTCTATCATGACCAAGGTGGGGAAATCAAGCCCTTGACTCAACACTAATCTTTATTATATAGCTCACAGACTCGATTACAAAAGGTAAAGATCATAAAGCAAAAGCTCACAACAAATCATGCTAACTTTATTCTACTTGATCAAGATACTACCAAAAGGATCGAACTAAGAAAAACGATAAAGATAGGAGTGTGATTGCGATACGATACCGGGGCAGCTCCCCCAAGCTTGGCAGTTGCCAAGGGGAGTGCCCATACCCATATGATTATGTCTCCTTCTTCGGAGGTGGTGATGATGGAGTTGAAAGTAGTGACGCCGAATCATCATACATCGAGCGTAGGAGATCCTCCAACTTGCGGATAATACCTTTGAGCGCAGCTATATGCTCCTTCAACAAAATATTTTCACTTGTGCTTGTTTTGAATTTGAGCTAACTCAATCATCTTGAAAGCTTCCATCTCAGTTGAAGTAAAAAGGTTTGGAAGGGGTTGAAGAATGTCTTCTTCTTCCGTTGCCGGAGCCTGATCTTCCACCGCCTTCTTGATCCTTTTCTCCTTGTTGATCTCCTCGGGTCCTTCCCTCTTCAGATCTATCTTCATTAGTGTGACACCCCGAGACCGGTGCGCCAGGTGTCAGCTAGTTATTCGTTGTCGTTGCCATGTCATCTGCTTGCATGTTGCATCCTGCCATGTCATCGTGTGCATTGCATCATCATGTTTTCAAAACTTGCATCCGTCCGAGTTCCCTCGTCCTCTCCGTTGTCCGTTCTGAGCCCAGACACACTTGCACGCGCCCGCGGCGCCTCCGAATATTTATTTTGTGAGTGGCCAAAAAATGTTCTCGGAATGGGTTGAAACTTGGCGTGTGGTCTTATTATAGTGTAGAAAGGCCGCCTGCCAAATTTCATCGCATTCGGAGCTCGTTTGATAGCCCAACGGATATATATAGCGGCACTAGTCGCCGGTTTAAACGTCGGACGTTTTCGGTCTCCGAAAACCCCGCGGGCCTCTTCTCTTATCTCCCCACAA
Source organism: Secale cereale (assembly GCA_902687465.1). Taxonomy (NCBI): domain Eukaryota; kingdom Viridiplantae; phylum Streptophyta; class Magnoliopsida; order Poales; family Poaceae; genus Secale; species Secale cereale. Next base: position 46,461,987 of record LR738712.1, on the reverse strand, counting down.
CCCCTCCTACACAGCCCAATTCCTCCTCCTAGGCCCATCCTAACCCCCCTCTCGACCGGTGCCGTCCGATCGAGATCGGAGGGTCCAAAAAACCCCAAAATCCTCCCTAAACCTAATCCCTACCCTATTTAAGCAGCCCCCATGCCATTTTTGGCCTTCACCAACCTCCCTCCTCAAAATCAGCGCCCAAACCCCTTCCCCGCCGCCACTTGACCGCTGCCAAGTCACTGCGCCGCCGCTCGGCATCAGGCAGCCTCTCAGGCGCTGCCACGTGCCCCAGCCAGCCAGCCGCGCCGCCGCCACCTCAGCGCGGGGCCACCCGTCAGCCCCCTGGCTTCCTCCATCGCGCCAGGCCCGTGGGGCCCAGCCGCGGCCCGCCCCCAGGCCGGAGCGGGCCCGAGCCGCCGCCGCAGCTCGAAGGCACACGCGCGCGCCCGAGCGCTCCGCTCCCATCGCTCTCCTCAATCTCCCTCGCCGGAGCACGCCGTGCCGGCCGCCGGTGACCCGCAGGTCGGGACCTCGCCGTCCCTCTCCTTCCCATCGCCCACTTCGATCTCCCTCGCTGGAGCACGCCGTGCCGGCCGCCGGTGACCCGCAGGAACACCGCCGCCGCCGTGGAGCCTCCGGCACCGCTGCCCCATGGATTCCGGCCATGTCCGCTGCCCTCCGGCCAGATTCGGGAGGGGAACGGCCGGATCTGCCCCGGGCCGCCCCGATCTGGCCTTCCTCCGCTGCGCCCCGCCGATCCCGGAGCTCGCCGGCGTCGAGCCGTCGTCCATGGCCGCCGTCGGGCCGTTCTGCCTCGCCGTGCTCTGTAAGCCGCCGGACATGTCCGGTTGGCACCGACGGACATGTCCACCGCCCTCTGTGCAACTGCCGTGTGGCCCCGGACGCCGCACCGACGGACATGTCCGGGAGGAGCCCGGACGTGTCCGCCCCTCTCTCTCTGCCATGTGGACCCCCAGCCCCGGATGTGTCCGAATCTGAGCGGACATGTCCATTTTCCCCGAGGTGGTTTTTCTCTCTAAGTCCCAGAAAATGCATATTTTGTTGCTATGTTCTGTGGCTGTAATTAATTGTGTGCTTATCCAAATTGTGTGAATAATATGTCAAAATGACCGTGGTGATATGCTCTACACTTTGTTCCATTGTGCCATGCTTGTTTGACTTCATCTAGATGCTCTAATCTCTGTTACAAGAGTGCTACTTGTTATAAACTGCTGCTACTTGTTATTTTGTTGCCATGTTTGAGATATGATAACTTGATGCATGTTTATCCAAATGAAGCATATGATATGTCAAAATGTTCATTGTGAAGTGTACTACATGAAGGTTGCTGTAGCATGCTTGTTTGATTCCATATTGCCATGTTAATCTCTGTTGCAAAAGTGCATTTGGCTGTTAAGTGCTGAAACTTGTTATGAGATGCTGATTTCAATTGCTCTTTGCTATTGATGTGTTTGTCCTCTTGCCACATGTTTAGATGTTTTAGAAGATCCATCTTATGGTCTTTGCTGTGGTGCATTTAACTTTCCATGATATGCCTTGAGGTGACTTAAACATGCTTGTAAACATGCCATGCCAACATAACTGTTTTATACTTAGTGAAAATTCTACTAAGTCTGGAATCTGTTATAACCTGATGCTATGTTTGCTTGATGCCCTAGTCAAATCCATGCATGTTTTGGAGTGGCCAATGATCATTCCTTGTTGTCCATGTTATTGTCTATCCATTCATGCCCTTACTTGCTCATTTGACCTGTTGTAGCTTATTTATTTCTTGCTCTCAAGTTGCTATAAAATATACCTATCAGGATTTTATCAACATGTTCAATTTGGCATAGCTTGTTGCTATTGATCCTTGCCTCCTATGGAGTTGCTCCAATGGAATTGTTTGCTGTAGGACATGTCTACTTCACATCCATGCTTCTTGTTAACATGTTTGGGTGTTTTAGCTTATATTTACCTTGCTCCAAAGTTGCTATGTGGCTGTTAACTTCAGCTTGTTGTTATATCTTGTTTCATGTGTATCTTTTAGCCCGTTGCTCCGTTTTGAGTGTGCCCTATATGAAACTTGTGTGATTTTGCATGTAGAATCATAATATGATGTTGTTTTAATGTTTGGAGTGTGTTTGCTTGATGTTTGGGTGCATCTTGCACTGTTGCCATGCTTGTCTTGTTTTGCTCATATCTTCTAGGCCGTAGCTCCGAATTAAACAAACTTTATATGAAACTTGACTAGAATTTCGTGTAGATCATCATGGTGCATGTTAAATTGCTGTTTAACAACTTTAACTTAAGGTTTGTTCAGATCTGGACTAATTTCAAATTATGCATATGAGGACTTACCGGATTTGTTATAAGTTGATTCCGGCCTCATTTAAACTTGTTGTTTGGTGTTGTTCTTGTGTGCTTCATCCCTTGCCATGTATTGCATCATATATAGACTTGTCTTGCATCCTACTTGGTTGAGCATATTGTCATGTTCTTGTGTTGTTTTTGAGTGCTTCCTACCTTGCCATGTATTGCATCATATATAGACTTGTCTTGCATCATATATAGACTTGTCTTGCATCATACCTTGCCATGTAGTGCATCATATATAGACTTGTCTTGCATCATACTTGTTTGAGCATATTGTCATGTTCTTGTGCGGTGTGTTTACCGTATTGCTTGCTTCTTCTCGTTAGTGCTTGTTCCGTTGCGATCATGAGGATTCGTTCGTCTACCCGTGGTTCGTCTTCAAGGCTTCTTCTTCGTCTTCTTCATGGACCCATTCTTCTTCCTTGCGGGATCTCAGGCAAGATGACCATCACCTTGGATACCTTTACTATCATTGCCATTGCTTAGTTGTCTCGATGCTATCGTTATATGTCGCGCTACCCATCATTATTGTCAGCCCCTCTCCTTCTTGCCATGAAACCTCTAACCTTTGAAACCTTCCTAGCAAACCATTGTTTGGCTATGTTACTCGCTTGCTTAGCCCCTCTTATAGCGTTGTTAGTTGCAGGTGAAGATGAAGATCATTCCAGGTGGGAACTTGTTGTTGGAATATCACAATATCTATTATTATTATTAACACACCTATATACTGGGTATGGGTGAAAGGCTTGGCCTTTTGCTCGGTGTTTTGTTCCAGTCATGCCACCTTAGGCGCCGATAAACCGGCATTATGTTCCTTGATTTTGCGTTCCTTACACGGTTGGGTATATGGGGACCCCTTGACACTTCGTCTTTGAATAAAACTCCTCCAGCAAGGCCCAACATTGGTTTTAATTTGCCTCATAATAACAACTTAATTAATTAATTAAAATTGCATAGGGGGTCGTGTCCCCGGGGATTCTTTCTACATAGCAGGGGGGCCAGTGCTGATGGTGTTGGTCCCAAATGGGCAGACTGCAGGGCCGCCTTGGGGAAACCCGAGGTATCTGGTATTTTCCTGTAGGCTATCCCATACGGACGTGGCCTGAGACGAGATACGCGCGGCTACTATCAGGGTGTCGGCACGCCGGGAGGTCTTGCTGGACTTGTTTTACCATTGTCGAAATGTCTTGTGCACCGGGATGCCGAGCCTGATCGGATTTCCCTAAGATAAGGGGTAATAATTATTATTACTTCAGCTGATCGTGAGAGCTTGTGATGGGCTAAGTTGGGACACCCCTGCAGGGTTATAATCTTTCGAAAGCCGTGCCCGCGGTTATGTGGCAGATTGGAAGTTGTTAATGTCCGGTTGTAGAAAACTTGACAGAGGATCCAAAGTAAAACACACAACTGTGTGAGTAACCGTGACTGTCTCTTTTCACTTTGAGAAGAGAACACGGTGGGGTTATGTTTGACTCGTAGGTAGTTCAGGATCTTTAGCGATCACTACTAGTTTGCGACCGTTTGCGTAGATGCTCATCTTATTCTTGTACTCGTAAGTTAGCCACCATATATATTGCTTAGCCGCTGTTGCAACCTCACCACTTTACCTCTTCCTACCTATTAAGCTTTGATAGTCTTGTTACCCATGGTTATGGGATTGCTGAGTCCCCGTGGCTCATAGATACTACAACAACAGTTGCAGGTGCAGGTTACCGATGTCTTGACGTGAGAGCGATGATCGTTGTGTTGGAGTTCTTTCTTATTCTTCTTCTTCTTCTTTTTCAGTCTTGGGTTAGGTTCCGGGTCGGCAGCCTGGGATAGCAGATGGATGTCGTTGTTCTTTTCATGTTTGCATCCGTAGTCGGATGCCTTGTATTGATGTTGTTGCATTCATGTGACTTGTATGTATTGTTGTATCCCCCATGTATGTATGTAATGGTTTGATGTAATGATATCCATCTTGCTAAGCGCCCGAAATGCGGTTGTGCCCCAATCACGTAAGTGTCACGTGATCGGGATAGAATCGCATCTTGGGCTTGACAATTAGCCAAGCATTGTTGCCCTCATTGTTCGAGGAAGAAGACGACATGATGACTGGCCTCGTCAATCCCTAGCAGAAAATAGCTCGAAACAAGAACATAGGATTTTTGCGTGCTACAGAGGTCAAAACCTTGGGGGGAATATATATAGTGAATTTTTACCAACCAAAAGGAGTAACATACAAGAAATCAGAGTCCGGGAGGCACACGAGGTGCCCACGAGGCAGGGGGCGCGCCCTCCACCCTTGTGGATGCCTCTTGTCTCTTCCGGACTGCCACTTAATTTTCTATTTTTCTAAATATTCCAAAACGGAGAAAAATTGCCTTTAGGACTGTTTTGGAGTTGGTTTACTTATCGTACCACATACCCCTTCCTTTTCGGGGTCTGAATCATTCTGGAAAGTGTCCCTTATGTATTCCTCCGGGGTTACGATTTCAATAACATTGGTTTCAACATTTATAGGATTACCTGCGATATAGTGTTTGATTCTTTGACCGTTCACCACCTTCGGATTTGTGCCTTTGAAGTTGTTGATTTTTATGGCACCAAAACGATGGACCTCCTCGATAACATAAGGACCTTCCCATTTAGAGAGAATTTTTCCTGCAAAATATCTTAAACAAGAATTGTATAGCAAGACATAATCACCTACGTTAAACTCACGCTTTTGTATTCTTTTGTCATGCCATCTTTTAACTTTTTCTTTAAACAGCTTGGCATTCTCATAGGCCTGGGTTCTCCATTCATCAAGAGAGCTAATGTCAAATAACCTCTTCTCACTGGCAAGTTTGAAATCATAATTGAGCTCTTTAATAGCCCAATATGCCTTATGTTCTAGCTCAATAGGTAAGTGACATGATTTTCCATAAACCATCTTATATGGAGACATACCCATAGGATTTTTGTATGCAGTTCTATAGGCCCATAATGCATCATCTAGTTTCTTGGACCAATTCTTTCTAGACCTATTAACTGTCTTTTGCAAAATTAATTTCAGCTCTCTATTACTTAGTTCCACCTGACCACTAGTCTGTGGGTGATAAGGGGATGCAATTCTATGATTAACATCATACTTTGCAAGCATTTTACGGAAAGCACCATGAATAAAGTGTGAACCATCATCAGTCATCAGGTATGTAGGGACTCCAAACCTCGGAAAAATAACTTCTTTAAGCATCTTAATAGAAGTGTTGTGATCAGCACTACTAGTTGGAATAGCTTCTACCCACTTAGTAACGTAATCAACAGCAACTAAAATATGTGTATACCCATTAGAGGAAGGAAACGGTCCCATATAATCAAAGCCCCAAACATCAAATGGTTCAATAACAAGTGAATAATTGATAGGCATTTCTTGACGTCTACTAATATTACCAATTCTTTGACATTTATCACAAGATAAGACAAACTTGCGAGCATCCTTGAAGAGAGTAGGCCAATAAAAACCGGATTGCAATACCTTATGTGCAGTTCTATCTCCAGCATGGTGCCCTCCATAAGCTTCGGAGTGGCACTTGCGTAGGATCTGTTCCTGTTCATGCTCAGGTACACAACGTCTAATAATACCATCTACCCCTTCTTTATAAAGATGTGGGTCATCCCAGAAGTAATGCCTCAAATCATAGAAGAACTTTTTCTTTTGCTGGTATGTGAAGCTAGGAGGTATAAACTTGGCAACAATGTAATTAGCATAATCAGCAGACCATGGAGTAGTATAAGAAGTGTTTATGACAGCTAATTGGTCATCAGGAAAGCTATCATCAATAGGTTGGGTCATCAAGTATATTCTCTAGCCTAGACAAGTTATCTGCAACGGGGTTCTCAGCTCCCTTTCTATCAATAATATGCAAATCAAATTCTTGCAGCAAGAGAACCCATCTAATAAGTCTAGGTTTAGCATCTTTTCTCTCCATAAGGTATTTGATAGCAGCATGATCAGTGTGAATAGTTACTTTAGAATCAATGATATAAGGCCTAAACTTATCACAAGCAAATACAACTGCTAGAAATTCCTTCTCAGTAGTAGCATAATTTCTCTGGGCACTGTCTAGAGTTTTACTAGCATATTGGATAACATTCAATTTCTTATCAACTCTTTGCCCTAAAACAACACCTACAGCACAATCACTAGCATCGCACATAATCTCAAAGGGCAAATTCCAGTCAGGAGGCTGGACAATAGGTGCAGAGATCAATGCTTTATTAAGTATTTCAAATGCTTCTAGACAATCATCATCAAAGACAAAAGGAACATCTTTTTGTAAGAGATTAGTCAGAGGCCTGGAGATTTTGGAGAAGTCCTTAATGAACCTCCTATAAAACCCGGCATGACCAAGGAAACTTCGTATACCTTTGATGTCCTTGGGACACGACATCTTTTCAATAGCATCAACTTTAGCTTTGTCAACTTCAATACCTCTTTCAGAAATCTTATGTCCCAAGACAATGCCTTCATTAACCATAAAGTGGCACTTCTCCCAATTCAAGACAAGATTAGTGTCTTCACATCTCTCCAAAACTCGATCAAGGTTGCTCAAGCAATCATCAAAAGAAGTTCTGTAAACGGAGAAATCATCCATGAAAACTTCAACAATCTTTTCACAAAAATCAGAGTTGCGTTTAATTCTTTCCAATAAATCCCATTTGAATTCAACAGTCTTCATCATAAAAGAGCCAGAACAAGAATTATCGAGCATGGTGCGATTATTGAGAGAAAGCCGAGCATAAAAATTTTGAATGATCATTTTTCTTGAGAGCTCGTGATTGGGGCATGAATATAACATTGACTTAAGCCTCCCCCAAGCTTGAGCGATGCATTCACCTTCGCGAGGCCAAAAATTATATATATAATTACGATCACGATGAACCTGATGCATAGGGTAGAACTTCTGATGAAATTCCAACTTCAACCGATTATAGTTCCATGATCCAATATCATCACATAGCCTAAACCATGTCAATGCATATCCCTTCAAAGATAAAGGGAAGACCTTCTTGATAACATCCTTGGACATACCTGCAAGCTTAAATAATCCACAAACTTCATCCACATAGATTAGGTGCAAATCGGGATGCAGTGTTCCATCTCCTGTAAAAGGATTATCTAGCAGTTTCTCTATCATACCCGAAGGAATTTCAAAGCAAACATTTTCAGTAGGTGCAGTAGGTTGAGGAGCAACTCTTTTCTCTTCTGGTCGGGGTGAATATACCCTGAACAAGCCCCTCAAAGGATGATGCGCCATAGTAACAAGTGACAGTAAATTTCAGCACACTATATAGATTTTTCCTTACCAAATTCCACTTACCAAAGGTGCTTCACTCCCTAGCAACGGCGCCAGAAAATAGTCTTGATGACCCACAAGTGTAGGGGATCTATCGTAGTCCTTTTGATAAGTAAGAGTGTTGAACCCAGCAAGGAGCAGAAGGAAATGATAGGCAATTTTCAGTAAGGTATTTTCTGCAAGCACTGAAATTATAGGTAACAGATAGTTTTGTGATAAGGTAATTGGTAGCAAGTAACAAAAGGTAAAAGTAAATAAGGTGCAACAAGATGGCCCAATCCTTTTTGTAGCAAAGGACAAGCCGGAACAAACTCTTATATGGAGGAAAGCGCTCCCGAGGACACATGGGAATTATTGTCAAGCTAGTTTTCATCACGATCATCTGATTAACGTTCGGTACTTTGATAATTTGGTATGTGGGTGGACCAGTGCTTGGGTGCTGTCCTTAATTGGACAAACATCCCACTTATGATTAACCTCTAATGCAAGCATCCGCAACTACAAAAGAAGTATTAAGGTAAACCTAACCATAGCATGAAACATATGGATCCAAATCAGCCCCTTACGAAGCAACGCATAAACTAGGGTTTAAGCTTCTGTCACTCTAGCAACCTATCATCTATGCATTACTTCCCAATGCCTTCCTCTAGGCCCAAATAATGGTGAAGTGTCATGTAGTCGACGTTCACATGACACCACTAGAGGAGAGACAACATACATCTCATCAAAATATCGAACGAATACCAAATTCATATGACTACTTATAGCAAGGCTTCTCCCATGTCCTCGGGAACAAAAGTAACTACTCACAAGACATAATATTGTTCATGATCAGAGGGGTATTAATATGCATAATGGATCTGAACATATGATCTTCCACCAAATAAACCAACTAGCATCAACTACAAGGAGTAATCAACACTACTAGTAACCCACAGGTACCAATCTGAGGTTTGGGTACAAAGATTGGATACAAGAGATGAACTAGGGTTTGAGAGGAGATGGTGCTGGTGAAGATGTTGATGAAGATAACCCTCCCCAAGATGGGAGAGTTGTTGATGATGACGGCGGTGATGATTCCCCCCTCCCGGAGGGAAGTATCCCTGGCAGAACAGCTCTGCCGGAGCCCTAGATTGGTTTCCGCCAAGGTTCCGCCTCGAGACGGCGGCGTCTGGTCCCAAAAGCGTCCTTCTAATTTTTTTCCAGGTCAAAACACCTCATATAGGAGAAGATGGGCATCGGGGAGGCATCTGGTGGCCCACGAGACATGGGGGCGCGCCCAGAGAGGGAGGGTGCGCCCCCACCCTCGTAGACAGGTGGTGGCCCCCCTGGTGATTCTCTTTCGCCAGATATTTTTTATATTTTCTGAACCGATGTCTTGTGGAGTTTCGGAGCTTTTTGAGTTGTGCAGAATATGTTTCGAGTGTTTGCTCCTTTTCCTGCCCAGAATTCCAGCTGCCGGCATTCTCCCTCTTCATGTAAAACTTGTAAAATAAGAGAGAAAAGGCATAAGTATTGTGACATAATGTGTAATAACAGCCCATAGTGCAATAAATATTAACATAAAATCCTGATGCAAAATGGACGTATCAGGGTGCACGAGGTGCAAGCGATCGAGTACTTCACCGCCGGGTGCCGAGAGGGCACTCTACTCAAGCACAAGCTCCTGTGCGACGAGCCTGCTATGTTGGACGAGCTCTTGGCCGAGGCGGACATGTACGCTACGGCCGACTCCTCCATGAAGTCAGAAATCCGAGTTGATGTGTCCAGAAAAGTGGCCTCGCCAAAAACTCCAGCGTCGACTGGTGACTCTAGCCAGCGTCAGCGGCAAGGCAACAACAGCAAGCGCAAAGCCCCCGAGCAGGCTACCAACAGCCGGAAAGTGGCAACAGTTGAGAACCAAGGCCAACAGCCGGCTGGCCAACCCGGCCCCAAGCGTCAGTAGCACAACAAGGGTGCCTGGCAGCCGACCCTCTCCTTCGAGTAGGCCCTTGAAGCTCCGTGCAAGTTCCATAGGGGCGCAAAGCCATCCAACCATAAGACTCGGCGGTGCAACTGGCTCGCCCGCAACGCCAAGGGAGAGGCTCTGCCGCCTCCTCCTCCCGGTCTGGCAGGTCTGTCCCCTCAGCAGCCGGCCCACCCTGCCGACATGCTCCAAGACAAGTTCCCCGACGCACACGCAGCCTACATCGTCTTCACAAGCGAAGCCAAGGACAAGCGCAGCAAGCGGCAGCAACACCGCGAGGTGAACACCGTTGTGCCTAAAGTCCGTGAGTACATGCATTGGTCCGAGAAGCCCATCACCTGGAGCCAGAAGGACCATCCGGTCATGATGCCCACGCCTGGTGGCTACGCCATGGTGTTGGATCCCACCTTCTCCACCGACAAGCGGGCTTGCCGCTTCTCCCGAGTGCTGATAGACGGCGACAGCAGCATCAACATCCTCTACCGCGATACCGTGGAAAAGTTGGGCATCAAGGAGAATCAGCTCCTGCCCAGTCGGACAGTGTTCCACGGCATTGTCCCTGGGCTTTCCCACTCGCCGCTCAGCAAGATCAAGATTGACGTCATGTTCGGCGAACAAATTCACTTCCGTCGTGAGCCCATCTGGTTTGAGGTGGGTGAATTGGACAGCCCCCCACTCGCTCCTAGGTGGGCCAGCCATGGCCAAGTTCATGATGGTTCCACACTATGCATACCTAAAGACAAAGTTGCCAGGTCCCAACGGCATCATCACCATCGTCGGTGACTACAAGAAGTCAGACGCGTGTGCGGCAGCCAGCTCCTAGCTGGTTGAGTCCCTCGTCATCGCCCAAGAGAAGCGCCTCATCGACCGGGTGGTGGCCATGGCCGGCGAGTAGTCGGCTGTCCCGACTGACCCAGAGGAGGTAGGCGGAGGGGCTTCTTTCAAGCTGGCCAAAGAAACCAAGAAGATAATCTTGGATCCAGCCCACCCCGAGTTATTCGCTGTCATAGGTTCCAACCTTGATAGTGATAACCCACAAGTGTAGGGGATCATTTGTAGCCTTTTTCGATAAGTAAGAGTGTCGAACCCAAGGAGGAGCTAAAGGTAGAACAAATATTCCCTCAAATTCTTTCGACCACCGATACAACTCTACGCGCACTTAACGTTTGCTTTACCTAAAACAAGTAGATGGCTTTTGTTAACAAGAAGGTCATTTGTCCCTAGGCAATCGATAACAAGTACCGGTAATCATTCTTGCAATTTTATATGAGGGAGAGGCATGAGCTAACATGATTTCTCTACTTGGATCATATGCACTTATGACTGGACCCCTAGCAAGCATCCGCAACTACTAAAGATCATTAAGGTCGTGAAACCCAACCATAGCATTAAGTATCAAGTCCTCTTTACTCCCATATGTCATACCCCACTTACTCGGGTTTAAGTTTCTGTCACTCTCGCAACCCACCATAAGCGAACCATGAACATATTGCAACACCCTACAGTGGGCCCCCCTCATGTTTGCGCGAGAACGGAGGGCACCGTAGGACATCACCATAAATAAAATAAACAATCATACCAACCAAGATCACAATTAACCCACAGGACAAAACGGATCTACTCAAACATCATAGGATAACCATAGATCATTGGGAAATAATACATGGAGTTGAGCACCATGTTTAAGTAGAGATTACAGCGAGGGGAAAGAGGTGATACACCACTGCAATGAGGGGGAGAGAGTTGGTGTGGACGGTAGCAAGATTATTGGTGTAGATCATCATCCGATCGTTGCCCCAGTGGCACTCCGGCGCCACCGGAAGCGAGGGGGAGAGAGCCCCCCTCCTTATTCTTCTTCTTCCTTGGCCTCCTACCTAGGTGAGAGAAGGGTTTCCCCTCTGGTCTTTGGTCTCCATGGCATAGGAGGGGCGAGAGCCCCTTCGAGATTGGATCTGTCTCTCTGTCTCTCTCTGTTTCGCGTCCCCCAGATCTGGCCGAAAACCATTTCTTATATTCCCGGAGATCCGTAACTCCGATTGTGCTGAGATTTTTACATGATTTTTTCCGATATAAGCTTCCTTGCACCCGAATTACAGCTCCAACCGACGTTCCAGGTGGGCATAAGACACCTGGGCGCGCGAGGCGCCTCTGGCGTGCCTCGGTGGGTTTTGGGGCCTACGGGCCCCCGTTTGCATAGCCTCCACCTCCCAAAAATCACATATAATAATTCTCCGTAAAATTTTATTGCATTTGGACTTCGTTTGATATGGATTTATTTCGATACAAAAACATGCAGAAAACAAGAACTGGCACTGGGTAACTAAGTTAGTCCGGATAAATCATATAAAAAGTTGCCAAAAGTATGTAAAAGTTGAATAATATTGGCATTAAACAATCAAAAATTATAGATACGATGGAGACGTATCAGCATCCCCAAGCTTAATTCCTGCTCGTCCTCGAGTAGGTAAATGATAAAAAAGATAATTTTTGATGTGGAATGCTACCTAGGATAAACTTGATCATATATCTAGTCATGGCATGAATATTAAGACATGAGTGATTCAAAGCAATAGTCTATAATTTGACATAAAGACATCAATACTCGGGCATCCCAACAAATAATCATGTCTTTCAGAATATAAAATGCTAAAGAACGTTATCCCTACAAAATCATATAGTCTTGTCATGCTCTGTCTTCCCAGCTCAAAGTATAAATCATGTACTACCTCGGTGTCATCCATGCAATTGGTTCATAATTTTTAACGCGCTTCATCATTTTCAACTCTCATGCAATACATGAGCGCAAGCCATGGATATAGCAACATAGGTGGAATAGGATGTGGTGGTAGTAGACTAATGTCTACTACGCACCCTTCTTCTTGTAGACATTGTTGGGCCTCCAAGTGCAGAGGTTTGTAGGACAGTAGAAAATTTCCCTCAAGTGGATGACCTAAGGTTTATCAATCCATGGGAGGCGTAGGATGAAGATGGTCTCTCTCAAGCAACCCTGCAACCAAATAACAAAGAGTCTCTTGTGTCCCCAACACACCCAATACAATGGTAAATTGTATTGGTGCAATAGTTCGGCGAAAAGATGGTGATACAAGTGCAATATGGATGGTAGATATAGGTTTTTGTAAACTGAAAATATAAAAACAGCAAGGTAGCAAGTGGTAAAAGTGAGCATAAACGGTATTGCAATGATAGTAGAGAAGGCCTAGGGTTCATACTTTCACTAGTGCAAGTTCTCTCAACAAGGATAACATAATTGGATCATATTACTAGCCCTCAACATGCAACGAAGAGTCACTCCAAAGTCACTAATAGCGGAGAACAAACGAAGAGATTATGGTAGGGTACGAAACCACCTCAAAGTTATTCTTTCTGATCAATCTATTCATGAGTCCATAGTAATGTTCAATTTATCATAGAGTTCGTACTAGAATAACACCTTAAGACACAAATCAATCAAAACCCTAATGTCACCTAGATACTCAATTGTCACCTCAAGTATCCGTGGGCATGATTATACGATATGCATCACACAATCTCAGAAACATCTATTCAACCAACACATAGAACTTCAAAGAGTGCGCCAAAGTTTCTACCGGAAAGTCAAGACGAAAATGTGTGCCAACCCCTATGCATAGATTCCCAAGGTCACGGAACCCGCAAGTTGATCACCAAAACATACATCAAGTAGATCACATGATATCCCATTGTCACCACAGATAAGCACGTGCAAGACATACATCAAGTGTTCTCAAATCCTTAAAGACTCAATCCGATAAGATAACTTCAAAGGGAAAACTCAATCCATTACAAGAGAGTAGAGGGGGAGAAGCATTATAAGATCCAACTAGAATAGCAAAGCTCGCGATACATCAAGATCGTGCCATCTCAAGAACATGAGAGAGAGAGAGAGAGAGATCAAACACATAGCTACTGGTACATACCCTCAGCCCCGAGGGTGGACTACTCCCTCCTCGTCATGGAGAGCGCCGGGATGATGAAGATATCCACCGAAGAGGGATTCCCCCCTCCAACAGGGTGCCATAACGTGTGTAGATTGGTTTTCGGTGGCTACAGAGGCTTTCGGCGGCAGAACTCCAGATCTAGGTTAATTTTTGAAGGTTTCAGTATTTATAGGAATTTTTTGAGTCGGGGCCAAGCAAAGGGGGGCTACGGGCCGTCCTCGAGATAGGGGGGCGCGCCCCCCTGCCCAGGGCGCGCCCCCACCCTCGAGGGCAGCCTGTGGCTCTCCTGGCCCAACTCTTTTGCTTCGGGGGCTTCTTTTGGTCCAGAAAAAATTGGCAAAAATTGGCTCGTCAATTGGACTCCGTTTGATTTTCCTTTTCCGTAAAACCCTAAAACAGGAGAAAAACAGAAAGTGGCACTGGGCTCTGGGTTAATAGGTTAGTCCCAAAAATCATATAAAAGTGTATAATAAAGCCCATAAGACATCCTAGAAGGATAATATAATAGCATGGAACAATCAAAAATTATAGATATGTTGGAGACGTATCAGCATCCCCAAGCTTAATTCCTGCTCGTCCTCGAGTAGGTAAATGATAAATAAAGAATTTTTGATGTGCAATGCTAACCAATATAGTTTTTCAATGAAATTCTCTTAATTGTGACATGAATGTTCAGATCTGAAAGATTCAAGATAAAAGTCTATATTGACATAAGAAATAACAATACTTCAAGCATACTAACAAAGCAATCATGTCTTCACAAAATACTATGGGTAAAGAAAGTTATCCCTACAAAATCATATAGTCTGGATATGCTCCCTCTTCATCACACAAAATATTCATATCATGCACAACCCCGATTTTAGCCAAGCACTTGTTTTCATACTGTATCTTTTCAAACCTTTCAACTTTCACGCAATACATGAGCGTGAGCCATGGATATAACACTATGGGTGGAATAGAGGGGTGGTTGTGGAGAAGACAAAAATGAGGAAGATAGTCTCACATTGACTAGGCGTATCAGCGGGCTATGGAGATGCCCATCAATAGATATCAATGTGAGTGAGTAGGGATTGCCATGCAACGGATGCACTAGAGCAAAAATGCCCGTGCGTTGCAACAGATTGCCATGTTATTGATGTGTACCTTACTAATGCTCGTAGTAGCGCATGGGTATTTGATACTGGTCCGGTTGCTCATATTTGTAACTCGAAAAAGGGGCTACGGATTAAACGAAGATTGGCTGAGGACGAGGTGACAATGCGCGTGGGAAATGGTACCAAAGTCGATGTGATCGCCGTCGGCACGTTACCTCTACATCTACCTTCGGGATTAGTCTTAGACCTAAATAATTGTTATTTGGTGCCAGCGTTGAGCATGAACATTATATTTGGATCTTGTTTGTTGCGAGACGGTTATTCATTTAAATCTGAGAATAATGGTTATTCTATTTATATGAGTAATATCTTTTATGGTCATGCACCCTTGATGAGTGGTCTATTTTTGTTGAATCTCGATCGTGGCGATACACATATTCGTAATATTGATGCCAAAAGATGCAAAGTTAATGATGATAGTGCAACATATTTGTGGCACTGCCGTTTAGGTCATATAGGTGTAAAGCGCATGAAGAAACTCCATGCAAATGGGCTTTTGGAATCACTTGATTATGAATCATTTGATACTTGTGAACCATGCCTCATGGGCAAGATGACTAAAACTCCGTTCTCCGGAACAATGGAGCGAGCAACTGACTTATTGGAAATAATACATACCAATGTATGCGGTCCGATGAGTGTTGAGGCTCGCGGTGGGTATCGTTATTTTCTGACCTTCACAGATGTTTTGAGCAGATATGGGTATATCTACTTGATGAAACATAAGTCTGAAACATTTGAAAAGTTCAAAGAATTTCAGAGTGAAGTAGAGAATCATCGTAACAAGAAAATAAAGTTTCTATGATCTGATCGCGCTGGCAAATATTTGAGTGACGAGTTTGGTCTTGATTTAAAACAATGTGGAATAATTTCGCAACTCACGCCACCTGGAACACCACAACGTAATGGTGTGTCCGAACGTCGTAACCGTACTTTATTAGATATGGTGCGATCTATGATGTCTCTTACCGATTTTCCACTATCGTTTTGGGGTTATGCATTAGAGATAGCTGCATTCACGTTAAATAGGGCACCATCTAAATCTGTTGAGACGACACCGTATGAACTATGGTTTGGCAAGAAACCTAAGCTGTCGTTTCCTAAAGTTTGGGGTTGCGATGGTTATGTAAGAAAGCATCAGCCTGATAAGCTCGAACCCAAATCGGAAAAGTGTGTCTTCATAGTATACCCAAAAGAAACTGTTGGGTAAACCTTCTATCACAGATCCGAAGACAAGACTTTTGTTGCTAAGAATAGATCATTTCTAGAGAAGGAGTTTCTCTTGAAAGAAGTGAGTGGGAGGAAAGTAGAACTTGATGAGGTAATTGTACCTTCTCTCGAATTGGAATATGGCTCATCACATAAAATCGTTCCCGTGATGCCTACACCAATTAGTGAGGAAGCTAATGATGATGATCATGAAACTTCAGATCAAGTTACTATCTAACCTCGTAGGTCAACCAGAGTACGTACCGCACCAGAGTGGTATGGTAATCCTGTTCTGGAAGTCATGTTACTAGACCATGACGAACCTACGAACTATGAGGAAGCGACTATGAGCCCAGATTCCACCAAATGGCTTGAGGCCATGAAATATGAGATGGGATCCATGTATGAGAACAAAGTGTGGACTTTGGTTGACTTGCCCGATGATCGGCAAGCCATTGAAAATAAATGGATCTTCAAGAAGAAGACTGACACCGATGGTAATGTTACTATCTACAAAGCTCGACTTGTTGCGAAAGGCTTTCGACAAGTTCAAGGAGTTGACTACGATGAGACCTTCTCACCCGTAGTGATGCTTAAGTCTGTACGAATCATGTTAGCAATTGCCGCATTTTATGATTATGAAATCTGGCAAATGGATGTCAAAATTGCATTCCTTAATGGATTTCTCAAAGAAGAGTTGTATATGATGCAACCAGAAGGTTTTGTCGATCCTAAAGGTGCTAACAAAGTGTGTAAGCTCCAGCGATCCATCTATGGACTGGTGCAAGCATCTCGGAGTTGGAATATACGCTTTGATGAGGTGATCAAAGCATATGGTTTTATATAGACTTTTGGATAAGCATGTATTTAAAAGAAAGTGAGTGGGAGCTCTGTAGCATTTCTGATATTATATGTGGATAACATATTGTTGATTGAAAATGATGTAGAATTTCTGGATAGCATAAAAGGATACTTAAATAAGAATTTTTCAATGAAAGACCTCAGTGAAGCTGCTTATATATTGGGCATCAAGATCTATAGAGATAGATCAAGACACTAGATTGGACTTTCACAAAGCACATACCTTGATAAAATTTTGAAGACGTTCAAAATGGATCAGTCAAAGAAAGGGTTCTTGCCTATGTTACAAGGTGTGAAGTAGAGTCAGACTCAATGCCCGACCACTGCAGAAGATAAAGAGAAAATGAGAGTCATTCCCTATGCCTCAACCATAGGTTCTATCATGTATGCAATGGTGTGTACCAGACCTGATGTGTGCCTTGCTATAAGTCTAGCAGGGAGGTACCAAAGTAATCCAGGAGTGGATCACTGGTTAGCGGTCAAGAACATCCTGAAGTACCTGAAAAGGACCAAGGGTATATTTCTCGTTTATGGAGGTGACAAAGAGCTTGTCGTAAACGGTTACGTTGATGCTAGCTTTGACACTGATCCAGATGACTCTAAGTCACAAATCGGATATGTGTTTTTTGTTGAACGGTGGAGCTGTCAGTTGGTGTAGGTCCAAGCAGAGCGTCGTGGCGGGATCTACGTGTGAAGCGGAGTACATAGCTGCTTCGAAAGTGACACGTCTCCAACGTATATATAATTTTTTATTGTTCCATGCTATTATATATTCTGTTTTGGATGTTTAATGGGCTTTATTATACATTTTTACATTATTTTTGGGACTAACCTACTAACCCAAGGCCCAGTGCAAATTGCTGTTTTTGCCTATTTCAGTGTTTTGCAGAAAAGGAATATCAAACGGAGTCCAAATGGAATGAAACCTTGGGGAGAGTCTTTTTCGGAACCGTATCTACACAGAAGACTTGGAGTACATGCAAGGGAACGAAAGAGGAGGCCACGAGGGCCTCCTTTGGCTCCCCTGATGCCCTCCTTCCTCCTATATATATCCATGTACCCTGAAAACATCGAGGCAACAGAAAAAACCCTAATTCCACCGCCGCAACCTTCTGTTCCCATGAGATCCCATCTTGTGGCCTGTTCCGGAGCTCCGACGAAGGGGGGGGTCGATCACGGAGTGCTTCTACATCAACACCATAGCCTCACCGATGACTTGTGAGTAGTTTACCACAGACCTTTGGACCCATAGTTATTAGCTAGATGGCTTCTTCTCTCTCTTTGGATCTCAATACAAAGTTCTCCTCGATCTTCGAGGAGATCTATTCGATGTAATATTTTTGCGGTGTGTTTGTCAAGATCCAATGAATTGTGGGTTTATGATCAAGATAATCTATGAACAATATTGGATTCTTTTCTAAAATCTTTTATGTATGATTATAATATCGTTGCAAGTCTCTTCGAATTATTGGTTTGGTTTGGCCTACTAGATCTATAGTTCTTGCAATGGGAGAAGTGCTTGGCTTTGGGTTCAATCTTGCGGTGTCCTTTCCCAGTGATAGTAGGGGCAGCAAGGCACGTATTGTATTGTTGCCATCGAGGATAAAAAGATGGGGTTTATATCATATTGCTTGAGTTTATCCCTCTACATCATGTCATCTTGCTTAAGGCGTTACTCTGTTCCTATGAACTTAATACTCTAGATGCATGTTGGATAGCGATCGATGTCTGAAGTAATAGTAGTAGATGCAGAATCGTTTCGGTCTACTTGTTACGGACGTAATGCCTATATATAAAGATCATGCCTAGATATTCTCATAACTATGCGCTTTTCTATCAATTGCTCGACAGTAATTTGTTCACCCACCGTAGAATTCTGCTATCATGAGAGAAGCCACTAGTGAAACCTATGGCCCCCGGGTCTATTTTTATCATATTACTCACCCGTCAACTAGCTAATTTCTGTTGCCGTTGCTTATTTGCTTTGTTTACTTTCTGTTCTTATACCAAAAATATTATCCTATCCTATCTATCAGATCTCACTCTCGTAAGTGACCGTGAAGGGATTGACAACGCCTTATCGCGTTGGCTGTGAGGTTCTTATTTGTTTGTGCAGGTGCGAGGGACTCGCGCGTGGTCTCCTACTGGATTGATACCTTGGTTCTCAAAAACTGAGGGAAATACTTATGCTAATGTGCTGCATCAACCTTTCCTCTTAGAGGGAATACAACGCAAGCTCGAGAAGTAGCAAGAAGAATTTCTGGCGCCGTTGCCGGGGAGATCTACGCAAAAGTCATATACCAAGTACCTATCACAAACCCTTATCCCTCGCACTACATTATTTGCCTCTCGTTTTCCTCTCCCCCATTTCACCCTTGCCATTTTATTCGCCCTTCTTTTCCCGTGTGTTTTACCGTTCGCTTGCCTCTTGTTTGCTTGTGTGTTGGATTGCCTGCTTGTCACTATGGCTCAAGATAATACCAAATTGTATGACTTCTCCAATACCAACAATAATGATTTTATTAGCACTCTGATTGCTCCTATCTTAGATGCTGAATCTTGTGAGGTCAATGCTTCTCTGTTGAATCTTCTCATGAAAGATCAATTTTCTGGCCTTCCTAGTGAAGATGTCGCTACCCTTCTAAACAACTTTGTTGATTTGTGCGATATGCAAAAGAAGAGGGACACGGATAATGGTATTGTTAAATTGAAGCTATTTCCGTTTTCACTTAGAGATCGTGCTAAAACCTTGTTTTCCTCTTTGCCTAGAAATAGTATTGATTCATGGAATAAGTGCAAAGATGCCTTTATCTCTAAGTATTTTCCTCCCGCTAAGATTATCTCTCTTAGAAACGATATTATGAATTTTAAGCAACTAGATCATGAGCATGTTGCACAAGCTTGGGAGAGAATGAAATTCATGATACGTAATTGCCCTACACATGGTTTGAACTTATGGATGATTATACAAAAAAATATGTTGGCTTGAATTTTGCTTCTAGAAATCTTTTAGATTCGGCCGCGGGGGGCACTTTCATGGACATCACCTTAGGATGAGCTACCAAACTCCTAGATAATATTATGGTTAACTACTCTCAATGGCACACTGAAAGATCTACTAGTAAAAAAGTGCATGATATTGAAGAGATTAGTGTTTTGAGTGGAAAGATGGATGAACTTATGAAATTATTTGCTACTAAGAGTGCTTCTTCTTATCCTAATTATATGCCTTTATCCACATTGATTGAGAATAATAATGAATCTTTGGATGTGAATTTTGTTGGTAAGAATAATTTTGGTAACAATGCTTATAGAGGAAACTTTAATCCTAGGACTTTTCCTAGTAATTCCTCTAATAATTATGGTAATTCCTACAAAAAATCTTATGGAAATTTTGGTGAGATGCCCTCTGAATTTGAGACTAGTGTTAAAGAGGTTATGAATTCGCAAAAGAATTTCAATGTTTTGCTTGAAGAAAAATTGCTTAAGATTGATGAGTTGGCTAGAAACGTGGATAGAATTACTCTTGATGTTGATTCTTTGAAACTTAAATATTAGATTCCAATTTCTGTTAAGGAAAGGCATGGAACACTTTCCTAGAAGGAAAATCAAATTACCTTATGAATCCATTATGAGAGACACTTATGGATTGCCTACCAAAGATGGCAATACCTAGATCTATTCTTGTATCGTGCCTAGTTAGGGGCGTTAAACGATAGCGCTTGTTGGGAGGCAACCCAATATTATTTCTTTGTTTTTGCTTATGTTTAGGAATAAATATTGCATCTAGCTTCTATTTAGATGTGGTTTTGCGTTTTAATTAGTGTTTGTGCCAAGTAGAACCTTTGGGAAGACTTGTGTGAAGTTTATATGATCATGCTGTAAAAAATAGAAACTTTAGCGCTCACGAGATTGGCTGTAAATTTTTACTGGAGAGTGCTTTTTAGTTTATTCTTTTTGCAGATGATTAATAGACAAATTCCTCACGTCCACCAATTTATTTAATTTTCCTAGAGTTACAGAAGTATTCGAAAGTTATAGATTACTATAGACTGTTCTGTTTTTGACAGATTCTGTTTTTCGTGTGTTGTTTGCTTATTTTGATGAATCTATGAGTAGTATCGGGGGGTATGAATCATAGAGAAGTTGGAATACAGTAGGTTTAACACCAATATAAACAAAGAATGGGTTCATTACAGTACCTTTGAGTGGTGGTTTGTTTTCTTATACTAACGGAGCTCACGAGATTTTTGGCTAAGTTTTGTATCGTGAAGTTTTCAAGTTTTGAGTATGGCTTTGATGGACTATGGAACAAAGAGTGGCAAGAGCCTAAGCTTGGGGATGCCCAAGGCACCCCAAGGTAAAATTCAAGGATAACCAAAAGCCTAAGCTTGGGGATGTCCTGGGAAGGCATCCCCTCTTTCGTCTTCATCTATCGGTAACTTTACTCGGGACTATATTTTTATTCACCACATGATATCTGTTTTGCTTGGAGCGTCATGTATGATTTGAGTCTTTGCTATTTAGTTTGCCACAATCATCCTTGCTGGACACACCTTTTTGAGAGAGATACAAATGAATCGAAATGTATTAGAATACTCTTTGTGCTTCACTTTTATCTTTTAGAGCACGGTGGTGGTTTTATTTTGTAGAAATTATTGATCTCTCATGCTTCACTTATATCCTTTTGAGGGTCTTTTAGAACAGAGTGGTAATGTGCTTTGGTTATAAAACTAGTCCTAATATGATAGGCATCCAATATGGGTATAGTAAAAACTTTCATATAAAGTGCATTGAATATTATGAGAAGTTTGATACTTGATGATTATTTTGAGATATGAGGATGGTGATATTAGAGCCGTGCTAGTAGAGTAGTTGTGAATTTGAGAAATACTTGTGTTGAGGTTTGCAAGTCCCGTAGCATGCACTTATGGTAATAGTTGTGTGACAAATTTGAGGCATGAAGTATTTCATTCAGTGTCATCCTTTGTGTGGAGGTCGGGATCGCGCGATGGTTAACTCCTACCAACCCTTCCCCTAGGAGCATGCGTGTAGTACTTTGTTTTGATGACTTGTAGATTTTTGCAATAAGTATGTGAGTTCTTTATGACTAATGTTGAGTCCATGGATTATACGCACTCTCACCCTTCCACCATTGCTAGCCTCTCTTGTACCGCGCAACTTTCGCCGGTACCATACACCCACCATATATCTTCCTCAAAACAGCCACCATACCTACCTATCATGGCATTTCCATAGCCATTCCGAGATATATTTCCATGCAACTTTCCATCGTTCTATTCATATGACACGCTTCATCATTGTCATATTGCCATGCATGATCATGTAGTTGACATCGTATTCGTAGCTAGTCCACCATGCATAATTTTTCATACATGTCACTCTTGATTCATTGCACATCCCGGTACACCGCCGGATGCATTCATATAGAGTCATACTTTGTTCTAGTATCGAGTTGTAAATCAATATAAGTGTGATGATCATCATTATTAGAGAATTGTCCCAAAGAAAAAAAGAAAAGAAAAAGAAGGAAAGGCCAAAGAAAAAAAGAAAGGCCCAAAAAAAGAAAAAAAAGAAAAAGAAAAAAAGAAAAGAAAAGGGACAATGCTACTATCTTTTTCCACACTTGTGCTTCAAAGTAGCACCAAGATCTTCATGATAGAGAGTCTGCTTTGTCACTTTCATATACTAGTGGGAATTTTCATTATAGAACTTGTCTTGTATATTCCAACGATGGGCTTCCTCAAATGCCCTAGGTCTTCGTGAGCAAGCAAGTCAGATGCAGACCCACTTAGTTTCTTTTGTTGAGCTTTCATACATTTTTAGCTCTAGTGCATCCGTTGCATGGCAATCCCTGCCCACTCACATTGATATCTACTGGTGGGCATCTCCATAGCCCATTGATACGCCTAGTTGATGTGAGACCATCTTCCTCTTTTGTCTTCTCCACAACCACCACACTATTCCACATAGTGCTATGTCTATGGCTCACGCTCATATATTGCGTGAAAGTTGAAAAAGTTTGAAAAAATTAAGTATGAAACAATTGCTTGGCTGAAACCGGGGTTGTGCATGATTTGAGTATTTTTTGTGACGAAGATGGAGCATAACCAAACTATATGATTTTGTAGGGATGAACTTTCTTTGGCCATGTTATTTTGAGAAGACATGATTACTTTGTTAGTATGCTGGAAGTATTATTATTCTTATGTCAATATAGACTTTTGTCTTGAATCTTTCGGATCTGAACATTCTTGCCACAACAAAGAGAATTACATTGAAAATTATGTTAGTTAGCATTCCACATCAAAAATTCTGTTTTTATCATTTACCTACTCGAGGACGAGTGGGAATTAAGCTTGCGGATGCTTGATACGTCTCCAACGTATCTATAATTTTTTATTGTTCCATGCTATTATATATTCTGTTTTGGATGTTTAATGGGGTTTATTATACACTTTTATATTATTTTTGGGACTAACCTACTGTCGTGGTTTTGTCACGACAGATGTCCTAGCATAAGGACTTAGTCATGGAGCCATTGCTACGGGTTAGCTTAAAGGGGTTAAAGCGGACAAAGGACGCAAGGGATTTTTATACTAGTTCGGCCCCTTACGATGAAGGTAAAGCCTACGTCTAGTTGTTGTGGTATTGCTAGGGTTTCGATGACTAGGGAGCGAATCCGCTTTGCCTGTGTCTCGAGTTGTTGTTTTCTGTCCCTGAACAGCCGCCGGGTCGTCCCTTTATATACACAGGATGACGCTCGGCCGGCTTACAGAATCCCGAGGCTGGTCATAAACGTGCCCGGCTGGGTCTCTACTTTACCTATCTTACAATACCAGTTACACACCGCATGGCGGTTTATGTCTATGGGCCCTAATACCCTTTGGGCCCTGGGCTTTTTATTCTTCTATGAGAAAACGCCATATTCTATGTCTTGATGGGCTTCAATAGGCGTAATTCGCCATAGGCATAAACTGGCCCCTCCTGGGCGGTTTATACCTAATAGTTACATCCCTAACATTAGGCCCTAGATTGATTTGAACCTGTTCATGTCAATCTTCAACACTTCGGAAAAAACTTGTCTTCCGTGCCTTCAAATGACCTTGTAAACCGCCATGATGTCATCTTCTATGATCATGTTAAACCGCAATGACATCACCTGTTCATTAAAAACATGTATATGTTTTAACCTTTATTTATTAATCCTCCGAAGACCGAGGCAACAGCTCCACCCTATATCCATTTTTCGGGCTCCTTGATTCCCGCGCATGCCGTTTATCCCTTCGGCTTATAAAGAGGGCGAGTGATAACCCTCAACCGTAAGGGATCGAGATAGTCTTCGCGGGTAAGAATAACCCAATTTATTGATTCGACACACGGGGAGCCAAAGAGTATTTATAAGCTTTGATAGTTGAGTTGTCAATTCAACCGCACCTGAAATATACTTACTTGCAACAAAAGATAAGTGGTAACAGTGATATGATAGTGATGACGGTGATAGTAAAAGTAAACAGCAAAAGTAAATAGCAGGAGTAAATGGCAAAAGTAGTAACTAGTAACCAGCAGGATTTAAAACACTGTAGGCTAGGGAGATGGATGGTTGGGCGCTGCATGGATGAGATATATCATGTTTCTAACTTGGGGCACGGCACACGGAAAAGTAATGATCATCTAGGCTAATATCAAACATTAGGCATGTATCCTGTAGGTAGTTGTACGTGCTTGCAATAAGAACTTGCACAACATCTTTTGTCCTACCATCCCGCTACGAACGGGGCCAAAAGGAACTTATGGAGATTAAGGTGCTCCTGTCAAAGAGCACCGGAACAAAGCAATGAACTCAATGGATACATGTAATCCTCAAAATACGGACCATCCCCTTTGGTGTCCCAAGCAGTCACTTTTGGGATCGCCGGTTCCGAACCGTAATAGGTGCAAACAACTCATAGATAGGATCAAGAACACAAATATATTCATGCAAACACATATGGTTCAGATCTGAAATCATGGCACTCGGGCCCTAAGTGTCAAGCATTAAGCATAACAAGTTGAAGCAAAGATGATAAACACCATAGTAGATGATAGGCAACATGCCCCCAACGATCTGACAAACTATTACATGATCTAACTCATCCAATCCCTACCATCCCCTTCGCCTACAGCAGGGGATTACTCACACATGGAAGGAGAAGTCATGGAGGGATGATGGAGTGGTGATGGTGATGACGATGGCGACGATCTCCCCTCTCCGGAGACCAATTCAGCCTCCAGATTAGCCCTCCCGAAGAAGAACAGAGGGTGGCGGCGGCTCCGCGACGAAAACTGCGAAAAGAACTTCTGATCTGGGGTTTCTCCGTCACGAGCTAAAATACGAGTCGAAGTAGGGCACTAGGGGAGGTGGGGCCCACCCAGGCGACCCCCCGGCGCGGCCAGGGGCTGGGCCGCGCCACCAGGGCGCCTGGGCCCCCCCTGTCCCCCCTCTGGCCCCTCTTCTGACTCCGGGTTCCTTCGAGTGCGTGGATTTTCTGTGATTTTTCGTGGATTTTTCTGAGATACCTAAAAATCCGTTTTCCTGCACACAATAAAACCATACATGCAGCTCTACTGAAAACAGCGTCAGTCCGGGTTAGTTTAGTTCAAATCATGCAAGAATGAGGTCAAAACAATATCAAAAGTGTTTGGAAAAGTAGATACGTTTGAGACGTATCAGCGAGGGGTCCCTTTCTTTTTTCCTCCCCTTGCCTCTTCATCCTTCTTCCTCGCACCTCCTCAACACGTAAGCACCGCCGCAGCCGTCGACCTTCGCATCTGCTCCGACCCAGGCCGCTGCATCAACCTGTTTGACCAGAGTTTTGCCGGCGCGTCTCCGCATCCGACGGCTCCGGTAAGTCTTTTCTTTGCTCCTATAGATCTCATTGGGGTTTTACCACAACTTTCCAAGTATGCACCATAGCTTTCCAAGCTTCGGGCTTTTACTGCAAACAGTTTAACACGCATCGACTTTGTTCATTGCTGGATTTCTTGGAGCATTTTACCTTTAAGCTTACGCCCCGGTTTGATGTGCGAGTATACAGGGGACCCAAAAGATCCTCAACATCATACTGAGGTTTTGCTAACAGAAAATGAAGTCAACGAATATGTTAAAAAGATATTGGATGAACCGGTGGCTGCCTGCAACAAAACTGGGCTGGCTCCCTTCCGTGAATCCAATAAACCGCCGGCTGTAAGTATCTTTATAACGTTTTGTTTTATTTCAATCCTTTAAGTATCCTTTCTAGATCTCCTCAATCTTTGACAGGGCAATGATCCGTTCTGGAAGAGGAAAGCGCAGGATAAACCGGCAAAGGCAGCTCGCCTCAAGACCAAGGTTACTAAAAAACCAATTAAGAGGAAAACCGTTGAGTCCTCCGGATTAAATATTGATGATGTACCGGATTCAGAGGTAGAACTTTACTCTCTTGGCTCCCTTTTCATTCATCTCATTGACAATGATATTTATCAGGATAACGTCGAGGACAGCCAGGCTGATGACGTAGAGGTAATTACCCTTTCCTCTGGTTCAGATCCTCTGCCAACACAGAAAATCTGTCAAGCAAACCGGAAAGTAAGATTTTCTCACCCCTTAGCTTACTTGGACCCAAACTTTATTTTGAAGAAGCAGCAACATGAAGCTCGCTGCACCACCCGGCACAATGGTCAAGCATCACCTCCGCCGGTTTACCAAACACTCCGACCCGAAAGCGTCGATCAGAGGTCTTATATATACCTGATGTTATTTATCCCGAAGTGGGCCATTTCTGACAACCTCTTAATTCATCTGATTCCAACTATCAGGAAACCCCACATTCATCGTCTGGCGAGTCAAAGGCCACACAACCTCCTCCTCTCAAGACAGCTCCTGGGTGAGCTTTTCTTTTACTGTTAACTTTTATATTTAGTCCACGCACTAACTTTTACCTTTATCTTTCTTAGTAGGCCAAAACCCAGTAAGAAGGCCAAATTGAGTAAACCGGCTGATGGTGATGTGATCCCTGATCCGAAAAAAACTCCAGAGCCACCAGAAGAGAATGCTGACGCTATGCATGATGATCCGCTGTCACCAGATCATGACCTTTTTGCTGAACAAGAGGTTGGACAATTGGACCATGGTGACAAACAAAACAACCCAGTTCGGGCCAGTGATAAACCGTCCAGCCCAGCCAAAGCCGTCGTTGATGCAACAAATGACGTTGTGATTACTGGCTTTGGCCACACTACTCCTGGTGAGCTTGTCGCTTTGACAAAGCATAACGCCAAAGAGGAAACTTCTGGTATGGACAAGGGCAAGTGGAGTGCCGATTTATCGAGCTATGCTCATCTCAGTGCCCAAGACCTTCACTCTGGATATCTAAACCGTCTATACACAAGCCGTGATTATGAAGCCAGTTTGGTGAAACTAATGAAGGAACGATATGAGGTAAATGTTGCTTGACTTTTGCAATACTGTTTCTTTTTCGTCAAATTCCTTGTATCGGCTCCAATGTAGCCCCCAAGGGCCGGTTTATCTCTTCAGGATGAATCGGGACTTCAGGATATCAAATTTATAGTTTTCTCGCCTGTGTAGCCCCCAAGGGCCGGTTTATCTTTTTAAAATGAACCGGGACTTTTGTTCTGCAACTGCACTTTAAACCAAGATGCATTAGCCCCAAAGTGCCAGGAACCATACTTGTATTGAGCCTGGGACTTTTAAAAACTTCTGATAACAGCAAATATGCATTAGCCCCCAAGTGCCAAGTGTATAGCTTGTTATGTGCTTGGGACTTTCCAATATAATTCGCCAACTTATGATATGTATGTCTCCTTATAGGGTGATCTGAGTCAGAAAGAATCTCAAACCGCCGACCTTCAAGAAAACCTTAAGTTCCAGCAAGCGGCAACTTCCGAAGCCAAGGATGAATTGACTGGCACTTTGGCAGCTATAGAAAAACTAAAGGAGGACTTCCAGAAGGAGCGGGTGGATTGGGATACAGAAAAATCCACTTTGAAGAAGAAGGCTGATGACGCAGAGGCCGCCGTTAAACCGGTGGCAGAAGAGCTATCTGGCCTAAAGCATCAAATAAACGCCATGACCACTGCTGTTTTTGGTAAGTACTCATTATTATAAACTCTCAGTGTATATCATCCCGCTGACTGCCGGTTTAACACTGGTTGCAATGATGCAGGAAAGCGCACTGCTCATTTAGGCTCTGATATGCTGAAGAAATTGAAGGTTGCTTATACATTGATAGAACAACTTTATACCGGCGCGCAGCGGGTCATTTGTACAGCCGCGCATAAGAAACCACCCCCAACTTTGATCAAAGAAACTTTAGAGAAGCTGTCAATATTGCCCGCCCGGTTTGAGGAATTAAAGAGATCAGCTGCAAGGGCAGGTGCGTTGACTGCCCTAACCCGGGCGAAAGCATGGGTACCCAACCTTGATCTGGTTGATGTAGTGAAGGTCTATCCAAGCTTAAAGGAGGATGGATCAGAATTTAATAATGATGATCTTCGAGCTTTGACAAAGGAGATGCACCCCTTGGCCAACAAGTTAGCTGAAGAAGCTGATCTTTCCCACTACCAGGCGATCTATGATGCTGACAACAAATGGGTTAGCACATCAACTTATGATGTGGAGGACCTCATCCCGCCCGTCTGTAAGCACACTTACGCTCCTGATGTTGAACCCTCCGAGCTTATAAAAGATGAAGTTGTTTTCCAAGCTTTAACTGGGATCAATTGGGCAACCACTGACTTCCAGCTATTGGGTGGAGACGTAGAGGAGGAAACGATGCAGGGTGATCCACAGCCGTCTGGCCAGGCTGGCGAGGAGTCATGAACCGGAGCCGGTTTAATCTCTGTAACACTTTGTGAACAACGGCTATTCTTTTGGGCTGCAAAACGCCTTGTAATAGGCTAGCTGAAAACACTTGGTCTGTTATGCCATCGTGCATATTCACTTTGCGTAACGCTTCTTAATCCGGTATCCTTATAATATGTCTGCCTATTCTTCTGAACAACTTTACTCAACCTGTTTATGCATAGAACAAGTTTTAAAGTGTCCTGGCGATTCATCGCCGGACGGGTCATAATGCCCAAACACATGACCTAGGTTTATAACCCAGGCTGCATTTTGAAATAAATGAATATGAAAATAGATCATACCTGTGATATTGAATCACATCGTTGGTCTTACCAACTTTTGTAGTAAGGGTGATAATCCCAAATTGCGAGTATTGATGACTCTTGCAGTATTTGCAGGTTTATGATAAAACCATACCGGGTTGTGATAAACACCGGATTGTATTTATATGACACTCGGGATTTGTAATCATACTAGACCGGGTTAATAAACACCGGTTTTACTTGGTGGTGGTGACTTATAGTCAACCACTAGGCCGAATCAAATAGACATCAGATGAATACTAAAAATCTCATCAAAGGAGAAAAAACTTGGCAAATAAAAGCATATGAGCACTTGTAGTCGAGGCTTTTTACGGGCTGCCAGGCCCCAAATTCGAGGCTTTTCATGGGCTGCCAGGCCGCTGAGTTAAACCATTTTACAAAGCCTGTTAAGATGGACCTCACATTAACTAATCGTCATTTTAACGTTGACAAGTTCAGGGTCTATATAAGATTGACTTGTCAAACGTTCGGCGGGTCATACCAGGTTTACCTAGACGGAGTGACTTACTTGATGCAGGCAGGTTAACCCGGGGTTTTAGGCGCATGCACCTGGCTTCCAAGCCTGGCTTGATAGCCTATTACAAGGGCCTTAAAAAATCTTTGTCGCTGTGCAACAAGAGCCCCCAAGTAACATTGTGAGTTGTGCTCAATGGGTGCTTATGTTTGAGTTGTGCTTATGCATCAAACTCTCTTTTGCCCCTCATCATCATGTTGGCTTGATAGCCAGATTACCAAAGTAACCAGAGTTGTGCTCTTATGATGATATTGGCTTGATAGCCGGTTCAGGATGGCAGCGAGGACTCCGCTGTATAAATAGAAGCCCCATGTGACAAACTCTTATGGAAAAAACAGCAGAGGCCCCGCTTTAGCAGGAACGTCAGTTTATTATATTGATCATAATATATACATTGCGAAAGTATATACATAAAGGGAGCCTATGGCTCAAGTGTAGTAAGGCCGAAGATGAGCAATGTTCCACGACCGTTGGGTCTCCTCCTCCGATGTGCGTGAGTCCTTGTGTTCTCGAATGTCGATGAGGTAGTATGACCCGTTGTGCAGATTCTTGCTAACCACAAAGGGTCCTTCCCAAGGTGGGGACAACTTGTGCATATCAGTATGGTCCTGGATGAGTCGGAGCACCAGATCGCCTTCTTGAAAAGTTCTGGTTCTAACCCGGCGACTGTGATATCGACACAAATCTTGCTGGTAAATCGCCGACCGAACTACTGCAACGTCATGTTCCTCGTCTAACCGGTCCAGTGCTTCTTGTCGTGCCTTCTCATTGTCCGCTTCAACATAAGCCGCCACGCGAGGCGAGTCATGATGGATATCACTGGGGAGAACTGCCTCTGCTCCATAGACCATGAAAAAAGGTGTGTAACCCATAGATCTATTGGGCATGGTATTGATGCTCCATAACACAGAAGGTAACTCCTCCACCCAGCAACCCGGCGTCCTCTATAACGGCACCATAAGCCGGGGCTTGATGCCTCTCAAGATCTCTTGATTGGCTCTCTCAGCTTGACCATTAGATTGGGGGTGAGCCACTAAAGATACGTCAAGCCGGATATGCTCTCGTTGACAAAATTCTTTCATAGCTCCCTTGGACAGATTAGTGCCATTATCAGTTATAATGCTGTGTGGAAAGCCAAACCAGAAAATCACCATCTTGATGAACTGAACCGTCGTGGCTACATCACACTTGCTATTTGGCTCTGCCTCCACCCACTTAGTAAACTTATCAACCGCCACCAGAAGGTGGGTCTTCTTATTCGGAGATCTCTTAAAGGGCCCAACCATGTCTAGCCCCCAAGTCGCAAACGGCCAGGTGAGTGGAATCATCCTCAACTCTTGAGCCGGTATATGAGCGCGCCTCGAAAATTTCTGATAGGCATCACACTTTTTGACCAAGTCTTCAGCATCAGCATGAGCCGTCAGCCAATAGAAACCATGACGAAAAGCTTTAGCTACCAAAGACTTTGAACCGGCGTGGTGACCACAATCTCCTTCGTGGATCTCACGCAGAATTTCTCGGCCTTCATCCGGGGATACACAACGCTGAAACGCCCCTGTTACACTGCAATGATGTAATTCTCCATTGACGATAGTCATTGACTTGGACCACCGGGTTATCTGCCTGGCCAAGATTTCATCCTCTGGTAACTCGCCTCGGTTCATATACGCCAAATATGGGACTGTCCAATCTGGGATAGCATGAAGAGCCGCTACCAACTGAGCCTCCGGATCAGGGACAGCCAAGTCCTCCTTCTGAAGGTAATTTAACCGACGGATTATGCAAGACGTCCAGGAAAACATTAGGTGGAACTGGTTAACGTTGGGAACCCAAATGGCTTAATGCGTCCGCCGCTTCATTCTTCCGCCGGTCCACATGGTCCACCTGATAACCCTTGAAGTGTCCAGCAACAACGTCCACCTCTCGACGATATGCTGCCATGAGCGGGTCTTTGGAATCCCAAGTACCAGACACTTGTTGAGCCACCAGGTCCGACCGTCCGAGTCACCAAAACACTTAACCCGGCTTAAGTTCATATCCTTAGCCATACGAAGACCGTGGAGGAGAGCCTCATATTCAGCTGCATTGTTAGTACAAGGGAACATCAAACGAAGAACATAACAAAACTTATCACCTCATGGGGAAGTTAATACGACTCCAGCCCCCGAGCCCTCCAATTTCCTAGATCCATCAAAGTGAATAGTCCAGTAAGTATGATCCGGCTTTTCTTCCGACGCCTGTAACTCCGTCCAATCATTGATGAAATCCACAAGTGCTTGGGACTTGATCGCAGTACGAGGCACATATTTTAACCCATGAGGTCCAAGCTCAATGGCCCACTTGGCAACCCGGCCAGTCGCTTCTCTGTTTTGGATTATATCTCCCAAAGGGGCAGAGCTGACCGCGGTGATGGGATGACCCTGAAAATATTGCTTAAGCTTCCAGCTTGCCATGAAGACTCCATACACTAGTTTCTGCCAATGCGGGTACCTTTGCTTGGATTCAATAAGTACCTCACTGATATAGTAAACCGGTCGTTGAACTGGATATTCCTTCCCAGCCTCCTTGCGCTCCACCACAATGGCTACACTGACGGCCCGGGCATTAGCAGCCACATACAGTAATAGCGGCTCTTTGTCGACCGGAGCAGCAAGGACAGGCGGCTCTGCCAATTTTTTCTTCAAGTCCTCATACGCAGTATTAGCAGCATCACTCCAGACAAAATAGTCCGTCTTTTTCATCATTTGGTAGAGAGGGATAGCCTTTTCTCCTAATCGACTGATAAACCGGCTCAGCGCTACAATACGGCCTGCCAGACGTTGAACATCATTGATATACGCCGATTTATCCAAGGACGTAATAGCCTTGATCTTCTCCGGATTAGCTTCAATTCCCCTGTTAGACACCAGAAACCCCAAGAGCTTGCCTGCCGGTACACCAAAAACGCATTTGGCCGGATTAAGCTGTTGGAAATATGCCCTAGAGGCAATAATAAAAGTATTATTATTATATTTCCTTGTTCATGATAATTGTCTGTTATTCATGCTTGAATTGTATTGTACGGAAACAGCGATACATGTGTGAATATATAGACCACAATGAGTCCCTGGTAAGCCTCTAGTTACTAGCTCGTTGATCAACAGATGGTCACGGTTTCCTGACCATGGACATAGGATGTCAGTGATAACGGGATCACATCATTAGGAGAATGATGTGATGGACAAGACCCGATTCTGAGCCTAGCACGAGATCGTATAGTTCGTAATGCATAAGCTTTTCGGTGTCAAGTATTTGTTCCTTAGACCATGAGGTTGTGCAACTCCCGGATGCCGTAGGAATACTTTGGGTGTGCCAAACGTTACAACGTAACTAGGTGGCTATAAAGGTACGCATTGGGTATCTCCGAAAGTGTCTGTTGAGTTGGTACGAACCAAGACTGGGATATTGTCACTCCGTATGACGGAGAGGTACCTCTGGGCCCTC
Source organism: Secale cereale (assembly GCA_902687465.1). Lineage (NCBI taxonomy): Eukaryota > Viridiplantae > Streptophyta > Magnoliopsida > Poales > Poaceae > Secale > Secale cereale. The sequence goes on along the minus strand of LR738712.1, from coordinate 46,428,907 downwards.
TCAGTAAGACATCATCCTAATGAGCTCAAGGTGACTAAGGAGTTAGTCACGGGATGATGGATTACGGAACGAGTAAAGAGACTTGCCATGACGAGATTGAACAAGGTATCGGGCATACCGACGATCGAATCTCGGGCAAGTACCGTACCGATGGACAAAGGGAATAACATACAGGATTGAGTGAATCCTTGACATAGTGGTTCATCCGATGAAGATCATCGAGGAACACGTGGGAACCAACATGGGTATCCAGATCCCGCTGTTGGTTATTGACCGGAGAGTCATCTCGGTCATGTCTACGTGTCTCCCGAACCCGTAGGGTCTACACACTTAAGGTTCAGTGACGCTAGGGTTGTAGAGATACATGCACATGGAAACCCGAATGTTGTTCGGAGTCCCGGATGAGATCCCAGACGTCACGAGGAGTTCCGGAATGGTCCGGAGGTAAAGAATGATATATAGGAAGTCCAGTTTCGGCCATCGGGTGAACTCCGGGGGTCACCGGGAGTGTCCCGGGACCATCGGAGGGGTCCCGGGGGTCCACCGGGTGGGGCCACCCATCCCGGTGGGGCCCCTAGGCCTCAAGGGGAAGGGGGCCAGCCCCTGGTGGGCTGGCGCACCCATATGGGCCCCCCTCCATGCGCCTAGGGTTGAAACCCTAGGGGGAGGGGGCGCCCCCTATGCCTTGGGGGGCAAGATTCCCCCTTGGCCGCCGCCCCCCTGGAGATTAGATCTCCCAGGGCCGGCGCCCCCCCTGGCCCCTATATATAGTGGGGGGGAGAGGGCAGCCGCACCCCAAGCTTCTGGCGCCTCTCCCCCCTCCCGTCACACTTCCTACTCCTCCACAGGGCGCCGACGAAGCCCTGCAGGATTTCCTGCTGCATCCACCACCACGCCGTCGTGCTGCTGGATCTCCGACGACCTCTCCTCCCCCCTTGCTGGATCAAGAAGGAGGTGACGTTGCTGTACCGTACGTGTGTTGAACGCGGAGGTGCCGTCCGTTCGTCGCTAGGATCATCGGTGACGAAGAACGCGAAGAGTACGACTACTTCATCCACGTTCCTTCGAACGCTTCCGCACGCGATCTACAAAAGGGTATGTAGATGCACTCCAGTATGCTCGTTGCTAGATGACTCCTTAGATTGATCTTGGTGAAAGCGTAGAATTTTTTTGAATTTTGCTACGTTCCCCAACAGTGGCATCTGAGCTAGGTCTTTTGCGTAGCATCTTGCACGAGTAGAACACAAACAAGTTGTGGGCGTTGAGTTTGCTCAATTTTCTTACCGTTACTAGTCCAGTCTTGATTCGGCGGCATCGTGGGATGAAGCGGCCCGGACCGACCTTACACGTACGCTTACGTGAGACTGGTTTCACCGACAAACATGCACTAGTTGCATAAGGTGGCTGGCGGGTGTCTGTCTCTCCCACTTTAGTCGGATCGGATTCGATGAACAGGGTCCTTATGAAGGGTAAATAGAAATTGACAAATCACGTTGTGGTTTTGGCATAGGTAAGAAACGTTCTTGCTAGAAAACCTATAGAAGCCACGTAAAACTTGCAACAACAATTAGAGGTCGTCTAACTTGTTCTTGCAGCATGTGCTATGTGATATGGTATGGCCAAGAAGATGTGATGAATGATATATGTGATGTATGAGATTGATCATGTTTTTGTAATAGGGAATCACGACTTGCATGTCGATGAATTTGACAACCGGCAGGAGACATAGGAGTTGTCTTAATTATTGTATGACCTGTGTGTCATTGAATAACGCCATGTAATTACTTTACTTTATTGCTAAACGTTAGCCATAGTAGTAGAAGTAATGGTTGGCATGACGACTTCATGAAGACACGATGATGGAGATCATGATGATGGAGATCATGGTGTCGAGCCGGTGACAAAGATGATCATGGTGCCCCGAAGATGGAGATCGAAGGAGCAAGATGATATTGGCCATATCATGTCACTTTAATTGATTGCATGTGATGTTTATCATGTTTTTGCATCTTGTTTACTTAGAACGACGGTAGTAAATAAGATGATCTCTCACTAAAATTTCAAGAATTGTGTTCCCCCTAACTGTGCACCGTTGCTAAGGATCGTTGTTCCGAAGCACCACGTGATGATCGAGTGTGATAGGTTCTAACGTTCGCATACAACGGGTGTAAGCCAGATTTACACAAGCAATACACTTAGGGTTCACTTGACGAGCCTAGCATGTACAGACATGGCCTCGGAACACGGAAGACCGAAAGGTCAAACATGAGTCGTATAGAAGATACGATCAACATGAAGATGTTCACCGTTGATGACTAGTCCGTCTCACGTGATGATCGGACACGGGCTAGTCGATTCGGATCATGTATCACTTAGATGACTAGAGAGATGTCAATCTGAGTGGGAGTTCATTAAAATTTGATTAGATGAACTTCATTATCATGAACTTAGTCTAAATTCTTTACAATATGTCTTGTAGATCAAATGGCCCACGCTCATGTCACCCTCAACTTCAACGCGTTCCTAGAGAAATCCAATCTGAAAGACGATGGTAGCAACTATACGGACTGGGTCCATAACCTGAGGATCATCCTCATAGCTGCCAAGAAAACTTATGTCCTAGAAGCACCGCTAGGTGATGCTCCCGCCCCGGCAAACCAAGATGTTATGAACGCTTGGCAGTCACGTTGTGATGATTACTCCCTGGTTCAGTGCGGCATGCTTTACAGTCTAGAATCGGGGCTCCAAAAGCGTTTTGAGCACCACGGGGCATATGAGATGTTCCAAGAGCTGAAAATGGTTTTCCAAGCTCATGCCCGAGTCGAGAGATATGACGTCTCCGATGCATTCTACAGCTGTAAGATGGAGGAAAACAGTTCTGTCAGTGAGCACATCCTCAAGATTTCTGGGTTGCACAACCGCTTGTCTCAGTTGGGAATGAATCTCCCAGACGAAGCGGTCGTTGACAGAATCCTCCAGTCGCTCCCACCAAGCTACAAGAGCTTCGTGTTGAACTTTAATATGCAAGGGATGGAAAAGTCCATTCCCGAGGTGTATTCAATGCTGAAGTCAGCGGAGGTGGATATCAGGAAAGAACATCAAGTGTTGATGGTCAATAAAACCACTAAGTTCAAGAAAGGCAAGGGTAAGAAGAACTTCAAGAAGGACGGCAAAGGAGTTGTCGCGCCCGGTAAGCCAGTTGCCGGGAAGAAGCCAAAGTATGGACCCAAGCCTGAAACAGAGTGCTTTTATTGCAAGGGAACGGGTCACTGGAAGCGGAACTGCCCCAAATACTTAGCGGACAAGAAGGCCGGCAATGTCAAAGGTATATGTGATATACATGTTATTGATGTGTACCTTACCAGCACTCGTAGTAGCTCCTGGGTATTCGATACCGGTGCATTTGCTCATATTTGTAACTCTAAGCAGGAGTTGCGGAATAAGCGGAGACTGGCGAAGGACGAGGTGACGATGCGCGTCGGGAATGGTTCCAAGGTTGATGTGATCGCCGTCGGCACGCTGCCTCTACATCTACCCTCGGGATTAGTTTTAAACCTTAATAATTGTTATTTAGTACCAGCTTTGAGCATGAACATTGTATCTGGATCTCGTCTTATGCGAGATGGCTACTCATTTAAATCTGAGAATAATAGTTGTTCTATTTATTTGAGAGATATGTTTTATGGTCATGCCCCGCTGGTCAATGGTTTATTTTTGATGAATCTCGATCGTGATGTTACACATATTCATAGTGTGAATGCGAAAAGATGTAAAGTTGACAATGATAGTCCCACATATTTGTGGCATTGCCGCCTTCGTCATATTGGTGTCAAACGTATGAAGAAGCTTCATGCTGATGGACTTCTGGAGTCTCTTGATTATGAATCATTTGACACGTGCGAACCATGCCTCTTGGGCAAGATGACCAAGACTCCGTTCTCCGGAACAATGGAGCGAGCAACCAACTTATTGGAAATCATACATACCGATGTGTGCGGTCCAATGAGTGTTGAGGCTCGCGGAGGCTATCGTTATGTTCTCACCCTCACGGATGACTTGAGTAGATATGGGTATATCTATTTGATGAAGCACAAGTCTGAAACCTTTGAAAAGTTCAAGGAATTTTAGAATGAGGTTGAGAATCAACGTGACAGAAAAATAAAGTTCTTACGATCAGATCGTGGGGGTGAATATTTAAGTCATGAATTTGGCATGCACCTTAGGAACTGTGGAATTGTTTCACAATTGACACCGCCCGGAACACCTCAACGTAATGGTGTGTCCGAACGTCGAAATCGTATTCTGTTGGACATGGTGCGATCTATGATGTCCCTCACCGATTTACCGTTATCTTTTTGGGGTTATGCTTTAGAGACTGCCGCATTCACTTTAAATAGGGCTCCGTCGAAATCCGTTGAGACGACACCGTATGAACTTTGGTTTGGTAAGAAACCGAAGCTGTCGTTTCTGAAAGTTTGGGGTTGCGATGCTTATGTCAAGAAACTTCAACCTGAAAAGCTCGAACCCAAATCGGAAAAATGCGTCTTCATAGGATACCCAAAGGAAACGATTGGGTACACCTTCTACCACAGATCCGAAGGCAAGGTCTTTGTTGCCAAAAATGGATCCTTTCTGGAGAAAGAGTTTCTCTCGAAAGAAGTGAGTGGGAGGAAAGTAGAACTTGATGAGGTGACAGTCACCCCTCCCGAACCGGAAAGTAGCGCAGCACAGGAAATTATTCCTGAGGTGCCTGCACCGACAAGGGAGGAAGTTGATGATGATGATCATGAAGAAACAGATCAAGTTACTACTGAACTTCGAAGGTCCACAAGGGCACGTTCCGCACCAGAGTGGTACGGCAACCCTGTCATGGAAATCATGTTGTTAGACAACGGTGAACCTTCGAACTATGAAGAAGCGATGGCGGGCCCGGATTCCAATAAATGGCTTGGAGCCATGAAATCCGAGATAGAATCCATGTATGAAAACAAAGTATGGACTTTGGTGGACTTGCCTGATGATAGGCACGCCATAGAAAATAAATGGATATTTAAGAAGAAGACAGACGCGGATGGTAATGTGACCATCTATAAGGCTCGGCTTGTCGCTAAGGGTTATCGGCAAGTTCAAGGGATTGACTACGACGAGACTTTCTCTCCCGTAGCGATGCTGAAGTCAGTCAGAATCATGTTAGCTATTGCCGCATTCTATGATTATGAGATATGGCAAATGGACGTCAAAACGACATTCCTTAATGGCTTTCTCAAGGAAGAGTTGTATATGATGCAGCCGGAAGGTTTTGTCGATCCAGAGAATGCTAACAAGGTGTGCAAGCTCCAGCGCTCGATTTACGGGCTGGTGCAAGCATCTCGGAGTCGGAACATTCGCTTTAATGATGTGATCAAAGCGTTTGGCTTTATACAGACTTATGGAGAAGCATGTATCTACAAGAAAGTGAGTGGGAGCTCTGTAGCATTTCTCATATTATATGTGGATGACATATTGCTGATGGGAAATGATATAGAATTCTTGGAAAATGTAAAGGCCTACTTGAACAAGAGTTTTTCAATGAAGGACCTTGGAGAAGCAGCTTACATATTGGGCATCAAAATCTATAGGGATAGATCAAGACGCCTCATTGGTCTTTCACAAAGTACATACCTTGACAAGATATTGAAGAAGTTCAATATGGATCAGTCCAAGAAGGGGTTCTTGCCTGTTTTGCAAGGTATGAGATTGAGCAAGGCTCAGTCGCCGACCACGGCAGAAGATGGAGAAAAGATGAGTGTCATTACCTATGCCTCGGCCATAGGTTCTATCATGTATGCCATCTTGTGTACCAGACCTGATTTGAACCTTGCCATAAGTTTGGTAGGGAGGTACCAAAGTGATCCCGGTATGGAACACTGGACAGCGGTCAAGAACATCCTAAAGTACCTGAAGAGGACTAAGGATATGTTTCTCGTTTATGGAGGTGACGAAGAGCTCGTCGTAAAGGGTTACATCGATGCTAGCTTCGACACAGATCTGGATGACTCGAAGTCACAAACCGGATACGTGTATATTTTGAATGGTGGATCAGTCAGCTGGTGCAGTTGCAAGCAGAGCGTCGTGGCGCATTCAACATGTGAAGCGGAGTACATAGCTGCTTGCGAAGCAGCACAAGAAGGAGTCTAGATGAAGGAGTTCATCACCAACCTAGGAGTCATTCCAAGCGCGTCAAGCCCGATGACTCTCTTCTGTGACAACACTGGTGCTATTGCCATTACCAAGGAGCCCAGGTTTCACAAGAAGACCAAACACATCAAGCGCCGTTTCAACTCCATCCGGAATTATGTTCAAGATGGAGACATAGATATTTGTAAAGTGCATACGGATCTGAATGTCGCAGACCCGTTGACTAAACCTCTTCCACGGGAAAAACATGATCAACACCAGAACTCTATGGGTGTTCGATGCATCACAATGTAACTAGATTATTGACTCTAGTGCAAGTGGGAGACTGTTGGAAATATGCCCTAGAGGCAATAATAAAAGTATTATTATTATATTTCCTTGTTCATGATAATTGTCTGTTATTCATGCTTGAATTGTATTGTATGGAAACAGCGATACATGTGTGAATATATAGACCACAATGAGTCCCTGGTAAGCCTCTAGTTACTAGCTCGTTGATCAACAGATGGTCATGTTTCCTGACCATGGACATAGGATGTTAGTGATAACAGGATCGCATCATTAGGAGAATGATGTGATGGACAAGACCCGATTCTGAGCCTAGCACGAGATCGTATAGTTCGTAATGCATAAACTTTTCGGTGTCAAGTATTTGTTCCTTAGACCATGAGGTTGTGCAACTCCCGGATGCCGTAGGAATACTTTGGGTGTGCCAAACGTCACAACGTAACTGGGTGGCTATAAAGGTACGCATCGGGTATCTCCGAAAGTGTCTGTTGAGTTGGTATGAACCAAGACTGGGATATTGTCACTCCGTATGACGGAGAGGTACCTCTGGGCCCTCTCGGTAAGACATCATCATAATGAGCTCAAGGTGACTAAGGAGTTAGTCATGGGATGATGGATTATGGAACGAGTAAATAGACTTGCCATGACGAGATTGAACAAGGTATCGGGCATACCGACGATCGAATCTCGGGCAAGTACCGTACCGATGGACAAAGGGAATAACATACGAGATTGAGTGAATCCTTGACACAGTGGTTCATCCGATGAAGATCATCGAGGAACACGTGGGAACCAACATGGGTATCCAGATCCCGCTGTTGGTTATTGACCGGAGAGTCGTCTCGGTCATGTCTACGTGTCTCCCGAACCCGTAGGGTCTACACACTTAAGGTTTGGTGACGCTAGGGTTGTAGAGATACATGCACATGGAAACCTGAATGTTGTTCGGAGTCCCGGATGAGATCCCGGACGTCACGAGGAGTTCCGGAATGGTCCGGAGGTAAAGAATGATATATAGGAAGTCCAGTTTCGGCCATCGGGTGAACTCCGGGGGTCACCGGGAGTGTCCCGGGACCACCGGAGGGGTCCCGGGGGTCCACCGGGTGGGGCCACCCATCCCGGCGGGGCCCCTAGGCCGCAAGGGGAAGGGGGCCATCCCCTGGTGGGCTGGCGCACCCATATGGGCCCCCCTCCATCCGCCTAGGGTTGAAACCCTAGGGGGAGGGGGCGCCCCCTATGCCTTGGGGGGCAAGATTCCCCCTTGGCCGCCGCCCCCTGGAGTTTAGATCTCCCAGGGCCGGCGCCCCCCCCCCCTGGCCCCTATATATAGTGGGGGGGAGAGGGCAGCCGCACCCCAAGCTTCTGGCGCCTCTCCCCCCTCCCGTCACACTTCCTACTCCTCCGCAGGGCGCCGGCGAAGCCCTGCAGGATTTCCTGCTGCATCCACCACCACGCCATCGTGCTGCTGGATCTCCGATGACCTCTCCTCCCCCCTTGCTGGATCAAGAAGGAGGTGACGTTGCTGTACCGTACGTGTGTTGAACGCGGAGGTGCCGTCCGTTCGGCGCTAGGATCATCAGTGACGAAGAACGCGAAGAGTACGACTACTCCATCCACGTTCCTTCGAACGCTTCCGCACGCAATCTACAAAAGGGTATGTAGATGGACTCCAGTAAGCTCGTTGCTAGATGACTCCTTAGATTGATCTTGGTGAAAGCGTAGAATTTTTTTGAATTTTGCTACGTTCCCCAACATAAGCATCAACTTATTGCTACTTCTCGAGCTTGCGTTGTATTCCCTCGAAGAGGAAAGGGAGATGCAGCACAGTAGCGTAAGTATTTCCCTCAGTTAGAACAAAGGTATCAATCTAGTAGGAGACCACGCGCGAGTCCCTCGCACCTGCACAAACAAATAAGAACTTCATAGCCAACGCGATAAGGGGTTGTCAATCCCTTTACGGTCACTTACGAAAGTGAGATCTGATAGAGATGATAGTTTATATTTTTGGTATTTTTGTTTATGAGAACAGAAAATAAAAGCGATAAAAGTAAAGTAGATGTAGATTGATATGTTGAGAATAGACCCAGGGGCCATAGTGTTCTCTAGTGGCTTCTCTCATGATAGCGATATTCTACGGTGGGTAAACAAATTACTGTTGAGCAATTGATAGAAAAGTGAATAATTATGAGACTATCTAGGCATGATCATTGTATATAGGCATCACATCCGAGACAAGTAGACCGAAATGATTCTGCATCTACTACTATTACTCCACACATCGACCGCTATCCAGCATGTATCTAGTGTATTGAGTTCATAAGAACAGAGTAACGCTTTAAGCAAGATGACATGATGTAGAGGGATAAACTCAAGCAATATGATATAAACCCCATCTTTTTATCCTCGATGGCAACAATACAATACGTGCCTTGCTGCCCCTACTGTCACTGGGAAAGGACACCGCAAGATTGAACCCAAAGCCAAGCACTTCTCCCATTGCAAGAACTATAGATCTAGTAGGCCAAACCAAACCAATAATTCGAAGAGACTTGCAAGGATATTATGAGCACACATAAAGAGTTCAGAAAGGAACCAAATATTTCTCATAGATAATCTGGATCATAAACTCAAAATTCATCGGATCTCGACAAACACACTGCGAAAAGAGATTACATCGAATAGATCTCCTCGAAGACCGAGGAGAACTTTGTATTGAGATCCAGAGAGAGAGAAGAAGCCATCTAGATACTAGCTATGGACCCGAAGGTCTGTGGTAAACTACTCACAACTCATGGTGAGGGCGATGATGATGGTGAATAAGAACTCCGTGATGGATCCCCCTCCGGTGGAGCTCCGGAACAGGCTCTAAGATGGGATCTCACGGGAACAGAAGGTTACGGCAGTGCAATTAGGGTTTTCTCTCTGTTGCTGATGGTTTCGGGTACGTAGACTTATATAGGAGGAAGGAGGACACCGGGGGAGTCACGGGGGCCCCACGAGGCAGGGGGCGTGCCCCCCACCCTCGTGGGCTCCTCGTGGCTCTTATGACGTGGTTCTCAAGTTCTCCGAGCGTGATTTTCTCCAAAAATATCTCTTGCGAAGGTTTCATTCCATTTGGACTCCGTTTGATATTCTTTTTCTGCAAAACCCTGAAACAGGAAAAAAACAGCAATCTGGACTGGGCCTTTGGGTTAGTAGGTTAGTCCCAAAAAATGATATAAAAGTGTAAGATAAAGCCCATTAAACATCCAAGACTTCATAAATAATAGCATGGAATAATAAAAAAATATAGATACATTGGAGACGTATCAAGCATCCCCAAGCTTAATTCCTGCTCGTCCTCGAGTAGGTAAATGATAAAGAAAGAATTTTTGATGTGGATTGCTAACCAACATAGTTATTCAATGTAATTCTCTTAATTGTGGCATGAATGTTCAGATCTGAAAGATTCAAGATAAAAGTCTATATTGACATAAGAAATAATAATACGTCAAGCATACTAACAAAGCAATCATGTCTTCTCATAATACTAGGGCTAAAGAAAGTTATACCTACAAAATCATATAGTCTGGCTATGCTCCCTCTTCATCACACAAAATATTCATATCATGCACAACCCCGATTTCAGCCAAGCACTTGTTTTCATACTCTATTCTTTCAAACCTTTCAACTTTCACGCAATACATGAGCGTGAGCCATGGACATAGCACTATGGGTGGAATAGAGGTGGTTGTGGAGAAGACAAAAAGGAGGGAGATAGTCTCACATCAACTAGGCGTATCAACGGGCTATGGAGATGCCCATTAATAGATATCAATGTGAGTGAGTAGGGATTGCCATGCAACGGATGCACTAGAGCTAAAAATGTATGAAAGCTCAACAAAAGAAACTAGTGGGTGTGCATCCAACTTGCTTGCTCACGAAGACCTAGGGCGTTTGAGGAAGCCCATCGTTGGAATATACAAGCCAAGTTCTATAACGAAAATTCCCACTAGTATATAAAAATGACTAAGCATGAGACTCTCTATAATGAAGAACATGGTGCTACTTTGAAGCACAAGTGTGGAAAAAAAGTTAGTAGCAATTGTCCCTTTTTTTCTTTTTTTTTTCCTTTTTTTCTTTTTCTCGGCCTTTCTTTTTTCTTTGGCCTTTTTTTTCTTTTTTTGTGGAGGGGCTTTATTGATTTAGCCTTTCCTCCCATGGGACAATGCTCTAATAATGATGAGCATCACACTTTCATTACAACTCGATATTACAACTCGATACTAGAACAAAGTATGACTCTATATGAATGCCTCCGGCGGTGTACCGGTATGTGCAATGAAACAAGAGTGACATGTATGAAAAATTATGCATGGTGGCTTTGCCACAAATACGATGTCAACTACATGATCATGCAATGGCAATATGACAATATGAAGCGTGTCATATGAACGGAACGGTGGAAAGTTGCATGGCAATATATCTCAGAATGGCTATGGAAATGCCATGATAGGTAGGTATGGTGGATGTTTTGAGGAATAATATGGTGGCTGTTTTGAGGAAGGATATATAGTGGGTTTACGGTACCGGCAAAACTTGCGCGGTACAAGAGAGGCTAGCAATGGTGGAAGGGTGAGAGTGCGTATAATCCATGGACTCAACATTAGTCATAAGAACTCATATACTTATTGCAAAAATTTACGAGTCATCAAAACAAAGCAATCAACGCATGCTCCTAGGGGGGAGGTTGGTAGGAGTTAACCATCACGCGCCCCGACCTCCACACAAAGGTTGGCACTTTACAAATACCTCATGCTCTAACTTCGTCACATAGCGGTTCACCATACGTGCATGCTACGGGAATCACTAACTTTAACACAAGTATTTCTCAATTTCATAATAACTCCACTAGCATGACTCTACTATCACTATCCTCATATCTCAAAACAATTATCAAGCATCCAACATCTCATTCTATTCAATGCACTTAGTGTGATTTTTTTACTACATTGACATTGGATGTCTATCATGTGAAGACTATTTTCTTTAGCCTAAACACATTACCATGCTGTTTTAATAGACTCTCAAATAGATATAAGTGAAGCATGAGAGTTCAACGATTTCTACAAAATATAACCACCACCGTGCTCTAAAAGATATAAGTGAAGCACTAGAGCAAAAACTATTCAACTCAAAAGATATATGTGAAGTACATAGAGTGTTCTAACAATTCCTAGGCCATATTTAACTCTCTCAAATAGGTGTGTCCAGCAATGATGATTGTGACAAACTAACAAGCAAAGACTCAAATTATACAAGACGCTCCAAGCAAAACACATATCATGTGGTGAATAAAAATATAGCTCCAAGTATAGTTACCGATGGATGAAGACAAAAGAGGGGATGCCTTCCCGGGGCATCCCCAAGCTTAGGCTTTTGATTATCCTTGAATTTTACTTGGGGTGCCATGGGCATACCCAAGCTTAGGCCTTTTCTACTCTTTGTTCCATAGTCCATCAAAGCAATACTCAAAACTTGAAAACTTCACAACACAAAACTTAGACAAAAATTCTCATGAGCTCCGTTAGTATAAGAAAGCAAACCACTACTCAAAGGTACTGCAATGAATTCATTCATTGTTTATATTGGTGTTAAACCTACTGTATTACAACTTCTCTATGCTTCATACCTCCAAATATTACTCATAGATGCATTGAAATAAGCAAACAACACACGAAAAACAGAATCTGTCAAAAACAGAATAGTCTGTAGTAATCTGCAGGTTTCGCATACTTCTGTAACTCCAAAAAATTCAAACTAAATTGGTAAATGTGAGGAATTTGTCTATTAATCATCTGAAAAAAGAATCAACTAAATAGCACGCTCCAGTAAAATCTGACGACCATTCTAGTGAGCGCTAACGATTCTGTTTTTCACAGCAAGATCATATAAACTTCACACACATCTTCCCAAAGGTTCTACTTGGCACAAACACTAAACAAAGCATGAGACCACATCTAAACAGATACTAGATGCCATATTTATTCCCTAACAGCAACAAAAAACAAAAACAAAATATAAAATTGGGTTGCCTCCCAACAAGCGCTATCGTTTTACGCCCCTAGCTAGGCACGATACAAGATAAATCTAGGTATTGCCATATTTGGAAGGCAATCCATAAGTGGCTCTCATGATAGATTCATATGGTAATTTGATTTTCTTTCTAGAAAAGTGTTCCATGCATTTCCTTAACGAAAATTGGAATCTAATATTTCCTTCCTTCATATCAATAATTGCACCAATCGTTCTAAGGAAAGGTCTACCAAGAATAATAGGGCATGAAGGATTGCAATCTATATCAAGAACAATGAAATCTACGGGCACATAATTCTTATTGGCAACAATAAGATCATTAATTCTTCCCATAGGTTTCTTAATAGTGGAATCCACAAGATGCAAATTTAAAGAACAATCATCAAGTTCATGGAACCCTAGCAAATCACACAAAGTTTTTGGGATAGTGGAGACACTTGCACCCAAATCACACAAAGCATAGCATTCATGATCTTTTATTTTTATTTTGATAGTAGGTTCCCACTCATCTCAAAGCTTTCTAGGGATAGAAACTTCTAACTCAAGTTTTTCTTCATAAGATTGCATCAAAGCATCAACTATGTGTTTGGTGAAAGCTTTATTTTGACTATAAACATGCGGAGAATTTAGTACGGATTGCAACAAGGAAATACAATCAATCAAAGAGCAATTATCATAATTGAATCCCTTGAAATCCAAAGTAGTGGGTTCATCACTATGCAAAGTTTTAATCTCTTCACTCCCACTTTTAGCAATTTTAGCATCAAGATCTAAAAACTCCGAATCATTGGGACACCTTAAAGCAGAATCATCTCCAATCCTATCTTCATCAAAATTTATACTAGAAAACAAGGATCTAATAGGAGACACATCAATAACTTTCAAATCTTCATCTTTATTTTCATGATAACTAGAAGAACACGCTTTAATATAATCCTCTCTTTTAGCACACATCCTAGCGGTTCTTTCTTTGCATTCATCAATGGAAATTCTCATGGCTTTGAGAGACTCATTGATATCATGCTTAGGTGGGATAGATCTAAGTTTCAAAGAATCAACATCAAGGGTAATTCTATCCACACTTCTAGCCAATTCATCAACCTTAAGAAATTTCTCTTCAAGCATAGCATTGAAATTCTTTTGCGAGATCACAAACTCCTTAACACTAGTTTCAAATTCGGAAGGCATCTTTCCATAAGAGTTGTTGTAGGAATTACCATAATTATTAGAGGAATTACTAGGAAAAGGCCTAGGATTAAAATTACCTCTATAAGCATTGTTACCAAAATTATTCCTACCAACAAAATTCACATCCAAAGATTCATTGTTATTTTCAATCAAAGTGGACAAAGGCATATCATTAGGATCAAAAGAAGCACTCTTAGCAGCAAACAATTTCATAAGTTCATCCATCTTTCCACTCAAAACACTAATTTCTTCGATAGCATGCACTTTTTTACTAGTAGATCTTTCGGTGTGCCATTGAGAATAATTAACCATAATATTATCTAGGAGTTTGGTAGCTTCTCCTAAGGTAGTTTCCATGAAAGTGCCTCCTGCGGCCGAATCTAAAAGATTTCTAGAAGCAAAATTCAAGCCAGCATAAAAGTTCTGAATAATCATCCATAGATTCAAACCATGTGTAGGGCAATTACGTATCATTAATTTCATTCTCTCCCAAGCTTGTGCAACATGCTCATGATCTAGTTGCTTAAAATTAATAATATCGTTTGTAAGAGAGATGATATTAGCAGGAGGGAAGTACTTAGAGATAAAAGCATCTTTGCACTTATTCCACGAATCAATACTATTTCTAGGCAAAGAGGAAAACCAAGTTTTAGCACGATCTCTAAGTGAAAACAGAAATAACTTCAATTAAACAATATCGTTATCCGTATCCCTTTTCTTTTGCATATCACACAAATCAACAAAGTTGTTTAGATGGGTAGCGACATCTTCACTAGGAAGGCCGGAGAATGTATTTTTCATGACAAGATTCAACAAAGCAGCATTGATCTCACAAAATTCAGCATCGGTAATAGGAGCAATCGGAGTGCTAATAAAATCATTATTGTTGGTATTGGAGAAGTCACACAATTTGGTATTGTTCTGAGCCATAGTGACAAGCAAGCAATCCAACACACACAAGCAAACAAGAAGCAAGCGAACGATAAACACACGGCAGAAGAAGGGCAAATAAAATGGCAAGGGTGAAGTGGGGGAGAGGAAAACGAGAGGCAAAAAAATGCAATGCGAAGGATAAGGGTTTGTGATAGGTACTTGGTATATGACTTTTGCGTAAGCCTCCCCGGCAACGGCGCCATAAATTCTTCTTGCTACTTCTCGAGCTTGCGTTGTATTCTCTCAAAGAGGAAAGGGAGATGCAGCATAGTAGCGTAAGTATTTCCCTCAGTTTTTGAGAACCAAGGTATCAATCCAGTAGGAGACCACGCGCGAGTCCCTCGCACCTGCACAAACAAATAAGAACTTCGCAGCCAATGCGATAAGGGGTTGTCAATCCCTTTACGGTCACTTACGAAAGTGAGATCTGATAGAGATGATAGTTTATATTTTTGGTATTTTTGTTTATGAGAATAGAAAATAAAAGCGATAAAAGTAAAGTAGATGTAGATTGATATGTTGAGAATAGACCCGGGGGCCATAGTGTTCTCTAGTGGCTTCTCTCATGATAGCGATATTCTACGGCGGGTAAACAAATTACTGTCGAGCAATTGATAGAAAAGCGAATAATTATGAGACTATCTAGGCATGATCATTGTATATAGGCATCACGTCCAAGACAAGTAGACCGAAACGATTCTGCATCTACTACTACTACTCCACACATCGACCGCTATCCAGCATGCATCTAGTGTATTGAGTTCATAAGAACAGAGTAACGCCTTAAGCAAGATGACATGATGTAGAGGGATAAACTCAAGCAATATGATATAAACCCCATCTTTTTATCCTCGATGGCAACAATACAATACGTGCCTTGCTGCCCCTACTGTCACTGGGAAAGGACACCGCAAGATTGAACCAAAAGCCAAGCACTTCTCCCATTGCAAGAACTATAGATCTAGTAGGCCAAACCAAACCAATAATTCGAAGAGACTTGCAAGGATATTATGAGCACACATAAAGAGTTCAGTAAAGAACCAAATATTTCTCATAGATAATCTTGATCATAAACTCACAATTCATCGGATCTCGACAAACACACCGCAAAAAGAGATCACATCGAATAGATCTCCTCGAAGACCAAGGATAACTTTGTATTGAGATCCAGAGAGAGAGAAGAAGCCATCTAGATACTAGATATGTACCCGAAGGTCTGTGGTAAACTACTCACAACTCATGGTGAGGGTGATGATGATGAAGAAGAAGAACTCCATGATGGATCCCCCTCCGGTGGAGCTCCGGAACAGGCTCCAAGATGGGATCTCACGGGAACAGAAGGTTACGATGGTGGAATTAGGGTTTTCTCTCTGTTGCTGATGGTTTCGGGGTACGTAGACTTATATAGGAGGAAGGAGGACACCGGGGGAGTCATGGGGGCCCCACGAGGCAGGGGGCGTGCCCCCCACCCTTGTGGGCCCCTCGTGGCTCTTCTGACGTGGTTCTCAAGTTCTCCGAGCGTGATTTTCTCCAAAAATATCTCTTGCGAAGGTTTCATTCCTTTTGGACTCCGTTTGATATTCTTTTTCTGCAAAACCCTGAAACAGACAAAAAAACAGCAATCTGGACTGGGCCTTTGGGTTAGTAGGTTAGTCCCAAAAATGATATAAAAGTGTAAGATAAAGCCCATCAAACATCCAACACTTCATAAATAATAGCATGGAACAATAAAAAATTATAGATACGTTGGAGACGTATCACTTATAAACCCGGAGATTATCAAAGGTTTCCTTCAAGTCATCTATCAACGTTTCCTCCTTTTTGGATTTTACCACAATATCATCCACATATGCATGAAGATTACGCCCAATCTGTTTATGGAGACAATTCTGCACGCAGCGCTGATTAGTTGCCTGGGCACTGTTGAGCCCAAAAGGCATAGATACATGGCAGAAGGCTCCAAAGGGTGTTATGAAAGTTGTCTTCTCATGGTCCTTAACTGCCATCTTGATCTGATGATAGCCGGAATATGCATCTAGAAAACTCAAACGCTCACATCCCGCCATAGCATCAATGATTTGATCAATGCGAGGGAGCGCAAAGGGATCAGCTCGACAAGCCTTATTCAAATATGTGTAGTGCACACACATACGCCAAGTGCCATTCTTCTTGAGTACTAGCACCGGATTAGCCAACCACTCAGGATGAAATACCTCAACGATACACCCAGCCGCCAAGAGCCTGGCTACCTCTTCACCAATGGCCTTGCGTCTTTCTTCATTAAAGCGACAGAGAAACTGTTTAACCGGTTTAAACTTGGGATCAACATTAAGAGTGTGCTCAGCGAGTCCTCTCGGTACACCTGGCATGTCAGAAGGTTTCCATGCAAAGATGTCCCGGTTCTCACGGATGAACTCGATGAGCACGCTTTCCTATTTTGGATCTAGGTTAGCATTGATGCTAAACTGCTTGGATGAATCGCCAGGAACAAAATCAACTAGCTTGGTCTCATCGGCTGATTTAAACTTCAAGGTCGGATCATGCTCTGTAGTTGGCTTCTTCAAAGGGGACATATCTGACGGATCAACATTGTCTTTGTAAAACTTCAGCTCCTCCGTTGCACAAACCGACTCAGCATAGGCTGCTTCACCTTCTTCACATTCCAAAGCAATCTTATGGCTCCCATGCACTGTGATGATCCCCTTGTGACCCGGCATTTTGAGCTACACATAAACATAATAGGGCCTTGCCATGAACTTAGCATAAATCGGCCGTCCAAACAAGGCATGATACGGGCTCTTGATTTTTACCACTTCAAAGGTCAAAGTCTTTGATCTTGAATCATGCTCATCCCCAAAGGTAACCTCCAGATCTATTTTACCAACCGGATACGCCGATTTACCCGGTACCACACCATGGAAAACAGTGTTCGACGGTCTGAGTTTTTTATCTGTTAATCCCATGCGACAGAAAGTCTCATAATAAAGGATGTTGATGCTGCTCCCTCCGTCCATGAGCACCTTGGTGAACTTATACCCCCCTACCTGAGGTTCCACCACCAGAGCAAGCTGACCCGGATTATCAACCCGGGGCGGATGATCCTCACGACTCCACACAATAGGCTGCTCCGACCAGTGCAAATAACGAAGCACCGCCGGTTCAACGGTGTTCACCGCCCTTTTATAAACCTTCTGATCCTGCTTACACAGGCTAGTAGTGAAGACATGATATTGCCCACTATTCAACTGCTTCGGGTTGCTCTGATAACCTGACTATTGCTGCTGATGATTCCCTTGATGATTATAACCTCCTTGGCCGCCCTGATTGTTGTGTCCACTCTGATTGCCTTGGAATCCTGAACCAGAACCACCATCATTGTAACCCAGCCCATGAGAACTAGGGCCTGAACCACCGGGTGGTCCATGATCATATTGAAAACGATCTGAATTTTTGAACTCCCGCATAATGAAGCAATCCTTCCAGAGGTGTGTGGCTGGTCTTTCCTTTGTCCTGTGCCTAGGGCAAGACAGATTCATCTGGCGCTCAAGATTGATATTTGATCCTCCGCTCCGCGGGGACGGTCTACCTTTACGGCGCTGACCATCATTTTGCGTACTAGTGTTAGCCACAAAATCTGAATTATTATCCGCTTTACGCTTACCGCTGTATCCATGGCTCGCCGGATTAGGCTACGGCGCTTTACCATTCTTCTTTCCCTTTCCTGACTTTTCATCGTCAGACTCTGGATCCTTGGTACTATCAGAATCGGTGTACTTCACCAAAGCTGCCATAAGCGTCCCCATGTCATCACAGTGACGTTTAAGCCGTCCCAACTTATGCTTCAGAGGCGTAAACCGGCAATTGCCTTACAATGTTAAGACTGTCGTGTCAAGGTTGATGGCGGTCTGATGAATGTAGGATCTCTGAAACCCGGCGCACCCAATGACTCGGAGATTCATTCTCTCCTTGGACACAGGCAGCTAAGTCCACAATTGACATGGGTTGCTTGCATGTGTCTTTGAAATTTTGGATAAACTGGCGCCTTAACTCAGCCCATGACCCGATGGAATTAGCTGGCAAACTTTTCAACCAAGTACGAGTCGTTCCTTCCAACATCATGGTGAAGTACTTAGCACATGCCGCATCGTCCACATTCAGCATCTCCATCGCCATCTCATAGCTTTCAACCCATGCCTCGGGGGATAAATCAACAGTATAATTGGGCACCTTCCGTGGTCCTTTGAAATCCTTAGGCAGCCGCACGTTACGTAAAGAGGGGATGAGACACGACACTCCCAAAGAGCTAGAAGTAACTCCTGGTTCTACTGAGGTATTTGGACGAACCGGGGTAAGCTGACGGGTTGTCTATTGCGCCGCTAACTCGGCCTCCCAACGCTGTCTACCCTGATCCACCACATCTTGGGCATTTGCGCCACCACCTGCCGGGTTATCTCCTGGAGGCGGGTTACGGTTCCGCGCGCTGCTTGACACGGCCGGTTCATCGATGTGCCTACGGTAGCTCCGGCTTGGGCAAGGGGTGGATTGAACCCTCTCGCGGCTGTAGGAATAAGCCTGCTACTGAGTTAAAGCTGTCTGAAGGAACTCCCTAGCCCGTCGTGTCTCCACCGCTACGGGGGACTCTCCTTCGACAGGAAGGGTTGCCAATCTTGAAGCGGTTGCGACAATGTTATCCAAGGGGTTGGAGTAATGACCCAGAGGCGTCGGTATACGTTGTGATGGAATGATCTGACGAGGCAGATCCATTACGGGTGGCTGAACCGATGTCCCTGCACCAGGTGTGTCCGCCCAGTTTATCACTGGTTGATTGCTGGCTCCTACTCCAGGCGTGCTAAAAAGATTCCTTGCCTCATAAACCGGAGGCACACGAGACTGGTGCCTTCTCTGCATTACCTCAATTGACGCGTTCTGATCCAACATGAGCCGATAAGCCTGAGCATCCAACTCGGCCTGCTTAGCAGCCATCCTGGCATTTTCAGCTGCCAGATCCGCTTTGGCTTGATCTATCTGACCTTTTACTTTAGTAATTTCTGCGTCATGCTGTTCCTTATCTGCCTGGCTAACCTCCGCCATTAACAACGCTGTCAAAGTGTCGAACAAACCGGACAGGACTTGAGCCGATGGCTGCGCAGGGCCTCCTGCTCCTGCTACTGCTACCGCCGCTAACCCGGATGTTAGCGCTGCCGCGGTCGAAGAGTGTTGCACAGACTGTGATCCGGCCATGAAGACTGCAACCCGGCTCGGCGGATCGAGAGAGTCCGGAATACTGTCACCGTCGGAACAGCCCCCAGACCAGCCATCTTGTAGTAGGTATAAAAACTCTGTCTCTCCGGTAGATGACTTGTCGCCGGAATAAACAACGGTCTCACCACCAGATTCCAATCTATTCTCAACTTCCGCTCCATGGACAACTCCCACGAAGACACGCTTCATGGCGGGCCGAACCCGGGCAGGTCTCGCACACTGAGCCGACTCGATGATGTTGGTGCAGATGTTCGGCTCACGGCCCGGTTCACCGATCTTGCCGATGAAGACATGGATGCCGCCGAAGGGGACTCGGTACCCGTACTCGATTGAATCGGCCTCAGGGCCCCAGCTTGCGTCGTCGATGTAGATCTTGCCGCGATGACTCTTAGTCATCCGGCCCACTGCATAGCCCTTGAGCCCTTCAAAGCTGCCCTCTAAGAACTCGAAACCATCATGCGATAGCCCCACGGTGGGCGCCAACTGTCATGGTTTTGTCACGACAGATGTCCTAGCATAAGGACTTAGTCGTGGAGCCATCACTACGGGTTAGCTTAAAGAGGTTAACGCGGACAAAGGACGCAATGGATTTTTATACAAGTTCGACCCCTTACGATGAAGGTAAAAGCCTACGTCTAGTTGTTGTGGTATTGCTAGGGTTTCGATGACCAGGGAGCGAATCCGCTTTGCCTGTGTCTCGAGTTGTTGTTTTCTGTCTCCGAACCGCCGCCGGGTTGTCCCTTTATATACACGGGATAACGCCTGACCGACTTACAGAATCCCGAGGCCGGCTCATAAACGTGCCCGGCTCGGTCTCTACTTTACCTATCTTACAATACAAGTTACACACCGCATGGAAGTTTATGTCTATGGGCCCCAATACCCTTTGGGCCCTAGGCCTTTTTATTCTTCTATGAGAACACGCCATATTCTATGTCTTGATGGGCTTCAATAGGCGTAATTCGCCATAGGCATAAACCGGCCCCTCCTGGGCGGTTTATACCTAATAGTAACATCCCTCACACCTACTAACCCAAGGCCCAGTGCAAATTGCTATTTTTTTTGCCTATTTCAGTGTTTCGCAGAAAATGAATATCAAACGGAGTCCAAACGGAATGAAACCTTCGAGAGAGTTATTTTTGGAACCGTATCTACACAGAAGACTTGGAGTACACGCGAGGGAACGAAAGAGGTGGCCACGAGGGCAGGGGTGCGCCCAGGGGGCAGGCGCGCCCCCCACCCTCGTGGGCCCCCTTTGGCTCCCCCGGTGCCCCTCTTCCTCCTATATATATCCTCGTACCCTGAAAACATCGAGGCAACAGAAAAAACCCTAATTCCACTGCCGCAACCTTCTGTTCCCGTGAGATCTCATCTTGGGGCCTGTTCCGGAGCTCCGCCGGAGGGGGGGGGGTCGATCACGGAGTGCTTCTACATCAACACCATAGCCTCACCGATGAGTTGTGAGTAGTTTACCACAGACCTTCGGGTCCATAGTTATTAGCTATATGGCTTCTTCTCTCTCTTTGGATCTCAATACAAAGTTCTCCTCGATCTTCGAGGAGATCTATTCGATGTAATCTTTTTGCGGTGTGTTTGTCGAGATCTGATGAATTGTGGGTTTATGATCAAGATTATCTATGAACAATATTGGATTCTTTTCTGAAATCTTTTATGTATGATTATAATATCCTTGCAAGCCTCTTCGAATTATTGGTTTGGTTTGGCCTACTAGATCTATAGTTCTTGCAATGGGAGAAGTGCTTGGCTTTGTGTTCAATCTTGCGGTGTCCTTTCCCAGTGACAGTAGGGGCAGCAAGGCACGTATTGTATTGTTGCCATCGAGGATAAAAAGAGGGGGTTTATATCATATTGCTTGAGTTTATCCCTCTACATCATGTCATCTTGCTTAAGGCGTTACTCTGTGTTATGAACTTAATACTCTAGATGCATGCTGGATAGTGGTCGATGTGTGGAGTAATAGTAGTAGATGCAGAATGGTTTCGGTCTACTTGTTACGGACGTGATGCCTATTTATAATGATCATGCCTAGATATTCTCATAACTATGCGCCTTTCTATCAATTGCTCGACAGTAATTTGTTTACCCACCGTAGAATTCTGCTATCATGAGAGAAGCCACTAGTGAAACCTATGGCTCTCGGGTCTATCTTTATCATATTACTTTCCCGTCAACTAGCTAATTTCTGTTGCCGTTGCTTATTTGCTTTGTTTACTTTCTGTTCTTATACCAAAAATACCAAAAATATTATCCTATCCTATCTACCAGATCTCACTCTTGTAAGTGACCGTGAAGGGATTGAGAACCCCTTATCGCGTTGGCTGTGAGGTTCTTATTTGTTTGTGCAGGTGCGAGGGACTCGCGCGTGGTCTCCTACTGGATTGATATCTTGGTTCTCAAAAATTGAGGGAAATACTTACGCTATTGTGCTGCATCACCCTTTCCTCTTCGAGGGAATACAACGCAAGCTCGAGAAGTAGCAGGAAGCAGCAAATGAAGGAGTCTGGATGAAGGAGTTCATATTCGATCTAGGTTTAATACCTAATGCATCGGGTCCAATGAAATTTTTATGTGACAACACTGGAGCAATTGCCTTGGCGAAGAAATCCATGTTTCACAAGAGAACTAAGCATATCAAGAGACGCTTCAACTCTATCCGCGATCAAGTCAAGGAGGAAGACAGAGATTTGTAAAATACATGCGGATCTGAATGTAGTAGACACGTTGACTAAGCCTTTTCCACGAGCAAAACATGATCAACACCAAGACTCCATGGGTGTTAGAATCATTACTATATAATCTAGATTATTGACTCTAGTGCAAGTGCGAGTCTGAAGGAAATATGCCCTAGAGGCAATAATAAAGTTGTTATTTATATTTCCTTATATATCATGATAAATGTCTTTTATTCATGCTAGAATTGCATTAACCGGAAACTTGATACATGTGTGGATACATAGACAAAACACAGTGTCCCTAGTAAGCCCCCACTAGACTAGCTCATTAACCAAAGATGGTTGAGTTTCCTAAGCATAGACATGTGTTGTCATTTGATTAACGGATCACATCATTAGAAGAATGATGTGATCAACAAGACCCATTCGTTAGCTTAGCATATTGATCATTCAGTTTTACTGATATTGCTTTCTTCATGTGTCGGTGCAACAAACCCTGGGTCTATTGCCCAGACTGTGCACACGCGCAGAAACAAGATTGAAGCACCAGCCCAAGTCAGAATATAAGAAACCAAGAGATTCAGAGTACCAGCTCAGATCAGAGAGACCAAGGCCGAGCTGGAGAAGCAAGACATCACCAAGAAAAGGGCCTCCCTTGCCGGGCAGGCGAGCCCGGCAAGGGGCGAAGCCACCCCCGGAAGCAGATAACAAAAACACCCCGGCAATCACTCAAGCACGGCCCACGTCGTCAATCAATGCGGTGTCAAGCCGCGAGATGATTAAGTGGCCACAATTAGCCACATGGCAGCCTTTCCCTACAAGAAGAACCCGCCGGTGACACCCGTCCTCGACGTGTCGAGAAGACAGGCGCGGAGCTGTAACAAGATAGCCCAGCAAGCCTTGCCGGGCAACCAGTGATGTGTCACTAAGCGGTGCATTTAATGCATCTTGTCAGCCCGCAGAGTTAGGTATGATAGCACTGTTTACTATCATATTTGTGCATAATGACTACTTTGCCACTGTGGTCACCCCTTGATCTATAAAAGGAGGCCCATGACAATCGTAGAAAGGGTTGGAAAATAGATGAACCCACACGAGGTACGCGCGTAGTCGCTGCTGCCCTAAGGCAACCCTTGCCGAGCGAGTGTACTACGCTCCACCACCTCCATTCCACCATCAATCCACCAAAGCAGGAATAGGGTTTTATGCCTCGCGGCGGCCCGTACCTGGGTAAATTGCTTGTGTGCTCCCCGCCGCGCTGTCGCGCGCTGGTCTGCTCTTTGTGCAATGCGACCTTCCCCTGCCGAACCAGCAAGGGGCCTCCTGGTCCCATAGGTGGCCGCGGATATCCCGCGACATCTTTGGCGCGCCAGGTAGGGGGCTCGCTTGTGCGAACCTGGAAGCATGCGCAACGCGTCAGCTTCGTCACCGTCTTCATCTTCGACGACGCCGTCAATGATGGCACCCAAGAAGAAATCCGATGCTTCTGCCCATCCATCCACCTCGAAAGCTCCGCCACCCGCAGCCTCTAATGCCGCGGGGGGACGCGGATGTGAGCGGAGACGTGAACGCTGCTGGGGACGTGGTTGGGGCAAGTGGCGCCATCACCACTTCCCCCGCGGCCGGCACGGGAGTAGGAGATGTCGGAGGAGAACATCATCAGCAGCGCCTCGACGGTCACGCTCCGCAAGGTGTGGGCGAGGGGGTCACTCCGCCCGCACCCCCTCCTCCCACCGACGGGCACAGTCGCAGCAACGACGCTCGGTCCGGGGCAAGCCATCGCCTTCCGGTCGTCCCCGCCACGTGAGCGAACGCGGCGCATGTGCCTCCTCCCGGATGAGCATGTGCGCTCAACGGAGCCGCCGATCCTCGAGCACCACCGCCGCGTAATCCCGCTGCCCAGGTGGTCGTCCCACAGCAGCGTGGGCGCGGCGCCGCGGCTGCCACCGCCGCTGGCACCGTTCAGAGTCAGACGATGGTGCGGTCGACATCATCAACATCTATGCCAATCACAGCCGCGGAGGCTATGGCGCGAGCTCAGCTGCTACTGAGGTTTCCACCAGCAGCCGAACAGATGGATGAATGGCGTGCCACCATCCAAAGCCTGCTTGGTTTCGTCAAGTTGGGGTTCTCTCGATAAGCTGGCCTGCCACGACCTCCCCAAGCAACAGCAACCGCCCGTACCGCTGACCGAACGGAGAGGGCTGTCCCCACGGTGCAGCCTTTCACGGGAGTCGATGCGGGCGCAGCAGAATCAAAAACCCGATGACGTCTCGATAGCCTCTTGTAACCCTCAAGCTAGTCCCGGCTAAAATCGAACCCCGGATAGGCGGCGGGGAGACGCGCGTCTTCACAAATCGACGCCGCGACGACCTCCACCAGACCAACGGGTGGGACAGCCTCTACGCCGAAACGCCTCTTGCTCGGCATCGCGGCCTGTCTTGCTCTCGGACAGGGTTTCGCCGCGTACACCTAGCCATGGCCGCCTCGCTACCACGCCTCTCCCTCCCGCCGACGGCCGCTCTCCCTGCCGTCACCTCCTCCCGCTACCGCCCCGACCTCGCCCCCGTCCCCAACCGCCGCCGCCTCGGCCTCCGTCTCCACCGCTCGCCGGTGGTACCTGCGGCTGCCGCGAGCTCGCCGTCCGTTCCGTCTTCTTCACCGGAACCAGGGTCGGGTATCGGTGATGCCCTCGGTGGCGTCGCCATCTTCTCCGCGGCCACCGGCGAGCCCGTCCTGATCAGGGATCTGTGGGACCAGAACGAGGTAGAGATGCCCACCCTTTTCTCCGATTAGCTTAGTCTTTGTCGTTTGAGGTTCAGGTTTGCAACTCAGAGGTTCTTGTCAGAATAAGGGGCATCCATTTGTTGCTTTGCTTGAACAAATTATAATCCTTCTGTAGGTCGAAACACTAAATCCCATTTAGCTACGAAATCATTTTTTTTTTGAAACGCGGTCCCTTAGGGCCCGATTCATTAAAAAAGTAGAATAGAGTTGCCCGGTTAATTAACGGAAACCCGGGCGAAAACCGTTACAACAAGCCCACAAGAAAGGGCACCCCGGCCGACTTGGCACCAACAAGACCACGCACACCGCCGAGAAGAGGGCACCGTCGAGGCAGCATACATTGTCATCGTCATCACCTCTCCCCGAGCAAGCGACTCCGACTCCGCCGCAGACGGCCTGTCCAGGCCCCTTCGAAAGAACGACACACAACGACCTTATTAGCCAGAGCCAAACAATCGACCGGCGACGTCGAGGACCGGCAGCTCCGATTTTGTTGATACGCTTCACTGAAGAAAGTTGCACGCCTCGCACCGACCTAGCCCAGCACCACCTCCGGAGAGCACCGTCCGCTCAAACCACCCTCATGGAGTCATCGTTGCCGCAGGGGCCCCGCCGCACGCAGCTTCGACTTCTCTGTCACAGTGAGAAACAAGCATAGGCAGACTCGTTGGCGAACCGAACCGCCGACATCAGAAGGACAGGCCGCGACCCAGCTCCACATGCCATCATCGTCGTCGCCACACGCATCGCAGCGCCAACCACTCGCATCACCAGTTGGGCACCAGCCAACCGTGAGCCGTGCACGTCCAGCCCAAGAGAAGGGCGGGGAAGAATCACCGGTCTTCAAAGCAACGCCCTAACGAGGGAAACGCCGTTGAGACGACGTCGTTGCCCGACCAAGATGGGTCTAGGCTTTCGCCCGAAGAACGAGATCCGAGGATGGACCGGGTCGGAGAACTCCACGACGGTGCCTTCAAGAAGGGGAACGACGCCCAAAAGGCGCCGCCACCGCCGGCCGGCCATAGCCGGGCAAAGCTTGCGCTCGGAGAAAACCCGATGAACACCCTTGCGCTACGAAATCATTTGATTACGCTATGAACTGATGCGGTACATAACTAAATTGGGGGAGAAATTCGTTGCTTGTGCAGGGAATGGCTGTCGTCGCGTTGCTAAGGCATTTCGGATGTCCTTGCTGGTAAGAGAGATAGCTCCCCCTCATTCTGTAGATGAATTGCATCACCTGTATATAGTTTGTGCGTGTTGGTTTGATTTCTTTTTCTGAGCTAATCATGAACTCTGCTTGTGACCATGTCCTCTGCAGCTGGGAGTTGGCCTTGACGCTGAAGGCCGCGAAAGAAAGATTTGATTCTGCTGGCGTCAAACTAATTGCTGTTGGTGTTGGCACTCCTGATAAAGCCCGTATTCTTGCCGAGCGTGTATGTAATACACTTCTATTTATAGCTTATCTCGTACCCTCTCAGCATACACTGCAAACTTTGGTGATCATCTGTAATCTTATTCTAGACACACATTTTTTACCATTTGAGATTCAACTTGTTCGAGGGTATTCGCCCACCAATAATTGCAATAGATCATTGCATAATTGCACAATCCTGCTGATGTTTCAATCTAACTTATTCACCTCGTGTGGGACTTGCTAGACAATGGATGTCTTAAACCCCCAATTGTTCATATATGTTGTATTTACTGGTGATATTTGAATATTTTCAGCCCTAAGTAACTTTGTTTAAAATATGTTTAATGCAGTTGCCCTTTCCATTGGATTATCTCTACGCTGATCCTGAGCGCAAGGTACTGCTTCGCATGCTCATGCCTTAATGTACCTACTGGATATTGCTATACTGTATGGGCACATCATATACTGCTCGCATTTACATTATATCTTTTAAACTTGTTAACATCTCCTAGCCATTGGCTGCATTGTACGAAGTCCTAGCAGGATTGATCCCATAGAAATGTGACTATTTTGGACAAAGAGTGTTGGAAATTATCTTATTTTTGGGCCAGCTATCATGAGGATATGTAGTGATAAGTTTTTCTATTGGAAATGGTCCTTGTTGCTACTGTGGTTCTCCTTGATAAGTCTATGTATACATTTTGCTTGTTTCTTCAAACTTACATGCAGCCATGTAGATAGGTAAATGAGAGAGACACATGGATATACAGTATTTAGTACATGAGGATCAATCATCTGAGGATTGGACATTACATAATCAAACAAAACGAATTTTACTTACTCCGTCTCTAAGTGCATGACTTCCATTTACCTTTTTCAGGCTTATGATCTCCTGGGCCTATATTTTGGTGTTGGTCGCACATTCTTCAACCCAGCCAGTGTAAGCATCATTTTGTAGCAGTGATTTTTTATTTGTATAGTTGTTTTATCACGAAAGTTGCATGGACATTTTCCTGAACAAGAACACATTTCTTAAGGTGAAAGTATTTTCTCGGTTTGATTCCCTCAAGGAGGCAACAAAGAACTATACAATCGAAGCCACCCCAGATGATAGGCCAAGTGTCCTGCAACAGGTTAGATCATTTGTCCATAGTCAACTGCTTCTGCAACTACTATCTGAACTTCATTAAAGATTTTACAGAGTCTTCTTGATTGATGGAGCTGCATTTTTGTTTGCTATGTTCGTTAGGGTGGAATGTTCGTGTTCAAAGGGAAAGAACTGTTATATGCGAGGAAGGATGAGGGCACAGGGGATCATGCACCATTAGATGATGTCCTGAACATCTGCTGTAAAGTTCCGGTAGCCTGATGTCGAATCCTACAAACAGGTATGCCAGATATCATGCTTTTATTCCCATCCTAACACACAACAATGCCAGATGAAGTGTTCTCTTTTGGTTGGTGTAAAGAGTACTTTCAGTTTCTTTTATGCAGCGCAGGGTCCGTTCTTAGTTCTTACTGCATAACCTTACTGCGCAGGTGCTTCTCGTAGAGACATCTCATAAGCTTGGTATCAGATGATTTTCGAGATACTGGATCCTGATGTAAGGGTAGCATCCGCCCCATGTACATGTATTAAGATTTTTGACAAACTTTCTAACACCTTATTAATTATAGAAGCTTAGCAGGGTTGGTTTTTGGTAGATATATGTAACTAATTACGAACACTGCACAGTGAGCTAAAATATAGCGATACGTTATCTTCAGCATGTGCATTGGGCTTTATCATTTTAAAGCCGGGTGCTTCTTGGGTCTTTCTTCTAAAAAATTATAGCAATAATGTATAGTACTATTTCTCTTGGAATGCTGCGTATATCCACAAGTGTCCAATTTCTTGTAGAATGGTGCATAATTAACTGCACATCATGCAATTGGACTGTAGTAATATCAGGGAGGCAAATGTTGCACAGGATCTCAAATGGTCAAAACTCCAGTCTCTGACCCACCCACCCCGTGGAGACCAAGGAAGCTGCTTACGAGCCCTCCAGGGAGGGCTAGCACATTTTATTAACATCCCAAACTGTGTACAGATAACAGCCTAACCCTTAGGGAGGTTGATGGCTTCAAAAGCCTTTTTGAAGTTACATCTTGATCCTTTGCTGCAAAGATCGACACAACTAGTAGCTGATCTCAAAAAAGAAAAGAAAAACACAACTAGTAGCTACTCTATTTTTGAAGGCCCTTTTAGCAAGAGAATGGGCAATTAGATTAAGATTTCTAGGGATAGGGATAACTGTACAGCTTAAGAAGGCTGAAGAAGCAAGAAAGAAATCTGCTAGAGTGGGTCTGGTGCTCCAATGCCCAGGTCCAGAAAGAATGTTCTTGGCCTCAGTTTGCAACCGTTAGTTTTTTGCAACCTGCAAGGAAGTTTGTCTCTCCATCAAGTTCTTTAGCTGTTAAGGCCGCCAAACGAAACGTGATAAAGCTTCGCTTTTGGTTTCAGGAACCTTGCTGCAGCTACTCTGTATCCATAAGGGCTTGTGCACTGATTTAATCTTAGAAATGTCATGTAGAATAAATGCCGAGCTAGAGGAGAAATAAACCATAAAAAAACTTGCCCTCTCTCAATCAATAAATGGTTTTCTAGCAACGGTATCCCCCATCACATATTTAGGCACGTCTAGCTACTAGAGATAAGATTAACAATACGCTGTGTTAAATGTCATTTCTAAATTATGCGTGTCTTATCGACCACTGTACATGCGCTAAATGGACTGGAAGGTTACAACTGTTTGTTTCTTTGCATGAAAGACTCTCTAGGGTATACTACCTCCGTCCTGGTTTACCAGCCCCACTTGTATTTTGTGTCATATTTTAACCATGATTTTTAACTAATAAAATAAAAGTTACAAGTGGCAAACATAATATCATTGGAAACTACTACATTGAAATACGAATCGAACAATCTAATTTTTGGTGGCATGCATCAATGTTTTGGTGATCAAATATATGGTTAAATTTTGACCCAAAAATACGATGCAGACTAATAAACTCGGAAGGAGGTAGTACAACTCAAAGAGCTGAATTCTTCTACTAAGGAGTAAACATGTTACTTTGTAATTTGGTTTTTGACTCCTGTTCTTTATTATTACAAGGCCGCCATTTCCTGTTATTGTTGAGCACTTGAGCTGTACAACAAGATGGCCTATCACAGGCCGATTTGTAAGCAATGCAAATCGATTCTCCGGGAGAGACGGAAAATTCATACTTATGCAAATTATGGGTCTCTTTAATTCAAAGGATTATTGTAGAATTTTGTATGATTAGGATCCTTAGAAAATTTCCTACATAAGTCCTTTGTTTCGTATGACTGAACCTTATATAATTTTCGTATTTTTTTACTAGATTCCATAGGAAACCTATAATTCACCCGGTGATTCAAACCACTTCAAAAATCCATTGCGATCAAATAACTCAAATCATGTATATAGAATTTAAATGGACATCACATTCCAATCTTTTTCATATTTCTACTCCCTCTGTAAAAAAAATAAAAACGTTTAGTGATCTCAACACTTTTTAGCGATCTCAACACTTTTTAGTGATCTCAACGCTCTTATAAGTATTTCTTTATAGAGGAAGTACGTTTAAAAAAAATCCTAAGTCAAAGCCATGCATACGAAATGAACCATGTTTGCCATGCGGGCGAGGCGGCAAACGACACGCGACACTCTCGTTAGTCGTGACCGGCGCCCTCCGCCCGCAGCCGAGCGAACGATTGGCCTCGGCCCACCACCGCACCGGGAGGCAAAATTTAGACCACCCAAACCCGGGAGGAAACCCATCCATTCCCCCCGTTCAAACCCAGCTCACCTTCCCCCCTTCCCACCCGCCGCCGGCGCCACCGCCGCCCCGGGACGAACGATGCTGCTGGTCAGCCAGGCCGCCAACGGCTCCCTCTCCGCGAGGCGGCTGCCCTCCAAGCCGCTCGCCAGCCGCCGGGGCGCCAACCCCTACCCTCTCTTCGCCGCCCCCCGCGTCGCGCGCCGCCGCCTCGCGCTCTCCGGCGCCACCGACGCGCGGGACGCGCCCCGCCGCGCCTCCGCCTCGCCTCCCACCCACGCGGCCGCGGGCGAGGGCCCCTCCGGCTCCCCCGCCGCCGAGGACCCCGTCCTCCTCGGCGTCAGCGACGACCGCGTGCCCCTCGAGGGCGTCATCCAGGTCGAGAAGCCCGGCCAGGCCGACGCCCAGTCCAAGCTCGTCTCCTACGCGTAACCCCCATTTGTATTTATGCTCGTCTTCGATTCCCACATTCGGTTCGTTCGCTGATCCCTTGCGTTCGCAGCAAGATAGGGCTTCTGGCCGGAGGGGATCTGCTTTGCCTCCTGCTCTTCTCCGCGATTGGGAGGCTCAGCCATGGCCTGCCCGTGCTTGACGCCGAGACGTTCAAGACGGCCGACCCGTTCATTGCTGGTCAGAGAAACGTGTCCGCCTCTGCTTCTTTTTTCCTCTGCTGTTCTTCTGTTGGACGAAGGGGTTGCTAACGGAATCGGGTCTTCTGCAGGTTGGTTGCTTAGCGCCTACCTCCTTGGCGGATTTGGTGATGATGCCAAAGGAAGCAATGGTGTTGGGAAGGCTGTAACTGTTGCAGCGCAATCCTGGGCTGTTGGCATACCGGTAATTTGTCTGCTATTAGCACTTGTACTCAAAACCCAAACAAGACCTTAATTTTATAATTAGAACGGCAATAAATCCACTGATTTCGTAATGTGTATTTTATTTATAGGTTGCGAGTTCATGTTATGAACATTGTAGAGTGCATACCCATTTACTTAATAGATAATCAGCTGTTGCCTGTTAGCCCGGTTCCATCAAGCTATCCATGTCCATTCTGCTGAGCATGCGTTCTATCGTGGATTCTTCATAGTTCATTGTGTCTGATAAGTTGTACCTGTCCTTTATCAATACACCTATTGGATGCATACGTCAATTTTTAATAAGGAATAGTGGAAAACCATCCCTTGTCGGCAAATATAGCATACTGTTTTGGTTCTGTGGCTTTTGAAGGCAAGTTAGGGAGACAGTTTAAACATAGTATATGAGAAAGCCTGTATTATCAGTTTCAGCAATGAAATTGGGGTTGGAACCCCTTATTTCGAAAAAAAAAACTATATGAGAAAAGTTGAAGAGGATGGATTCTTCTTAGAGAAAGGGCACAAGCAAAAAGTAGCATGGAGTTTTTCCCCAATAACCTAAAAAATTCCCTGTTTTTTTAGCTGTAATGGACTGTAGAGAGGCTCCTGCAGTCATATATTAATCAAGGGTAAAATAAGGTTACATGATATGTAGTACAAGGTACAGGGTCTTTGACCCTAACCCATAAGGACTACACTTATGTCAGGGAACAAGAGTTTTAGGGAGTTTGCACAAGGGAGATTATAAAACCCTCCAGGTCAGGCTTAGCCCCATGTCTCAAGAGTGCAAATCTTGCTTGAATCTAGACAGCCAGGACCTATGTGAATGTGGAATCCTTTGGGAATCATATTGTTTCTTTCACATTTTGACTCAAAATTTGAAGTATATATAGTCAAATAAGGTTGTTACACATTTGACTACCTTTTAGTAGCCCAATGAAGATGCATTGCTTGACACTTTTTTTATTGGCACTACCAAATAGACAAATACGTCGCCTTACTAAACAAACTAAGAATATTCCGAGTGATGTGTCCAAACCTCTAAAATTGATTGTTGCCTTTGCTATCCTCTGGTAGTGACGATGTAGAAAAAAAAGCCTAGTCAAAATTTTATGGTTCTGCAATCATGGGGAAGCAAATGCTGGCATTCTTTTGTGCTTGCGCACTTGATACATGCCTCGCCTCAATAATGTCTTGTGGACATAAAGATGGTGTTCTGTTTTGTGTTTAACTTGTGCAATTTACTGCTATGTCTCATGGTTTATCTGTTGTGCTAGTTTTTTTTTTATGCCAATATTTATTTGGGGATGGTAATACCTGAAGCACAGCACGACAGGTCTTGTATTTATGAGATTATAACTAAAGAAACAAGCCAACGATGACAGCATGACGTGCATTTGAGTATCTGTGGTTTTTGACATCCATGCTGTGGTGTTAAGTATACGATTTCTATTTGTTTGGATCACTTTATAAGATTTTAGACATTTATGCCAATTTATTGCTCAAGACGTAGGCTATGCTAGGAGATTATTTGTTTCAGAGTGTTGAACCATACATAATTTTGTTAGATTTCCATGAACAAAACTAGGAAATTCAGGAAATCTTACACAAACATAATCGAACTTGGTCAGTCTTCTGATGCTGGAGAGCCATTGTTAACTTGCATAAGTCTGCATTTGCATCTATGTGTGTTCTGAACTCTCTAAAAACATGTTCATAATCATGTTTCTTATTATGTGATTGTTCCCACTCTTGTTTGTTTGATGCCTTCATTAGCATAGAAGCATCTGATGATGATGTGCCTGCTGGTTTTTTATGTCTGGCTGACTTCAATTTGCTATCTCCTTTCAGTTAGGAATTGCCATTCGTTCAGTGACCGCTGGTCATATTCCACAAATTCCTTTCGTCTTGGTGGCCATGGGAAGTACTGGGGTCTTGTTGACTGCATGGCGTGCTCTGATTTCCCAAGTTCTTTCTGCTGGACAGAGCAAGAAAGATGATGTATACAGAAAGGGAAATCCTTTTGAGCTTTTCGAGGTTAGAAGTTTATATATATATATTAAAAACCATTACCACAGCATTGTTGATTTCATGCAGATGTTTCCATCGAAGGCCATTTTGGCTCAAAATTATCTCTGAAATGTATCCTAGTACAATTGATTAGCCTATTAATAAACATGTCCTAACATATGCTTCCTTCTCTTTTGGCACATTTTCCCAATTAATTGCAGTTAGTTTGTCCGAAAAATGATTTTCTAGGTCTTTGTTTGCTGTTTTGCAAATATTTACACATAGAGCAACACTTCATCCTTTCTGAGGTTACTCCTTTATCTCTGATGATTGCAAACAACACGGCAATGTTTTTCATTATTTCATACAGGAAGTTCGGTTGTAACCTTTTCGGTATAATTTGGCATGTTTTCCCAATTGACTACTTCCATCAAATCATTCTGAATTAAACTTGTCATGGAAGGAGAAGCTCATCTTTGTAACTAAGGTCGAAAAGCTCTTAAAACAAATGCAATGATGTAGATAGAATTTTATTGCTTATTTTCTAGGAGAAACTTTGCTCTATGCAAAGGCTTTGTGCTTCTTGGTTCCCTTCGGAAGTCAATCTTCGTTCCTACTGCGAATTGTTATCTTTCAAGCACTGACAGTGGCCGGCTTTTACTTATCCCAACTTACTTCGTTTATCCTTGCAGTTGCTCACATCGCTGGTGCGGAGGTGGTGAGATCTTAAGCTAAAAAAAGCAAGAATTACCACCAACCTTGTGTAAGTACAATTTTGAAGGCCAAGGGCCCAAGATGGAATAGAACATAGTCGGATTATATGCAGAAACTGTTTGACAAGATCGCACAGAGGCAATGCCACCCATTCTAGTATTAAGATGTAGCTGATCAATCACCTGTAATTACTGTATGCAGCCTGACCCAATCATTCTAATACTAATGAATAAACTGTGCCTCTTGATCATCCTACATTTCTTTTTCCTGTTTCTTCCTACTTTATGCACAAATGCCTGTTCCTTCCCAGATGCAATTGCCTATTTTGAACCGAGTACACCAACGTTTCCTCGCTAAGAAAGAGTACTCAAATGCTGGGGCTTCAGAGTAAAGGTACATTTTATCTCATTATCATCACCGGGAAACATCTCAAAAATGAGTGGAGAAGAATAAGATTTTGTGCAATACAGCTGCATGGAGCAGATGGGTGAAGAGAGGAGTAGATTTCAGAATGCAAGTTCTAGTGGTTAGTTAGTGAAGTGCTAACAATATACACACTCTACCCTACTATAGGATCATCACTCACGGTGCAGCTCTGGGCCAGGCAGGTCTAGATGCCGCCCCTGAAGAAGGGCTCACCGAGGAAGGAGCTGGAGTAGGTGCCGCCGCCGTTGGGGAAGAGCGTGAGGAGGCAGACGACGGCGAGCACAAAGCCCCAGGCGTAGCGCTCGCTCCTGAGCGGCGTGATCTCGTCCTGTGCCGGGATCTCCTCCCCGCCGCGGATGAAGGTGGCGAAGAGCCCCCACGCCAGGCACAGCACGCTGCCGCTGACGGCGCCGGCCCCCAGCAGCAGCGACGTGCCGAACGACAGCAGCGCCGCGGTGCGCCGGCCGAAGAGCGCCTGCGCGACCCGGCCGCCCTCCAGCCGCCCGATCGGCAGCAGGTTGAGCGACGTCACCACGATCCCCAGCAGCCCCGCGAACGCCAGCGGGTCCACCGGCACGCCCACGCCCTCCACCGCGTTGGGCAGCACGTTCCCCAGCTCGTCCGCGTACGGCCCGATCACCTGCTGCACGAACGACAGCAGCGGATTGTTGTAGAAGAACGCCGGCCGGATGAACCTGCCACCGCCGCCAACGCCAACGAAAACGTCAGTCAGAGCTCTGGTTGGGATTAACAATGACGAGAGAGAGATGTCCTACGTATGGTTGTGCTTCTGCTACTTACAGGGCGTTCTCGCCG
Source organism: Secale cereale (assembly GCA_902687465.1). Classification (NCBI taxonomy): domain Eukaryota; kingdom Viridiplantae; phylum Streptophyta; class Magnoliopsida; order Poales; family Poaceae; genus Secale; species Secale cereale. Next base: position 46,393,427 of record LR738712.1, on the reverse strand, counting down.
CCGTTGAAGCTGCCGTCGGCGATGAAGGCCGAGACGGCCAGCACGACCGACGTCAGGTACGCGCTGGCCGTGCGGGCGACGGGGATGTCGAAGAGGGCCTTCTTGTTGGGCAGCAGCGACTCGTAGTTGTTCATCACGCCCAGGCACCCCGTCCAGTTGGACGGCACCAGGAACGACGGGCTCAGCTTCACGCCGTACCTCGCCGCCGTCAACCTCGTCGCGATCTGCCATGGAATTGTTGTTCCCAAGACCATTATTAGTATTGCCATCCGGCGAGCATTATTTGTTCATGAGAGGATGGAGAGTACCTCGGACACGCCGAGGATGGAGAGGAAGCCTCCGAAGAGGGGGAGGACGTCGGAGACGTAGTCGTCGAAGGAGGCGCCGGGCTTGAGGAAGAAGCCGCTCATGAGAGCTATGGTCCCGAAGGTGGTGACGGCCAAGGCCACGGCGCTCAGGTAGCCCCACGGCGTGCTCAGCCTGGTGACCTCGAGCTGCAGCTGGATCTCCGCTTTGGGCTGCACCATGCAGACCTGCTTGGTGATGTCGTCGTCGTTCCTCTCCTCCATGAACCACAGGGTGACCTCTGTCCCGGCCGCGTCGGCGATCTTCTTCTCCAGCTTGGGCCTCACCTCCTCGATGGGCTTCCTCAGGTTGCCGATGAAGATGCCGCCGTCGCCGAACCTCCGCACGTCCACCGCGAAGAAGGTGTCGTACCCGAAACAGCTCTTGAGCTGCACCATTCATTCGAGCACCCAGGTTTCAACAAATCTTCACGGGTACTACAAGCGATGATCGTTGAGGTTAATGGAGAGATTACCTTGTTGAGGTCGAGCGCCTTGAAGGTCTGCTCGGCCTCCTCCAGCCTCTGCTTCTCCCGTTGCAGCGTGCCCTTGATGAACCCACGGAGCAGGCCGGCGACCGGGCTGGCGTCGGGCTCGCGGTCGAGCTCCCGGAGCTTCCGGTCGGCGCGCTTCTTCTCGAGCTTGATGGCAGCCTCGATGGACGGGTTGCCCATGAACCTCTTGAACTCCTCGTCCGACCTCCAGTCCACCTCCTGCTGCTCATCCCTGCTCTTCTTCTCGCTGTCCTCTCCATCGTCACCTCCTTCCTGATGATCTCCTCCCCCTCCTACTCCGGCATGATGCGACGACACCTTCCCATCCTCGACCTTTTGCTCATCAGGAGCAACGGCAATGGAGGAGACCGACCGGTTCTCCTTCGCCTGATCTTGCTCCTGCAGCGAGCACCTGACGAGGGAGCTTCTCCTGAGAGGCCTGAGAGGGGGCCTGTGATGGTTCTTCCAGAAGCTTCTTGGTAAGGCTGCGCTCCTGCTAGTACTGCTGCCGCTGCTACACACGATAGATGCAACGAGAGAAGTGGAGGCCATTACTGGCGGCGAGCTGTGGAGCTTGGATATGGTGCCTGCTGCCTGTTCGATCTGGCGCTTTGATTTTGGTGTGGAGACCCTGGGAGCTCATGGGAGGTGCTTAAAATGGTTCGGAAGGAGCAGGAAGGCGGGCGTTCTAGAAGGTTGGAGAACGCGCCGGGAGGAGTCGTGAAGAATGCGACGGCCGGAGCAGCTGATCGAGTAGTGGCGGGTGGCGACGAAGGAGGTGAAGCCCCCGGCTTATCCAATTGGTCAGGAGAGATGTACACTTGGCGGCAGCTCGGCTTGCTAAAGCTTCTAGCGTGGGCCCTGCGTCCAAAGGCTTTGCTAACTTGGGCCAAATTCGAACATTTTGACTAGTAAAATACTCTGTTGTGGCACTTATCAGGGTCTTTGTTTACATATGGATGAAGGGCAGTAACGCGGCTCACTAAGATCTGACATACACCAAAATCTAGGATTTGCAGAGCTTATAGAACTGAATATATATGTTTTCAAGTCCACGATCAGATACTTCCTTTGTTTGGAATTATAAGATGTGTTGACTTTCACTTCTTTAATGCATCATTTTGACTATAACTTTGTTTAGATTGTTTTTCTATAATAGCAGGGACGAAGCTAGAATTTTTTTTCAATGGGGTCATGTCTATGATAATGGGTCATCTTTTATAAATGAGTAGTGATCAGTACTTAGTTTGTGAACGATTTGCTAATTTCATTGGGGTCAATTGACCCCAATCCTTACAAGGCAGCTCCGTCCCTGTATAATAGTAATCATTTTGTTTAAATTTAGATTAAGTTTCTTCTAAGTTAGTTTTTTTTGTCTACGACAGCGGTATTTCGATGTCGCATGGAATAGAAGTCCAACCACCCGATCACCATTTTGGTTTGCTTGTCCTTGACTTGCTCCTATCCTATAGATCCTTGTTTTTCAATCTCGTGGATTGTCGTTCGATGCGTGTTGGTGGTGACGTTGATCCTGGGTTCATGTATATTTTGTCCTATATTTCTCTTGTGGGTAAGAAAGTAATGATTTGATAGCCTGACTTACTAGGTATACTTGTTTTTATTCTCAACGGTAAATCATTCGGTGGCCATATGATCTAAAAGATGGAGCAGGCTAGAAGGAAGGGGATATGGGTGGAACAGTGAAGAAGGTTGACTGATGAGGCAAAGCAACTGTGAGCTTGACGACATCCTACAACCACAACGAGGGGTGAACCAAGAAGAAATATCGAGAGGGGCAGAATGTTTTAGGCTCTGTTTGGATGCAATGTTTTTTGAAACCTCAAAATTCAAATACTAGGAATTTTTATGCAGGGGAGAAAGAATATTGTAGTTTATGAAAACATCCATGTTTTAAAGTATTGTGAAAACAATGGTGTATTTGGCAATAAAAGTATGCACTATTGTATTTGGCCAACACCCTCCTTTTCTCTTTCTTGCTTTTCAAAACGGAGGTCTGAGCCTCTTTTTTTCAATACTACAAAAATACTATAGTTTTGTGGATACTGTCGGTATTCTGGACAAGGGGGTGCTAGCCACGTCGGTCCGCCAGTTATGGGCTAGGCCGAGGACCCACCAAGGATTGATGAGGGGGACCACACTGGCCTCGGACCTCGGTGTAATCAAGATGGAGATCTCCCGAAGACTTGTCGTACACTTCAGGGCATGTTTAAACTATCGGCATGTTTATCACTAGATTGTAGTCAACTATGTAAACCCTAGATACCCCCAGTGCCTATGTAAGCCGCGGGGTTTAGTCTGTAGAGGCACGATGACAAGGTTTTAGAGCTTAGAACTCCTTCATACAATATCGAGGTAGATCATACTGTACTATGTACCCCATCACAATCAATATATCAGAAGCATGACGTAGGGTTTTACCTATTCGAGAGGGCCTAAACCTAGGTAAACATCATGTCCCTACTTTCTTCTGTAACCATCTAGCTAAGATCATGGACACCTTACCTGAGATCTGTCGGTTTTAGCACCGACATTGGTGGCCCATGCAGGTCGCGCGGTGTGATCAGAGAAGCTTGACGGAAGCCTCATTTGATGATCATCTTCCCGACATTTTACCAGCGCCACAGACTCAAGACTTTGGTCTAATCAAGGCACCTGAGCACTTTGAAGCGCCTGATCGCCATCGGGATCTAAAGCCTGATGGGTCTAATCCGATGATTGAACCCTTTGGCGTGTCCTCGAACTCAGCCGGAAACTATCAAACGGCCATGCCCGAGGAACTGACTCCTCATCCTTCAAAAAACCACGGCCTCAACCGATTGGATCCGAGCTCTCAGAATGACCCCGGGCCACCCTCATAAACTTTTCCTCAGCAGGCCGATGTCAAATCGATCCAGATTTGAATTTTCTCTGCCACCCACCCCCACATCACATATTATCCCGAGGGTGTGGGACCAACCGATGCCTGGGATTTGGCCCATGTTAAACAAAAGCATAGAGAAACGGTTTGGCAATTCTAGATGAGATTCTTATTCGTAAAGAATAAGATCCTAGATTGTTGCGACGTAGAAGCCATATCAGCTTTCCATTATAATTGTCACGACGAAGGCATCTCTAATGTGTTCGCACAGAGACGAGTCAAAATGTTTCTTGAGCTATCTGTTGGTGCAACATCTACCTACCTTGTGTTTTGGAGATTGTTGACAGAAACATGTATGGACTGATTTGTTTGGTAGTGCATACAGAGAGAAAAAGTCCATGCACAACCGAAGAGAATGCTGTCTACGGTGCCAAGTTCGAGGAGCTTCACCGAAGCATATCTGCGTTGCAGAGAAGAACGGGCTATATTTGTTGAAGACATATAGTCGAGAAGATGGATGTGAAGAAATCGACCCCTCGAAAGTTTATAGCTAAAGCAAAGCTTTTCACTCGGTACAGTCGTCCGAAGAAATTGACTGCAACACTGGAAGTCGAAGACAAAGTGAAGACGTAGTATTCATTTCGTTGTCCTTCTTTCATTCTTTTGAGTCATAGGACCTTCGTACTATGAATAGGGGCATAGGTTCTCGATGCTTAGATCCATTGTGATGCTTAGGCAAAATCTATGAAAGATGAAAGAGAAATCTCTTTGTGCTCCGAGGAAATACTCGTCTGCAAGAGACTGTGTTCTTCTTCGCTTCGAGAAATTTGCCTCGGACCAAGGAGTTAGCATTACTTGCCCCGCAAGCAATGTTACTGTTGTTCTCAAATCCGATCGTTGGACTCGTGTCGTTTGGCCATTGGCTGATCCCGATGTCTAATTTGGTCTTTTCCCATCTGGAAGGCTGCGGCTATAAATAGCCACCCTGCTCCAACATTGTCCGTTGGTTGCTCCGCTTAAGATTTCTGAGAAGATTGATTTGAGCAACCTCTCCGTGTGATTTGAGTTTAAGATCCACCGAGAAAAAAAAAATCAAGAGCCCAAACTTAGACAGTGGTTTAGCATCACAGTAGTTCCTAGTGAGAGTTCTTGTACCTGTTACTCTTGCGAGCCATGCACTCTCTAGTCGGATAGGTTTTGGTTCGAGTGTTGAAGAGTCATTGTCTTCACCGAACCAGATCTTTAGCAACCAAGAGTGATTGTGGTTCGCGAAGGTCGACCAAAGGTTTGGAGATCGCCGACAAGCATCTACCACGAGTGAAATCAACCTGATTCTGATCAGCTATGCGTTGAAGGAGAATAGGGTGAAGAGAGTTTATCTTTCGTGTTAAGTCACAGTCCCTCCAACCAGACGTAGCTGTCGGTGTCAAAACCAGCAGATTTCGGGTAGGGGTGCCCAAACTGTGCGTCTGAGGATCGATGGTAACAGGAGACAGGGGACACGATGTTTACCCAGGTTCAGGCCCTCTCGATGAAGGTAATACCCTACTTCCTGCTTGATTGATCTTGATGAATATAGGATTACAAGAGTTGATCTACCTCGAGATTGTAATGGCTAAAACCCTAGGAGTCTAGCCTATGCAATTGTGATTCTGCTACCCTCTACAGACTAGACCCTCCGATTTATATACCCACCGGAGGAGACCTAGGGTTACAAGGATTACTTGGGAAGAAAGGAATCATTACAACCGAACATCTATTCTACCTTTCTACATACACTAGAGTCCTCACCGTACACCGGGGATGTCAGTTTATCTTCATCTTCACAACCCATCTATCCGACCCAGCTTCGGTAGACCGGATCCTCGTGGAGCCCCAAATCCAGGACTCCCTAAGTAGCCCCCAAACTTTCCTTCAATGACGAGGTTATATCCGGCTTTATGTCTTCGGTCTTGCAAGGCAGGTTCCTCTTAAAAATAGGTGATAGTTCGGCTCCATATTTAATATCACATCTTGTCGATTCCTTGCCGCCGTCGTCTCGACTTCCACGTGTCAGATGAATGCGAACCATCTGGGTATTTTTACAACCCCTTGACCGTGCAAGGAAGGCATCTATTTAAGGAGACTAAATCTCAGCTGCCATTCCACGCCATGCGAAAATCCTTGGAGCATGCCACGGAAAATTTCCCAAACATGGCCGATGCTCCCAGTTCTTCCTCACGCCCTCACAACCCTCAAGCGGGCGATTGGGAAAGCTGCGTAGTATCCCACACGCATCTGAATAAACTTCAGACGCAGGGATATCTCCCTCTCGTGGATCTAGTCTCCGTCCGGGCTGGATTAACTTCCATTGACGGCGAAGCCTTGGCAGAAAATTTCCCCAATCCTACCAAAGAGGAGTGGGTGTGCTTCGTCTCCTTCCTTTTGAGAGGCGTAGGATTTCCTACATCCTTTCCTCAGGGGGTTTCTGGAGTTCTTTGGTCTCCAGTTGCACGACCTTACGTCGGGCTCTATCCTGCATATCACGGGCTTCGTCGCTCTTTGTGAGCTGTTTTTTGGCTGTGAGGCTCATTTCGAGCTATGGCGAAAATTCTTCTGCCTCGTCCCCCGCTCCCAAAAGGGATCTATATTCGAGGTAGGCGGCGCCAAAGTGTGGCGCATAACAGGGACATGCTACCTGTCCGGCACTACGAAGAAGGCATCCGAAGAGTGGCCCTCGGAATGGTTTTATATTGAAGACGTTGTTCTTCCAGACCCAATCCGACGTGGCCTTCCCGAATTCTCCAGTGCTCCTTTAAATAAGCGTTTCAACTGGTGTCCTCGAAGCCTCAAGGAAGAAGACAGTGCGGAGATTAAAAGGCTAGTAAGCAAGATCTGAATACTTGCCCACTCCGAGCTGACAATAATTGAAGTAATGGCGATCTCAATAATGCGATGCGTGCAGCCGCTTCAAGCCAGAGGGTTTCCTATGTGGCATTATAATGGGCAGGACGATGCCTCGCGCTGTCTACGCAAGGGTTCGGACAACCCTGCCGCCCTGGCCGCCATCCTAGCCGACCTCTACAAAGGGCAGAAGGAGGACAGTTGGGAAGGTTTCTCTATGTACAACCCCATCGACTGGGTGAGTCTTTCTCTGATCACTAGTTTTGCTCAATTTTTCTTTTGGGACTCACTAACCGAAGTGAATTCGGTTTTCTCCAGATTTGAAGAAGATCTGTACATAGGCATAGAGCTTAAGGATGGAGTTTTCTATCAGGCTAGCCATGATGGTACTGAAGTGGCTATCGTAGCCGATTACCCTGGCCTTCTTCCTTCCTCCCGCGTAAGTACCCGGGAGACACCTCTTCAAAGAGAACCTTCCCATCGTGCCTCAGCCACCACACTATCTCATGCTCAAAAGGGGCGGCGCTCGTCCCGCCGTACTGTATCAAGGGCGTCCTCTAGGAAGGCGACGCCCGCGCAGGGCGAGTCTTTGAAACGAAAGGAAACCGGAGACATCACCAAACCTCCTCCTTTATCGAAGAGGTATACTTTTTTAACATATGCTCGGCGGCAAGGCCAGATTGTAATATTTTCCGCTTTGTCTTATATTAGGAGGAGCATATGCCGGACTATGTCCGGGGATCCTGCTGGCCATGCCCCAACCAATCCGGCACCGGGCCCATCCAGAAGGACCATGGTCGATACGGGCGTAACGTCGGATTGTCCTCTCCAAGAGGATTCGGATGAGGTATCTGTTACCAATTCCAAAGTGGAAAGCGCGATGAATCATCAACGGCAAAAAGCAACCATGCGTGATCCAACTTTTACTGAAGAGGCGTTCAACGCCCTTAGTTCTTCGGATGCATATGTCCGAGCTGCTCGAGATGGACTTGCCGGAGCCACTCACCAGCTTTCCAAGGATATGCGGGTAATACAGTGTAGATTCAATAATCATATGCAACTAGCCCCCGAGACTTGAAGTAGTTGGCCCAACTGATTTAAGGATCGCTGTATGCTCAGTTACTCAAGGAAAATAATAACGTATTATTCAAGGAGCTTGAAGAATGTAAGACCAAGTTAATTGTTGTCACCACCGAATTGGTAGATTCAAAGAGGTCCAAGAAGGGCTCTAATGGTAAGAACAATAGTGTCCGGAAAGTATGATCGTGCGCCAATCAATGATTTTTAAATATACATTGTTTTAACTGCAGCAGCAGGGTCAACAAACCAACTGGGGGAGAAGCTAAGGGCTGCTCTGGTGGACAAGAAACACGCCGAAGGGCAAACGTCCGGACCGCCTGCCACTAAGCCTCCTTAGCCCCCAAGGCCTGCCACGCGAGGTGCTGGAATGTGGCAGCTGCATTGCGGAAGCCGAAGAGTGTGCGGGCGTAGCTGTAGGGGAGGGCCCTCCTTCGGCCGACTACCATCGGCCAGAAGGGCTCCAAAGAGGCGGCTCGGTTGAGACCCGCGACGTCAATGCAGACGCGGAAGCGATCGCTCAGGCTGCGGGCATGTGAGCTCGGGGTTGTGCGGTTACGCCCATCGCGGATGAGCCTTGCGTACTAGAGTTCTTCGGTAACCTGGTCGATGAAGTCATGAGCCCCTAGCGCTGTGTGGTTCATGCTGGGCTCACAAAAACGCGCGTCAAGACACGCCTGCAAGTGGTGCCCGAACACCTCCCTCGAGACGCTGGTCAGGCCGGAGACACTCCAGAGGAGAGCCCCCAAGCCCGTCACGAGAGGGGTGTCGGGTGCGCCTCCCTATGCGAGGGCGGAGGGCGCCTCGTCAGCAGGCGCGAGTCCTGAGGCGGGGCCGTGAGGAGCCCCTGCGTCCTAAGGTCCGTTGACGGGCATGTTCTTCTTCTTCTTGGGGGCGGTCTGCAGGACGAGGACGGCTCCATCCTCATCAGCGCATTCGACCACCACAGTCTGGTAGGCGCGCTCCAGGGAATGCATTGCTTCCTTCTCATCGGAGGCGATCGTGATGACTCCGCCGCTCCCGAGCATCTTGAGGACGTTGTAGCCATGATGGGTCGCCACCATGAACTTGGCGAGGGCAGGATACCCAAGGATGGCGTTGTATGGGAGGTGGATGTTGGCGACGTCGAAGTCGATGAGCTCGGTGTGGTAGTTGTCGCGGTCACCAAAGGTGACGGGAAGGTGGACTTGCCTCGTCGGGAGTGTGGAGCCATCCGTGACTCCATAGAATGGCTTGGTCGGGTGGAGCTGATCGTAGGGGATCTGGAGTGTCTCGAAGGTCTGGACGGAGAGGACGTTGAGTCCTCCTCCGCCGTTGATGAGGGTCTTGGTCACGAGAACGTTGCTGATGGTCGGGGTGTAGAGCATCAGGAGAGCGCCTGGGGCCGCGGTGCACTTGAGCTGGTCCTTGGGGTCGAAGGCGATGACTTGCTTGGTCCACCTGAGGTTGCGTGCGGCGTCAGGCCTGGGAAGTGCCACATTCACCTCACGGGCAAACTACTTGAGGATGCGATGGGAAGCCGGAGCATGGGCCCCTCCCAAGATGCATGCAACTGCACGCGGCTCCTGGAAGCCCCCTGGTTCATCTCCTTTGCGGTCGTCGTCATTCCTTCTTAGCGGTGGTGGCAGCGGAGGCAGGCCTCCATTTCCCTAAGGGCGACCCTCACGAGGCTGGTCGCGCCAGGGGGCGTCACGAGGCTGCTCCTGCCAGTGGTCTTCACGAGGCTGTTCGCGCCACCCTTGGCGTGAGTTCCTGCCGTCCCAACATCCTCCACCTCGGCCTCCTCCACGGCCATAGCCGCGGTTGTCGTGCTAAGGGCGCTGCTCGACGCGCCCGCCGCGCATCGCCCTGAGCTCCCGGCAGTCATTAGTGTTGTGGCTGTGGACGTTGTGGAAGACGCAGTACGGTCGATTGTCTCTGGGGAGGTTGTCGTAGCCGCAGCCACGCTTCACTTCTGGCTCCGCAGCCAGCACGGCGGGTCCCTTGCGCTTTGCTTCTTTTGCCTTGGCCTTCTTGTCGTCCGCCTCCGCCTCAGGCAGCTCCTGGAGGGAGAGGCGTCCTTCCTCCGCCCTGGCGCACTTTGCCGCGAGCTTGAACATCTCGAGGGATGTGCACATGTCCTCGTGGATGGCGAGCTCCTCCCTCATCCTGACGTCACGGACGCCGTCTGAGAACACCGAGATGATGGCCTCGTCGGAGACCCTAGGGATCTGGAGGCGCATGGTGTTGAAGCGTTGGAGGTACTTTTGCAGGGTTTCTCCCAGCTGCTGCCTCACGCGGCGCAGATCCACAGCTGCCGGGGCTCGGTCGCAGGTGCCTTGGAAGTTGGCGACGAAACGCTCACGAAGCTCTTCCCAGGAGGAGATGGGTCCCACGGGGAGGTTCAGGAGCCAGGAGCGTGCACCATCTTTGAGAGCCATGGGGAACCAGTTCGCCATGACCTGCTCGGTGCCATTGGACGCCTCGATGCTCAACTCGTAGAGTTGGAAGAATCTCCGTGGGGACGGTGGTGCCGTCGTAGCGCGGAGGAAGGTCCGGCTTGAACTTGCCAGGCCAGACGAGGCGCCGTAGCTCAGGAGACAATGCACGACATCCAGCCATGCTCATGATCGTAGGCGCCCTCCTGCGCCTGCGGAGCGGGTTCTTGGGGCGCTGGTGCCACCACCTCCTGTGGCGCGCGGTCCTGGCACTGTGGGCCAGGGGACCCGCGAGCCCCTGCCTGGGGATGCGGAATCACCTGGCAGCTCTCCTCGTCGCGCGTGTGGGCTTCTGCGGGGTGGCTCACACCGCGGAGCCTCGCGCCGAACCTCCTGACCGGCGCCGCGGAGTGGAGGCGGAGCTGGGACTCCGTGGCCTTCGTTCCCCGCGAGGGGCGACGGGGGGCGGGAGGAGTGCGTTGGTGCAGGTGCTTCTCCAGCGGCGTTGATGAGCTTGGTGATGCGATGGAACCACTCGTCGTAGAGGTCGTCTGCCGGGCGGTAGCGCAAGATCTCCCGCGCCATCAGCAGCGCAGGCTGCTGAAAGACCAGCCCGCGGCGGACCAGCAAGGACAGCGCCGCGGCCGGTGAGGGTGAAGGCGTCGCTGTGCGGCCATCGCGCCGCACGGACGGCGGCAGCGACGAGTCCTGCTGCTCGTGGAGGACCGGGTCGGTGGCGGCGTTGGTGACCGGCGAGTTGGGGCGGAGCGGCACGCCGTTGCCCACGGGCGCCGTCTGAGCGACGTTCGCGGCGCGTCGGGCGGCGCGAGTTCGGCGTGTGTCCACCATGGCTGTGGAGCGAAGTCGACGACGAGAGCGGGACGAGGTCGTCGGAGAGGCGAGATCTCGATTTGTCGACACGCCCCCTACCTGGAGCACCAAATGTCGGATTTCGGGCTCCGCAAAACCCAAGAAGTTCGAACATAGGGGCGTGAACGAAGATCTCCGCCACTCACGTCTACCTAGCGTCTCGCCCTCGCCCAGTGAAGAGATTCAAGCAAACAACAGATGAAGCACACACGAGTTTACCCAGGTTCAGGCCACCGTATGGTGTAAAACCCTACTTCCTGCTTTGGTGGATTGGCCTCAGGAGGGCTGGAATATGAACTAGTACAGTGGTTCCTGAGCTCAGGAGGTGAGCTCAGGAGGGTCAGGAGGCAAGTGTTCTTGCTCCTTTGCGTGGTGGCAGAGTTTATGGGTCTGCTTTCCTCCCTCCTTTCATATTGGGGATCCTAGCTACTTATATAGGCGGCCAGGGTCCTCTTCCCCCAAAATGTTTAGGCGGGAAGGGATCCTACAACGGCCATTTTTGAGCGGGAACACAAGGACGTTCCTACCCTGACAAAAGCAGTCTCCGCCTGCAAAAGGATCAGGTGGTGACGCGGTGGTGGGCTCGGCGGTGACATCCTCCCTGTCGTCCTTGCGGTCTTCGGTCCTGTTGCACCAATGGGGAAACCTTTGTCCCGCTCCTCGAGAAATTGTGGCTGTGCTGTCCCCCTTTCACCGAAATGGCAACTGCGCCACTGGCGGACGCTGGCACCTGCTGGCGCGGTGCATCACTGCTTACGTCGCTGCCTCCTCCTGAGCTAGGCTCATCCTTGGATTCCCCGCCCCTCTGGAGCGCCTTGCTGACGCCGCTCTTGAGGGGGTCTTGACGTTGTTCTCCGCGCGAGGCCTAGCCCCCTCGCGAGGGTCTTGGGCAGCTGGTCGATCAGCTCGGCCGTACCGGGCCGTAGTAGGAGCGCGTCGCGGCCCGCAGATAGGCAAGTCTGGGTACCCTGGTTCCCAAGACGCCGACACCCTGTTTCGAGTTACAAATATTAGCAACTGAACCGGTATCGAATACCCAGGTGCTACTACGAGCATTAGTAAGGTACATATAAATAACATGTATATTAAATATACCTTTGTTCACATTGCCATCCTTTTTTATTCGCCAAATACTTGGGGCAGTTCCGCTTCCAGTGTCCAGTCCCTTTGCAGTAGAAGCATTCAGTTTTAGGCTTGGCTCCAGACTTGGGTTTCTTCGCGGGAGTAGCAACTGTCTTGCTATTCTTCTTGAAGTTCCCCTTCTTTCCCTTACCCTTTTTCTTGAAACTAGTGGTCTTGTTAACCATCAACACTTGATGCTCCTTTTTGATTTCTACCTCCGCAGCTTTGAGCATAGCGAAGAGCTTGGGAATTGTCTTATGCATCCCTTGCATGTTATAGTTCATCACGAAGCCTTTATAGCTTGGTGGCAGTGATTGAATAACTATATCAATAACACTATCTTCGTCAACTTTACATCCAAGTTGAGTCATATGATTGTAGTACCCAGACATTCTGAGCAAGTGTTCACTGATAGAACTGTTCTCCTCCATCTTGCAGCCGTAGAACTTATTGGAAATTTCATATTTCTCAATCCGGGCAATTTCTTTAAATATTAACTTCAACTCCTAGAACATCTCATATGCTCCATGACATTCAAAACGTCGTTGAAGTCCCGGTTCTAAGCCGTAAAGCATGGCACACTAAACTATCGTGTAGTCATCAGACCGCGTCTGCCACACGTTCAAAGCATCTACATTAGTGGGAGGGGGCTTGTCACCTAGCGGCGCTTCAAGGACATAATTCTTATGTGCAGCAATGAGGACAATCCTCAAGTTACTGCTACCATCATCTTTCAACTTAGCTTTCTCTAGGAACGCATTAAAATTCAAGGGAACCGTAGCACGGGCCATTGATCTACAACAACATAGATATGCAAAAACTATCAGGACTAAGTTCATGATAAATTAAAGTTCAATTAATCATATTACTAAAGAACTCCCACTTAGATAGACATCCCTCTAGTCATCTAAATGATCATGTGATCCATATCTACTAAACCACGTCTGATCATCACGTGAGATGGAGTAGTTTTCTATGGTGAACATCTTATGTTGATCATATCTACTATATGATTCACGCTCGACCTTTCGGTCTCCAGTGTTCCGAGGCCATATCTGTATATGCTAGGCTCGTCAAGTTTAACCCGAGTATTCTACGTGTGCAAAACAGGCTTACACCCGTTGTATGTGAACGTAGAGCTTATCACACCTGATCATCACGTGGTGTCTCGGCACGACAAACTTTCGCAACGGTGCATACTCAGGGAGAACACTTATACCTTGAAATTTAGTGAGAGATCATATTATAATGCTACCGTCGATCTAAGCAATATAAGATGCATAAAAGATAAACATCACATGCAATCAATATAAGTGATATGATATGGTCATCATCATCTTGTGCCTTTGATCTCCATCTCAAAAGCACCGTCATGATCACCATCGTCACCGGCGCGACACCTTGATCTCCATCGTAGCGTCGTGGTCGTCTCGCCAACTATTGCTACTACTACTATCGCTAACTCACAGTGATAAAGTAAAGCAATTACATGGCCTTCACAATTTATACAATAAGAGACAACCATAAGGCTCCTACCGGTTGCCGATAACATTACAAAACATGATCATCTCATACAATAACGTATAACTCATCACGTCTTGATCATATCACATCACAACATGCCCTACAAAAACAAGTTAGACGTCCTCTACTTTGTTGTTGCAAGTTTTACGTGGCTGCTACGGGCTTAGCAAGAACCGTTCTTACCTACGCATACAAAACCACAATGATTTTTCGTCAAGTATGTGATGTTTTAACCTTCACAAGGACCGGGCGTAGCCACACTCGATTCAACTAATGTGAGAGAGACAGACACCCACCAGTCACCTTTAAGCAACGAGTGCTCGTAACGGTGAAACCAGTCTCGCGACATACGCGTAATGTCGGTCCAGACCGCTTCATCTCACAATACCACCGAATCAAAGTATGACATGCTGGTAAGTAGTATGACTATTATCGCCCACAACTCATTGTGTTCTACTCGTGCATATCATCTATGCATAGACCTGGCTCAGATACCACTGTTGGAGAATGTAGTATTTTAAAAAATTCCTACGATCACGCAAGATCTATCTACTAGAAGCATATCAACGAGCGAGGAGAGTGTGTCTATGTACCCTCGTAGACCAAAAGGGGAAGCGTCTAGTGACGCGGTTGATGTAGTCGAACGTCTTCACGATCCAACCGATCCAAGGACCGAACGTACGGCACATCCACGTTCAGCAGACGTTTAGTTCGATGACGTCCCACGAGCTCTTGATCCAGTTGAGCTTCACGGGAGAGTTTCGTCAGCACGACGGCATGGTGACGGAGATGATGAAGCTACCGACGCAGGTCTTCGCCTAAGCACTGCAATGATATGACCGAGGTGTGTTTCTGTGGAGGGGAGCACCGCACACGGCTAAAACAATGTTGCTTGTGTGTCTTTGGGTGCCCCCTGCCCCCGTATATAAAGGAGCAAGGGGGGAGGTGCGGCCGGCCCTGTAGGGCGCGCCAGGAGTAGGATTCCTACTCCTAGTAGGAAATCCCCTTTCCTATTCCTACTAGGAGTAGGAAAGGAGGAAGAAGGAGGAGAAGGAAGGAGAGGGGCGCCTCCCCCCACTCCTAGTCCAACTAGGATTCCCTAGGGGGGCGCGGCCAGCCCTAGTGGGCTGCCTCTCTCTTTCCCTCATGGCCCACTATGGCCCATACCCCCCCGGGGGGGGGGGTCCGGTAACCCCTCAGGCACTCCGGTTTTCTTTGATAACACCAGGAACACTTCCGGTGTCCGATTATAGTCGTCCAATATATCAATGTTTATGTCTCGGACATTCCGAGACTCCTCGTCATGTCCATTATCTCATCCGGGACTCCGAACTACCTTCGGTACATCAAAACTCATAAACTCATAATACCGATCGTCATCGAACGTTAAGCGTGCGGACTCCGAACTACCTTCGGTACATCAAAACTCATAAACTCGTAATGCCGATCGTCATCTCATCCGGGACTCCGAACTACCTTCGGAGACACCTGTAGAGCATCTTTATAATCACCCAGTTACGTTGTGATGTTTGATAGCATACAAGGTGTTCCTCCGGTATTCGGGAGTTGCATAATCTCATAGTCATAGGAACATGTATAAGTCATGAAGAAAGCAGTAGCAGTAAAACTAAACGATCAAGTGCTAAGGTAACGGAATGGGTCAAGTCAATCACGTCATTCACTAATGATGTGATCCCGTTAATCAAATAACAACTCATGTCTATGGCTAGGAAACTTAACCATCTTTGATTCAACGAGCTAGTCAAGTAGAGGCATACCAGTGACACTTTGTTTGTCTATGTATTCACACATGTACTAAGTTTCCGGTTAGTACAATTCTAGCATGAATAATAAAAATTTATCATGATATAAGGAAATATAAATAACAACTTTATTATTGCCTCTAGGGCATATTTCCTTCAAAAAATAGGGCTACAGGAAGCCTATCCTGTGAGATTGAAAGATTATGTGCCAAAAAGTGATTCGTCGTTTGTCCGCTGACCAATAATTCCCTTAAGAACGCTAGCTTTCCGCTTCACCTGTCTGAGGTACAGGTCCGGAGCCGGTGTAACAATCACAGAGGTGCTCCCTTTACACCCTAGCCGAACAATCGGGAACGTAGGGTATAAACATAGGAGCCAGGCAACCCGGTTTGGCAAAAACTTAAGTCATAAAGGTTCATATAATGGCGAATATATTGTGTGAAATATATGACATGAGTACTGTAAGCGATAAGCTTGTAACAATGAGCTTCGTTATAGAAGCCCCCAAGTATTTTGAGGTATACACATTTGAAGATGCTTTACCCCTTAACTGTTCGGTTCAGCCGAACACTTTCCGGTAAGGAAAAAAATAAGAAATGAAGAGGAAAAACTAAAATAAAACAAGAGATAAGACCTAAACTAAAAAAGAGAATAAAAGGTGCTACCGAAATATCCGTAGAATCGTCGGAGCCTGGCAGTGTTCAATGGATTCGGCTCAAGGCGATTGTCTGATGCATTTTGAAGGCGATAGGATCCTCCAGCGAGTACTTCGTCAATAAGAAGGGGCCCTCCCATCTTGGTTTGAGCTTGTCCTTTTCCTTCGCCGGGAGGCGCAAAACAAGTTCGCCAACATTGTATGTTTTGGCCCGCACTTCTCTGCTTTGGTATCGCCTGGCCTGTTGTTGATAGAATGCAGAACGGGCCTGTGCAATATCGTGCTCCTCTTCAAGACCGTGTAGGTCGTCCTGCCGATCGAGCTCGGCCTCTCGCCCTTCATACATGCGCACTCGAGGTGAGTCATGAATTATATCAGAGGGTAAAACAGTCTCTGCGCCGTACACCATGAAAAAAGGCGTGTGTCCGGTTGTCCGATTTGGTGTGGTCCGCAGCCCCCAGAGTATGGAGTCGAGCTCCTCAACCCAGTGTTTATCTGACTCCCACAGGGAGTGCACTAGTCGAGGTTTAATACCACTCATTATCAAGCCATTGGCCCTTTCGACTTGACCATTTGTTTGAGGATGGTACACGGAGGCGTAATCAAGTTTAGTGCCTAACTTGGCGCACCAGCTTTTCACCTCATCAGCTGTGAAGTTGGAGCCGTTATCTATGATAATATTGTGCGGGACACCATAACGGTGTACTACACTGGATATAAAATCTATCACTGGCCCTGCCTCAGCTGTTCTTACTGGCTTGGCTTCTATCCATTTGGTGAATTTATCCACCATGACCAGTAAATATTTCTTTTTGTGCCTCCCCCCTTTAAGAGGTCGGACCATATCCAGCCCCCGGACCGCAAAGGGCCAAGTAATGGGGATGTTTCTCAGAGTGGTGGGAGGCATATGACTTTGATTTTCTAAAAGCTAGCATCCAACACAATGTTGGACTAGGGTTTGAGCATCTGCTCGGGCAGTTGGCCATAAGAAACCCGTTCGAGAGCTCGAGCTGCGGTGTGATGGCCGCCCATGCCAGCGTGTATTTTGGCTAGAAGTTGCCTTCCCTCCTCTTCGGAGATGCACCTTTGGAGAACACCAGTAGTGCTTTTCTTGCATAATTCACCTTAGTGAACTTTATAGGCTTTAGAGCGCCGAATTGTGCGGCGGGCCTCATTTTGGTCATCGGGGAGCTCCTACCTATTAAGGTAGGCCAGGAAAGGCTCATTCCAGGGGGCTATGACAACCATGATCTCATGAGCCGAGGATATTATTTCCATGTTCGAGTCCCTGATGACATATGTATTGAGTTTGGCTGGTGGGGGCGTGTTCGGGTCCCCATTAGCATCTCTGCTCTCGTCCTGCCATGTCACTGATGGCTTGAACAGCCTTTCTACAAAGGTGTTACGCGGGACTGGGTCGCATTTAGTGCCCATGCGAGCGAGTATATCCGCTGCCTGGTTACTGTCTCGAGCTACATGGTGAAATTCCAGCTCCTCAAATCGAGCCGACATTTTTAATATGACATTTCGATAAGCTGCCATCTTTGAATCCTTCGCATCAAATTATCCGTTTACCTGAGATATTGTGAGTTTTGAGTCTCCGCGCATCTCAAGGAATTGTATGCCCATGGATACGGCCATGCGGAGATCATGCAGTAGTGCCTCATATTCGGCCGCATTGTTTGAGTCTGTATACATGATTTGCAATACATAACAAACTATATCCCTTGTTGGAGATATCAAGATGACGCCGGGCCCCACTCCGGCTAGCATTTTGGAGCCGTCAAAATACATGGTCCAGTGGGAGTATGCTCCGTACTCTTTAGGGAGTTCGGCTTCAGTCCATTCTGCGACAAAGTCGGCCAACACCTGAGACTTAATAAACCAACATGGTTTGTATGTTATTTCGAACGGCAAGAGCTCGATGGCCCATTTGTCTATGCATCCTGTGGCGTCTTTATTGTTTATGATATCATTGAGTGGTACATGCCACTGTGATCGAACACTCTTGAAAGTAGTGTCAGAGCTTCCGAGATGCCATGAACACCGCATAGGCAATTTTATGATAATGGAGGTATCGTGATTTATATGGTGCGAGGACCTCTGATACATAGTATACGAGTTTTTGAATGGGGAATTTATGTCCCTCTTCCTCTCATTTGATGACGAGTACCGCACTCACTACCTGGTGAGTGCCTGAAATATAAAGCAGCATTGGCTCGCCAACACCTGGAGCGGCTAGGATTGGGTTGTCCGCTAATATGATTTTTATCTCCTCTAATCCTGCCATGGACGCATCTGTCCATTTGAAGTTGTCTGTGCGCCTCAGAAGTCTATAAAGTGGTAATGCTTTTTCTCCCAATCTGGAGATAAAGTGGCTCAAGGCCGCTACCCAACCTGCTAGATTTTGCACTTGTTTTAGACCGGTTGGCGTAGTTAGCTGTGACAAGGCCCGGATTTTAGCTGGGTTCGCTTCAATTCCTCTATGGGATACGATGAACCCTAGCAGCTTTCCGGCAGGAACGCCGAAAACACATTTTTCTGGATTGAGCCGTATGTCATATGTCCGGAGGTTATCGAACATGAGGCGGAGATCATCCACCAATGTTTCGACGTGTTTAGTCTTGATGACTACATCGTCGACGTATGCCTCCACAGTCTTGCCAATTTGTTTGTCTAAGCATGTTTGAATCATGCGTTGATATGTGGCACCGACATTTTTGAGCCCAAATGGCATAGTGTTGAAACAAAAGGGGCCGTACGGAGTGATAAATGTCGTGGCAGCCTGATCGGATTCCTTCATTTTTATCTCATGGTATCCGGAGTAAGCATTGAGGAAACACAACGAGTCATGTCCTGTGGTTGCATCGATAATTTGATCAATGCGGGGCAGTGGAAAGGGATCCTTAGGGCAAGACTTGTTTAAGTCCGTAAATTCGACACAAAGGCGCCATGATTTGTCCTTCTTTGGTACCATGACTAAGTTGGCTAGCCAGTCCGGGTGTTTAATTTCCCTTATGAATCCGGCTTCCAGTAACTTGGCCAGCTCTTCCCCCATCGCTTGTCTTTTGGGTTCGGAAAATCATCGTAGTGACTGCTTGACTGACTTGAACCCTTTGATAATATTAAGGCTGTGTTCGGCCAGCCTGCATGGGATTCCCGGCATGTCTGAAGGGTGCCAGGCGAATATGTCCCAGTTTTTGCGGAGGAAGGCGCGCAAGGCGCTGTCTATCGTCGGGTCTAGTTGTGCCCCCAATGGATGTCGTCTTGCTGGGGTCCGTTGGGTGCACTTGAAATTTAATAATTTCATCTGCTAGGTCGAAAGAGGTAGATTTCGATCTCTTATCAAGGACTACGTCATCTTGTCCACCGTAGATCGTAAGGTGGTTAACTCTTCGACCGCGAGGGCTTCGGATAGCGCCTCTAGGGCTAAGGATGCAGTTTTGTTCTCGGCGCGGAGTGCTCTGTCCGAATCACTTGCTACTATAATTATTCCATTGGGCCCTGGCATTTTGAGCTTCATGTACCCATAATGGGGTATAGCTTGAAAGCTTGAGAAAGCATCCCGCCCTAGAAGGGCATGGTATCCGCTGTTGAAGGGGACAATGTGGAAGAGCAGTTCCTCCGACCTATAGTTCTTGGGTGTACCGAATACTACGTCGAACTTAATGCTTCCCGCACACCGGGCTTACCGCCTGGGAATAATTCCTCTGAAGGTTAAATTACTTTGTTCAATGCGGGATTTGTCGACCTACATTTTTGCAAGCGTCTCCTTGTATATGAGGTTGAGTCCACTGCCATCGTCCATGAGTACTTTAGTGAGGCGAAATCCGTCTACTATTGGGTTTAGTACAAGAGCGGCTGTGGCACGGACTGGCCGGATTCGTGGTTCGTCTTCGGCAGAAAAAGTGATTGCCGTGTCGCTCCATGGGCTTGCAGTGCTGATTTGATGATCCTCGGCAAGTTCATGATTTGATCTCTTGCTCTGGTTGCTTGAGGAGAATGCCTCAAAGATAGTAAAGACATTGAATTTTTCTCCGCTGGAGTTGCGGTGGCGAGGATTGCTTCACCGCTTTTCGCTACCTGCTGGAGTACCCAACATGCTCTAAGGCAGCGGGTCGGGATGGTGTCCGGGGCGGCATGTATTTGGCAAGGCTTATCTAATATTTCGTCCAGAACGGACCTGTGTCATGTGAAAGGTCTGTTTTTCTTGCCACTGGGCATGTTATCGAATGCCCTGCTAGGGTATGTCTGTTTCGTTTTAGCGGCGTATTGTACGAAGGTGGACTGTACCAGAGGTGTATTCTGGGCTTTCCAAGTATTTTCCATAGTGCAGTACTTTCGTACTAGATGCGATAATTCTGCAAAGCTCCGTATTCGACGGCGGTTGAGGGCGTTCAAGAATCCCTCGTCCGTGCAATTGCGGTGAAATATGGGAACCGTGTCGTTGTCGCATCAGTCCTTAATCTTGTTTTTGACAAGTAGGAATCTGGCCCAGAAGTGATGAACCGTCTCTTGGGGTTGCTGATGTATGTATGTGAGATCACATCAATGTTGAGGATATCGCTTATCGTTACCGTCTCGGTCACCTGGGGATTAGAGATTAATCGGAAATCGGTCGATTAATTGATTTTATCGGTCGACTATTAATCGGCCATTTTTTTTCAAATTCAAGATTCCCAACAATAAAATATGCTATATTCAACACCAAAACAATATTGGACAGAAGTGTTACCTTGAATCCTAGCCTTTGAATCCTGATATAATGACAAACAAAATAGAAAAACATTACATATTGCGTAACAAGGTCCGGATAACACAAATAAACATAGTTCTTGCAAACATAGTGCCACGAATAGGCCCGATTTATCGGTAGATTCCCGATAAATCGCTTGTCATAGCGATAAATCGGGCCAAATGATAAATGATGAAGATAAGGCATAATCTTACCGGTCACCCCAAGAGTAGCGATGAATCAGACGATAAATCGCTGAATCGGAAGCTTTCTTGAACAGTGGATCACATATGTCCGGTAGTCCGGAGTTACTTGGAGAGTGATGTCTACTACACAACCTTCTTCTTGTAGACGTTGTTGGGCCTCCAAGTGCAGAGGTTTGTAGGACAGTAGCAAATTTCCCTCAAGTGGATGACCTAAGGTTTATCAATCCGTGTGAGGCATAGGATGAAGATGGTCTCTCTCGAACAACCCTGCAACCAAATAACAAAGAGTCTCTTGTGTCCCCAACACACCCAATACAATGGTAAATTGTATAGGTGCACTAGTTTGGTGAAGAGATGGTGATACAAGTGCAATATGGATGGTAGATATAGGTTTTTGTAATAAGAAAAAAAAAACAGCAAGGTAGCAAGTGGTAAAAGTGATCATAAATGGTGTTAGAATGATAGGAAACAAGGCCTAGGGTTCATACCTTCACTAGTGCAAGTTCTCTCAACAATAATAACATAACTGGATCATATAACTATCCCTCAACATGCAACAAAGAGTCACTCCAAAGTAACTAATAGCGGAGAACAAACGAAGATATTATGGTAGGGTACGAAACCACCTCAAAGTTATCCTTTCTGATCGATCTATTCAAGAGTCCACAGTAAAATAACCCAAAGTTATTCTTTCCGTTCGATCTATCATAGAGTCCGTACTAGAATAACACCTTAAGACACAAATCAACCAAAACCCTAATGTCATCTAGATACTCCATTGTCACCTCAAGTATCCGTGGGTATGATTATACGATATGCATCACACAATCTCAGATTCATCTATTCAACCAACACAAAGAACTTCAAAGAGTGCCCCAAAGTTCCTACCGGAGAGTCAAGACGAAAACGTGTGCCAACCCCTATGCATAGATTCCCAAGGTCACGGAACCCGCAAGTTGATCACCAAAATATACATCAAGTGAATCAATAGAATACCCCATTGTCACCACGGGTATCCCACGCAAGACATACATCAAGTGTTCTCAAATCCTTAAAGACTCAATCCGATAAGATAACTTCAAAGGGAAAACTCAATCCATTAAAAGAAGGCAGAGGGGGAGAAACATCATAAGATCCAACTATAATAGCAAAGCTCGCGATACATCAAGATCGAGCCATCTCAAGAACATGAGAGAGAGAGAGAGAGAGAAAGAAAGAAAGAGAGAGAGAGAGATCAAACACATAGCTACTGGTACATACCCTCAGCCCCGAGGGTGGACTACTCCCTCCTCGTCATGGAGAGCGCCGGGATGATGAAGATGGCCATCGGAGAGGGATTACCCCCTCCGGCAGGGTGCCGGAACGGGTCTAGATTGGTTTTTGGTGGCAACAGAGGCTTTCGACGGCGGAACTCCCGATCTAGGTTACTTTCCAGAGGTTTTAGTATATATAGGAGTAGTTGGAGTTGGGGGCAAGTAAAGGGGGTCTTTGGGCTATCCACGAGGCACGGGGCGCGCCCAGGGGGGCGCCCCGTACCCTCGTGTGCAGCTCGTGGACCTTCTGGTCCCCCTCTGGCACTTCCTGGGCTTCTTCTGGTCCAAAAATAACTTCCATTGAGTTTCACGTCAATTGGGCTCCATTTGATATTTCTTTTCTGCGATACTCTAAAACGGGAGAAAAATAGAAACTGGCACTGGGCTCTGGGTTAATAGGTTAGTCCCAAAAATCATATAAACGTGTATATAAAAGCCCATAAAACATCCTAGAAGGATAATATAATAGCATGGAACAATAAAAAATTATAGATACATTGGAGACATATCTGATACGTCTCCAACGTATCTATAATTTTTTATTGTTCCATGCTATTATTTATGAAGTCCTGGATGTTTAATGGGCTTTATCATTCGCTTTTATATCATTTTTGGGACTAACCTACTAACCCAAAGGCCCAGTCCAGATTGCTGTTTTTTTTGCCTATTTCAGGGTTTTGCAGAAAAAGAATATCAAACGGAGTCCAATCGTAATGAAACCTTCGCGAGAGATATTTTTGGAGAAAATCACGCCAGAGGAACTTGAGAACCACGTCAGGGGAGCCTCGAGTGGCCCTCGAGGGTGGGGGGCGCGCCCCCCTTCCCAGGGCACGCCCCACTGCCTCGAGGCCCACTCGAGCGTCCCCCGGTGCCCTCCTCCTTCCTATATAAGTCCACATACCCCATAAACTCCATACGCAGAGAGAAAACCCTAATTCCACAGCCGTACCTTCTGTTCCCGTGGAGATCCCATCTTGGAGCCTGTTCCGGAGCTCCACCGGAGGCCTTCATCATCATCATCATCCCCTCACCATGAGTTGTGAGTAGTTTACCACAGACCTTCGGGTCCATAACTAGTATCTAGATGGCTTCTTCTCGCTCTCTGAATCTCAATACAAAGTTCTCCTCGGTCTTCGAGGAGATCTATTCGATGTAATCTCTTTTTGTGGTGTGTTTGTCTAGATCCGATGAATTGTGAGTTTATGATCAAGGTTATCTATGAAAGATATTTGGTTCTTCTCTGAACTTTTTATGTGTGCTCATAATATCCTTGCAAGTCTCTTCGAATTATTGGTTTGGTTTGGCCTACTAGATCTATAGTTCTTGCAATGGGAGAAGTGCTTGGCTTTGGGTTCAATCTTGTGGTGTCCTTTCCTAGTGACAGTAGGGGCAGCAAGGCACGTATTGTATTGTATTGTTGCCATCGAGGATAAAAAGGTGGGGTTTAGATCATATTGCTTGAGTTTATCCCTCTACATCATGTCATCTTGCTTAAAGCGTTAGTTTGTTCGTATGAACTCAATACACTAGATGCATGCTGGATAGCGGTCGATGTGTGGAGTAATAGTAGTAGATGCAGGCAGGAGTCGGTCTACTTGTCTTGGACGTGATGCCTATATACAATGATCATGCCTAGATAGTCTCATAATTATTTGCTTTTCTATCAATTGCTCACCAGTAATTTGTTTACCCGCCGTAGAATACCGCTATCATGAGAGAAGCCACTTGAGAAAACTACGGCCCCCGGGTCTATTCTCAACATATCAATCTACATCTACTTTACTTTTACCGCTTTTATTTGCTGTTTTATTAAAAAAAATACCAGAAATATAAACAATCATCTCTATCGGATCTCACTCTCGTAAGTGATCGTAAAGGGATTGACAACCCCTTATCGCATTGGCTGCGAAGTTCTTATTTGTTTGTGCAGGTGCGAGGGACTCGCGCATGGTCTCCTACTGGATTGATACCTTGGTTCTCAAAAACTGAGGGAAATACTTACACTACTGTGCTGCATCTCCCTTTCCTCTTTGAGGGAATACAACGCAAGCTCAAGAGGTAGCAAGAAGAATTTCTGGCGCCGTTGCCGGGGAGGCTTACGCAAAAGTCATATACCAAGTACCTATCACAAACCCTTATCCTTCGCATTACATTTATTTGCCTCTCGTTTTCCTCTCCCCCACTTCACCCTTCCCATTTTATTTGCCCTTCTTCCGCCGTGTGTTTATCGTTCCCTTGCTTCTTGTTTGCTTGTGTGTGTTGGATTGCTTGCTTGTCACTATGGCTCAGAACAATACCAAATTGTGTGACTTCTCCAATACCAACAACAATGACTTTATTAGCACTCCAATTTCTCCTATTACCGATGCTGAGTCTTGTGAGATCAATGCTGCTTTGTTGAATCTTGTCATGAAAGATCAATTCTTCGGCCTTCCTAGTGAAGATGTCGCTACCCATCTAAACAACTTTGTTGATTTGTGTGATATGCAAAAGAAAAGGGATACCGATAATGATATTGTTAAATTGAAGTTATTTCCATTTTCACTTAGAGATCGTGCTAAAACCTGGTTTTCCTCTTTGCCTAGAAATAGTATTGATTCGTGGAATAAGTGCAAAGATGCTTTTATCTCTAAGTATTTCCCTCCTGCTAAGATCATCTCTCTTAGAAACGATATTATGAATTTTAAGCAACTAGATCATGAGCATGTTGCACAAGCTTGGGAGAGAATGAAATTGATGATACGTAATTGCCCTACACATGGTTTGAATCTATGGATGATTATTCAGAACTTTTATGCTAGCTTGAATTTTGCTTCTAGAAATCTTTTAGATTCGGCCGCGGGAGGCACTTTTGTGGAAACTACCTTAGGAGAAGCTACCAAACTCCTAGATAATATTATGGTTAATTATTCTCAATGGCACACCGAAAGATCTACTAGTAAAAAAGTGCATGCTATTGAATAAATTAGTGTTTTGAGTGGAAAGATGGATGAACTTATGAAATTGTTTGCTGCTAAGAGTGCTTCTTCTGATCCTAATGATATGCCTTTGTCCACTTTGATTGAAAATAGCAATGAATCCTTGGATGTGAATTTTGTTGTTAGGAATAATTTTGGTAACAATGCTTATAGAGGTAATTTTAATCCTAGGCCTTTTCCTAGTAATTCCTCTAATAATTATGGTAATTCCTACAACAACTCTTATGGAAAGATGCCTTCTGAGTTTGAAACTAGTGTTAAGGAGTTTATGATCTCGCAGAAGAATTTCAATGCTATGCTTGAAGAGAAATTGCTTAAGATTGATGAATTGGCTAGAAGTGTGGATAGATTTACTCTTGATGTTGATTCTTTGAAACTTAGATCTATCCTACCTAAGCATGATATCAATGAGTCTCTCAAAGCTATGAGAATTTCCATTGATGAATGCAAAGAAAGAACCGCTAGGATGCGTGCTAAAAGAGAGGGTTACATTAAAGCGTGTTCTTCTAGTTATCATGAAAATAAAGATGAAGATCTGAAAGTTATTGATGTGTCTTCTATAAGATCCTTGTTTTCTAGTATTAATCTTGATGAAGATAGGATTGGAGATGATTCCGCTTTAAGGTGTCCCAGTGATTCAGAGTTTTTAGATCTTGATGCTAAAATTGTTAAAAGTGGGAGTGAAGAGATTAAAACTTTGCATAGTGATGAACCCACTACTTTGGATTTTAAGGGATTCAATTATGATAATTGATCTTTGATTGATTGTATTTCCTTGTTGCAATCCGTACTAAATTCTCCGCATGCTTATAGTGAAAATAAAGCTTTCACCAAACACATAGTTGATGCTTTGATGCAATCTTATGAAGAAAAACTTGAGTTAGAAGTTTCTATCCCTAGAAAGCTTTATGATGAGTGGGAACCTACTATCAAAATAAAAATAAAAGATCATGAATGCTATGCTTTGTGTGATTTGGGTGCTAGTGTCTCCACTATCCCAAAAACTTTGTGTGATTTGCTAGGGTTCCATGAACTTTATGATTGTTCTTTAAATTTTCATCTTGCGGATTCCACTATTAAGAAACCTATGGGAAGAATTAATGATGTTCTTATTGTTTCCAATAGGAATTACGTGCCCATAGATTTCATTGTTCTTGATATAGATTGCAATCCTTCATGTCCTATTATTCTTGGTAGACCTTTCCTTAGAACGATTGGTGCAATCATTGATATGAAGGAAGGAAATATTAGATTTCAATTTCCATTAAGGAAAGGCATGGAACACTTTCCTAGAAAGAAAATCAAATTACCATATGAATCTATCATGAGAGCCACTTATGGATTGCCTTCCAAGGATGGCAATACCTAGATCTATCTTGTATCGTGCCTAGCTAGGGGCGTAAAACGATAGTGCTTGTTGGGAGGCAACCCAATTTTTTGTTTTTTGTTTTTGTTGCTGCTAGGGAATAAATATTGCATCTAGCCTTTGATTATATGTGGTTTCATGTTTTTTTTAGTGTTTGTGCCAAGTAGAACCTTTGGGAGGACTTGTGTGAAGTTTATATGATCTTGCTGTGAAAAACAGAATCGTTAGCGCTCACTAAAGTAGTCGTGGGATTTTACTGGAGCGTGCTTTTTAGTCGATTCTTTTTGCAGATGATTGGTAGACAAATTCCGCAAATTTAAGAATTTAGTTTGAATTGTTTTGAGTTCCAGAAGTAGGCGAACCCTGCAGATTACTACAGACTGTTCTGTCTTTGACAGATTCTGTTTTTCGTGTGTTGTTTGCTTATTCCGATGCATCTATGAGTAGTATTGGAGGATTTGAACCATAGAGAAGTTGGAGTAAAGTAGGTTTAACACCAATATAAACAAAGAATGAATTCATCGCTGTACCTTTGAGTAGTGGTTTGCTTGCTTATACTAACGGAGCTCATGAGAATTTTTGTCTAAGTTTTGTGTTGTGAAGTTTTCAAGTTTTGAGTATTGCTTTAATGGACTATGGAACAAGGAGTAGCAAAGGCCTAAGCTTGGGGATGCCCATGTAACCCCAAGTAAATTCAAGATAATCAAAAGCCTAAGCTTGGGGATGTCCCGGGAAGGCATCCCCTCTTTCGTCTTCATCCATCGGTAACTATACTTGGAGCTATATTTTTATTCACGACATGATATGTGTTTTGCTTGGAGCTTCTTGTATAATTTGAGTCTTTGCTTGTTAGTTTGCCACAATCATACTTGCTGGACACACCTATTTGAGAGAGTTAAATATGGCCTAGAAATTGTTATAACACTCTGTGTGCTTCACTATCTTTTGAGTTGAATAGTTTTTGCTCTAGTGCTTCACTTATATCTTTTAGAGCACGGTGGTGGTAATATTTTGTAGAAATTGTTGAACTCTCATGCTTCACTTATATCTATTTGAGAGTCTATTAAAACATCATGGTAATGTGTTTAGGATAAAGAAACTAGTCTTCACATGATAGACGTCCAATGTCAATGTAGTAAAAAAGTTCACACCAAGTGCATTGAATATAATGAGATGTTGGATGCTTGATAATTGTTTTGAGATATGATGATAGTGATATTAGAGTCATGCTAGTGGAGTTATTATGTAATTGAGAAATACTTGTGTTAAGGTTAGTGATTCCCGTATCATGCACGTATGGTGAGCTATGTGACGAAGTTAGATCACGAGGTATTTGTAGAGTGCCAACCTTTGTGTGGAGGTCGGGGGCGCACGATGGTTAACTCCTACCAACCTCCCCCCTAGGAGCATGCGTTGATTGCTTTGTTTTGATGACTCGTAGATTTTTGCAATAAGTATATGAGTTCTTATGACTAATGTTGAGTCCATGGATTATACGCACTCTCACCCTTCCACCATTGCTAGCCTATCTTGTACCGCGCAACTTTCGCCGGTGCCATAAACCCACTATATATCCTTCCTCAAAACAGCCACCATATTGTTCCTCAAAACAGCCACCATACCTACCTATCATGGCATTTCCATAGCCATTCCGAGATATATTGCCATGCAAATTTCCACCATACCGTTTATATGACACGCATCATATTGTCATATTGCCATGCATGATCATGTAGTTGACATCGTAGTTGTGGCAAAGCCACCATGCATAATTTTTCATATATGTCAGTTGTCACTCTTGATTCATTGCATATCCCGGTACACCGCCGGGGGCATTCATGTAGAGTCATACTTGTTGTAGTATCGAGTTGTAATATCGAGTTGTAATAAAAAGTGTGATGATCATCATTATTAGAGCATTATCCCATGTGAGGAAAGGCCAATAAAGAAAAGAGGTGGCCCAAAAAAATAAAGAGGGGCTAATAAAAAAGAAGAGAGGAAGCCCCTCCAAAAAAATGAGAGAAAAGAGAGAAGGGACAATTGCTACTATCTTTTTCCCACACTTGTGCTTCAAAGTAGCACCATGTTCTTCATTGTAGAGAATCTCATGTTTAGTCACTTTCATATACTAGTGGGAACTTTCATTATAGAACTTGGCTTGTATATTCCAACGATGGGCTTCCTCAAATGCCCTAGGTCTTCGTGAGCAAGCAAGTTGGATGCACACCCACTAGTTTCTTTTGTTGAGCTTTCATTCATATTTAGCTCTATTGCATCCGTTGCATGGCAATCCCTACTCACTCACATTGATATCTATTGATGGGCATCTCCATAGCCTGTTGATACGCCTAGTCGATGTGAGGCTATCTCCCTCCTTTTTGTCTTCTCCACAACCACTTCTATTCCACCCATAGTGCTATATCCATGGCTCACGCTCATGTATTGTGTGAAAGTTGAAAGGTTTGAAAAGATGGAGTATGGAAACAAATGCTTGGCTGAAATCGGGGTTGTGCATGATATTAATATTTTGTGTGATGAAGAGGGAGCATAGCCAGACTATATGATTTTGTAGGGATAACTTTCTTTAGCCATAGTATTTTGAGAAGACATGATTGCTTTGTTAGTATTGCTTGAAGTATTGTTATTTCTTATGTCAATATATACTTTTATCTTGAATCTTTCAGATCTGAACATTCATGCCACAATTAAGAGAATTACATTGAAAAACTATATTGGTTAGCATTCCACATCAAAAATTCTTTCTTTATCATTTAACTACTTGAGGACGACCAGGAATTAAGCTTGGGGATGCTTGATACGTCTCCAACGTATCTATAATTTTTTATTGTTCCATGCTATTATTTGTGAAGTCTTGGATGTTTAATGGGCTTTATCATTCACTTTAATATCATTTTTGGGACTAACCTACTAACCCAAAGGCCCAGTCCAAAGCTGTTTTTTTGCCTATTTCAGGGATTTGCAGAAAAAGAATATCAAACGGAGTCCAAACAGAATGAAACCTTCGCGAGATATTTTTTTGGAGAAAATCATGCCAGAGGTACTTGAGAACCACGTCAGGGGAGCCTCGAGTGGCCCTCGAGGGTGGGGGGTGCGCCCCTTCCCAGGGCACGCCCCCCTGCCTCGAGGCCCACTCGAGCGTCCCCCGGTGCCCTCCTTCTTCCTATATAAGTCCACGTACCCCAGAAACTCCATACGCAGAGAGAATACCCTAATTCCACTGCCGTACCTTCTGTTCCCATGGAGATCCCATCTCGGAGCCTGTTCAGGAGCTCCACCGGAGGGGGATCCATCACGGAGGCCTTCATCATCATCATCATCGCCCTCACCATGAGTTGTGAGTAGTTTACCACAAACCTTCGGGTCCATAGCTAGTATCTAGATGGCTTCTTCTCTCTCTCTGGATCTCAATACAAAGTTCTCCTCGGTCTTCGAGGAGATCTATTCGATGTAATCTCTTTTTGTGGTGTGTTTGTCGAGATCCGATGAATTGTGAGTTTATGATCAAGGTTATATATGAAAGATATTTGGTTCTTCTATGAACTTTTTATGTGTTCTCATAATATCCTTGCAAGTCTCTTTGAATTATTGGTTTGGTTTGGCCTACTAGATCTATAGTTCTTGCAGTGGGAGAAGTGCTTGGCTTTGGGTTCAATCTTGCGGTGTCCTTTCCCAGTGACAGTAGGGGCAGTAAGGCACGTATTGTATTGTTGCCATCGAGGATAAAAAGATGGGGTTTATATCATATTGCTTGAGTTTATCCCTCTACATCATGTCATCTTGCTTAAGGCATTACTCTGTTCGTATGAACTCAATACACTAGATGCATGCTGGATAGTGGTCGATGTGTGGAGTAATAGTAGTAGATGTAGGCAGTGTTGGGGAACGTTGCATGGGAAACAAAAATTTTCTCTACGTTCACCAAGATCAATCTAGGAGATGCATCTACGAGGGGAGAGTTGGATCCACATACCCTTGTAGATCGCTAAGCGGAAGCGTTCAAGAACGCGGTTGATGGAGTCGTACTCGCCGCGATTCAGATCGCCGAAGATCCTAGCACCGAAGCAACGGTGCCTCCGCGTTCTTCACACGTACAGCTCGGGGACGTCTCCTTCTTCTTGATCCAGCAAGGGGGAAGGAGAGGTTGATGGAGACACCGGCAGCACGACGGCGTGGTGGAGATGGTGGTGGAGGATTCCTGCAGGGCTTCGCCAAGCACCGCGGGAAAACGAAGATTGTAGTGGGAGAGGGAGGGCAGCACCGAGGCACGAACGTGTGTGGCTGCCCTCCCTCTGCCTCTCTTTATATAGGGGGGTAGAGAGGGGAGGGGCGCCCTAGGGTTAGCCCCTAGGGGCGGCGGCCAAGGGGAGGTGGGAGGGGGCGGCGCCCCAGGGTTAGGGTTCCCCCCCCCCCCAAGTGCCTTGCCCCCCAAGCCTAGGGGGGTGCGGCAGCCCTAGGGTGGGCCACCACCCCTTGCGCATGAGGAGAGGGCCCAGGGGGGGGGGGCGCACAGCCCTATGAGGGCTGTTGTGTCCCCCTTTGTGGCCCATTAGGCCCGAAACCCCTTCCGGGACCCCCGAAACACCTTTCGGTCATTCGCCGATTTCCCGATACTCCCCGGAACACTTCCGGACTCCGAAACCTTTCATCCTATATATCAATCTTCATCTCCGGCCCATTCCGGAGACCCTCGTCACGTCCGGGATCTCATCTGGGACTCCGAACAACCTTCGGTAACCATGCACTGTTCTCACTAACAACCCTAGCGTCACCGAACCTTAAGTGTGTAGACCCTGCGGGTTCGGAAACCATGTAGACATGACCGAGACACTCCCAGGTCAATAACCAATAGCGGGATCTGGATACCCATATTGGTTCCCACACGTTTCTCGATGATCTCATCGGATGAACCACGATGTCAAGGATTCAGGCAATCCCGTATACAGTTCCCTTTGTCTCGTCGGTATGTTACTTGTCCGAGATTCGATCGTCGGCATCTCTATACCTAGTTCAATCTCGTTACCGGCAAGTCTCTTTACTCGTTGCCGTAATACATGATCCCGTGACTAACCACTTAGTCACTTTGAGCTCATTTAGATGATGTATTACCGAGTGGGCCCGGAGATACCTCTCCGTCACACGGAGTGACAAATCCCAGTCTCGATCCATGTCAACTCAACAGACACCTTCGGAGATACCTGTAGAGTACCTTTATAGTCACCCAGTTACGTTGCGACGTTTGGCACACACAAAGTACTCCTATGGTGTCAGTGAGTTACATGATCTCATGGTCATAGGAACTTATACTTGACATGCAGAAAACTATAGCGATAACTGACACGATCAAAAGCTATGTTTAACGTTTGGGTCTCGTCCATCACACCATTCTCCTATTGATGTGATCCCGTTATCAAATGACAACTCATGTCAATGACCTGGAAACCGCAGTCATCTTTGATCAACGAGCTAGTCCTGTAGAGGCTTACTAGGGACCTCAAGTTTGTCTATTTATCCACACATGTATATGAGTTTCCAATCAATACAATTATAGCATGGAAAATAAACGATTATCATGAACAAGGAAATATGATAATAACTCTTTTATTATTGCCTCTAGGGCATATTTCCAACAGTCTCCCACTTGCACTAGAGTCAATAATCTAGCATTACAAGGTAATGAATCTAACACCCATAGAGTCTTGGTGTTGATCATGCTTAGCCCGTGGAAGAGGCTTAGTCAACGGATCTACAACATTCAAATCCGTGTGTACTTTGCAAATGTTTATGTCCTCCTCCTTGACTGAATCGCGGATGGAATTGAAGCGTCGCTTTATGTGTCTGGTCCTCTTGTGAAACCTTGGTTCCTTGGCTAGAGCAATGGCACCAGTGTTGTCACAGAACAGAGTCATTGGGTTCAGTGCACTAGGCACAACTCCAAGATCTGTCATGAACTCCTTCATCCAGACACCTTCCTTTGCTGCCTCCGAGGCAGCTATGTACTCCGCTTCGCATGTAGAATCGGCTACCACGCTCTGCTTGGAACTGCACCAGCTTACCGCTCCCCCGTTGAGAATATATACGTATCCGGTTTGAGACTTAGAGTCATCCGGATCAGTGTCAAAGCTTGCATCGACGTAACCCTTTACGACGAGCTCTTGATCACCTCCATAAACGAGAAACATTTCCTTAGTCCTTTTCAGGTACTTTAGGATATTCTTGACCGCTGTCCAGTGATCCATACCAGGATTACTTTGAAACCTTCCGGCCATACTTATGGCAAGGCTGACATCTGGTCTTGTGCACAGCATTGCATACATGATAGAGCCTATGGCTGAAGCATAGGGGACGACACTCATCTTTTCTCTATCTTCCGCAGTCACTGGGCATTGAGTCTTACTCAACTTTGTACCTTGCAATACCGGCAAGAACCCCTTCTTGGATTGATCCATCTTGAACTTCTTCAAAACTTTATCAAGGTATGTACTTTGTGAAAGTCCTATCAAGCGTCTTGATCTATCTCTATAGATCTTGATGCCCAATATGAAAGCAGCTTCACCGAGATCCTTCATTGAAAAACTCTTGTTCAAATACCCCTTCACGCTATTCAAAAATTCTATATTGTTTCCAATCAGCAATATGTCATCCACATATAATATCAGAAACGCTATAGAGCTCCCACTCACTTTCTTGTAAATACAAGCTTCATTGTAAACTTGTACAAACCCAAACGCTTTGATCACCTCATCAAAGCGAAGATTCCAACTCCGAGATGCTTGCACCAGCCCATAAATGGAACGCTGGAGCTTGCATACTTTGTCAGCATTCTCTGGATCGACAAAACCTTCCGGTTGTATCATATACAACTCTTCCTTAAGAGAACCGTTAAGGAATGCTGTTTTGACATCCATCTGCCAAATTTCATAATCGAAATATGCAGCTATTGCTAACATGATTCGGACGGATTTAAGCATCGCTACGGGTGAGAAAGTCTCATCGTAGTCAATCCCTTGAACTTGTGAAAAACCCTTTGCCACAAGTCGAGCTTTATATACGGTGACATTACCGTCAGCGTCCGTCTTCCTCTTAAAAATCCATTTATTCTGAATGGCCTTCCGCCCTTCAGGTAATACTTCCAAAGTCCATACTTTGTTTTCATACATGGATCCCATCTCGGATTTCATGGCCTCTAACCATTTGTCGGAATCTGGGCCCACCATCGCTTCTCCATAGCTCGTAGGTTCACCGTTGTCTAACAACATGACCTCCAAGACAGGGTTACCATACCACTCAGGTGCAGTGCGTACCCTTGTCGACCTACGAGGTTCAGTAGTAACTTGATCAGAAGCTTCTTGATCATCATCATTGGCTTCCTCTTCAACCGTTTCAGGCTCCACAAAAACATCTTTCTGTGCTGCGCAACTCTCTGGTTGAAGCAGAGGTTCAATAACCTCATCAAGTTCTACCTTCCTCCCACTCAATTCTTTCGAGAGAAACTCTTTCTCGAGAAAGGACCCGTTCTTAGCGACAAACACTTTGCCTTCGGATCTGAGATAGAAGGCGTACCCAACAGTTTCTTTTGGGTATCCTATGAAGACACATTTGTCCGCTTTGGGTTCGAGCTTTTCTGGCTGAAGCCTTTTGACATAAGCATCGCAACCCCAAACCTTGAGAAAAGACAACTTAGGTTTCTTACCAAACCACAGTTCATACGGTGTTGTCTCAACGGACTTGGATGGAGCCCTATTTAAAGTGAATGCAGCTGTCTCTAACGCATATCCCCAAAACGATAGTGGCAAATCGGCAAGAGACATCATAGAACGCACCATATCTAATAGGGTTCGATTACGACGTTCGGACACACCATTACGCTGTGGTGTTCCAGGTGGCGTCAACTGTGAAACGATTCCACATTTTCTTATGTGATTGCCAAACTCATAACTCAGATACTCTCCCCCTCGATCAGATCGTAGGAATTTGATCTTCTTGTTACGATGATTCTCAACTTCACTCTGAAATTGCTTGAACTTTTCAAACGTTTCAGACTTATGCTTCATCAAGTAAATATACCCGTATCTACTCAAGTCGTCAGTGAAGGTGAGAAAGTAACGATATCCACCGCGCGCCGTGACACTCATCGGGCCACACACATCAGTATGTATGATTTCCAATAAGTCACTTGCCCGTTCCATTGTTCCTGAAAACGGGGTCCTTGTCATCTTGCCCATGAGGCACGGCTCGCATGTGTCAAGTGATTCAAAATCAAGAGACTCCAAAAGTCCATCAGCATGGAGCTTCCTCATGCGTTTTACGCCGATATGACCCAGACGGCAGTGCCACAAGAAAGTGGTAGTATCGCTAACTACTCTACATCTTTTGGCATCAATGTTATGAACATGTGTATCATCACTATCGAGATTCAATAAGAATAAACCCCTCACTTCGGGTGCATGACCATAAAAGATATTACCCATATAAATAGAACAACCTTTATTCTCTAATTTAAATGAGTAACCGTCTCGCAATAAACAAGATCCAGATATAATGTTCATGCTCAACGCAGGCACTAAATAACAATTATTCAGGTTCATAACTAATCCCGATGGTAATCGAAGAGCGAGCGTGCCGACGGCGATCACATCAACCTTGGAACCATTTCCCACGCGCATCGTCACTTCGTCCTTCGCCAGCCTCCGTTTATTCCGCAGTTCCTGTTTAGAGTTGCAAATGTGAGCAACCGAACCGGTATCAAATACCCAGGCCCTACAACGAGAGTTGGTAAGGTACACATCAATAACATGTATATCACATATACCTTGCTTGTTGTTGTTGTTGGCCCCCTTCTTGTCTGCCAGATACTTGGGGCAGTTCTGCTTCCAGTGGCCGTTCCCCTTGCAATAGAAACACTCAGTCTCTGGCTTGGGCCCAGCCTTGGGTTTCTTCACTGGATGAGCAACTGCTTTGCCACCCTTCTTAGAGTTACCCTTCTTGCCCTTGCCATTCTTCTTGAAACTGGTGGTTTTATTGACCATCAACACTTGATACTCCTTCTGGATGTCTGCCTCAGCGACTTTCAGCATCGAAAACAGCTCGGCGATGGTTTTGTTCATCCCTTGCATGTTATACTGCTGCACGAAGCTCTTGTAGCTAGGCGGGAGTGACTGGAGAATTCTGTCAATGATAGCCTCGTCCGGGAACACAAGTCCCAGATCAGCTATGCGGGTATAGTACCCAGACATCTTCAGTAAGTGCTCACTGACAGACGAATTCTCCTCCATCTTGCAAGCAAAGAATTTATCGGTGGTCTCATACCTCTCGATCTTAGCATTCTTTTCAAAGATGAACTTCAACTCCTGGAACATCTCATATGCTCCATGACGCTCAAAACGCCTTTGAAGTCCTCCTTCCAAGCTATACAAAATGGCACACTGCACTACTGAGTAGTCATCCGAACGCGACTGCCAGGCGTTCATAACGTCCGCAGAGGCCTGAGGAGCGGGGGGTTCACCTAGCGGTGCATTTAGGACATAAACCTTTTGGGCAGCTGTGAGGATGATCCTCAGATTGCGGAGCCAGTCCGCAAAGTTGCTCCCATCATCTTTCAGTTTAGCTTTCTCTAGGAACGCATTAAAATTCAGGGGAGCTACTGCGCGAGCCATCTACAACAAAAGATTTGCAAAGACATTTTAGACTATTGTTCATGATAAGTGAGTTATTACCTAATCAAATTATTTATAACTCCCACTCAAATTGACATCCCTCTGGTCATTCGAGCGTGACATGATCCAGATTCACCAACCCAAGTCCGATCATCACGTGAGATGAGGTGGTGTCAATGGTGAACATCTACATGTTGATCATATCTACTATATGACTCATGCTCGACCTTTCGGTCTTCCGTGTTCCGAGGCCATGTCTATACATGCTAGGCTCGTCAAGTCTAACCCGAGTGTTCTGCATGTGCAAAACTGGCTTGCACCCGTTGTATGCGAACGTAGAGTCTATCACACCCGATCATCACGTGGTGCTTCGAAACGACGAACCTTCGCAACGGCGCACACTCGGGGGGAACACAATTTTATCTTGAAATTTTAGTGAAGGATCATCTTATAATGCTACCGTCGTCCTAAGCAAAATAAGATGCATAAAAGGATTAACATCACATGCAAATCATAAGTGACATGATATGGCCATCAACTCGTGCTTTTGATCTCCATCTCCAAAGCACCGGCATGATCTCCATCGTCACCGGCGCCACGCCATGATCCCCATCATCATGATCTCCATCATCGTGTCGCCATCGGGGTTGTCGTGCGCCCACCATGCTCTTACTACTATTGCTACCGCTTAGTGATAAAGTAAAGCATTACATAGCGCTTAATGATTGACACGCAGGTCATACAAAAATTAAAGACAACCCTATGGCTCCTGCCGGTTGCCGTATGCATCGACATGCAAGTCGATATTAACTATTACAACATGATCATCTCATACATCAAATATATTTCATCATGTCATTGGCCATATCATATCACATACATACCCTGCAAAAACAAGTTAGACGTCCTCTAAATTGTTGTTGCATGTTTTACGTGGCTGCTATGGGTATCTAGCAAGAACGCTTCTTACCTACGCAAAGCCACAACGGTGATATTCAAGTTGCTATTTAACCTTCTACAAGGACCGCCTTGTTCTATTCCGATTCAACTAAGATAGGAGAGACATACACCCGCCAGCCATCTTATGCAACAAAAGTCACATGTCTGTCGATGGAACCGTTCTCATGTACGTGGACATGTAAAGTTGGTCCGGGCCGCTTCATCCCATAATACCGCTGAATCAAGAAAGACTAAGGAGGGAAGCAATCTAAACATCAACATCCACAAACCCTTTTGTGTTCTACTCGTGAAAGCATCTACGCAAGATCCTAGCTCATGATGCCACTGTTGGGGAACGTTGCATGGGAAACAAAAATTTTCTCTACGTTCACCAAGATCAATCTAGGAGATGCATCTACGAGGGGAGAGTTGGATCCACATACCCTTGTAGATCGCTAAGCGGAAGCGTTCAAGAACGCGGTTGATGGAGTCGTACTCGCCGCGATTCAGATCGCCGAAGATCCTAGCACCGAAGCAACGGTGCCTCCGCGTTCTTCACACGTACAGCTCGGGGACGTCTCCTTCTTCTTGATCCAGCAAGGGGGAAGGAGAGGTTGATGGAGACACCGGCAGCACGACGGCGTGGTGGAGATGGTGGTGGAGGATTCCTGCAGGGCTTCGCCAAGCACCGCGGGAAAAAGAAGATTGTAGTGGGAGAGGGAGGGCAGCACCGAGGCACGAACGTGTGTGGCTGCCCTCCCTCTGCCTCTCTTTATATAGGGGGGTAGAGAGGGGAGGGGCGCCCTAGGGTTAGCCCCTAGGGGCGGTGGCCAAGGGGAGGTGGGAGGGGGCGGCGCCCCAGGGTTAGGGTTCCCCCCCCCAAGTGCCTTGCCCCCCAAGCCTAGGGGGTGCGGCAGCCCTAGGGGGGGCCACCACCCCTTGCGCATGAGGAGAGGGCCCAGGGGGGGGGGCGCACAGCCCTATGAGGGCTGTTGTGTCCCCCTTTGTGGCCCATTAGGCCCGAAACCCCTTCCGGGACCCCCGAAACCCCTTTCGGTCATTCGCCGATTTCCCGATACTCCCCGGAACACTTCCGGACTCCGAAACCTTTCATCCTATATATCAATCTTCGTCTCCGGCCCATTCCGGAGACCCTCGTCACGTCCGGGATCTCATCCGGGACTCCGAACAACCTTCGGTAACCATGCACTGTTCTCACTAACAACCCTAGCGTCACCGAACCTTAAGTGTGTAGACCCTGCGGGTTCGGAAACCATGTAGACATGACCGAGACACTCCCAGGTCAATAACCAATAGCGGGATCTGGATACCCATATTGGTTCCCACACGTTTCTCGATGATCTCATCGGATGAACCACGATGTCAAGGATTCAGGCAATCCCGTATACAGTTCCCTTTGTCTCGTCGGTATGTTACTTGTCCGAGATTCGATCGTCGGCATCTCTATACCTAGTTCAATCTCGTTACCGGCAAGTCTCTTTACTCGTTGCCGTAATACATGATCCCGTGACTAACCACTTAGTCACTTTGAGCTCATTTAGATGATGTATTACCGAGTGGGCCCGGAGATACCTCTCCGTCACACGGAGTGACAAATCCCAGTCTCGATCCATGTCAACTCAACAGACACCTTCGGAGATACCTGTAGAGTACCTTTATAGTCACCCAGTTACGTTGCGACGTTTGGCACACACAAAGTACTCCTATGGTGTCAGTGAGTTACATGATCTCATGGTCATAGGAACTTATACTTGACATGCAGAAAACTATAGCGATAACTGACACGATCAAAAGCTATGTTTAACGTTTGGGTCTCGTCCATCACACCATTCTCCTAATGATGTGATCCCGTTATCAAATGACAACTCATGTCAATGACCTGGAAACCGCGGTCATCTTTGATCAATGAGCTAGTCCTGTAGAGGCTTACTAGGGACCTCAAGTTTGTCTATTTATCCACACATGTATATGAGTTTCCAATCAATACAATTATAGCATGGATAATAAACGATTATCATGAACAAGGAAATATAATAATAACTCTTTTATTATTGCCTCTAGGGCATATTTCCAACAGGCAGGAGTCGGTCTACTTGTCTCGGACGTGATGCCTATATACAATGATCATGCCTAGATATTCTCATAATTATTCGCTTTTCTATCAATTGCTCGACAGTAATTTGTTTACCCGCCGTAGAATACCGCTATCATGAGAGAAGCCACTAGAGAAAACTATGGCCCCCGGGTCTATTCTCAACATATCAATCTACATCTACTTTACTTTTACCGCTTTTATTTGCTGTTTTATTAAACCAAAAATGCCAAAAATATAAACTATCATCTCTATCAGATGTCACTCTCGTAAGTGATCGTAAAGGGATTGACAACCCCTTATCGCGTTGACTGCGAAGTTCTTATTTGTTTGTGCAGGTGCGAGGGACTCGCGCGTGGTCTCCTACTGGATTGATACCTTGGTTCTCAAAAACTGAGGGAAATACTTACACTACTGTGCTGCATCTCCCTTTCCTCTTCGAGGGAATACAACGCAAGCTCAAGAGGTAGCAGTATCAAGCATCCCCAAGCTTAATTACTGCTCGCCCTCGAGTAGGTAAATGATAAAAACAGAATTTTTGATGTGGAATGCTAACCAACATAATTCTCAATGTAATTTTCTTTATTGTGGCATGAATATTCAGATCCAAGATTCAAGACAAAAGTCTATATCGACATAAGAATTATAATACTTCAAGCATACTAACAAAGCAATTATGTTTTCTCAAAATAACATGGCCAAAGAAAGTTCATCCCTACAGAATCATATAGTTTGGCTATGCTCCATCTTCATCACACAAAGTGCCCAAATCATGCACAACCCCGGTTTCAGCCAAGCAATTGTTTCATACTTTAATTTTTTAAAACTTTTTCAACTTTCACGCAATACATGAGCGTGAGCCATGGATATAGCACTATAGGT
Organism: Secale cereale; assembly: GCA_902687465.1. Taxonomy (NCBI): domain Eukaryota; kingdom Viridiplantae; phylum Streptophyta; class Magnoliopsida; order Poales; family Poaceae; genus Secale; species Secale cereale. The sequence goes on along the minus strand of LR738712.1, from coordinate 46,353,194 downwards.
GGAATAGAGTGGTGGTTGTGGAGAAGACAAAAGAGGAAGATGGTCTCACATCAACTAGGCGTATCAACGGGCTATGGAGATGCCCATCAATAGATATCAATGTGAGTGAGTAGGGATTGCCATGCAACGGATGCACTAGAGCTATAAATGTATGAAAGCTCAACAAAACAAACTAAGTGGGTGTCCATCTAACTTGCTTGCTCACGAAGACGTAGGGCATTTGAGGAAGCCCATCGTTGGAATATACAAGCCAAGTTCTATAATGAAAATTCCCACTAGTATATGAAAGTGACAAAACAAGAGAGTCTCTATCATGAGGATCATGGTGCTACTTTGAAGCACAAGTGTGGAAAAAGATAGTAGCATTGTCCCTTTTTTATTTTTCTTTTTTCTTTGGCCTTTCCTTTTTTTCCTTTTTTTGGGACAATGCTATAATAATGATGATCATCACACTTATATTGGTTTACAACTCGATATTACAACTCGATACTAGAACAAAGTATGACTCTATATGAATGCCTCCGGCGGTGTACCGGGATGTGCAATGAATGAAGAGTGACATGTATGAAAAATTATGCATGGTGGCCTAGCCACAAATACGATGTCAACTACAGGATCATGCATGACAATATGACAATGATGAAGCGTGTCATAATAAACACAACGGTGGAAAGTTGCATGGCAATATATCTCAGAATGGCTATCGAAATGCCATAATAGGTAGGTATGGTGGCTGTTTTGAGGAAGGTATAAGGTGGGTGTATGGTACCGGCGAGAGTTGCGCGGTACAAGAGAGGCTAGCAATGGTGGAAGGGTGAGAGTGCGTATAATCCATGGACTCAACATTAGTCATAAAGAACTCACATACTTATTGCAAAAATCTATAAGTCATCAAAACAAAGTACTACACACATGCTCCTAGGGGAAGGGTTGGTAGGAGTTAACCATTGCGCGATCCCGACCTCCACACAAATGATGACACTCAATGAAATACATCATGCTTCAAATTTGTCACACAATGGTTACCATACGTGCATGCTACGGGACTTGCAAACCTCAACACAAGTATTTCTCAAATTCGCAACTACTCTACTAGCATGACTCTAATATCACCATCCTCATATCTCAGAACAATCATCAAGTATCAAACTTCTCATTATATTCAATGCACTTTATATGAAAGTTTTTACTATACCATCTTGGACGCCTATCATATTAGGACTAGTTTTATTACCAAAGCACACTACCATGCTGTTCTAGAGGACTCTCAAAATAATATTAGTGAAGCATGATAGATCATCTATTTCTTCAAAATAAAACCACCGCCGTGCTCTAAAAAGATATAAGTGAAGCACGAGAGCAAATGACAAACTACTCCAAAAGATATAAGTGAAGATCAATAAGTAGTTGAATAATTAAGTAACTATGTGATGACTCTCTAACATTTGAGAATTTCAGATCTTGGTATATTATTCAAACAGCAAGCAAAACAAAATAAAATAACTTGACACTCCAAGCAAAACACATATCATGTGGTGAATAAAAATATAGCCTCAAGTAAAATTACCGATAGACGAAGACGAAAGAGGGGATGCCTTCCCAGGGCATCCCCAATCTTAGGCTTTTGGTTGTACTTAAATATTACCCTGGGGCGCCTTGGGCATCCCCAAGATTAGGCTCTTGCCACTCCTTATTCCATAGTCCATCGAATCTTTACCCAAAACTTGAAAACTTCACAACACAAAACTCAACAGAAAACTCGTAAGCTCCGTTAGTATAAGAAAATAAAACCACCACTTAGGTACTGTTGTGAACTCATTCTAAATTCCTATTGGTGTAATATCTATTGTATTCCAACTTATCTATGGTTCATACCCTCCAATACTACTCATAGATTCATCAAAATAAGCAAAAAACACATAGAAAACAGAATCTGTCAAAAACAGAACAGTCTTTAGCAATCCGTAACTTTCGAATACTTCTGTAACTCTAAAAATTCTGAACTAAATTGGTGGACGTTAGGAATTTGTCTATTAATCGTCCGCAAAAGGATCCAACTAAAAATCACACTCCAGTAAAAAATGGTAGCTATATTCTCGTGAGCGCTGAAGTTTCTGTTTTTTACAGCATGATCACAAAGACTTCACCCAAGTCTTCCCAAAGGTTCTACTTGGAACAAACACTAATTAAAACACAAAACCACATCTAAACAGAAGCTAGATGCAATATTTATTCCTAAACAGAAGCAAAAACAAAGAACAAAAATAAAGTTGGGTTGCCTCCCAACAAGCGCTATCGTTTAACGCCCCTAGCTAGGCATGATGATTTCAATGATGCTCACATAAAAGATAAGAATTGAAACATAAAGAGAGCATCATGAAGAATATGACTAGCACATTTAGGTCTAACCCACTTCTATGCATAGGGATTTTGTGAGCAAACAACTTATGGTAACAATAATCAACTACCATAGGAAAGCAAAACAAGCATAGCTTCAAAACTTCAAGCACATAGAGAGGAAACTTGATATTATTGCAATTCCTACAAGCATATGATCATCTCTCATAATTTTCAGTAGCATTATGAATGAATTCAACAATATAACTGTTCGCACACGAACACGTCACCGTGTACCCTCGACGCCGGGGGTGATGCACCCCAGCTCACGTCGAAGGAGACCTGTTCGGAAGCGCGGTACACAAGACAATCCGGCGGGCGCTTTTGTAGACCCGAAGCCCCGCTTGCCCGGGAGGGACCCCGTCAGGGCGCGCGGCAGCTATGGGCTGCCCTAGGTCGACCTGATCGCCCCTAGGGCCTCGAGGTTCGCCGCCCTGCAATGAAGAAGAACGAACGAAGAACGAGGAAGAAGATACAAGGGTAGGGGATAGATGAACATGAAATAGTAGTAGATGTGTTTGTACGATTGTGTGTTGTTCAATCGGCCGTCACCTCTTGTCTATATATGAGGCGGATGGACTTCATGTACAAGAAAAGGACCTTCCTAGCCGTACAAATCATCAAAACCTAATAAAACATGGACTATTCACGACCTCCGGCCCGGATGTCCGGCTCAAGGCCCGGATGATCCGGCCTATCCCAGTTTTGTGAGAGCAGATCACTAATCGGGCTGTAACTTTTGCATACAAACTCGGATTAAGATGATTTTTATATCAGAATCAACCGCCTCGATGAGACGCACAACTTTGATGTTGAACACTTTTTGATCTGAGGTTATCTTGAAGGAGTTTCCGGGCATTTTCTAAAGTCTGCAACAGAATAACTTGTCCGGACGTCCAGACAATTGCCCGGATTGTCCGGCCTTTATCCGGATCATACGGGACATGACCCAGATCATCCGGCTTTAGGTTTTTGCTTCTGTTGTTTTGGTCAAATTTTCGGCCCCCGGCCGGATAATCTCGACCCAGGTCCGGATGATCCTGCCATGCAGTGCTGCAACACACAGTTTTGGATGTAACTTTTGCATACAACCTCGGATTAAGACAATTTTTATATGAAAATCATCCGTTTCGACGAGGCGAAGAACTTTGCAGTTGAAGACTTTTTCATCCGAGGCCACCTTAATTAGGTCTCATGCCATTTTCTAATCTGATGTCAACACGGGTATCTCCGAAACTGTCATATCTTTTCCACTTGAGCTCCGTTTTGGTCCATCTTCATATTTATTTCGATCATCTTGACGAGGGCCATCAAATAGTGACATGAACTCATAATTTTAACCTCATTTTATTATAGACTCAAGTCACTCCTTGCGATCATGCCATTTTTGAGCGTCAACACATGCCCCCTTGTTTTTCGGCAACATAACTCATTCTAAGGACGATGTCAACACTCCATCGGCCACTTTGCATATTCTTAGGGCGATAAATATATATCGGCCGTTATTTTTTTTTGAATTCTTGATGCAAACTTGAGTGAAACCTTCTCCACTTTATTTACAATTCGATGATAAAGTTCCATGGATATGTATCTCAAGGTCATCCTCCGAACCATATTGTTCACCCTTTTACTAGGATTTTGCAGACAATCAACAATAAACTTTCTCCAATTCTTAATTTTGCCTGCATAAAAAATTCATTAGTGGCCGAAGCTATGGACTTCGGTTCGGCCCTACCTACGTTGACGAGACTAAGCATAGGCTATTGAGAGAAATGTAATTCACCATGATTAACATAGTAGCCGGATGCGTGTTGTGCCAACTCTTTTGAATTGTCATGTCTAAATATATGAACAATTGTAAAGCAACCCAAGGTAAATTATGCATCTATACATACCCCAAGATAAACTATAAGCGATTCGTCAAAACATTGATAACCCTTGGATATTTGTTGCACTACTCATAACGAATCACCGAAAGCCTCAATATGTATATCACCTATAACAAGTAAAAGAGTCAATCCGAATAACAATGCATATTCGGCTTTCATTAATCGTGCATAAAAATATTCTAAGCGGCATGAGGCTTCAAAAAGTAGTACCACAAGGAGATATATAAACAACACCAACACTTTGGCCATTGCTACGAATTGAACCATCAAAACATAATCTCCATAGTACTAGAGAGACAAGACTAGCATCAATACTATCCATGTCATTAATCCGATGTTCAGTAATAAAATCAGCTATGATTTGGCCTCTTATAGATCTCAAAGATGCATAAGCCAAATCATATCCAAACAAAGTATAAGCCCACTAGCCAATTCTGCAACTATGAATTGGTCTATACAACGTATATTCAATGATGTATCAACTCCATTCAATCATAATATAGGCATACATATGAATTTTCATGAGCACATACCTTGTCTCACTCTCCATTCGAACTAAGGACGATGCTAGAATACTACATCGGCCATGCATTGACATATTCTTAAGACGATAGATAAATATTGGCCATTACCATGTAAACTTCATTCAAAGCACATATAGCCGAAACAAACAAATGAAATGACAAACTAAGTATTTCGGCCCTTTGGATCAGCAACAAACTTGTAGCTAATCAAATGTATAGTGACTTGGTAATACCCTTTCATGATGTAAGAAATTATATGGCATCCATGGATTAAAATAAGCCCATTGATGGTTAACAATCATACCTGATGACGAATTCCATGACATGGGCGTTAATGGCATAGTTGAAGAATATGGATAATGTGTAGACCCAAGATGCTGAAACCTTCGGCTTCGTCCTTCATAGTTTTCACTCTTTTCCTTCTTCACCTTTGCCGCACTTCTTGTAATGGAAGCTTGCACATAATTCTTATTTTGAGCACTTCCTTTGGGAACCCATGCCATGTTTGTTTCTTCAAGTTTTTGTGCACTAAGTTTTTGTAATTTCTTCTTTTGCCAATATGATAAGCCGAGTGGGCACCCCGGCTGCGATTTTGTCTTGGCCAATGGTAATTCCTTTTTGGCCTTGTGCACTCTCAACTTCTTTTCTTCAGATTTGGCACTTTGACTCTCAATATTTGATTGCTTCATCTCATTGCCTTTAGTAGCCAATGTCAACACTTTAATTGGCTCTTTTTCATTTGAGATCAAATATGAAGTTGCACTCTTACGACCATCTCTTTTAACACGGTAAACTTGCTTGACCACCTCTTTCTTCTTCCTTGAGCTCCGGACCAATTCCTTATGATTGAAACGGTCTTTAACATGTGATTGTTCAAATATTGATCTTCTCGGAGCTGCATAATATTGGTGAGATGGTCTAAAATAGGATGGAGAATGCGCCCTTGTATCATACCTGTCCCATGATGGATATGGATCTACTTGAGCATAGGGAGGCATCCATGGCATTGGCATTGGCTGCCCAAAATAAGGATATGAATATGTTGCATAAAAATTGTCACTTTGCCAATACCGATCCTCATACTTGCACCTTGGGGGTGATCTTGGTTTCTTTGCATGATTTGGCCGATAAGCATTCTTCTCTTCACTCTTCTTTTGATACTTATCCAATAGTTCAGCGAAAATGATTTTTGATCTCTTACACTTGCGCTTATTTTGGCCTTTGCTTTCTTTTGGTTTGCTTTCATCGATCATTGGATTTTCTTGTTGCCCCCCAGTCCTTGGCGTCTCCATTGTAGCTTCGATGGAATTCTTGCCCTGAAGATTATGTTCATTATGCTCTTCAACAACTTCTTTCCTTGAAAGTTTGATCCCGTCACCTGCAGTTTTTACCTTCTCTTTAAATGGACCGACTTGAAGCAGCCGATGCAAAAACTTTCTGCCATCGGGACCAATCGGAATAGACTGGTCATCTCTTGGTGTTTCAACAAATTTCAATCGTCCTTTTTCAATGACCGATTTAACTATTTGATGAAACATATTGCAATCCTCAAAATTATGTTTGAACGAATGATGCAACGTACAATACATTCGGCCTTGAATTGATGGATTGACATGGTGATCAAGAATTCTTATGTAATTATTTTTCAGCAACAAATCAAATATTTGATCACACATGCTTGAATTGAAGGTAAACTTTTTATTCTCTAGCCAATCTTGCTGTGAGAACGGCTTTGAAGTTAAGCAAACGAATGGTTCAGATTTTGCATTACCCCATTCGGCTATGCATTGTGTTTTTCACTCTATCTCCGATATCTTTGGAATGAAAATTATACCATCATCGGTTTTCTCAACAGAGTATAACCTTGGCTTTAAATTTCTGAAATCAAAGTATTTAGAACATACATGTCTCAATTGAGGCCATGCATAAGCCAAGTATGAAGCAAGCAAAGCAACCCAATTAGATATGAATTTCAAATAAAGCAATGGGAAAAACTTTGGCTGCAATAATAAATCACTATCGGTCTTTGTAAATGGCACAATAGGTTGACCAATATGTTCTATAATAATTTTATTGCTAACAAGTAAATTACCCTTCTTCATTGGTCTTTCAAAATTACTTATGAGGATTTTTCTAATAGATGCATCAACAATAAAGTTGTGACCAAATCTGAAAATAGGTAAATTACTTGCTAGACATACCTCTTTAAATATGTTGAGAGAGCATGATGGTGGTGTAACTTGAACAATATCTTGCTCTATATTTGGATGGCTCCCCAACACCTTATCATCATTTTTTTCTTGATTCCATGCATCATTACTTTGAAGATCCTTGTCAGCCGAACAAAGTTCGGTACTTGCTCTTGTCCTTGAGGCTTGTCAATCTCTACAACACGAAACTCATAGGGAAGGAAGTAGTTTCCATTCACTTCAGAAAAATCAAGCACGGTTGTTTTCCTATGCTTGCCATGCCCTTTCTCAATGATGCTTGCATCTTTGAGGTTGATCGATTCGGAATATATACCACTTGATTCGGCATTTGAACTGAAGTACTTTTAGTTTCCGAATCATCATTCTTTTCATCGGTTATATCAAGTGGCAAAGCTTTTTTCCTTTAAGCCAATTCCCTATCAATTCTCTCTTGGGGAAGTACTTGCACCCTATCGCGCAAAGCTTTAACTCCCCTCACAATTTCATCCCGCTCTAGATCAGTTTGCCCCCCAATGCTTTTAGGATCTTTCGGCAATGAACTGTTAGTATTGCCGAAATTCTGCAGCTATGTAGAGGGTGTATAATATGTTGCGGCACTAGGTGGAGGTGTATGCACTGGTGTATAACAATATGCTCTCTCACCAATTCTATCAATTGATGAAGTTTCATCTTCTTGCAAAACTCTAGCCTTTATTGCAGCATAATGAGGATACAACCCCTTTTCATATTGTTCAAGGCAAAGAGCATTAATCCTCTTATTTTGTGTCAAGCTCTTTTTTAACGCAGCCACAACCGTTTCTGGAAGGGATTGCTCCACAATACTTTCAGATTCTTTCGGCAATGATTCGTGAGTGTTGCCAAAATTCTCGAATTGCGTAGAGCATGCATTATAGCCTACAATATTAGATGGCGGCATGTGCACTGCTGGAAATATTTCACTTATTTGGCTATGACCATAAAGGTGCGGAGCCGTATTATGAGCATCTACAGTTGTATACAGTGCCGGAAAATTACTAGCATGAGGTGTAGCATAGGATGGTTGAGAGTAACTGGCCGAATAGCTAGTAGTAGCATGGCCAATTCTCCCATCCACCGGAAAGGTTGGATTCACATATTGCAAATTAGTTGCCGATGAATAAAAGGGTGAAACACTTTCTTGGATGCTATTGGAAATTTTAACATGAGGTATTTCAAATTGATTAACAAAACCCATCATGTTGTTCATCGGCATATGGATTTTGTGGGGTTGCCGATGCATGAGAGTTTGGATACATAAGTTGTACGTTACTAAAATCATAAGAATTTGAAGCATGAAGATTGTTTTGCATTGGCCCTTGCGCATAATTAGATGCATGATTCGCAAAACTAGGGCTAGCAGATACATTATGCTCAGTAGGTGATCTAGCAACAACATATGAATTATTTGCATCTACAAAGGGGAATTGCGTACTCATATTACCTTTGTAGGTTGCAGCAACTTGATGACGATCTCTTTGTAGCAAGAACGGGCCGGAGACCACTCAAAGCTTCTTCCCCAGCGGAGTCGCCAAAAAGTGTGCTCGCACACGAACATCATCGTGTACCCTCGACGCCGGGGGTGATGCACCGCAGCTCACGTCGAAGGAGACCCGTTCAGAAGCGCGGTATGCAAGACAATCCGGCGGGCGCTTTTGTAGACCCGAAGCCCCGCTTGCTCGGGAGGGACCCAGTAAGGGCACGCGGCAGCTATGGGATGCCCTAGGTTGACATGATCGCCCCTAGGGCCTCGAGGTTCACCGCCCTGCAATGAAGAAGAACGAACGAAGAACGAGGAAGAAGATGCAAGGGTAGGGGATAGATGAACACAAAAAAGTAGTAGATGTGTTTGTACGATTGTGTGTTGTTCAATCGGCCATCACCTCTTGTCTATATATGAGGCGGATGGACTTCTCGTACAAGAAAAGGACTTTCCTAGCCGTCCAAATCATCAAAACCTAATAAAACACGGACTATTCACGACCTCCGGTCCGGATGTCCGGCTCAAGACTCGGATGATCCGGCCTAGCCCAGTTTTGTGACAGCTGCTCACTAATCGGGCTGTACTTTTGCATGAGAACTCAGATTAAGCTGATTTTTATATCAAAATCAACCGCCTCGACGAGACACACAACTTTGCTCTTGAACACTTTTTTGATCTAAGGTCATCTTTAAGGAGTTTCGGGGAGTTTTCTAAAGTCTACAGCAGAAAAACTTGTCCGGACGTCCAGACAATTACCCGGATTGTCCGGCCTTTATTCGGATCATCTGGGACATGACCCAGATCATCCGGCTTTAGCTTTTTTCTTCTGTTGTTTTGGTCAAATTTTCGGCCCCCGGCAGGATGATCTGGACCCCGGTCCGGATGATCCGGCCATGCAGTGTTGCATCACATAGTTTTGGATGTAACTTTTGCATACGACCTCGGATTAAGACGATTTTTATATGAAAATCGTCCGTTTCGATGAGGCGAAGAACTTTGCAGTTGAAGACTTTTCATCCGAGGCCACTTTAATTAGGTTTCATGCCATTTTCTCATCTGATGTCAACACGGGTATCTCCGAAATTGTCATATCTTTTTTCCACTTGAGCTCCGTTTTGGTCCATCTTCATATTTATTTCGATCGTCTTGACGAGGGCCATCAAATAGTGACATGAACTCATAATTTTAACCTCGTTGCATTATAGACTCAAGTCACTCCTTGCGATCATGCCATTTTTGAGCGTCAACAATAACTATCACACAAAGCCTTCTTGCCATGATCCCCAAGCATATAAATTTTACTACTCCCATCATAAGCAAAATTCTTCTCATTCATAATAGTGGGAGGAGCAAATTCAACAAAATAACTATCATGTGAAGCATAATCCAATTGAAAATTAAAATCACGATGACAAGTTTTAAGGCTATCTTTATTCTTTATAACACGCGTGTCATCACAATAATCATCATAAATAGGAGGCATGCTTTCATCATAATAAATTTGCTCATCAAAACTTGGGGGACTAAACATATCATCTTCATCAAACATGGCATCCCCAAGCTTGTGGCTTTGCATATCATTAGCATCATGGGTATTCAAAGAATTCATACTAACAACATTGCAATTATGCTCATCATTCACATATTTCATGCCAAGCATTCTATGTAATTCTTCTTCAAGTACTTGAGCACAATTTTCCTTCCCATAATTTTCACAAAAGATATTAAAAAGATGAAGCATATGAGGCAACCTCAATTCCATTTTTTAGTTTTCTTTTATAAACTAAACTAGTGATAAAACAAGAAACTAAAAGATTCGATTGCAAGATCTAAAGATATACCTTCAAGAAAAGAGCTTGATGTCTACTACACAACCTTCTTCTTGTAGACTTTGTTGGGCCTCCAAGTGCAGGGGTTTGTAGGACAGTAGCAAATTTCCCTCAAGTGGATGACCTAAGGTTTATCAATCCGTGGGAGGCGTAGGTTGAAGATGGTCTCTCTCAAACAACCCTGCAACCAAATAACAAAGAGTCTCTTCTGTCCCCAACACACCCAATACAATGGTAAATTGTATAGGTGCACTAGTTCGGCGAAGAGATGGTGATACAAGTGCAATATGGATGGAAGATATAGGTTTTTGTAATAGGAAAATAAAAAACAGCAAGGTAGCAAGTGGTAAAAGTGAGCATTAACGGTGTTGCAATGATAGGAAACAAGTCCTAGGGTTCATACTTTCACTAGTGCAAGTTCTCTCAACAATAATAACATAACTGGATCATATAACTATCCCTCAACATGCAACAAAGAGTCACTCCAAAGTAACTAATAGCGGAGAACAAACGAAGATATTATGGTAGGGTACGAAACCACCTCAAAGTTATCCTTTCTGATCGATCTATTCAAGAGTCCGTAGTAAAATAACACGAAGTTATTCTTTCCGTTCAATCTATCATAGAGTTTGCAATAGAATAACACCTTGAGACACAAATCAACCAAAACCCTAGTGTCACCTAGATACTCCATTGTCACCTCAAGTATCCGTGGGTATGATTATACGTTATGCATCACACAATCTCAGATTCATCTATTCAACCAACACAAAGAACTTCAAAGAGTGCCCCAAAGTTTCTACCGGAGAGTCAAGACGAAAACATGTGCCAACCCCTATGCATAGATTCCCAAGGTCACGGAACCCGCAAGTTGATCACCAAAACATACATCAAGTGAATCAATAGAATAGCCCATTGTCACCACGGGTATCCCACACAAGACATACATCAAGTGTTCTCAAATCCTTAAAGACTCAATCCGATAAGATAACTTCAAAGGGAAAACTCAATCAATTACAATAAGGTAGAGGGGGAGAAACATCATAAGATCCAACTATAATAGCAAAGCTCGTGATACATCAAGATCGTGCCATCTCAAGAACTCGAGAGAGAGAGATCAAACACATAGCTACTAGTGCATACCCTCAGCCCCGAGGGTGGACTACTCCCTCCTCATCATGGAGAGCGTCGGGATGATGAAGATGGCAAACGGAGAGGGATTCCCACCTCCAGCAGGGTGCCAGAACGGGTCTAGATTGGTTTTTGGTGGCAACAGAGGCTTTCGGTGGCAGAACTCCCGATCTAGGTTAATTTTCGGAGGTTTTAGTATATATAGGAGGTGTTGGAGTCGGGGGCAAGTAAAGGGGGTCTTCGGGCTGTCCACGAGGCAGGGGGGCGCACCCAGGTGGGCACCCTTACCCTCGTGGGCAGCCCATGGACCTTCTGTCCCCCCTCCGGCACTTCCTGGGCTTCTTCTGGTCCAAAAATAACCTCCGTTGAGTTTCAGGTCAATTGGGCTCCGTTTGATATTCCTTTTCTGCGATACTCCAAAACAGGAGAAAAACAGAAACTCGCACTTGGCTCTGGGTTAATAGGTTTGTCCCAAAAATCATATAAAAGTGAATATAAAAGCCCATAAAACATCCTAGAAGGATAATATAATAGAATGGAACAATCAAAAATTATAGATACGTTGGAGACGTATCAGAGAGCGTGTACTGTGGTGGGTGGGTATGGATAAATTTGAGTCCCGACCCAGTGCAGTGTCCGAGGTTCGTGCAACCTCCGGTGTGGACGATCTAGGCCACCTGACGTATGTCCCTGAGCTCGAAAGACACGAAGTGCCACCTGGCAGAGGTGTGTTCGGCTCGAAGGGTTCGGAGATCCGAATAGCGCAGGTATCTGTTTCAAGAGGGGAAATATCTTCGGCTCGATCCTCGATTATGATAGCCTGGCTTAATAGGGATGATAGACTACTCATATAAATAAGGAATTCCTTCTTTTCCGGGAGCCCATTCGGATATAACTCCAAAGTTAAGCGTGCTCAGCTTGGAGTAGTTTCAGGATGGGTGACCGATCGGGAAGTTGCTCCCGGGTGTGCACGAGTGAGGACAAATATCGCAGAAAAGACTAGTATTGATATGTGAGGCCAGTCTAGATCCCGCCAAGAGTAACGACCACCGGCGGGTGTGTCCGGGGCGTTACAAGTTGGTATCAGAGCCGACCCTCGCGGTTACACGGATGTTTGCAGACAGGTGCGCGGTCATGTTGTTCATGACGTTTGTGACCCGTCGTGTCACACGGCATGCCACATGTGCCGAACTGGATACACGGATGTTTGTGCCAAGAGGGAACGTTCATGTGGCCCAACGAGGACATCGGTTCCTCTGAGTGGGGGTGTATGTGATAGCCTAGCTTAATAGGGATGGTAGACTACTCATATAAATAAGGAATTCCTTCTTTTTCGGGAACCCATTCGGATAGAACTCCATAGTTAAGTGTGCTCAGCTTGGAGTAGTTTCAGTATGGGTGACCGACCGGGAAGTTGCTCCCGGGTGCGCACGAGTGAGGACAAAGTGTGCAGAAAAGACTAGTATTGATATGCGAGGACAGTCTAGATCCCGCCAGGAGTAACGACCACCGACGGGTGTGTCCGGGGCGTTACATCGATGGTCGCCACCAGGTGAGTGATCGGGGTGGAATTGACTTCCTCCTGATCGGATTTAAGCCCGATCTGATCATTGGGCGATGAAAGCCCCAAGGCGGCAATATGATCCAATAGCTCGTTTAAGGACAAGGAATCCGCCGAAATCGTGTCATTGGAGTGGTCGGAGCCGATGTAGGAGTGGTGCTCGATGACCGCGGGGAGCGCGACTGGCCTGGCGGCCGCGCGGGCGCATACAGCGAACCCGCCGAGCTGGAGGATCTGGCCTGAAACCATGCTATTTTCGAGGGTGATATCATCGTTGATGACGAGACAAGCCATTGATCGCTTCTCGCGAGCGCACAACGAAGCTCTCAATGAAAGCACCATTGTCGGTGTCAAAATTGGCAGATCTCGGGTAGGGGTGCACAAGCTGTGCGTCTGAGGATTGATGGTAACATGAGACATGGGGCACGATGTTTACCCAGGTTCAGGCCCTCTCAATCGAGGTAATACCCTACTTCCTGCTTGATTGATCTTGATGAATATAGGGTTACATGAGTTGATCTACCTCGAGATCATAATGGCTAAAACCCTAGGAGTCTAGCCTATGCAATTGTGATTCTGCTACCCTCTACAGACTAGACCCTCCGGTTTATATATCCACTGGAGGAGACCTAGGGTTACAAGGATTACTTGGGAAGAAAGGAATCATTATAGCCAAACATCTATTCTACCTTTCTACATACACATGAGTCATAACCAGACACAAGGGATGTCAGTTTATCTTCATCTTCACGGCCCATCTATCTGGCCCAGCTTCGGTAGACCGGATCCTCGTGGACCCCCAAATCCAGGACTCCCTAAGTAGCCCTTTGGTAGAAGGGTAAACTGGTCTACCGAATCTATCTGTCGCCATCGAGCACCATTGGTTCTATTTTCTTCACCGCATTTCATTCGGCTATCTATATGTGTTCTCTGTGATGATAGATATATGATTTGTTACCCTCTATTCTTCATAATTTTTCTTCATAGCTTTACTAAAGTTCTTCTTCATGTTTTTAGTTCTATTGGCATGTTGTATTACTATTTGTCGTCATTAAGCCTGTTGTATACTATGCCAGTATCACAGTAGCATCTTATCTCGAAGATTTTGTTCCTGGGTAGCTTGTTTGTTTAAGTTGTTTTCTACCAAACCTGCTCTCCACTGCTGTGTTTGGGATCAGTTCAAAACTTTCGAAGAAATTTTGAATCTCCATTCACCCCCTCTGGTCGATATACTCTTGGTCTCAACAATTGTTATCAGAGCAGGTACTCCATGTCTCTGTTTATTAAATGTTTAACCTCCTTGGAGTTTTGAGTATGTCATATGCAAGTAGATCCCCGCACTCTGAAATATTTCCTATCTTTGATGGAAATGACTATCTGTACTGGAAGGAACGAATGAGAATCGGAATTCAAGCTATCAACTATGATCTGTGGAAGATTGTGGAAGATGGTTACACCATTCAGCAACCGAACAATCTCAACATCGATGATAAAGCAAATCTGTAGTTGGACGCTCAAGCAAAAGATATCATTTGTAGCAGTCTATCAAAATACATTTCTCTTTCGGTTCCAAAGGCTCAACACTGCAAAGCAAATTTTGGATGCTATCAATAACGCTCATGAATAATTTCTTGCCAGATCAGATCCTCACATTCAAATGCTACGTGCTATGTTCACTGGATCCAGAAGTCTTCGTAAAGAAAGTACCATGGAACTCACTTATCGATTGACAAGCATAGTCGAAAGACTGAATCAACGAGGAATAACTGATATCACTGATAGAGATGCGGTCAATAATCTTCTGAGCGCTCTTGATGAATCCTTCGATTCTATTGTAGCTGAAATTAAACAAAGACCAGACTATGGAGAGCTTCACTATGTTGAGGTCATCACACTACTATCAATTCATGAGGAAAAGATGGAGCCGGGAAATGCAGATCAAGATTCTTCTTCGAATAGTGAAGGAGAAATTCTCTCACACTATGGCAATTCTGAAGAAGAAGAAGATGTTGAGAATCAACACACCATCACTAGAGAACTTGAAATGCTAACAGAGAGGCTAAGTGATCTCAAAAGGCAAAAATCTCTGTCTCATAAATGATGATGAGTTTGACATGCGATAATCATCAAGAAGATGATTGCCTCCAAAAGATATGAAGTGCTTCAAATGCAAATTATATGGTCACCTCATAGCTGATTGCCCCTGCTGGGAAAGGTCGAGCAATAGATGGGAATATCTTCACTGCAATGGATTCAATCGTGTGGATTGTCATACTAACACTACTGCACGATGCTACTAACGCGACACTAGGATCAGAGACCCTTCGACGAAACTGTGTGCGATGCCATAATCGCAGACAACGGTGTAAAAGAACCATAAAAAAGGTGAAAACGTTTGCGATGGAGGATGCATCAAACACGGTTCAGATTTTAGTTGCATGTGTGATGCAGGGCGTACAGTTCAGTTTAATTAACTGTTTACGATGAGGATGAACAAAAGAAACGGGCAGCCAGATGAATGTGTGTGTGATATACATCATACGGTTTGCTCGGATGAACTGTTTGTGATTAGGCAACACAAAAGAAACGGTCAGCCAGATCAAGGTGTGTGCGATATACGACATGCGGTTCACTCGGATGAACTGTTTGCGTTGAGACAAGAGAAACGAAACGGTTCAATATAACAAGATGTGTGTGATACGCTGCAAACACGTCTGTAAACAGAAATGTGTGCAAAGACCGATAATAACACAGACGATTGCTTCTAATAAGACGTATGTGATATGCTCTGTTGACACAACATGTATTGGCTATTGAGCGATGGGCGGTCATCCGGGTACGCCATAAGGATGCGAAGAGGGCATCCTATGTCAGCAAGGACTAGATGTTCCACCAATAGCTCATCTAATAGAACTCTCAAGTTAATTGTGCTCAGGCTGGAGCAGCCATGAGATGGGTGACCAGATGGGAAGTTGTCAAAATTTCAAAACCCACTGATGGGATGGATCATGAAGGTCCTTAGATCGTAAAGGTCCATTAAGGACCTTCATGATACATCCCATCAGTGGGTTTTGTATTTTTTGTTTTTCAACACATGTTAAAGAAGGTCTACCGCATTACTTTTTGACAATGTGCGATACGTGGCATACAGTAGATCCATCCAACCTGTTTGTGATGGAATAAGCCGTGTGAGTTGTGTGGTGGAATTAACCTCAAGGTCCTTGTTTTCAATTTTGTTTATTTTTTAACACATGTTAAAGAAGGTCTACCACATTACTTTTTGACAATGTGCGATACGTGGCATACAGTTGATCCATCTGACCTGTTTGTGATGGAATAAGCCGTGTGTGTTGTGGGCAAACACTTGCTAGTATTCTACTGTTTGCGATTGATGAATTCATCACCGACAGGTTTCTTAGTGTGGTCCGTGTTCATCTAATCATCATCTACTTCTTGTGCTAGCTCAATGTTCCTTCTATGATAAGTTTCCATTAATTGATGGTGTTTTATGAACACATGATACATCTCCAACGTATCTATAATTTTTTTATTCCATGCTATTATATTATATGTTTTGGGTGTTTAATGGGATTTAATATACACTTTTATATGATTTTTGGGACTAACCTATTAACCCAGAGCCCAGTGCCAGTTTCTGTTTTTTCCTTGTTTTTGAGTATCGCAGAAAAGGAATATCAAATGGAGCCCACTTGACCTGAAACTCTACGAAGATTGTTTTTGGACCAGAAGAAGCCCACGGAGTACTGAAGATGGACCAGAGGAGTCTCGAGGCCACCACGGGGGTGGGGGCGCGCCCTACCCACCTGGGCGGGCCCCCTATCACGTGGCCGCCTCTGGGATCCCCCTTACTTGTTCCCAACTCCAACACCTCTTATATATACCCAAACTTCCATAACATAACCTAGATCAGGAATTCCGTCGCCGCAAGCCTCTGTAGCCACCGAAAACCAATCTAGACCCGTTCCGGCACCCTGCCGGAGGGAGGGAATCCCCCTCCATTGGCCATCTTCATCATCCCGACGCTCTCCATGACGAGGGGGGAGTAGTTCACCCTCCAGGCTGAGGGTATGTACCAGTAACTATGTGTTTGATCTCTCTCTCTCTCGTGTTCTTGAGATGGCACGATCTTGATGTATCGCGAACTTTGCTATTATAGTTGGATCTTATGATGTTTCTCCACCTCTACCTTCTTGTAATGGATTGAGTTTTCCCTTTGAAGTTATCTTATCGGATTGAGTCTTTAAGGATTTGAGAACACTTGATGTATGTCTTGCGTGGGATACCCATGGTGACAATGGGGTATTCTATTGATTCACTTGATGTATGTTTTGGTGATCAACTTGCGGGTTCCGTGACCTTGGGAATCTATGCATAGGGGTTGGCACACGTTTTCGTCTTCACTCTTCGATAGAAACTTTGGGGCACTCTTTGAAGTTCTTGGTGTTGGTTGAATAGATGAATCTGAGATTGTGTGATGCATATCGTATAATCATGCCCACAGATACTTGAGGAGACAATGGAGTATCTAGGTGACATTAGGGTTTTGTTTGATGTGTGTCTTAAGGTGTTATTCTAGTACAAACTCTAGGATAGATCAAACGGAAAGAATAGCTTCGTGTTATTTTACTACGGACTCTTGAATAGATCGATCAGAAAGAATAACTTTGAGGTGATTTCGTACCCTACAATAATCTCTTCGTTTGTTCTCTGCTATTAGTGACTTTGGAGTGACTCTTTGTTGCATGTTGAGGGATAGTCATATGATCCAGTTATGCTATTATTGTTGAGAGAACTTGCACTAGTGAAAGTATGAACCCTAGGCCTTGTCCCAAAGCATTGCAATACCGTTTGTGCTCACTTTTACCATTAGTTACCTTGCTGTTTTTATATTTTTCATATTACAAAAACCTATATCTACCATCCATATTGCACTTGTATCACGATCTCTTCGCCGAACTAGTGCACCTATACAATTTACCATTGTATAGGGTGTGGTGGGGACACAAGAGACTCTTTGTTATTTGGTTGTAGGGTTGTTTGAGAGAGACCATCTTCATCCTATGCCTGGCACGGATTGATGAACCTTAGGTCATCCACTTGAGGGAAATTTGCTACTGTCCTACAAACCTCTGCACTTGGAGGCCCAACAATGTCTACAAGGAGAAGGTTGCGTAGTAGACATCAACACGCCACCATTTCCCCCCATTTCCTCACCTGTTTACTGCCACCCAGCGATATTGCGCATAAACCTAGGCGGCGCGCGACGCCACTGTGGCACATCCACCTTTTCCAAGCATGCCAACCCACCAAAGTGCCGCCTCTGCCATCAACCTCATCGACGAGCAAAACGAGCAGGCGCCACGGTCCGTCGAGCCCGAGGCGCTCCCCGACAACGTGATGGACAATGCCGTGATGCGCGTCATCACCAGGGTTGAGCAGACCTTTGGCGCATGGCGCTTGAGCGCCGCGGATCAAGATAAGCATGTCAGCGCCGACAGGCTGCAGCTCGCCACACAACATGATCGATGGCACCGCAGAGCAAGCTAGGCGCGTCTGTGCCGATAGGCTGTGGCTCGCCGCTCATCGAGACCATTGGAGCGTCGTAGAGCGAGAGGCGCGGTGCGCAGCACAGCAAGAGCGGATCCATCGGCGCTTGCCTGCTGTCGACACGGCGTCGCAGCTCGTCCCATTAGTACCCCCATTCCTCGCCACGAGTGGGTAGAGGCCCTCAGCGCCGTACTTGCACCAGAGGCCGGCCGCACCGTACTTGCACTAGGCGCCCACCGCGCCATACGCATGGATGGCGCCATTTGCCCTGTCCGCGGCCCGCTGGATGCCAACGCGTTGGTCCATAGGCTCGACCGCCTCCTTGGCCTAGGTGTCCACCTGGGCACAGTAGAGGAACATGGCCGTTGCATCCTCGAGCTGGTGATCTCCGATGTAATAGCCAACTTGGAGCTCGAGATCACGCTCTAGATGTACAGCGAGCATGTCGACCGCTTGGACGAACGCCTGCACGAGTTCAGGCAGAGCCAAGAGCTACCATAGGCAAGGGCTGCTAGTTATGGTCTCATCGATGCGTTTTATTTTGTTGAGTCGTTTCGACGTGGATAACTATGTATTAATAGCAATCATAGAATTGCTCTCTTTCAATGTGTGTGCTCTGTTTTCTGTTCTTATATGTTCTGTTTCAATGTGTGTATATACGCTTTCCATTCTGTATATGTGGATGATAATAGCTAGATTCAAATTAGTATACAAAAACGGATAGAAAATGGAATTCATAATATATATATATATATATATATATATATATATATATATATATATATATATATATATTAATTGTTCATTAGTTCATCACATAATATATATAATATCATCACATATACGTGATGATACTTAACTACTAGGTACAATGCATAAAATTGAAGACAAACAATACTAAAACTAATAATCACTCCTGATGCGCGGTGTCATCCCAGCACGAAGGCAGTACTCCGCCTCCTCCGCTTCGCAGCGCTTGACGCACCGATCTACCTCTTGCTGGCGAACGAGCGCGAACGATCTTGCCATTTCGTTGGGCGCCCACCGGAGCTCCTCGTCGGTGGCACGCTGGAGCATATCAGCCTACCTCCACGCAACGATGAGGCGCGTAGCGCCTTTGGCCTTCCTCGCGAAGTACTCGTCTTCGTACACCTCATCCGCACGACGACGCGCCCACCCCCAAAGCTCCACCTTCTCCTTTTTCCAGGCGTCATCACGGGCTTAACAGGGCGCCTGTTACACGGCTTTCTCCTCCGCCATCTCCTTGTTGAACGTCACTTGCCTGGCTTTTTCAGCCGGCGACGGTGACTTCCACAGACAAAGATTGTACCGGCCCCAAAACCAATCCAAAGTTGGGGGGGGGGGTCCGGC
>LR738712.1:46229450-46325786 GCA_902687465.1 Secale cereale | reverse complement strand
TAACAGGACCCCCGTTTCGACCGTAGCGCTCCAACACAAGTCCATTTCCTCCGTTTTGTGGTATGCCACACCCCTCCCGAACAATAGGACCCCCGTTTCGATTGTAGGAGGTCCGTTTTGCGGTACGCTAGACCCCTCCCGATGAACAGGATCCTATTTCGACCGTGGCCGGTCGAACACAAGGCCGTTTCCTCCGTTCTGCGGTACGCCAGGCCTCGTTTCCATCGGCTGTTCCATCCAAGCCCTCCCGATGAACACGACGACACATTCCGTTCTAACCCAACTGGTTGGCTCCCCATGAACACGATGACGAGGCTGTTTCTCTGTTCCGACCCAGCCATGTACACGAGCCCTGGCCGTACGTATGCGCGAGTAGGCGTTCGAGACCCTGCCCATATGTACGTACGTGGCCGTATTTTCTTTCTTGCACACTGGCCGATGTACGTACATGTACATGCTACGTGTGCGCCTCTACTACGACACGTGCGCGCCTCTACATCGACCAGTATGTACGTACACATTCGCGACCAGGATGAAAACGCTACGTACGCTTCGACCAGGTGGTTTCCGACTGTCACGCACTTCCTTGCGTGCGAAGATGTAGCTGGTGGGTCCCAACAGTCAGGGGGGTGAATCGTTTTTTTTTTGCCCAGACGCATTTCCTTGTGTGCGAAGATGTAGCCGGTGGGTCTCAGCAGTCAGGGGGAAACATTTTTTTTGCGAAATACGGTGGCCCGTCTAGTGGGTCCCCGCTATCAGGTGGAGGAATAATTATTTTGCGCGTAATAAGGAGGCACTTCCTTGCTGCGGCCGTGGACCCAGCTGTCATCCTCTCCACGTACAGTACTCTTCCGATGGAAGTCGGTCATTGACCACATTACCACGCCGCGCCGAGAGCACCAAGGTGGTGGATGACGGCGAGGCCTAGGAAGGGGACGACGCGGAGCCAGGGAAGACACGGCAGTGGATGCCCACGTGGAGAGGAGTACGAGGGTTCACTGCTTCGGCTGTGGTGTGAGGCTGCCGTCGCCGTAGAATAACAGGGGGTGTGGGTGAGTAGAGGGATGGCCTGGCCAGCGGTGGGAGTAGTAGGGGGCAGTGGCCTCCGCGGCATCGCAGCCGGCCACGGGAGGCAGGAGCACGAGGCATGACCGGCGCTGGTTTGGGCGGCTGGAGCAAGAAGACCAGAGGTTGAAGAAGCACTACGACCGTTGGATGGACATCGTACGGTCAATGGAGCTAGAATCATGCATATTGACTAAGTTGACAAAGCCCTCCGTCCCCGTCAATTTAGTAGGCCCACAAGTCAGCCTCCCACTATACTGGGTCTCATCTAGCAGGGAGAGTATTCATTTTTTTCTGCGTAATAAGGAGGCACTTCCGATGGGTCCGAGCTGACAGAGGGGGAATGATTTTTTGTGAAATACGGTGGCCCGTCTGGTGGGTTCCAACAGTCAGGGGGGAAACGTTTTTTTCACCAAATACGATGGCCCGTCTGGTGGGTCCCTGCTGTCAGGTGGAGGAATAATTATTTTCCGCGTAATAAGGAGGCACTTCCTTGCGGCTGCCGTGGACCCAGCTGTCAGCCTCTCCACGACAGTACTCTTTCGATTAAGTCGTTCCTTGACCACGTTGACCAGGCCTAGCCGAGAGCACAAGGGCGGCTGTTGGGGAACGTAGTATTTCAAAAAAAATCCTACGATCACGCAAGATCTATCTACTAGATGTATAGCAACGGGAGGGGAGAGTGTGTCTACGTACCCTCGTAGACCGGAAGCGGAAGCGTCTAGTGACGCGGTTGATGTAGTCGAACTTCTTCGGGATCCAACCGATCAAGCACCAAATGTACGGAGCCTCCGCGTTCTGCACACGTTCAGCTTGATGACGTCCCACGAGCTCTTGATCCAGTAGAACTTCGCGGGAGAGTTTTGTCAGCACGATGGCGTGGCGACGGAGATGATGAAGCTACCGGTGCAGGGCTTCGCCTAAGCCCTGCAACGATATGACCGAGGTGTGTTTCTATGGAGAGGGGCACCGCACACGGTTGGGAGAGATCAACTTGATCAACTTGTGTGTCTATGGGGTGCCTCTACCCCCGTATATAAAGGAGGAGGGGAGGGAGGGGCCGGCCCTCTCTATGGCGCGCCCTAGGGAGTCCTACTCCCACCGGGAGTAGGATCCCCCCTTTCCCTAGTAGGAGTAGGAGAAGAAGGAAGGAGGAGAAGGATAAGAAGGAAAGGGGGCTGACCCCCTTCCCAGTTCGGATTGGGCTGATGGGGGGCGTGCCCCCACCTTGGCCGCCTCCTCTCCCTTTCCCCTATGGCCCATTAAGGCCCATTAACTCCCCGAGGGGTTCCGGTAACCCCCCGGTACTCCAGTATATGCCCAAAACCTCCCGGAACCCTTCCAGTGTGCAAACATAGTCGTCCAATATATCGATCTTTATGTCCCAGACATTCCGAAACTCCTCGTCATGTCCGTGATCTCATCCGAGACTCCGAACTACCTTCAGTACATCAAAACTCATAAACTCATAATACCGATCCGTCATCAAACATTAAGCGTGCGGACCCTACGGGTTCGAGAACTATGTAGAAATGACTGAGACTCATCTCCGGTCAATAACCAATAGCGGAACCTGGATGCTCATATTGGCTCCTACATATTCTACGAAGATCTTTATCGGTCAAACCACATAACAACATACGTTGTTCCTTTTGTCATCGGTATGTTACTTGCCCGAGATTCGATCGTCGGTATCTCAATACCTAGTTCAATCTCGTTACCGACAAGTCGCTTTACTCGTTCCGTAATACATCATCTCGTGACTAACTCATTAGTCATATGCTTGCAAGGCTTATTATGATGTGTATTACCGAGAGGGCCCAGAGATACCTTTCCGACACTCGGAGTGACAAATCCTATTCTTGATCTATGCCAACACCACGAACGCCTTCGGAGACACCTATAGAGCATCTTTATAATCACCCAGTTATGTTGTGATGTTTGATAGCACACAAGGTGTTCCTCCGGTATTCGGGAGTTGCATAATCTCATAGTCATAGGAACATGTATAAGTCATGAAGAAAGCAATAGCAGTAAAACTAAACGATCATAGTGCTAAGCTAACGGATGGGTATTGTCCATCACATCATTCTCCTAATGATGTGATCCCGTTGATCAAATGACAACTCATGTCTATGGCTAGGAAACATAACCATCTTTGGTCAATGAGCTAGTCTAGTAGAGGCATACTAGGGACATACTATTTTCTCTATGTATTCACACATGTACTAAGTTTCCGGTTAATACAATTCTAGCATGAATAAAGACATTTATCATGATAGAAGGAAATACAAATAACATCTTTATTATTGCCTCTAGGGCTTATTTCCTTCAGTCTCCCACTTGAACTAGAGTCAATAATCCAGATTACAAAGTTATGATTCTCACACCCATGGAGTCTTGGTGTAGATCATGTTTTGCCCGTGGAAGAGGCTTAGTCAATGGGTCTGCGACATTCAGATCTGTATGTATCTTGCAAATTTCTATGTCTCCCTCCTTGACTTGATCGCGGATGGAATTGAAGCGTCTTTTGATGTGCTTTGTTCTCTTGTGAAACCTGGATTCCTTCGCCAAGGCTATTGCTCCAGTGTTGTCACAAAAGATTTTCATTGGACCCGATGCACTGGGTATTACACCTAGATCGGATATGAACTTCTTCATCCAGACTCCTTCATTTGCTGCTTCCGAAGCATCTATGTATTCCGCTTCAAATGTAGATCCCGTCACGACGCTCTTCTTGGAACTGCACCAACTGATAGCTCCACCATTTAATAAAAATACATATCCGGTTTGTGACTTAAAGTCATCCGGATCAGTGTCAAAGCTTGAATCGACGTAATCATTTACGACGAGCTCTTTGTCACCTCCATACACGAGAAACATATCCTTTGTCCTTTTCAGGTACTTCAGGATGTTCTTGACCGTGGTCCAGTGATCCACTCCTGGATTACTTTGGTACCTTGCTGCTAAACTTATAGCAAGGCACCCATCAGGTCTGGTACACAACATTGCATACATGATAGATCCTATGGCTGAGGCATAGGGAATGACTTTCATTTTCTCTCTATCTTCTGAAGTGGTCGGGCATTGAGTCTTACTCAATTTCACACCTTGTAACACAGGCAAGAACCCTTTCTTTGACTAATCCATTTTGAACTTATTCAAAACTTTATCAAGGTATGTGCTTTGTGAAAGTCCAATTAAGCATCTTGATCCATCTCTATAGATGTTGATGCCTAATATGTAAGCAGCTTCACCGAGGTCTTTCATTGAAAATTTCTTATTCAAGTATCCTTTTATGCCTTCTAGAAATTCTATATTATTTCCAATCAACAATATGTCATCCACATATAATATCAGAAATTCTATAGAGCTCCCACTCACTTTCTTGTAAATACAGGCTTCTCCAAAAGTCTGTATAAAACCATATGCTTTGATCACCTCATCAAAGCGTATATTCCAACCCCGAGATGCTTGCACCAGTCCATAGATGGATCGCTGGAGCTTGCACACTTTGTTAGCACCTTTAGGATCGACAAAACCTTCTGGTTGCATCATATACAACTCTTCATTGAGATATCCATTCAGGAATGCAGTTTTGACATCCATTTGCCAGATTTCATAATCATAAAATGCGGCAATTGCTAACATGATTTGGATAGACTTAAGCATCGCTACGGGTGAGAAAGTCTCATCGTAGTCAACTCCTTGAACTTTTTGAAAACCTTTCGCAACAAGTCGAGCTTTGTAAACAGTAACATTACCGTCAGCGTCGGTCTTCCTCTTGAAGATCCATTTATTTTCGATGGCTTGCCGATCATCGGGCAAATCAACCAAAGTCCACACTTTGTTCTCATACATGGATGCCATCTCAGATTTCATGGCCTCAAGCCATTTTGCGGAATCTGGGCTCATCATCGCTTCCTCATAGTTCGTAGGTTCATCATGGTCTAGTAACATGACCTCCAGAACTGGGTTGCCGTACCACTCTGGCGCGGAACGCAATCTGGTTGATCTACGAAGTTCAGCAGTAACTTGATCCAAAGTTTCATGATTATCATCATTAGCTTCCTCACTAATTAGTGTAGGAATCACTGGAACTAGTTTCTGTGATGTACTACTTTCCAATTCGGGAAAAGGTACAATTACCTCATCAAGTTCCACTTTCCTCCCACTCACTTCTTTCGAGAGAAACTCCTTCTCTAGAAAGGATCCATTTTTAGCAACAAATATCTTGCCTTCGGATCTGTGATAGAAGGTGTACCCAACAGTCTCCTTTTGGTATCCTATGAAGACACATTTCTCCGATTTGGGTTCGAGCTTATCAGGTTGAAGCTTTTTCACATAAGCATCGCAACCCCAAACTTTAAGAAACGACAACTTTGGTTTCTTGCCAAACCACAGTTCATAAGGCATCGTCTTGACGGATTTAGATGGTGCCCTATTTAACGTGAATGCAGCTGTCTCTAAAGCATAACCCCAAAACAATAGTGGTAAATCGGTAAGAGACATCATAGACCGCACCATATCTAATAAAGGGCGGTTACGACATTCAGACACACTATTACGCTGTGATGTTCCGGGTGGCGTGAGTTGTGAGACTATTCCACATTGTTTCAAATGAAGACCAAACTCGTAACTGAAATATTCACCTCCACGATCAGATCGTAGAAACTTTATTTCTTGTTACGATGATTCTCTACTTCACTCTGAAATTCTTTGAACTTTTCAAATGTTTCAGACTTGTGCTTCATCAAGTAGATATACCCATATCTGCTCAAATCATCAGTGAAGGTTAGAAAATAACGATACCCGCCGCGAGCTTCAACACTCATCGGTCCACATACATCAGTATGTATGATTTCCGACAAATCTGTTGCTCGCTCCATTGTTCCGGAGAACGGAGTTTTAGTCATCTTGCCCATGAGGCATGGTTCGCAAGCACCAAGTGATTCATAATCAAGTGATTCCAAAAGTCCATCACTATGGAGTTTCTTCATGCGCTTTACACCAATATGACCTAAACGGCAGTGCCACAAATAAGTTGCACTATCATTATTAACCTTGCATCTTTTGGCTTCAATATTATGAATATGTGTACCACTACGATCGAGATCCATCAAGAACAGACCACTCTTCAAGGGTGCATGACCATAAAAGATATTACTCATATAAATAGAACAACCATTATTCTCAGATTTAAATGAATAACCGTCTCGCAATAAACAAGATCCAGATATAATGTCCATGCTTAACGCTGGCACCAAATAACAATTATTCAGGTCTAAAACTAATCTCGAAGGTAGATGCAGAGGTAGCGTGCCGACGGCGATCACATCAACTCTGGGACCATTTCCCACGCGCATCGTCACCTCGTCCTTAGCCAATCATCGTTTAATGCGTAGTCCATGGTTCGAGTTACAAATATTAGCAACTGAACCGGTATCAAATACCCAGGTACTACTACGAGCATTAGTAAGGTACACATCAATAACATGTATATCACATATACCTTTGTTCACCTTGACATCCTTCTTATCCGCCAAATACTTGGGGCAGTTCCGCTTCCAGTGTCCAGTCCCTTTGTAGTAGAAGCACTCAGTTTCAGGCTTGACTCCATACTTGGGTTTCTTCGTGGGAGTAGCAACTGTCTTGCTATTCTTCTTGAAGTTCCCCTTCTTTCCCTTGCCCTTTTTATTGAAACTAGTGGTCTTGTTAACCATTAACACTTGATGCTCCTTTTTGATTTCTACCTCTGCAACCTTGAGCATAGCGAAGAGCTCGGGAATTGTCTTCTGTATCCCTTGCACGTTATAGTTCATCACGAAGCCTTTATAGCTTGGTGGCAGTGATTGAAGAACTCTATCAATAACACTATCTTCATCAACTTTGCATCCAAGTTGAGTCATATGATTGTAGTACCCAGACATTCTGAGCAAGTGTTCACTGATAGAACTATTCTCCTCCATCTTGCAGCTATAGAACTTATTGGAAATCTCATATTTCTCAATCCGGGCATTTGCTTGAAATATCAACTTCAACTCCTCGAACATCTCATATGCCCCATGATGTTCAAAACGTCGTTGAAAGTCCTGGTTCTAAGCCGTAAAGCATGGCACATTGAACTATCGTGTAGTCATCAAAACAAGCTTGCCAAACGTTCATAACGTCCGGGGTTGCTCCTGCAGCAGGCTTGTCACCCAGTGGTGCTTCAAGGACATAATTCTTATGTGCAGCAATGAGGATAATCCTCAAATTAGGGACCCAGTCCGTGTAATTGCTACCATCATCTTTCAACTTAGCTTTCTCTAGTAATGCATTAAAATTCAAAGTAACGGTAGCATGGGCCATTGATCCACAACAACATAGACATGCAAAATACTATCAGGTACTAAGTTCATGATAAATTAAAGTTCAATTAATCATATTACTTAAGAACTCCCACTTAGATTGACATCCCTCTAATCAACTAAGTGATTATGTAATCCATATCAACTAAACCATGTCCGATCATCACGTGAGGTGGTGTAGTTTTCAATGGTGAACATCTTATCTTGATCATATCTACTATATGATTCACGCTCGACCTTTCGGTCTCTAGTGTTCCGAGGCCATATCTGCATATGCTAGGCTCGTCAAGTTTAACCCGAGTATTTTGCGTGTGCAAAACTGGCTTAGACCCGTTGTATGGGAACGTAGAGCTTATCACACCCGATCATCACGTGGTGTCTCGGCACGACGAACTTTCGCAACAGCGCATACTCAGGGAGAACACTTGTATCTTGAAATTTTTTAAGGGATCATCTTATAATGCTACCGTCATACTAAGAAAAATAAGAAGCATAATAAGATAAACATCACATGCAGTCAAAATATGTGACATGATATGGCCATCATCATCTTGTGCTTTTGATCTCCATCCGTCACCGGCGCGACACCTTGATCTCCATCATAGCATCGTTGTCGTCTCACCAACTATTGCTTCCACGACTATCGCTACCGCTTAGTGATAAAGTAAAGCAATTACATGGCGATTGTATTTCATACAATAAAGCCACAACCATATGGCTCCTGCCAGTTGCCGATAACTTTACAAAACATGATCATCTCATACAATAACGTATCACTCATCATGTCTTGACCATATCACATCACAACATGCCCTGCAAAAACAATTTAGACGTCCTCTACTTTGTCGTTGCAAGTTTTACGTGGCTGCTACGAGCTTAGCAAGAACCGTTCTTACCTACGCATACAAAACCACAATGATATTTCGTCAAGTATGTGTTGTTTTAACCTTCACAAGGACCGGGCGTAGCCACACTTGATTCAACAAAAGTAGGAGAAATAGACACCCGCCAGCCACCTGTGTGCGAAGCACGTCGGTAGAACCAGTATCGCTTAAGCGTACACGTAATGTCGGTCCGGGCCGCTTCATCCAACAATACTGCCGAATCAAAGTATGACATGCTGGTAAGCAGTATGACTAGTATCGTCCACAACTCACTTGTGTTCTACTCGTGCATATCATCTACGCATAGACCTGGCTCATGATGCCACTGTTGGGGAACGTAGTATTTCAAAAACATTCATACGATCACGCAAGATCTATCTACTAGATGCATAGCAACGAGAGGGGATAGTGTGTCTACGTACCCACGTAGACCGGGAGCGGAAGTGTCTAGTGACGCGGTTGATGTAGTCGAACTTCTTCGCGATCCAACCGATCAAGCACCGAACGTACGGAGCCTCCGCGTTCAGCACATGTTCAACTTGATGACGTCCCACAAGCTCTTGATCCAGTAGAACTTCGCGGGAGAGTTTCGTCAGCACGACGGCGTGGTGACGGAGATGACGAAGCTACTAGTGCAGGGCATCGCCTAAGCACTTCAACGACATGACCGAGGTGTGTTTCTGTGGAGAGGGGCGCCGCACACGGTTGGGAGAGATCAACGTGATCAACTTGTGTGTCTATGGGGTGCCTCTACCCCCGTATATAAAGGAGGAGGTGAGGGGCCGGCCCTCTCTATGGCGCGCCCTAGGGAGTCCTACTCCCACCGGGAGTAGGATTTCCTCCTTTCCCTAGTAGGAGTAGGAGAAGAAGGAAGGAGGAGAAGGAGAAGAAGGAAAGGGGGGTCGTCCCCCTTCCCAATTCGGATTGGGCTAGTGGGGGGCACGCCCCCACCTTGGCCGCCTCCTCTCCCTTTCCCGTATGGCCCATTAAGGCCCATTAACTCCCCGGGGGGTTCCGGTAACCCCCTAGTACTCCGGTATATGCCCGAAACCTCCCAGAACCCTTCTTGTGCCCAAACAGAGTCATCCAATATATCGATCTTTACTTCTCGGACATTCCGAGACTCCTCGTCATGTCCGTGATCTCATCCGGGACTCCGAACTTCCTTCGGTACATCAAAACTCATAAACTCATAATACCTATCCTCATCAAACGTTAAGCGTGCGGACCCAACGGGTTCGAGAACTATGTAGACATGACCGAGACTCATATCCAGTCAATAACCAATAGCGGAACCTGGATGCTCATATTGGCTCCTACATATTCTACGAAAATCTTTATCGGTCAAACTGCATAACAACATACGTTGTTCCTTTTGTCATCGGTGTGTTACTTGCCCAAGATTCGATCGTCGGTATCTCAATACCTAGTTCAATATCATTACCGGCAAGTCTCAATACTCGTTCTGTAATACATCATCTCGTGACTAACTCATTAGTCATATGCTTGCAAGGCTTATTATGATGTGTATTACCGAGAGGGCCTAGAGATACCTCTTCGACACTCGGAGTGACAAATCCTATTCTTGATCTATGCCAACACCACGAACACCTTCGGAGACACCGGTAGAGCATCTTTATAATCACCCAGTTACGTTGTGACGTTTGATAGCACACAAGGTGTTCATCCGGTATTCAGGAGTTGCATAATCTCATAGTCATAGGAACATGTATAAGTCATGAAGAAAGCAATAGCAGTAAAACTAAACGATCATAGTGCTAAGCTAACGGATGGGTCTTGTCCATCACATCATTCTCCTAATGATGTGATCCCGTTGATCAAATGACAACGCATGTCTATGGCTAGGAAACATAACCATCTTTGACCAATGAGCTAGTCTAGTAGAGGCATACTAGGGACATATCGTTTTGTCTATGTATTCACACATGTACTAAGTTTCTGATTAATATAATTCTAGCATGAATAAAGACATTTATCATGATATAAGGAAATACAAATAACATATTTATTGTTGCCTCTAGGGCATATTTCCTTCAGTGGACGACGGTGAGGCCTAGGAAGGGGACGACGCGGAGCCGGGGAAGCCGCGGTAGTGGATGCCCACGCGGAGAGGAGTACGAGGGTTCACTGGTTCGGTTGCGGTGTGAGGCTACCGTTGCCGCAGAATAACAAGGGGTGTGGGTGAGTAGAGGGATGGCCTGGCCAGCGGTGGGAGTAGTAGGGGGCAAAGAGGCCTCCGCGGCATCACAGCCGGCCACGGGAGGCAGGAGCACGAGTCACGACCGTCGCTAGTTTGGGAGGCGGGAGCAAGAAACCAGAGGTTGAAGAAGCACTACGGCCGTTGGATGTACATCGTACGGTTACTGGAGCTAGAATCATGCATATTGACTAAGTTGACAAAGCCCTCCATCCCCGTCAACTTAGTAGGCCCACAAGTCAGCCTCCCACTATACTCGGTCCCACCTAGCAGGGGGAGTATTCATTTTTTTGTGCGTAATAAGGAGGCACTTCCGGTGGATCCGAGCTGACAGCGGGGGGAACGTTTTTTCACGAAATACAGTGGCCCGTCCGGTGGGTTCCAGCAGTCAGGGGGAAAAGTTTTTTTTGCCAAATACGGTGGCCCGTCCAGTGAGTCCCTGCTGTCAGGTGGAGGAATAATTATTTTCCGCGTAATAAGGAGGTACTTCCTTGCGGCTGCCGTGGACCCAGTTGTCAGCTTATCCACAACAGTACTCTTCCGATGGAAGTCGTTCCTTGAGCACGTAGACCAGGCCGTGCCGAGAGCACCAGGGCGGTGGACGACGAGGAGGCCTAGGAAGGGGATGACGCGGAGCCGTGGAAGACGCCACAGTGGTTGCCCATGCGGAGAGGAGTAGGAGGGTTCACTCGTTCGGCTGCGGTGTGAGGCTGCCGTCACCGCAGAATAACAGGGGGTGTGGGTGAGTGGAGGGATGGCCTGGCCAGCGGTGGGAGTAGTAGGGGGTGGTGAGGCCTCCGCGGCATCGCAGCTGGCCACGGGAGGCAGGAGCACGAGGCATGACCGGCACTGGTTTGGGCGGCTGGAGCAAGAAGACCAGAGGTTGAAGAAGCACTACGGCCGTTGGATGGACATCGTACGGTTAATGGAGCTAGAATCGTGCATATTGACTAAGTTGACAAAGCCCTTCGTCCCCGTCAACTTAGTAGGCCCACAAGTCAGCCTCCCACTATACTGGGTCCCAGCTAGCAGGGAGAGTATTCATTTTTTTGTGCGTAATAAGGAGGCACATCCTGTGGGTCCGAGCTGACAGCGGGAGGAACGTTTTTTCGCGAAATACGGTGGCCCGTCCGGTGGGTTCCAGCAGTCAGGGGGGAAACGTTTTTTTCGCCAAATACGGTGGCCCGTTCGGTGGGTCCCTGCTGTCAGGTGGAGGAATAATTATTTTCCGCGTAATAAGGAGGCACTTCCTTGCGGCTGCCGTGGAGCCA
Source organism: Secale cereale (assembly GCA_902687465.1). Lineage (NCBI taxonomy): Eukaryota > Viridiplantae > Streptophyta > Magnoliopsida > Poales > Poaceae > Secale > Secale cereale. The sequence goes on along the minus strand of LR738712.1, from coordinate 46,313,998 downwards.
GCTGTTAGCCTCTCCACGACAGTACTCTTCCGATTAAGCCGTTCCTCGACCACGTTGACGAGGCCTAGCCGAGAGCACCAGGGCAGTGTACGACGGCGAGGCCTAGGAAGGGGACGACGCGGAGCCGGGGAAGACGCGCTAGTGGATGCCCACGCGGAGAGGAGTACGAGAGTTCACTGGTTCGGCTGCGGTGTGAGGCCTGCCGTCGCTGCAGAATAACAGGGGGTGTCGGTGAGTAGAGGGATGGCCTGGCCAGCGGTGGGAGTAGTAGGGGGCGGTGAGGCCTCCGCGACATCGCAGACGGCCATGGGAGGCAGGAGCACGAGGCAGGACCGGCGCTGGTTTGGGCGGCTGGAGCCAGGGGCGGACCCAGGAAAAAAATTGAGAGGGAGCAATAATGTATGGCCATATTGATTAATTAGCAAGACAATCGTCCTTATAAATTAAAACCTAGGCACAATCACTTCATTGTACGTGAGATAATCAAATTCATTGCCAAATGAATGAAAACTAACAATTTGAAGCAAACTGACTTACATCTTGTTCCTGGTCGCAAAAGAGAACATTGACACATTGTCTAACAATCTAACCTACGGGCCTGCAAGAAAAAAAAATTATTATCAAACATGGGGATAATGAAAACATAGAAGGGTGCCTTTATACAAATGAAAAAGATCTTTTAACACAATCCTTTCGTTTCATCCCACAACGATTTTCACCTCCTGAAAATGTTTAACTGCCACTTCATTAGGGAAATAAACTAGCAATTCTTTTTCTACAGTACGACCATGATTCATACCAATCGGCGCTAATATGTTGATTCATGTTCCCAATTGTCATTGGCTTAATCTTCCTAGGATGAGGCTAATATCATTGTGTTGATTGGGATTGTAGTATGCAATCTTATTCGTTTTCGATGGATGCATAGGCAGCTTGTTCAAATCAACTATTTCAGCTTGTTCTAAAAAATCATTTGAATAGATCTAGTCATCTAAATCGGTAAATTATACACATAAATTGATAATACTGATATGGTTGCAGACGAACAAAAAAAGTTAGAAAAGAAAGAACCCTAATTAATGATCTACTATATGGCTTACTTGATGTCAATTAGAATGCTGATATTACAAAACCGATGAAGAGGCTGCGTTGTGGCGGCGGCGCACAAGCGCGAGCAGACCTGAGCGCGAGAGATGGGCGACGGTGAGTCGCTGATTGCCGGCCGCAAGCCGAGCTGGAGACTGCGTGATACCCCGATCGCGCGATAGGCAGTTTTAGGGCCGCATCATGCGTTCGTTTTTTATATGCGTGCGTGGACTAGGGGTATGATCCATTGAATCGTAGCGTTCGTAGGTTGTTTCTTGATGGTGGGCTTCTTATTGCCTTTCAACAGATTTAGAATATACTAGTAGGCAGAGGCGTGGCGGCACGCCGCGCCCGTCATGAAGCATGTGTGCATGGTGGGTCTGTGAGTTGGCAGTTGGTAATGTGCAAGCCAATTTAACTTAGATAAAAACAGAAATGTGGCAAAACAGGTTATCCATGCTTACAAACACTTACATATATATTTTAAATGTTTCGGCCAAAGTTGTTTCTACCAAGATAGTGCGGTTTAAAAATCGTTTGGTGCAACCAAAAGTTTTACAAAATGAAGATCCTTCTAACCGAAGGAAAATTGCTCCAAGTATACATTTTAAAGATCGCATTTCGCAGGTAATACCCCATCCTACAACATATGAAAATTTGTATTAGTGAACGAAGCATGGTACAAAAGAAGGAAAAAACAACAGAAAAAGTGAATAGGAAAATAGAAAGAATTAATCTTTATAGGATCCATTCTTTTAGGTTCGGTGTTGGCAACCCAACAAAAAATCAACAATGCCATTGTTTCCTCTAATGCATACAAATTTTAGTTCACAAAGCAACGGAAAAAAAGAATGAAAATACCCTAGTAAAAAGTTGGAACCTTTGGCATTGTAGTGCATTGACGATTTCTGTATAGACTATAGTTGGAGTAATATTTGTTTCATCCCGTAACCCTTAGTCGTCAAAAATAGCACGCATGAGCGATGGAATTAGAGATGCACTATCAATCAAAATCAAGCCTAATTCAAGCAGTCTAAATGCTACTAACCTAGATACTCTGAGGTATATAATTTTCTTTGATTTACTTATCCTATAGTGTCCTGCAGAAAAAAGTTGCTATGCATCACATCATAATGAACCTAACTTGATACGGAAGATAGAATGAGCAGAATTGATACACTTTGTACTACTCACAGAGTTATAGGTGTAGGGTATGTGTCTGTGTATTCAGAGGTGAGTGTATGCGCGTATATGTGATCATCTATGTTGTATTCTATTGGCATTGGTGGTCGCATTTTTCTGAATTTATTTCAGGCTCTCCGGCGATATTCATTTAGTGAAGGAGACGTACTCGTCGACTACGAAGGCACCTGCGGTGTCTTCATCAATCTCAAGATGGTGTGCCAGCTCAGTAACCATATAGAAGGTAGAATGAGCAAAAATGAAACGCTTTATACTACACGCAGCATTATAGGGGTAGGGTGTGTGTGCGCGTTAATAAGGGTGAGTGTATGTGCATATATGTGAGCATATGTGTTGTAATATGTTGGCACTGGATGCTTGCATTTTTTCTGAATTTATTGCGGGCTCTATGACGATATTTTTTTAGTGGGAGAAGACGTTTTCTGTCTACTACGATGACATTTAGGGTAACATCATCGTCAATCTTAAAATATTGCGCCGGCTTAGTATCTCGAAGGTTATCATAAGGGTAATGTGTGTGTTCGTAGGAATGTGTGTATATGCATATATGTGAGCATCTGGGTTGTAATATTTTAAAATAGGTAGCAAACAAAAAAACCAGTAATGAACCAAATAAGTAGCCAACACGTGTGAGCTTCTAAGGAAATTCCTTACGAGAGTAAAAAAGAATTAGAAAGGAGAAAAATGGATCAACACGTGTCAGTAGGAGGGAGCAATGACCCATAGCACTTGAAATGCACCTGGTGGCTCCTAGCTTAGCAGCTTTTATTATTTTATATATGGGCCTTTGTAAATAAAAAAGAAATTGGGCTGAGTGGGGGCAAAGCAATGGGCCAAGTGGGGGCACACGTTGCTCGGCAAGATAGACGTAAGCTACAATGGAAAATCGAGTGGGGGCAGCTGCCCCCACAACCATCAACGTGCGTCCGCCCTTGGCTGGAGCAAGAAGCCAGAGGTTGAAGAAGCACTACGACCGTTGGATGGACATCGTACGATCAATGGAGACTAAGTTGACAAAGCCCTCCGTCCCCGTCAACTTAGTAGGCCCACAAGTCAGCCTCCCACTATGTTGGGTCCCAGCTAGCAGGGGGAGTATTCATTTTTTTATGCGTAATAAGGAGGCACTTTTGGTGGGTCCGAGCTGATAGCGGGGGGAACGTTTTTTCGCGAAATACGGTGGCCCGTCCGGTGGGTTCCAGCAGTCAGGGGGGAAACATTTTTTCCGCCAAATACGGTGGCCCGTCCGATGGATCCCTGCTATCAGGTGGAGGAATAATTATTTTCCGCGTAATAAGGAGGCACTTCCTTGCGGCTGCCGTGGACCCAGCTGTCAGCCTATCCACGATAGTACTCTTCCGATGGAAATCGTTCCTTGACCACGTTGACCAGGTCTCGCCGAGAGCACCACGGCGGTGGTCGACGGCGAGGCCTAGGAAGGGGACGACGCGGAGCCGGGGAAGACGCGGCAGTGGATGCCCACACGGAAAGGAGTATGAGGGTTCACTGGTTCGGCTGCGGTGTGAGGCTGCCGTCGCCACAGAATAACAGGGGGTGTGGGTGAGTAGAGGGATGGCCTGGCCAACGGTGGGAATAGTAGGGGCGGTGAGGCCTCGGCGACATCGCAGCCGGCCGCGGGAGGCAGGAGCACGAGGCACGACAGGCGCTGGTTTGGGCGGCTGGAGCAAGAAGACCAGAGGTTGAAGAAGCACTACAGCCGTTGGATGGACATCGTACGGTCAATGGAGCTAGAATCTTGCATATTGACTAAGTTGACAAAGCCCTCTGTCCCCGTCAACTTAGTAGGCCCACAAGTGAGCCTCCCACTATACCGGGTCCCAGCTAGCAGGGGGTATTCATTTTTTTGTGCGTAATAAGGAGGCACTTCTGGTGGGTCCGAGCTGACAGCGGGGGGAACGTTTTTTCTGCGAAATACGGTGGCCCGTCCGGTGGGTTCCAGCAGTCAGGGGGGGGGGGAATGTTTTTTCGCCAAATACGGTGGCCCGTCCGGTGGGTCCCTGCTGTCAAGTGAAGGAATAATTATTTTCCGCGTAATAAGGAGGCACTTCCTTGCGGCTACCGTGGACCCAGCTGTCAGCCAGTCCACGGCAGTACTCTTCTGATTAAGTCGTTCCTCGACCACGTTGACCAAGCCTAGCCGAGAGCACCAGGGCGGTGGACAACGGTGAGGCCTAGGAAGGGGACGACGCGGAGCCGGGGAAGACGCGGCAGTGGATGCCCACGCGGAGAGGAGTACGAGGGTTCACTGGCTCGGCTACGGTGTGAGGCTGCCGTCGCCGTAGAATAACAGGGGGTGTGGGTGAGTAGAGGGATGCCCTGGGTAGCGGTGAGAGTAGTAGGGACGGTGAGGCCTGCACGGGAGGCGGGAGCAGGCGGTCCCGTCGGCGCTGGATTTGGCGGCTAGAGCAAGAAGATGAGAGATTGAAGAAACACGACGGCCGTTGGATTGACATCCAACGGTTATGTCTGCTAGAATCGTTTGTTGACGTATATAATAACTAAAAAAATCTTGCATACGCATCAACTTGCCCATAAAGCAGACCTTCCGTCTTTTTTAATAATTTATATATAGCTCAATGTGACTTCTTATGCAATTTATTGCAGTCCATTTTTTAGGTTGGCCAGGGCCAATTTTGCATATTTCTGTGGGTTCAAAACTATTTTTAATACCGAAATGTCGAGCCAGATTTAAAGTACTTTGAAGATATATTTAAATTAGGTTAATGCCCAGTGAAATAGGAATCTGAAAATGTGAAAAAATTCAGAAATTATAAAGTAATTGCCAATTTGTCATCTGTTTTTATATTTACAACCAATTTCATATTACTTTCAAGATTTGCAGGCGTCTTGAAAGAGTTGCAGACCATCAGGGCGTAGAAAAATAAATAGGCCTGGATTGGGTATTCTTCAGAAAACATAAATTGGGCTCATTTTACTGTTTGTTAAAAGTACAGCCCATTTTCTAGGTAGGACAACGATTAACAATTTCAACCAACCGTTCAAGGCAGAATTCGATAAAATTTCCCACATTTTGATGGGATCCGAAATAGTTTTATCCCGAAATTTCTAGTCAGATTAAATATAAATTTATATTACGTAAAAATCTAACAAAACATTGCGAGCGCAACAATTAAAAATTATGATTTTCAAAATCCATAAATAATATTTATAAACTAATTTCGTGCTTGGTGCATTTTTTTATAGTTACTGCCCAGTTTTTATAATTACATCTCATTTATTATTTTTTAAACCCATTTTCCTGTTAAGCCTAATGCATCCCTCCTAGGAAAGATTTGCAGCCCAGTGGGGCGGAGAATAACAAGTTGACATTGCCTGGGTATTCCTCAAAAAAACGTATAGCTGGGCTAGCCATTTTCATCTTAAAAAAATTTAATATCTGGGCTGGATATCTGTCCTGAGCTAGACGGGCCACAACCCGCCCAGTTAATACCCTGCTCTCCTCTGAACAATAACGAAAACATCGCCAAGAAAAACTCTGGAGTGCTCACGCCTCAAAAACACAAATACTGCTCGAGCTACTTGGACATAGCTGTCGGCCGCACCTTGTGCAGTTCTCTCATTTATATTGACTACATAGGTTGACAATGGTGTGGGACCGTGATGTCAGGAAATCAGGAGGATGCAAAAAAAAATAGTTGTACATAATAAGGAGGCACTTGCGTACATACGGCTATGGCCCTATTGGGTCCCTACTGTCAACCTGTCAAAATAAAGTCATCTCCTAAATCCTCATGTTCATTGACCATGTTAACAATGCTCGGCGCCACGGCGAGCGCAATAACTCGAAGGACGACGGAGAGTGCCTCGCGGGCCTACGGATGGTCTGATACAGCGCCTGCTGCTCATTCAGGAAGCCAGAATCATCGGACACCTATGAGCACCTTTGGGAGACTGAGACGGCAGGAATCGGTAAGGCCGCGCTTGAGAGCTCTTGTTTATTTCACACCTGTATTAAGATACAAGTGTAATTTACTCATCATCGGAAACAACACGTAAAATACAGGCGTAATGAAACCGAGGTCCCGAGGTCTGTAAGTAAAACCGGCGGGTTACGCGTGTAATTTGAGAGACCGGTGTATATTTTACTAGTCGAAAACAACCAACCAAGTGCTTCGCCCGAGACCATCTGCTTTTATTTACAAGCGTTAGTTTTACAAGCGGTTTTGGTTGGAAAACGACGATCCAATCACGGCCTAAGATGATGTGTTGGTCGGAAGATAATATGGTTTCACGTCTAACCAACCCGACTTGTCGTATAGGCTATGAATGAAACATAGGACGATGAACTTCTTAAGCACGGAAACAACAGAAGAGGATGATCTTCCTAACAAGCAAATCACTTGCATTAGATCGACAAGCAAAACAATACGAAGCATATTCTCAGGAGGCATGGTGAAAAGCTCGTGATGCTGCATGCCACAACATTCCAAGCTCAACTTTGCAATCAAACACAAGGCATGGCATTACATAGACAATATTCAGAACAAACTCTTAAAATATCTTAGGTATGTCAACATTCATGTGGCTATGCATCTCAGCAGAGTAAATATTTACTTCTGAACTGAAGACAGGAATAGGAAAAAACGATCAACGTTGCTCATAGCAAAGGGCGTCCCACTCAAAAATATCAAATGCATGTCATCTTGCTAACATCAATGAGCAAAAATTGACAAGGTTTTCCAGTTCCAATATATTAAAATAATGTCAACTTTGACAAGCTTTTCCCATTCAAAATATGTAATGCCTATGATTGTGGAACGAGCAGGGTTTGTCATCAGTTTGTCATCTAATAGTCCGGTGGCTCAAGGTGACGACGAATGATTAGAGAACCATTCGATGTATTGTGCATGATGAAGTATTATTATGGAGGACACGAACCATTGAACATTTTGTGCAGTTCCACTAAAATCAAGCTGAGCATCCCTGTGGATTTCGTATTTATATGCTGCCAGAAAACAAAGACACATCAGCACACACATGAATATTGGCCCCAGTCTCAACCCACCAATCGGTGGACTAACAAACTGAAAGTATGGTAAATAGATTACCATACCCAGACGCCCCATCATTGTTGCTTAGAATGACATTGACAGATTTGGAGTCCTCACCTGGCTTCCTATATTTGTTTGGGCACTTTTTGCCCAGTGCACTCCACGTGTTGTAGAGTTTCCTATGCCTTGTGCAGACTAGTCATGTCACCAGCGTCTACTAATACTCTGTAAAACTTCTCGATCATTCCTTGTGTAATGTAGCGCAAACAGTGATTGCTTCTTTCTGCAAAGTGGTAAGACCAACTAGACCCACTAATGCAGTAGTTTGCCTTAGACACATTGGCTCCTTTTGTGCAGTTCTTCTAAAATCAAAGTCGGAATAAAATCGAGCTTTAATTTTGATATCCCTGTAAGCAACAAAAGGTATAAGGGAAACAATTACTGAGAAATAGCGGTTGATGACTTGTACTCCCACAAGAAAAACATCTACTGATCTACCTTATCTTAATGGCAAAACAAAGCAGGAGAGTAGCAATTCTGAATCAGTGTGATTCATTCATATTAACTGAGATATTGTCTTAACAATGCCTTGTTTCAACATGTATAAAGAACGACAAAGCAGAAAAGTATCATTCCTAAAACAATGCGACTGATTCATTTTAATAGAGACATTATCTTAACAATACCTTGTTAAATATGTAGAAATAACTACAAAGCAGGATAGTACCATTTGTAAAACACTGTAACTGATATATAATAACAAAGACATTATCTGAACAATACATTTCTTAAACATGTACTCCGGTCGATCCCTAATAGAAATGGTACTCCCGTCGATCCCTAACAAGTGTTGCAGTTTTGAACTAAGATTTACTAGTTAATTCTGAGGAAAGTTGGTACCGACCTTTCAAGACCAAGATTTGAAATAACTCGTGAGAAAGACCTTAAACAGATCTCAACACATATATGGAAATTCGGTCTCATTTTGTGCAGTTCCACCAAAATTAAGCGAAGCAAAATGTCGCAATAGCAACAAGTTGAATAGATATCCCTGTTTTAACAGAGGCAAAAAAGGAATCAATTACTGGCCAATAAAGGAGGATGAAACATGCGGCCACAAAAATGGTAATCCCGCCAATCCCTAACAAGTGTTGCAGTTTTAAAATAAGATTCATTAGTTAATTCTGAGAGTGGCATTGCTTAATTTTACCAGCGGCATTAGATTAACAAAAAGCATAAACAGTTCCAGGGGAGAGTGGGCGCAACAACAACATGTGCTTCCATCTACTTATAAAGGGGGTGATGCAGAGTTTATTTAAAACAGTACCAATACAAGTAGCACAACATCTCAAAACACACTACACGATCATGTGGATGGGACATGGGACATGCCAGCACCATGTGCGTCCACACTTATAAATGGGTGATGCAGAGTATGTAGCCAAACAGCATATCTGCGTTGGTCCCATATTTGTTCTCTTTGAAACTTTTTCCGATGTGAGGGCAGCAAATCTAGTCCTGCACAAACTACCCGACCCCCCAGTTTATTTCCCTTTTCAACAAAGAGTTCGGTTTCTTACAGATGTGTGTACTGGGTTACCCTCCTTTTCCCTTTTCGACCAACAAAGCGGCTGGATAGCTAGTCTATACTACTTTCCCTCCCTCCTTTCCTCATTGAACCACGTCCTAGATTCATGCTCCACCCCACCGCACCTTCTTTCCTCTTTGAACCAAGACCTAGATTCGACTACAGAGTCGAAAAAGATCAGCATGCAGCTAGACCAATGACGGTTTCAAAGAAACTTATACCTTAGGGTCGTCGGGATGTGGCAAGGTGTGCGGCGGGAGGTCGGATTTGCCCACACTATGTACAACAGCGAGGAAGAAGGGGTCGATGGCCCTCCTGGACAGGCGCTGGGTGAAAGAGAAAAGCGCAGCCGGCAGTGGATTGCCTCCCTCGCCGAAGGCGATAGAGTGAACGCTGCACCTCCTCCCCTTCCCGGTGCGACGGGATCCGGACGCCTCCTTCGCCAGCTGTGAGGGGGGTGAGAGAGATAGAGGCCACAACGCAGTCTTGTTTAGATCTGGTGAAGAGGGTGAGAGACAGTGAATATAGCAAACCCTAGCAAAGGAATGCTGAGCCTCCAGCGTGTATATATATGTAGTGCGGCGAGAGTGTGAAGAGTGCAAACCCTAGCGAACAAGCGCTGAGGCTCCGGCTTATATATATATATTGTTGTATGGACTGAGCTCTGGTGTCTTAACTGCACCTGCTTTTGGCTGTATGACAGGTGGGCCAGCCACATTTTGGACCCACCTGTCATAAACCCAAAGGCAGGTGCACTAAAGTCAATGAAGCTGCGTCCATATAGTACTCGTGTATGCGACTAATATATAGCGGAGTGGTTTTCTTATTCTCTCCATAACAATCGTTTTAAATTGTGTAAGTACGAAACAAAACTCTTTATTTAACGTACCAGTGAAGAAAACTACTACGTACCTCCTATGAACTAATGATCCACGCGTCCTGGTCGCACTTCCTGTCTTTCACGTGCGGTACACTACCCTCCCTTAAGTGAACAACCACACATGCGCCAAATTATCGGAAACGTGTGAGAGTGTGTACAAATAAAGAATTTTAATTTCAATTATCGGAAAGGTTTGAGAGTATGTACAATTTTCCCTCTCTAATAATTATGGTTTGTTGTGTTCGGCCTATACTTGCTCAAACTTTACAAAGTTTGACTTCAGTCAAATCTAATATGCGGAGCAAATAAAAATCGAGGGCTACTACGTCCATCCGGGTTTTTAGTCCACACCATTTTTTTAATCAAAGTTAATAGCTGGACAAATAAAATTACAGGGGAGCTGGGGAAAAAGTTGTGAGAAGGCTTAGAAATCAATACAAAACCTATGCTCTTAGTACCAACGTCGATCCTTCTTCGAGGAAACATTTGGTTCATAGCCAATTGTGTGATAAAATTGCACCAATGTGAAAGACGACTGCGTCTCCAACGCAACCAAGGTGAACTGATGAAGGATATCATCTTTGTGGCTAACAAGCAAAGAGCACTGATGGAAGACAACTTGTTTTCCATTGAAAATCCATCAGCTTCACCAGCCGACGCAACCATGAGGCGCAACCATGAGCATCGATAGGTCATCATGGTGATGCATCATCCATTTGGCATCAAGTTTGGGTGAGGCACCTATGAAGTTCGAAAAATCCTCACTGTGGTCTATTTCTTCTCAGTAGTCAAGCTCGAGGAAGGAAGAACCACGTGGCAGAGGACAGTGAGGCAGAACAACAATGGCCATCCAATTTTGTGCAGTTCCACTATAATTGAGGAAGAAATGCCCGGGTATGGAGATACACATCGCTGTTTCCAAAAATATAAAAAAGGATATAGTGTTGTTACTTTGTTTTACAAGATTAACAATGACATCTCAATTGTCAATAAGAATTATGAAAAGTACACCAACAAACATAAGCATCATGATTATCTTGATGGGAACTAAACCAGGATACCCGAGAAAAAAAGCATTTCTTCATTTAACCAGTGATAGTATTAGATTAGCAGTAGCAATAGGAGCATATGGACAATGACCGCACAACCACCATGTACTTTTTGTTGAAACAACATGTGTACCTTCACAGAGGCATAAATCGGGACAACTTTTCGAGTGGCATTTCCTCTATAATATTAGGTGATGTTGGACCAGCCGACGAACCCTAGCTACTATACATGGGGAGCTGGGGAGTAGTCGCATAGAAGAAAACCCACATGCACCGACCTGGGGAGCTGGACCAGTACAAGAAGTTATACCTCACGTGGGCGAGATGACGCTTAGGCGAGCGGGCGAGATCTGCCCACACGACGGCAGCGAACAAGGGCGCGGAGGACCTTCGTCCGCGCCAGCGCCGGCTCCGAGAGGACGGTGCGCATCGGCTTCCTCCATCGCCGATGGCGACAACGTCAACGCTGCACCTCCTCACCTCCCACAGCGGACGGGATTCGGCCGGATCTGTGACCACCGGTGAGGAGAGAGATAGTGTGGACACTGTCATCTTGTTTTGATATGGAGAGGGGGAGAGAGCGAGACGCGAGAAACTCTATCAAACAAGAGGCTATAATGGAGTAAAACAATCTCTCCATAGAAGTGGTTTTAAATAGAATACGCGCGTTCCCGGAAAAAGGAAACGAAAACTGGCGGACAATTTTTTAACGTACCAAGAAAGAAAACTCGATCAAAAACACGCCCCCGCTTCCAGGTCGCGAGAGTCATCGCGCACACACACATAGACATAGACATGTATATTCGTGTTTACGTAAAATTCCATTTCCATCTCCATCTCCAATCATATTTGTCCAACTGGCACATTATTTACGTTGTTAATTATATACACGGCAATATTAACGTACAACATCTCTTGTTTGCGCGCGTCCGGACCGCTGCCACGGCCGCTCCTGACCAACCCGAACCCTCTTCATCACCCGCACGTGCTTCCCGCCCGAAACGGTCATTGCCGCATTCATGCCTGGCCAGAGCGGACACGACCTCTCACTGGCGACGGCATTGAAGTGGCGCGCCGGACGAGAGAGCGTCGCCAGCGCCGCTTCCTGGTGCACGCGACTGCTCCGTGTTCAAAGGTCGCAAGCTGGCTCCAAAAGGAAGATGGACTACCTGGGACGTCGGGTTGTAGCTAGAAGGGCGGTTGGGACGCGGCATCGGCCCATACCGCGGTGACCCCCGATTGGGACGCACCGACTGTTGATTTTCTCCCTCGCTGATGTCGACCGCGTCTACACAGAACATTGTTCCCTTCCCTCAGCTGCGGGATCAGGCTGGATATGTGACCAGTGGTGTGGCCACCATCGTTCTATGCTTGTGAAGAGAGCAACCCAAGCAAGCAGGCTTGTAGCTTAGGCTCCTGTTAGTGTATATATAGTGGTTTTCTTTTTCTCTCCATATCAACCATTTTATATTGCGTACGTTTCATTGAAGAGTGAAATGATGGTTGCTTCTTCCGACTAACTTACTATGTGATTTGACTGCTCCTTTAGTGGCCCCTACACGTACTACCCCTATGTGTATGCAACAGTCACAATTACACATGGACGCAAAAACGCGCGTGACGCCCTAATGCATGCATGTCCGAGCACACGACGGAACACACACGGTCACGCTCAAGTCCTCAACCTACACGTGCATGCACACACATACTTAGCTAGGGTGAGCTAGTGATCATATAAACACCGGAAAATGTATATATTGAGCGCAATGAGCGTATTATGAAGTCCACTAACCGTATTTTTACAAATATACAGTGACAGACAGTGTATTTATCTCATTTGAAATTAAGCCATATTAACTAGAGAGGAGGCAGTATGGACTAACATTAATTTGATGTGTCCCATCAACTTGCCGAACGAGGAGAAGCTTGCAGGATGGGAGAAGCTTGTGCGCGGTGGCTCGCAGGACAAGGAGAAACTTTTGACTAATGCAAGTTGTCCTTCGCTTAGGCGGTGGACGTGCAACAGTTAATTCGGTGTCAGATTGCCAGAAGCATACACTATACTAGTAGTACTATTATTATTGTTGCACTTCCCGAAGAGGCGAAGAACCAAGCGCAAAGTTTACTAGTACTACTACTACTACTATAGTAGTCTATAGAGGTACACTAGGAACCAGATGGAGGAGCGTCTGCACTCTTATTATATATTTTTTTAATTTGATAAATCAATCTTCAACACATTTGGTTCTCTTCGAGGGTTCTCGCATGTGATAATGGAAGTTGATTGCATGGAACACTCGCCACAATTCTCTCTTAATTCTGGCTCATATCCTGTTACAAATACAAGCGCTCGGTAATATTTCCTTTTTTTGTTATTCAGCATGTAAACAGGTCAGCAAACCTTGTGGTGCATCTTTGTGCCAACCGTGCTTGCTGCACTTTGAATGTGGCCGAGAGCTGGCTTGATGAAACACCTCGCTTCCTACTTCTTTTTTTGCGGGATACCTCGCTTCCTAGTGACCAGTGTCTTGGCTGATCGTCCTAAGAATGCTTATATATGAATAAAGCTCTCTCGTTTACCCGCAAAAAAGATTAAGCCATATTAACCAGAAAGGAGGGAGTATGGACTAGCACTACTTGTTGGTGTGTCCCATCAACTCGCAGAATGAGGAGAAGCTTGTAGGACAAGGTGAAGCTGTGATAGCCTGGCTTATTAGGGATGATAGACTACTCATATCAATAAGGAATTCCTTCTTTTCCGGGAGCCCATTCGGATAGAACTCCAAAGTTAAGGATGCTTAGCTTGGAGTAGTTTCAGGATGGGTGACCGGCCGGGAAGTTGCTCCCGGGTGCGCACGAGTGAGGACAAAGTGCGCAGAAAATACTAGTATTGATATGTGAGGCCAGTCTAGATCCCGCCAGGAGTAACGACCACCGACGGATGTGTCCGGGGCGTTACAAGTTGGTATCAGAGCCTTCTCCGACCTAGGAGCCCCCACTAATTGATCGAATCGTTGACGGTTGAGTCTAGGCACACACATGAAAATGTTTTGAGTCCTATATATATATATATATCGGAGAGTAGGATTTCTTTTTACTCCTCATCCCTTTATCACTCTGGTGAGGACTCATGACGATTACTTATCTCTTCTACTCTCAAAAATGCACCAAATTTTTTTTTAGGAATCTCGCGTGTATTGTTTGGATTGTTCCAATGTCTTTGTGACGAGAACATTGTTCTTGATGCCTCCTGTCATTTAGGGGTTGTGGCAGTGTCCCGGGGAGTTGAGCTCCGAGGTGTTGTTGTCACAAATATATCGCAGCAGTTCTGGAATACTTAAGACGGCCGACATCAAAAACTCTCCTATGCGGTTAGTGGCAAGATAACCCCGATATAACCCAGTACTAGGGAGGTAGTTCGGGAGTATTGCCATAGCTCGTATAGTAGATGCGTTTCGAAGGTTTGAGGTAAACGGTTTCCGAAAATAACTGGTTATGTGTTGAAGGATGAATACAGCTGGATGTAGGATTAGAGTTGAGTGCGCGGTGCTTCCCCTGTATCCCCAACACCTGATTGCATAACTGGAAACTTTCGGAAATTAATAGGTGGGTTCATCGAGTAGTTTGTAGGCATTCTTCCAACGAATGCATGATATGGAGTTCGGGGTTCTACATTGAGTGAAGTAGTTTTATGGGCGTTGTTCCGATCGGGAGTTGCATCTTAAAGGGTCCTTGGCTATGCTGATCCGGGGTTTGCAAAACCCTTTTGTAACATGTTCCATAAGCTTTCGGCACGAATATGTCGAACGAAGCTTCTATCTTGTATTTGTTCTATCTACTCCTTGTGGTTTTTATTTACCTTTTGTTCTCCCAAGTGGCTTCTCGACAAGTGTTGTACCATTAAGCTATGGAATTCATTCGGTCAATCCTTTGTTCGAATGATTGGTGAAGATTATGTTGCAACATATCGATCCGTTGTTTCCGTTTTGATTCTGGTATTCGAGTTGCTTCGATGTCAAGTGTTGATTCCATACCTTTCTTAATCAGTGTTCTCATAATTCTATGGGAGTACAAATTCTTCTTGACCATCGAGATTTTCATGGTAATCCTTTTCAACCGGTGTGCCTTCTCTTCAAGTTATTCGATACGGACGCCGTTGAGAAATCTGACGATTGTCTGTTTCATTCATCCCAAGTTGTCGTTGTTTTCCCCACCCTCCCTCCCTTCTTATTCGAGGAGTCAGAAATTCTCAAATGAAATATCCACTTTATTCACGTGATGTTTCTTCATTTTTTCCTTCAATGTCCTTATCCGGTGATTTATCGTGAAGATGCTCAAGAGTTTCAAGTTCATCATTCTTAATTCCAATATTCTTCTCCGGTGGACTAAATCCAAGCTTCCGTATTGATTATATCCTTCCTCTCGTTTCACATGTTTTCACATCTTGAAATTTCTTATTCGAAGTCTCTCTTGCCTATTCAACTCTCTAATTCTTATCCGGAGTGTTCGAGATAGCTCGGAAGATTCGTGTTTCAATTCATGATCCGTTCAAGCTATTTCGAGATTGTTATCTCATCCAAGCCATTTAATTCAACCGGTGCGATATCTCTCAAGCAATCTTTCCCAGCGGTGATATCTTTAGTGGGCCCTAACCCACAGGTCTTTTCCCAGGATCTTACCTGACTCTTCTTTTTCAGGAGAATTCTTTTGAAATGTGACGTAAGAATGGATTACATCAGTCATATACCTTCTCCAAGACCGTGTTCAATTCTTTTCACCATTGTTTCAACCTTTTTAATTCTTCATTCCGGAGTGCCTCAACAATTCATGGTGGTGTATCTCGTCGTCATTCTCAACATGTGAAGATCGAAGAAGAGTTCCTCTTAAATCTTGGCCCGTTCTCTTGAAGATTCGTGGTTCTAGCTTAATACCATCCTCATTATTGTTCCGTTTGTGAGGAATTCTTTTTATACCCATCCGAAGCATTTCATGAATTCTTTCCATTGTGATCCTCCGAAGGCCATCATTTCAGAAGATTCTTCGTTCTTAGTTTTCAACTTCGACCTCCAACTATTCTTCATTGATGTCTCTTCTTTCGTCTCCATATCCTTACGGTGGTTCATTCAAGTTTACTCTTCCTTGTTATCGTATTAATTCACTCGTTCTTTTCATAATCCTACCGGTGGTTCGTTGAAGACTTGCCCAAGGTTGTGCTAGATCTCTCTTTAATTCTTTGCAACAAGAATAAGTAGTATGCCAAATCCGTTGCTTGTCATCAATTTAATTTGGTGAAGGATAAGCATACAATAAATCTTATTCTTATTTCCCCGAAGTGATTAATCTCTTTTTCCAGAGCATGTTCATCATATCATATTCTCGGTTCTAAATTCTTCATCTTGTTTTCCGGAGCTCCAAGTTATTTCAATTATATCATTTCAAACCTCCATCTAATTCATCGCAGGCCTTGAATATTATTCTTTTCATCTTTCACTTCTCATGCTTTCATTACCGGAGTTCTTCATGGTGGTTCATCATCATTTAATTCATCCTCGAAGTGTTCTTCAAGATTCTTGTTGGACCTCAAGCACTCTTCATCATGCTTTCCAAGTGCAATTCTTGCTCCCTTATCTGTTGAGGTGGTGTTATGTCATTCTTGATAATTTTCCTCCATGTTTCATGATTCACAAGTTATCAAGAATGAGATATTTAATACCAACATTTTCTTTGTTCAGGAGATCTTTTCCAACTCTTCAATTTATTCGTTGAAGCAATCTTGGGTTGTACCTCACCTAAAAGCTTTCCTTAAGGTTTGTTGCTATTATGGTGCTTATAAATGACCCAAGTTCTTCATTTATCATTCCGACGAAATAAGTTTTTCATCTCCTTGTTGATCTCAATCCAATTAAATGTTTTCGTCAGTGGCTGGTTGTCACCTCATAATTTTGAGATGTTTTCCATAAGCCAACAACAAGCTTATTCATTTCGTTGTTGATTTTTCCATCAACCCCATTCAACCCTTCTTTGTAAGGAGGATTTCCTAATTCATTCGTGGGAGAAGTTGTCATTTTCTTCTCCGTTCATTTCTTTCATTGATTTATATGCTATTCTTTCATTCCAGAGGCATTGTGATGTTGCTCTCTCCAAACCATCATATCGTTTTATCGAGATCATGTTATTTCCCTTGCTTATTATTTAACCGGAGTGTTGTATTCTTCATTCAAGTTCCCTCATCTTATCAAGTTTTCCTCTCTTTTCAACCGGAGTGCTGTCTGAATCTTTCTTACCCCTTGTGCCATTCTTTCAATTGTTTCAGAGGCAATATGCTGTCGATTTCATCAAGTATCATTCCATCTCCTCAAGCTCATGTTAATTCCTTCGATTTTCAGTCGGAGTGCTGTCCGAATTCTCTCATTCTTTTTCCTTAGATATACCATTGCAGTTTCATATTCTTTTGGTTTGTAAGCTCTTGTTTCTTGTCTTTCAATCTACAAGGTTCTCATTATGTTCCTTGTTCCGCCTTTTTACCGGAGTGCTCTTAACTTCGTTCATCTCCGTTGTATTCTTTCTTTCAAGATTGTTCAACCTCCAAGTTCGTGGTTTCACTCGTTGGTCAAAGAAGCAACTTGTTTTTACCTCTTCCTTTTCCGTTTTATCCGGTGCCTTCTCCAGGATCTCGGGTCGAGATCCTCTGTTAGTGTGGGAGAGTTGTGACGCCCCGAGACCGACGCTCCAGAAGATTCCAGATGTTTCGGGTTTTCCCGCGTGTTTCAGTTGTGCTTGCTCTATTTATTTTTGCATTGCATCATATCATCATGCCATCATGTCATAATTCTTTTGCATTTCTAAATAAACCGTATGGATCCTCGATCCATTTAAATTGAGGGATACTCACTATGGTGACTTCTCTTTATAACATATAAAGACCTCTCAATATTATTAGGGAGCTATATTAAATTATTCCAATTGTTTGGAATTCACCAAAACACACTTGCAATTATTCTCCAGGCCTCTTTTGCTTCAAGTTTCACCGCCAAACCTTCTCTATAATGCTTATCCTTTTTTTCGAGGTTCCTCCAAAAATCCGAACATTTTTGGACTCTTCAAAGCCTTGCCCTTGTTCAAACCATTTGAATTAAATTCAAATGAATTTGAATTTAAACCTTGCAAAATGGCCATTTCTATTTTTCTCGGATCAAGCTCATTTTTATGAGCCCGAGAAAAATAACCTCATGTGCAACTCTTTCCCTAACCCCCTCTTTCTTTCTTTCTTCTCTTTTATTGTTTTCTGCTAAAAAAAGAAAGGAATAGGAGCCAGCCGAACTGGCGCCTCTGGGCCCATCCCAGCCGCAGCCAGGCCCCTCGCCATTTTCCTTGCCGTCGGACTGGCCCATCAGGCCCATCTACCGCAGCCCGTTTCCCTCCTAACCCTAGCCCAGCGAGCCTCGCTCGATCCTCTCCCTCTCCCTCGTCCCATTCCCACGCCGCCGCAGCGTCCCCATCTCTGCTCCCGTTTTCCCCCTCGCATCGAGCCAGCGCAGCGATCCCGACCCCTGCTCGTTCCCCTCGTCCCTCCGATCTCCCCCGCTCCCTCTCCTCGATCACGTCATCCCCACGCCTTCCCGAGCGCCATGACCTCCACAGCCGGTGCCTCCAGGCCCGACCCCTGCCGAGTCGCCGCACCACTCCCCCTGCGCCTCCCCTCCAGTGCATCTCCAATGCCACGCCGGCTCCGCCGTCTCGCCGCGCCACCAGGGCCGCCGGGCGCCTGTCCTCGCCACCGCATCGCTCCATCGCCTCGACCATCAGCAGGTCGAAGCGCCATCGGAGCTCCGCGTGGCCCCACCGCCATCAAGCTGGACACGCCTCCGCCTCGCCCCGCTCTCCGCAAGCTCTGTCCAGCCGTCGTCGCCGTCCAAGCTCGCCGTCCTCGTCACACCGAGCGCCGCCCTCACCTCTCCTTCACGCCGCCGCGTCGGCCACTTCCTCGCCCGTGCGTCTCCTCCTCCTGTAGCGCTCGGCTTCCTCGTGCCCAAGTGCCCTGCTTCAGCCCTGCTTGCTCCTCCTTCCAATGCCGACCATCCCAATGGCCTCGAGGTCCCCGATGCCAGCCTACCGTTGACTTCTTCTCTGCTCGAGGAGCAGCCGCCCTCGACCCATTCCCTGCCCCGTGTAGCATGTTGTTGCTGTACTGGACGCCAAGTACCACAACGAAGCATCAAGTACCATGACGCCCGAAGGCATCAGATCAAGTTCATCTTCGAAACGAGTACGACTACACTTGGTGGATGCGACAAGTACCTCTACCGTCGACCCCATGTACGACTACATGATGTGACGCGTCAAGTACCACTACGTCCGATGCCGCGACAAGTACCTCTATGGAAACATGAACATCTACGAAACGTGTACGACGACCGTCGCCGAAGAACCGTGTACCACTACCGTCACCCCGAAGACGTTCGATTCGCCAAGTACCTCTAACATCGACCCCGAACATCTTCGGAAACATGAACGTCTACAAATGTGTACCACTACCGCTGAAACGTGGACGCCTACTTCCGCTACGAATCGCGAGAACGACTACTTCCACTACGAACTCGAACCGCTTCGAGAACGAACATTCCGAAGGTATAACCGCGAGCCGATGACCCGTGGACTGCATGTGTTGTATGAGTTGAATCGAATGTTTGCATCGTGTCCGTTGTGCCTCTCTTTTGTCGCCGACCCATGGAAACCCGGAAACCGGGAGCACCCCATCTCTCTTGCATGACATGCTCACGCTACCTTGCCTTTGCACCGGCATCTCGATGAGTGTCGGATCATCGGAATGTTGCCGTGGCACCGTATCCGTTTTCGCCGCCACGACCCTCTTTTCTTTCCGTCGTGGCGACAAATACTCCTTATCATGTTCATGTTAACTTTTACTAAAATTTGCATAAAAACTTGATCATGTCATCCGCATCATGTTAATAACATTAAAATGTGTGAATTGTTGTTTGCTTAAAATTGCTAAACATGCATATGGGGATTTTCCGGAATTATTATTGTAGTTTATGGCCTCATTTAATATGGGGATTTTCCGGAATTGTTGTTGTAGTTTCCTGCCTTGCCATGTTTAGCATCCTATATAGACTTGTCTTGCATCATACCTTGCCATGTATTGCATCACATATAGTCTTGTGTTGTTTTTCTGTGCTTCCTACCTTGCCATGTTTTGCTTCCTGTATAGACTTGTCTTGCATCATACCTTGCCATGTATTGCATCATATATCGACTTGTGTTGTTTTCTGTGCTTCCTACCTTGCCATGTTTTGCTTCCTGTATAGACTTGTAGTGCATCCTATGTAGACTTGTGTTGCATCATACTTGTTTGAGCATATTGTCATGTTCTTGTGATGTGTGTTTACCGTATTTCTTGCTTCTTCTTGTTAGTGCTTGTTCCGTTGCGATCGTGAGGATTTGTTCGTCTTCCCGTGGTTCTTCTTCAAGGTTTCTTCTTCGTCTTCTTCATGGATCCGTTCTTCTTCCTTGCGGAATCCCAGGCAAGATGACCGTAACCTAGGATACCTTTACTATCATTGCCATTGCTTAGTCGTCTCAATGCTATCGTTATATGTCGCGCTACCCATCATTATTGTCAGCCTCTCCTTGTTGCCATTAAACATCTAACCTTTGACACCTTCCTAGCAAAACCATTGTTTGGCTATGTTACCTGCTTGCTCAGCCCCTCTTTTAGCGTTGTTAGTTGCAGGTGAAGATGAAGATCGTTCCAGGAGGGAACTTGTTGTTGGAATATCAAAATATCTATTATTATTATTAACACACCTATATACTGGGCATGGGTGGAAGGCTTGGCCTTTTGCTCGGTGTTTTGTTCCACTCATGCCACCTTAGGCGGTGATAAACCGGCATTATGTTCCTTGATTTTGCGTTCCTTACACGGTTGGGTATATGGGGACCCCTTGACAGTTCGTCTTTGAATAAAACTCCTCCAAAAAGGCCCAACATTGGTTTTAATTTGCCTCATAATAATAACTTAATTAATTAATTAAATTTGCATAGGGGGTCGCGTCCCTGAGTATTTCTTTCTACATAGCAGGGGGGCCAGTGCTGATGGTGTTGGTCCCAAACGGGGGTTATGTGGGGCCACCACGGGGAAACTCGAGGATTGGTTTTACCTGTAGGATCGCCCATCCGGTCGTGGCCTGAGACGAGATACGTGCGGCTACTATCAGGGTGTCGGCATGCCGGGAGGTCTTGCTGGACTTGTTTTACCATTGTCGCAATGTCTTGTGCACCGGGATGCCGAGCCTGGTCGGATTTCCCTAAGATAAGGGGTGATGATATTATATTTATCACTTCAGCTGGTCATGAGAGCTTGTGATGGGCTAAGTTGGGACACCCCTGCAGGGTTATGATCTTTCGAAAGACGTGCCCGCGGTTATGTGGCAGATTGGAATTTGTTAATTTCCGGTTGTAGAAAACTTGACAGAGGATCCGAAGTAAAACACACAACTGTGTGAGTAACCGTGACTGTCTCTTTTCACTTTGAGAAGAGAACACAGTGGGGTTATGTTTGACTCTAGGTAGTTCAGGATCTTTAGCGATCATTACTAGTTTGCGACCGCTTGCGTAGATGCTCATCTTACTCTTGTACTCGTAAGGTAGCCACCATATATTGCTTAGCTGCTGCTGCAACCTCACCACTACCCTTCTCCGTACCCATAAAGCTTTGCTAGTCTTGATACCCATGGTTATGGGATTGCTGAGTCCTCGTGGCTCACAGATGCTACAACACCAGATGCAGGTTCAGCCGAGATTGACGCAGGAGATGGGTCAGAACTTCTGGGAGTTCCATGAAGAGCGTGGCCGTATGATTGTGACGTTTCGACGATCAGTAGTGGTTTCTACTAGGGGCGATTCGGACATGTGGCTTTATGTATTTGGTATATTTCTTTTGGATCTTCGCCCGTAGTCGGGTTGTGATGTTTTGAATGATGTTCGCTTATGTAATGTATTGTGTGACGTGGCGAGTGTAAGACAACTATCCTTTTGCAATTTCATCCCTATTTTTACATGAGTCGTGCAAAGATACTAAACTTGAGATCATTCCAGAATGGGCTTATACCTTTAAGTCGTGCCTCGACACGTAGGAGGTATAGCCCCATCCTGGGCATTACAAGTTGGTATCAGAGCCGACCCTCGTGGTTACACGGATGTTTGCGGACAGTTTGCAGTCATGTTGTGCATGACATTTGTGACCCGTCGTGGCACACAGCATGGCACATGTGCTGTCCTGGAAGCACAGACGGTTGTGCCAAGAGGGAACATTCCTGTGGCCCGACGAGGACGTCGGTTCCTCTGAGTCGGGGTGTATGTGATAGCATGGCTTATTAGGGATGATAGACTACTCATATCAAAGAAATTCTTTCTTTTCCGGGAGCCCATTCGGATAGAACTCCAAAGTTAAGCGTGCTCAGCTTGGAGTAGTTTCAGGATGGGTGACCGACCGGGAAGTTGCTCCCGAGTGCGCACGAGTGAGGACAAAGTGCGCAGAAAAGACTAGTATTGATATGTGAGGCCAGTCTAGATCCCGCCAGGAGTAACAACCATCGGCGGGTGTGTCCGGGGCGTTACAGAAGCTCGCTTACGCCTTTTGACTAATGCAACATACCCTCGTCCAGGCGGTGGACATGCATTAGTTCATTCTGTGTCAGATTGCCAGAGGCATACACTGTAGTACCGAATATGCGTAGTACCATAATTGTTCGACTTCACGAAGAGGCGAAGAGCCAAGCGCAAGGTTTAGTAGTACGAGTAGTACTACTACTAGAACCACATGGTGGAGCCTCTGTACTCTTTCTTTTTTAATCTCTGATAAGGTACACATTTATTCCGGAGAAGGGCGGAAAACGGCAGCCCAACATGTAATGATGGTATCGATCAACCATGCTCGAATATATCTTGGCCCCCGTGCGAGCCCGTTTGTGTGTTCTCGCTCCTCGTCTCTCTCAAGGAACAGTGGGTTGGCCATTATGCCGTCAATTGAGATCGGTTTGCTCACACTCCGGTCCCACATGTCAGTGATATGCCAAGAGGAGGTGTGTTGACCGACTGGCCGTACGCGTACTTAGTTTTGCACCTTCATACTACTCCTCCCTCCGTCATAGTTTACAGGGCGCGCTTCATTTTGATGCATTTCTCTCAATGCATTTCCACCACCGGAGAGACTTTAGACGCGTTTGGTTTAATGCTCAATTAATTGGGGCGTGGTAACCGCAATTTTCTCTCGATGTAGTACTACATAGTGGAGTAAGTGCATGCATGTGTGTACCCGGGGTGGAAGCACTGCATGCATGTATGTACGTATTATTTCCTCTAGTAATAGACGCCGTGCTATAACTACCAATGCTATTTTTCAGGCCGATCGCTAGTCGCCTTGGTCCTAGAGATTTTCGCTTTTTCTGAAGCGCGCTCTATAAACAGTGACCGATGGAGTAGTATGAGCGGATTCAAAGAAGAGCGTATTGATGGTTGCTTCTTCCGAGCAACTTACAGTGGGAAAGGTGGGGCTTATGATTTGACTGCTTATTACTCACTATTAATGCGGCGCAACGACCGGTCTGAGTCTCCCATGCGGTTGTGCACTACCCCCTCGGTTCTTAAATGTACTCCAGAGTATTTTTCTTTCTAGATATTTCAACGAGTGACTACTCAAATATTTGTCTTTTTAGATATTCAAATGGACTACTACATACGGATGTATATAGACATATTTTAGAGTGTAGATTCACTCATTTTGCTCCGTATGTAGTCACTTGTTGAAATCTCTAGAAAGACAAAAATTTAGGAACGGAGGGAGTACACATACGAAGAAAAATGAGTGAATCTACACTCTAAAATATGCCCATTTGAAATTTCTAAAAAGACAAACATTTAGGAACGAAGGAGTATAATTTTGTGCGTGGCACATGGACCCGGATGCCGAAGAGGCTTCTGGCAATGCTATCAAGCTTCCAGCATTTGTTTACATAATTGACGTACTATACAAATAATTTTCTAGCGACATGAAATTATATAATGGTGTGAGCTTTCAGCTTTTGTTTCGTGTGTCTTGCCATCGATGCTCTTTCGGAAACAATAAAAAACGAACTTCCTTGCTAATCAAAGCTAATATTTACATCACAACTGAAGACAAAGTTGTGAGAAGGTGTTAAATTAAAATTGATCCATGCTTTCATTGGCAGCAACGTCCCCCCAGCTCTGTCTAAATCAACAAGGCATGTTGGGAAAAAAGTAGATGTCTGGAGCATGCAAAATTCCGATCATTTTGTGCAGATCCACTAAAATAGAGCCGAGCGTCCCTGTTCCAAAGATATTAAGTGTGATTACGATAATAGAGGACTGCTAATGAAACAATAAACACACAAATAGAAGCCGGTCACCTTTGCAGTCTCTCTTAAGACTAACTAGTTGGAGAAGATTAGGCCCGGAGTTGGATGAGGAGGATAGAGCAAAACCAATCTCCCTTTGTGCAGTTGCACTAAAATGTAGAGACGTTGCCCGTGTGACATTTTGGTAGAACTGCACAAAACACTCTTAAGAAAAAGTGATTTGTGCAGTTCACCAAAAGGTCGCAATAGCAATGAGGTGAAATGGATAGCCCTGTTTGCAAAAAAGAGATAGAAAGGAAACAATTACTGGCCAGTAACAGTTGATGACACATGCGACGACAAAAAAGAAGATAACAACACAGTTGTGTTTGTCTAAAACGGTGTGAGGACGAGATTGCAATATGGAAAGTACATCGGACGAGCTACGTTTTGGGCAAAGAACTATGGAAGATCCACATGCAGCGACGTGGGAAGACGGGCAGTGGAGCAAGGCCAGAGGGGATACCTGGAGGTCGTCGGGATGTAACTAGGTGAGCGGCGGTGGGAGGAATCTGCCCGTACTACGGCAGCGAGCAGGTGGTGTAGGCCCTACCACGCCGGAGCTTGGTCAGAGAGAACGACGTGTACCGTAGATCGGGACGTGTTGCCTCGGCGCCGTCGAACAGAGAAACGATGCACGTCCTCCCTTTCCGCCGGTGGACGGGATGCGGCCGGATCAGTGACCAATGGTGAGAGAGAGAGAGGCCACCACAGCCTTGTGTGAGATACTCTGAAGAGAGACAAACCATGTAGGCAAGCTCCATTGTATATAGTGGAGCGGACTACCTTTTTCTCCATAAAAATCGTTTTATATTATGTGTACGTGCCATTGAGCGATATAACTTTATCTAAAAATAACGCAACAATGCATCAAGTCGAACTTTGTTTCGTGCACGCGTGGTATACGACCTCCGTACGTAAACAACCGCTACACGCATTCAAATTAGCACGTGGGCTGCCATTTCGTACAGAAATGAGCTCCACCATGTACCCGCGCGGGTGTGGTTGGGCACGAAGCGTGAGTACGTGCACGGTGCACCTATTCTCTTCTTGTATACGTACACCACCTACGTGGGGTTGTGTGAGAGAGATACAAACATTGAGAGATATATTGTGTGGGTTCGTGAGAGTTTTCTTGGGCGGGGGGTGGGGTCATTCAAAAAATGTAACATATGCAATGTGTGTGAAACAGAGTCCTGGATATATCATATATATATAGAGGGGGCGATCCACGAGAAGATAGTGGAGGTATCATCGGCTTGAGGTGTCCATAGAATCGAAGAGAGGGATGATGTGTATGTGTGTGTGCGCACGCGCGATCGATAAAGAGTGCCATCGAATTTATGTGTGCCCACGTCAAAGATATAGAGTGGCTGGCCTACTGGAACGTGAGAGGGGACAGGTGCAATTTGTCTCTGTGGCAAGGATACCTACCTACAACGCTCGACTATCGGTGTCTGGTGGGGGGGAGGGAGGCCTAATTAACTATAGAGGTACAATGGCTGGTATATGTGTGGAGGAGGAGAGAGGCCTACCTCATGTATTAAGGGATATCAATCGGCATCCATGCATATGTGTAGGAGAGGAATAAGGTTGGGAGAGAGACAGAGCTAGAGTGTTGGAGGGGGTGGTAGTGGAGTTGCTTCTAACAAATGGTGGAATAGGCTTGCTAGACAATCGGAGGGCACACCTGCAATATCAATAAGAGAGGGGGTGGCTGCCTGTCTGTGCACGTGCGTGTGAGAGACGGGTCAGGAGGCATGCACGAATGATGGGGGGCGATATGGATGTGGTAAGCAGACATAACTACATAGGAAGATCAATCGTCCTTTGTCAGAGAAAGGAGAGACATAACTTGTGAGGTACGTCGATCGATGGGGGGGGATAGTTGAAGTCGACCTAGGTATATGTTGGGAGATCGATCGGTATACATGCATGTGTGTGTTAGAAGCAAATGAGGCATGAGGAGAAGGATAGAGAGAAAGGGATGCATCTAGGAGGTGGTGCGAGAGTCATACTATATCGAGGGGGGAGGAGTGTGCGAGTACGAGATCGACGAAGAGAGTAGTGGGAGTGAGGCATGGACGGTGATAAGAGAAGAGGGGAAGCTTGTGTTTTGTGCTAGGCACACCTGGCTGGAGAGGCATATCGATCGATGTGTGCCGTAAAGAAGGAGCTGGGGGCCTACACACACCGTGGGTGAACGACCTAAAGTGAAAAGACAAATTTGCATGATGGAGCTAGAGAATGCCGAGGGAGGGTGAGAGGGATGCGGGCGTTTGCATGCACGAGAGAAAGTTAGAGCTAGCTAGCTACAAATATAAGAGGATTGTGTGGGTGTAAAAGACGAATAGAGATCATACTTCATTATAAAAAGCGAATTCGGATATTTCAAGAATTTATCATAGTATTTTAAACCGACCATGTGTGAATATATATAACAGTGATACACATGGTGTGGTTATGAACATGTTATACTACATATAATATTTTTTATCTCTACTCCTATAAAAAACGGAGTTGTTGATGATGGTGCCATCCTGCAATATAGGCCGTCCGATTTATATCTGACGGATAGGAAGGAAACTATGGCAATTTTGAAAAAAGATACCCACACCCCTATCCATATTTTCTAATTAGGTCTCCCCTTGATCATGTTGAAGTTATGTGGAATGCATGGGCATCTTGCTAGTACTACGTATAACATATAGAACATTGATCATAATTTGGGCTAATGTGTGGCTTTTGCAGCTCAGGTCTAAATGCTTGTCATAACGTAGGGGGCGGGGCACTATACTATGTGTGATAAACACGGTGTACACGTATGGAACATGGTTTAGATTATGAATATATAGTTAGTACATCAAATGTACTATTATTTGGAATCAACATCAAGTGTATTCAAAAAATAAAATTCGAGTTCGTGTATTACACATAGTTCATATCTATCTCTGTAGTAATCATGTGGTGTGTTATTAAGGTAATACACGGATGATGGTTGAAGTTGGCAACAATCATGATTGTAGATTGTTATTGAAATAGAGAAACGAATTCAAATTCAGTTCGAATTGCAGCGGTAGTATAGACATTTGGAATGCACTAAAATGTTGGTATGAGTAGGTTACATGCATTATACAGCAAGCGAAAAAATTTAATTGGACATAACATGGATTCATACTACCGAATAGCATTTAATTGCACTAAAAATTGTTGGTATGAGTAGCTTTAAATAGCATTTTTATAGTAAAACGGGGCAAGACTCTCTCTTTGTGCGGTGTGAATAGTTTTATTTTTTTCATTTTCTTTTTGGTTGAGGGAAGTGCGAATTGATTTGGTACGTACAAGTACAATAATACACGTTAGGCTTGTCCCTAAAATTCAACCCGCGCCTTGTTATATCCCGAAAATTAAGATATCGTGCTCCCAAAACTGGCGCCTTCGCAACCCACGCCTTGCTATCCCGAAATAACAGCGCGCGCGAAAACTCCCTCCAGCTGCCAAATCCCGACACGCGAAATCCCCCTTCTAACCCTGAGCCGAAAGGGCCGCTAGTTCAAATCGGTGGGGGGTACTTTTGTAACACACCCTACATTTTGGACAAGCACGTCTCCATCGCCTCCTTTTTGCCATTCGAA
This sequence comes from Secale cereale, assembly GCA_902687465.1. Classification (NCBI taxonomy): domain Eukaryota; kingdom Viridiplantae; phylum Streptophyta; class Magnoliopsida; order Poales; family Poaceae; genus Secale; species Secale cereale. The sequence goes on along the minus strand of LR738712.1, from coordinate 46,286,094 downwards.
ATCCCAGGCCGCCATAACCTCTCCGCTCCAGCCGTGAAACCCCACCCTCCTCCGTCCGCCACCTCACCGCTGCCCAGCCGGAGCCTCTTCCCCGACGACGTCGTCCACCGCAACAGCTCGACGTCCCTCGTCCACCTCCCCGGATGAGGATCGGTCCTCCATCTTGTCGTTTCACTGGTTCAGCCGCCCCGTCCTCCACCTCGAAGGAGCTACTCCGACGATCGCCTCGTATATCGCGGCTGCTCCATCCCCACAGCGCCCCTTAACCTACTCCGCCGGAACCGCATCATCCTCACCGACTCCTCGGACGAAGCCGAGGCCTACTCGGCGCCACCAAAGAGTTTGTACACTCATCGCATCGCACCTTCTCCTTAGATCGACCTCACGGCGTCGATGGTGCTCCATCCCGCACCCCCATGGAGCGGCTACCTTGAAGCCGACACCGCGGGCGACATCTCCATGGCGGCTCTCCCCTAGTGTGAGGCCCCTTCGGCAGCAGCGTCCATACTAGCTGGATCTGCTGCTGCTGCTCCGACTCTCGCTCGCTCGCTCGCGCTGCTGTTGCTGCTCCGGCTCCCGCTCGATCGCTCGCTCACCCAGCTGCTGCTGCTCCGGCTCTCGCTTGCTCGCTCGTGCTGCTGCTGCTACTGCCCCCTCGCTCGTGCTGTTGCTCTGCTCTGATTTAGCTACACTTCAGTTGACTGAATCGACTTTTGGGTCAGTCGATTTTCAGGGGGGGGGGGCTCGCCGGAGTTAAGGAAGAACCACCCGCAGCGGGGACGGGGGCTGGCCGGAGAGGTACCCCACTATCTATCTTAGGGTTCAGGATGGGGGCGGGGCCTATAGGGCTGGCCGGGGCAGCGGCGGCGGACCAGATGGGGGGAGTTGTTAAGGGGCGGCGAGGCGGCGTTGGGGCCGGCGGTTCGGTCGGTGGTGGCTGGCGGCTAAGGGGGGTGCAGGTTGAAGATGAACTGCAGGCCCTCCCTAAACTACATGTCAAGTGCCTCTTTGCTACCATTGCGTTCAGTTTCGACGGTAACATTCAGATTCCACAGTAAATTTCAGTTTCAATAGTTAAGTTCAGAGTCAACAGTATTTACCTCATCTGTTGTAGTCAGGTGGTTTTTGGTGATGTAAATTTTACATCTATTTTACATCATCTATGGGAGATGCTATTAGAATCCCACTTGAGATTGACGATGTCTGTCTTGTGCTGCTTCAACTTTGACGTCTTACGGCTCACCGGGGCTGCTCCAACGACAGAACGATCCATCACAACAGAGCAGTGCCCTGGATGCCGTCTACAGACTCCTCAGATCTTCCTCCACACCTCGGACAGCCACCTCTGCCTCAACTGCTTCAGCGACCAACCCAATGATGCTGAGGTCGACACGGCTACGGCAAAGAGGTTGTACACTTGTTGCATCACTTATTACTATACATTCATGTCGATCCATTAGGGCTCTTTTGGTTCGACGAAAAAACATAGCAATAGGGAATTTTCCAATGGCACTCTACTATTCAATTATTCATGCATTTTGTTGATTTCAATTAAGCAAAACATCCACCTGGACCTACTTTTCAAAAGCCTATGCATGAAAACAAGACCAAGTACATTAGTGGCAGAGTAACATTCTAACTGTACATGCTTTCATATGGTTTCACTTTATTTTGGCCATGTTTCTTTGCATTCCTCTGCTCTTCCAATTCATGTAAACCAAACACCCAAGTTGACAGAAATCATGTGTTTGCAAATGCTATGTTTACCATGTGCATTCCTATCCTATTCCGGTGTTTTTCCTATCCCAGCGTTTTTAGAATCATGCAAGCCAAATGAGCCCTTACAGAATTACTTCAGTTACACGTAGTCGAAGGGAACTTTGTGTGGTTTGTCCTGCTCCTGCCGCGACGTCGTCCACCTCACCTAAGGTGCTCCATCGACAGAAACATCCACCAAACTAGACATCATGACTCCTGACCGTCTTTCGCCGCCTCAGATCTCCTTCCTGCCGCCGGCACCCACCGCAGCGGCATCACCATCATCGACTTAGCAGATGAACCTGAGGAGTACACGGGTCCACAAGAGCGGTCGCACTCTTTTGATTCTGCTTATGTTATGCATTGCTTAAAATTACCTGCTACTTTATCGTCCTGTTCACCTCTTGGACTCCAAGCCAGGTCCAAATTAATGTTCAAACTTGAGTTCTAAATTAGTTGTGGGGCACATATCGAGGAAGCAATGAATAGTATATCTGTCTAATATCTGGCTCACCTGGGGTATGCCTATGTTGTTCATCTTGGGTGGGAAACAAATAGTAAAGCAATCATCATCTGTCTTTTTATTAAATTAAAGCAATCATCAACCTGCTATCATTATTTTTGGATCGATCCACTGGTTGTTACCATCACTCTAAATTTTTGCATGCTCTCCTTACATAATCTCACCATATTTTTTTCGTATGCATGTCAGATATTGTACACAGTCATGTTGAACATGTAGATAAAAAGAGAAGAGTTTTGCGCGACAATACAATTTCATGCAGACATCACTCCATGGTGGGTTCAATGGCAAACCCTCCCCACCCCTCTCCAGATTGTAATCCAGAGGAAGATATATGTTCTGAGGTGGATTCAGACGCCGCTGACCACTCCTATTTACCCCACAAGGTGTCTGCTCTACCTTGGCATGATGATGTTAGTCATATCATACATATGTTGCCTTGCAGTGCCTACTTTTGACATCATATATGTCATCTGCTTAGTTTAGACATGTTCTGTCGCCACCTGTTTAGTTTCTATATCATATATGGGAATTATGCAGTCTCATGTCTTTTAGCCAGCCATAATATATGTGAAATGTGCAATGCAATCCTTGTTAACCAGGTATCATATATTTGAATGATATCTTGCCCATCCTTTTCTTCATTACATTTCCATTTGTCGACAATGTTTGTACATTAAAATACTGTTCCTATGAATCAGCCATTTGGGTGGGAGATTGAAAAATCCAGAGTGAAAACAAGGCCTTCAGAGCAGACAGTGCTACCTGTCGAAGCAGATATCTTGTTGGGTCCCGATAGCTCCTCAGAGATGGATTCAGAGACAGATGACCAGTCATATTCCCCCACCGAGGTGTATGCTCTAACTTGGCACGGCGTTCTAGTTATTCATCATATCTTTGAATTATGTTATGCTATGCTATCAAGTTTAGATAGGCATCATATATGTGAAATTATGTCATGCTATCCGTTTTAGCTAAACAATATACATGTCAACTATTTCATGTCCTCTTTCTTCCACACTATCTATTGCATTTGTCTCTCATACAATGTCTGTACATTCAACTATGTTTCCTATTTATCCGCCATTTGAATTGGAGCGGGTGATGCCAGCATCTAGCGGACTAAAAACACGGTCTTCAAATAAAACAGTGCTACCTCTTGGTGGAGATAGCACCCCGGTTGTACATGCACGAGAACCAGCCCTACCACACATAACCCAAACTCTCACAGATTGTACCCCTACTGCGACAGAGAACCAGCTTCACCCAATCTAACCCCAACCCCAGCAGATAGTAACCCTGTTCCTGTTGACACAACACCATCTCCACCACAGAGCTCCCAAACAAGAGCAGTTAGTAAGGCAGCTCCAGTGCCCAAAGGGCCAGTACTACCACGGCGAACCCCAACTCCACCAGTTAGTACGCCTATTCCTGTGGTGGAAGCACAACCAGCTAGTCGTACTTTAGCATCTATCGCATTTGATGCTGTTAAATCGTATGTGCGTATCTTCCCATCTTGGAAATATTATACTGAAGATGAAGGAAAATGCCCGTTGCAGGTGTTTGTCCAGGAATTATGTGTAAGTAATGTTATTCATGGAAATTACTTTGCTTTGTCCCATACATCCTACCTCCATGATGGTTGTAATACGGCAAATTTTCCCATTTTCTCTATAGAGAAAGACCGATTTGGAAACTCATGATGAGGTAACCTGTGCTAATACCTCTGCTATCTTCAAGAATGCTTCATGGCAGTATCGGAATTACCTGAAGAAAACGTACTTCACCGGCAAAGAAACTCATCAAATTCCCTTACGTTCTCCTGAGACACATTTACTGGACAATGACTGGGAACGCCTTGTTCTGTACTGGTCCCGAACCAAGAATGTGGTAAGGTCTATGAGCTCATTTTCTATTTTTAAGTACTATATTCTTGCGTCTTACTGTACTCTGTTCATGTAGAACAAGTGCCTAAACCTGAAGAACAACTGTTCTAATTTAAGATTCCATTGCTGTCCTTTTGGGAGTCATGAGGATATGTATGGCATGAGTGGTGATTGGAGTTGGTCTATACGAGGGGATGCTTGTGGTATAAGGTTATTCGTTTGGAGTATTAGATAGAGCTATTGGCATCTCAGAAACCGTGCCTAAGGATAAGATAATAAACGTTCACTCACTCACTAGAATCCTTGAAACCCTTAAGACCCGCCAAGCCACAACACGGTCAGATCCCGACCACAGGCCTTGGCTCTAAGTCAGGAAGGCCTTTGCAAAAACTCAACGGAGACCACCACCAATACCCCAGCCTACCTTGCGTACCCCGTAGACTTCATGGAGTACTTGGACAAGTTGGGTAACATCATTATTTGATGACCTACTTGTCTGCCCGAAGACAAAAGAAGAGACGGCCAGCTGGTTAGAAGACATTTGAAGACCGACACGTCAAGAAGGAAGAACTACACCGACCACCATCATCAAGACATAAACTTCCGCGTCGAAGACCGGGCGTATCCACAAACCACTCCTCTCGAAGGGACCAAGTATTTCCATGTCGAAGGGACGCTCACACCAAGATTTATCGACCTTCTTCTAGTTCACTGCAAGACGAGTAGTAGACGGCTACCAGCTAGACTTACCACCTGAGTTACTCCCCACGTGCATCAAATTTTCCACAAGACACAACCCTGGAAGTACTTTTAACTTCCTAGCTAGCCCGGTCCCTGCAAGGACACCGATCACCGAGCCCTTGACGTCTAGCCCAACCTAACCTATGCAAGAGACCCCTCAGCAACCTGCATCAAAAAGGGCAACGCGCGAGAAGCCACACCACCAAGTACCTTAAGGTTCCAGGGAGCACCACTCGGAAGCAGAACCAACAAGAAGAAGTGAAGACTACCCCGTATCCAAGACTCTGTATTCCTTTCCACGCCTAGTCTGCGAATCTCGGGGACGAGATTCTTGTAAGGGGGGTAGGTCTGTCACACCCTGATTTTCATGCCACAACATTTAAGCTAATAATCATGCTAAAAATGTGGATTGACAAAAACTTTTGAGTGTTTTGGACATTGCTTGATTTGATTTTTGTCTGCTGTTTGCTAGTGCTCTAAAAATCAAATAAATCCTCCAACTCTTATACTTCATCTCCTTGATCCAAAACCTTTTCCCAATGATCAAGCCATGTGTATAGACCAGTATAGTATTTTCTTATAAAAATATTTTGTCCAAATAGTATTTTTTAAAATTAGTTTTCCAAAAACCCCTGAATTGAGGTTTGCACTACAAGTACCTTATTTAGGGTGTGAAAAATCTTTCAAAAGGTATATTTGAATCCTATTAGGTATAGGACTCCCATAAACCACACAATTATAATTTTAAAAGTTATTTTTGTATTTTATTTAAATGCCTTTTCTTTAGGCCAGAAATGGTCTTTAATAGGTAAAAATTATTTAGCTATTTCAAAAATACTTGCCAAAATTCAGGGAAACTCATAGGACATATATTGTCCATATATAAGAGTTTCAACACATGGTAATGTTCAAAATATTGGGCAAATTCTTCCAAAACCCTTTTTGGATATTTCAAGCTTTTGAAATATTTACAAAGGAAATATTCTCCAAAAAATCCAGGGAAATTCTATCATGTCAAATATGACATATTTGATGATCTTACAAAGTCTCGTGCCTTGAAGATCAAGGAAACATCATCTAATCCCCTCAAAACCATTCCTGTCCATTTTGAAGTTTGAGGAAGTTTACATTGCCAAACTTGTCCAAATGCTCTCAAACTTGGTGCACATGCTCAGATGATGTAAATATGCATCTATGCCAAATGGCGCAAGTTTTGGAGAAGGACAACTTGATCTAAGTGCCCCAAAACCCTTTCTGACCAGATACAAATTTCAACAACTCTGCATTGCCAACTTTTTACTTGGGCCCTCAAATTTTGTGGACATACTCACAAACCCAAATGATGACACTACACCAAGTGGTACATCAAGGAGAGATGATTTGCTTAACTTAATCTTGGAAAATCCATTTCTGTTGATTTCTAGGGTTTACAAAAGTTGCATTGGCAACTTTGCCCAAATGAGCTCAAATTTGGTGGAAGGGCCTAAATGTATGTGCCATTTCATCCTGTTAAGTCTCAAGTCATTTGCACTCCATTTGCTTGCCCAAAACATCATCAAACACCTTCTGGCACTTTGCCAAAATCACCTTTTGATCCACTTCCCCTTGCCTCAAGTTTTTACCACAACTGCTCCTAGTCACCCTCTACCTCCAGGAACTCCTTCCCCTCCTCAGATCAATGATTGAGGGGTGAAAACTCTCATTTTACCTCCCTGGACAGCCCCTCTCTCCCTCTTCCTCTACCTCTCTCCTCTCCTACTGGCTCCCAGAGCATCCAAGACCACCTCCCTATATTTTACTACTCCCTCTACCTCCTAGACACTAGTAGCCACGGGCGGGACGCCAGATGCATGCCATGGCATGCAAAGGTCACGCTCTGGAGCGTGCTACAGTGCTCTGGCGCACTGTAGCCGCCCCCCATCCCGATGCCCCGACCACCTCGGCTGTCCCCCGCACGCCAGCAGGACCACCTCGACGTCCGGGACACGCCTAGCTGGTCGCCCCCTCCTCCTTCTCCCTCCTGCCGTTGCACTCGCACGCGCACCGGCCGCCCGCAAGCTCCAGTGGCTGGCTTCACACGCGCGAGGCTTCTGGCACGCACCGCTCCCGCTTATCCTTTCCCCTCGACCTGGACCAACCCCACAAGCGCCCCAGACACACTACAGCAAGCTCCCGTGACTCGTGGCGACGGCAACAAGCTCGCCGCTGCACGAGCCCTCGGTGGACCGTCGCCCGCCCATTTAAAGGCCACCCCGAGCCCCTCTCTGCTCCTTTGGCCCTATATCTCTCCCGTACGCTCCACCACACCAACTCCCCCTCTCCCCGTGCCCTCCAGCCACCTCTATGGCTGGAGCAGTGCCGCCGGCCGCCGCTTAAATTCTTGGGCCTCAACCTCTCTCTCTTCTCCATGAGCACTCCCGCACCCTCCCCTCACCACCGCCAACTCACCCCTGCTCCATCCCCTCCTCCTCATGCTTTCATCGCCATGCTGAACACCGCCATCGCCGCCGTCCGCTGCGGCCGATGAGCTGCTCGCGTCCGACCACCCCAGCGGTCATGGCGCACCTCTCTCGATGCGGTGTGGCCCCCTGAACCCGCCGGTGTGCTGGGCATAGCCGGAGGTAGCCGGGGCAGCCGGGGGGAAATGCCGGCGCCGCTCGGCCTCACCTCCCCTACATCTGCTCTGTTCGAGCGGGAGGTAGGTGACGGCCTGAGTGCTGGGCCCCGCGCGTCAGTGAACCAGCGGGAGGGCCCCGCCCGTTTAACTGGAAACGGCGTCAGGCGAGCCCGTCTCTCCCGCACGAAGGCACACTTGCGGGAAGCCGCTTTCGACGTCGCCCAAGCGCTGCGAGGCTGAGCCTCTGGGCCGGCCCAGTGGCTATCCTGCGCCATGTGCATGCCTTAGGTAAATCCTAAACCTCTTTCCTTTTTCTTTTACCAGACAACTTCAAAAATCTCCCAAATATTCAAATGGTGTCCAAACTTGATGATTCAAATTTCTTCTGGCTCCATAAATCATGCTCTATCACATGGTGCCATTTGCACATTTTTGCAGAAACATTCTATTCACAAATACTATCAAAATGTCATTATTCCATTTCCGTGATGAACTTTAGAAAATCACAGAGAGCTCAAATTTGATCCAAATGCAATAGTTCAAATTCCTAGATGCTTGCAATATCAAAACTTAGTTTTGGAACATTTTTCCTAATACTTTCTGTACCCCACAAAATGATGAGCCATTTCTTCATATTTTTCAACTTTCAAAATCCTAGGAAATCCATTTGAACTCCAAATCCAATGAAACCAACTCCTAGATGCTTCTAAAATCATGATTTGTCAAATGGGTACCCTTGCTCATTTTTCAAAAATATATTTCCGTACACTTCTTGCAAATCCATAAACCCCTTGATTCCATCATATTGAAATGTTCCAAACTATCCATTGATCCAATACCTATGAAACCACCTTTGTCATTTTTCATATGACCAGAGGCATCCTAGAAAAGTCCAATTCCTATTTTTAGAGCACTTTTATTTTTGCCTTGTTGTGTTGCTTATTATATTTGTTTCCATCGTTAGTTGACGAAATAAACGGAGTATTTGGAGATGGACCAGAAGGTTTGAAGACTCGGAAGGACAAGGCAAGCAGCCCTTTGACCATGTTCGAGAAACCTTTTTATGCAAGTCTCATAGCATCTTATTATCAATGCATCGGAATCATGTAGAGGTGGTGACCACTTTGGTTGGTACCTTTGTTACTTTACTATTGAAACTTGCATCAAACATGACCCTACCTTCCTATGAGGGTTATGTGGGTGGGAGTAGATAGATATATGCTATAGTAGTTGGCTACGCAAAATGGGACAGGGTTATGCATTGAGAGAAACAAGTGTGGTTTGACATACTTGCAAATAACCCAGTGGGTGCCACTAATGCCCCTGGGAGATGATGACGAACTAGGGCACTACTTGGTGGAGAAGTAGTGTACCGAGGCTTGATGAAAGTGTTGTTTACAGAGATGGATTAGATTTATGTGTGATTATCGTCCCAACCAAACATGTGCAACCACTCTACCCTTATATGGGAAAGGGCATTATTGATTACCTAGGTCGATACTAGCATGGTGCCCACATTACTAGTGACGGGGGTGACATGAGGTCACTCTCGGGACGGGGTCGTGCTTGGATAGGCGGCCATGACTATTTTCACAGGGTACCGAACACATCGTTGGTACCCCGTGTCAGTGGTATGTGATGAATATGGGAGCGAGTCTCCACAATTTTTAAGATGTGAAATGTTGGGGCACGGGGGCTACTACCAATCGAGTGGACTCTGTGTTAGTGTCGTCTAGGGAAAGATAGTGATCGGGTGCTTACCACGGGTACTTGATGTACCGCGTGTCGTGGATGACACGGAAGTTCCCCGGATCTTGTGGGTAAAGTGTGCAACCTCTGCAGAGTGTCAAACTATTCGAATAGCCGTGTCCACGGTCAAGGACAGTTGGGTGGTGCTGCTTAGACTATGTCCATAAGTTTCTGGAAAACAACACGGTTTGGTAAATCTGTTGATGTGATTGTGAGATGAGCATGAGCAAGAGTTGTTCATGACTCTTTCACGATGTTAAAGTCTGTAACCTCCTGATACTTGTTGCAGACGCACGCATGCCCTTGTTATATGTTGATCATACTTGCATATGAAAAACTAGCTTTCCGCAAAACAACCAATCTAGCAGTAGAGACTTGCATAATTATTCTGTCATCACACTTGGGTTGCTTGCGAGTACATTCAAAGTACTCATTGGCTTGCCACTGGTTATTTTATTGGCCAGGCATGAGAGAACAGGATATGATGAAGATTTCTTGGTGACGAGCATGCGAGCTAGGACGCTTCCCAGTCAGAATGCCTGTAGGGTTAAGGCAGATGGCATGGGTCCAAGTTGTTATTGAAGATTTCCGCTGCGATGATATACTCAAGACTTGACCTTAATGGTCCTGTTTGTGTAGTACGGTATGTATGGATGTAAGACTCTTGTTATTCACCTTCTGTGTGTTCAGTGAGCATTGATCTCTGGGATCACTATACACGTGCATTCGGTGATCACGACTTATGAGTCGGGGACCCCACAGAGCTGGTATCAGAGCCATCCTAACTGTAGGAAGCCTTAGTTAGCATGGTTTTTAGTTAGGGTAAAATTATTTTTCAAAACTATTACTGTTTTCAAGACTATCTATACTTCTCTTCCCTTCTCAGTTTATCGAAAACTAGGCTATACTTGATCTCTTCCCCTTCAAAACTTTGGTCGCTAGAACCCTTATGCCCCAGACCACTGGATTTCCTGAAATCCTCGTGGATAATCTAGAAGGATGATATCTTGACCACCTCTTCTGAACACAAGATTGGCGACACCACAACAAGACGATGCCAACAAAAGATACATCCTCGAGGAATGAAGACATGAAGACCCAGAAGATGGTGACATCCTTGACACTGCCCCAAGATGGTGCAACCCTAGCCTACGATGACCATGGCATGAGTTGTGCAAAATCATGATATACATCGCTAATAGAGTAATCATGTCACTACCGTTGTTGTATCGGCAACCACCTGCGGATGAGAACCTCGCCATTTGGTCCGCCACACTATAGTGAGCAGGAAAACGGTTCTCTTCGTCCCCGCTCTTGGTGTCGATGTTGTCATCAACGTAACCGACATGTTGAACCTCTACTATGCCTTGTTAATATAATTGCATAAAGGATTGCCTACCCGGTACCCTCGACACCCCGGAAGGCACAAGGGATCGCAATGATTAAAGAGACAAGAGAAGACCAAGTCAACGCCAGCTACAACGAGACACCTTCACCGCATCACCTCATCAGGCGAGAAGTTGTTGAAGATTCTTCAGGCTCAACCCATCAAACAACTAGAAGGGACATAGCAACACCTGAGGAAAACTCAGGAGACTGCACGAGGCACAAGTCACGACACTGAGTCCGAGAACCCCTAGGGTAGGATGAGTCGTGTACCCCCTATGCGCAGTCGGGTCCGTATGATGGTTCGAATAGAACCATGATTGTGTGTTGCTTGCTTTTATTTGTTTGTGTTTTGATATAAGTCGCACTTTTGCCCTAGGCAACAAGTGCATGGCTATATCATCTTCCTTGCCTTGTTTCTTTTGTTTCGGCCTTTTTGCACCTATTTGTTTGCACTTGCACTATAGAAACCCCTTTAGGCATTCCCCTCCTCCGTGCTACTTTTTCCCTCTCTTCTCTCTCCTCAACTGAAGACCCGCAAGACAAGAAGTACCAAGGATTCCAACTCGGCGACCAACTAACAATGAAGACCTCTGCTACGACCTCCACAACCAAGTGCAACCCCGTAGAATTATGTTTAACCCTCCAGACTAGTAACCCATTCCTAGACCCTTTGAGACTTCACGAGATACTCCAGCACGAACCCTTAACCATGTGCTTAACCCATAAAATTGCGAGAGAACCAGTTAAGCCTTTGTAACCTTGCACAACACTGGGTTCGTAATGGAACTAGTGGACACAGTGAGTGAGCACATTTTCATCCTAATATAGCACAAGAACTAATGATGCCATAGTCACACCAGTTTGAGGATATAGGACAGACGATATGGTGACTTTATATCAGTAACTTCGAGGAATTATCTGAGACCTTGCTGGATTGTGAGGATTTCATGTTGGTGGGATCATGATTAATAGAGTAGCGTAACTTTCATCACCCTGGAGTAACTTGGATTTGCAGGGCAATTGTGATTGCAAGATAAAATTCTTGGAAGTATAAGGTTTTGACTTCATCGGAGGATATTGATTGGAGATAGTTGACATTTTGAGAATGACTTGGGGGAAATGTAGGAATTCTCGGCGGACATGATATTTGGATTTATGTAGGTGATTCTGGTTGGGTATAGATGTTAAGTATGTCTACATGGTTCGGAGTAAATTGGATCCAGACTGTAGATCTTGACCATGATACCATGTTTCTCGGTGAATGGCAAACTAGGAGATTGGATTATTTGACGAAGTTGATTTAGGGATCTATATAATCATGACCTTGGAGTTTACTTGACCATGATGGTGGGAATTTGGTGAACTTACTATCGTAATGCATAGCCCTTCCAAGTATTTGGATATTATAGGGACTTGAGATCTTGAGGAACACCGTAGACATCGGATTTGTAGAATTGTTGGATTATGTGGTGATTAATGGAAGTTACCGGGCTGTTGGAGTTGATCTATAGGAAGGAAACAAGATCTTGGAGTGGCATATGACGTGTTTCCTTAAAGTAGAGATGCATTATCGTGAACCTTGCAAGAATGGGATGAGAACTTGGATTGTCATGTTTAATCCCTGCTTGGCAGCTTGTATGCCCTACCCATGGATTTTTTAGGGGTAGCCATACATATGATTTTTGGGATTGTAGGCACGTATATTTTGTTAGACCTCCTTTTGGGAGTCATGAGGATATGTATGGCATGAGTGGTGATTGGAGTTGGTCTATACGAGGGGATGCTTGTGGTATAAGGTTATTCGTTTGGAGTATTAGATAGAGCTATTGGCATCTCAGAAACCATGCCTAAGGATAAGATAATAAACGTTCACTCACTCACTAGAATCCTTGAAACCCTTAAGACCCACCAAGCCACAACACGGTCAGATCCCGACCACTGGCCTTGGCTCTAAGTCAGGAAGGCCTTTGCAAATACTCAACGGAGACCACCACCAATACCCCAGCCTACCTTGTGTACCCCATAGACTTCATGGAGTACTTGGACAAGTTGGGTAACATCATTGTTTGATGACCTACTTGTCTGCCCGAAGACAAAAGAAGATACGGTCAGCTGGTTAGAAGACATTTGAAGACCGACACGTCAAGAAGGAAGAACTACACCGACCACCATCATCAAGAAATAAACTTCCGCGTTGAAGACCGGGCGTATCCACAAACCACTTCTCTCGAGGGGACCAAGTATTTCCATGTCGAAGGGACGCTCACACCAAGATTTATCGACCTTCTTCTAGTTCACTGCAAGATGAGTAGTAGACGGCTACCAGCTAGACTTACCACTTGAGTTACTCCCCCCGTGCATCAAATTTTCCACAAGACACAACCCTGGAAGTACTTTTAACTTCCTAGCTAGCCCGGTCCCTGCAAGAACACCGATCACCGAGCCCTTGACGTCTAGCCCAACCTAACCTATGCAAGAGACCCCTCAGCAACCTGCATCAAAAACGGCAACGCGCGAGAAGCCACAACACCAAGTACCTTAAGGTTCCAGGGAGCACCACTCGGAAGAAGAACCAATAAGAAGAAGTGAAGACTACCCCGTATCCAAGACTCTGTATTCCTTTCCACGCCTAGTCTGGGAATCTCGGGGACGAGATTCTTCTAAGGGGGTAGGTCTGTCACACCCTGATTTTATGCGACAACACTTAAGCTAATAATCATGCTAAAAATCTGGATTGACAAAAACTTTTGAGTGTTTTGGACATTGCTTGATTTGATTTTTGTCTGATGTTTGCTAGTGCTCTAAAAATCAAATAAATCCTCCAACTCTTATACTTCATCTCCTTGATCCAAAACCTTTTCCCAATGATCATGCCATGTGTATAGACCAGTATAGTATTTTCTTATAAAAATATTTTGGCCAAATAGTATTTTCTAAAATTAGTTTTCCAAAAACCCCTGAATTGAGGTTTGCACTACAAGTACCTTATTTAGGGTGTGAAAAATCTTTCAAAAGGTATATTTGAATCCTATTAGGTATAGGACTCCCATAAACCACAAAATTATAATTTTAAAAGTTATTTTTGTATTTTATTTAAATGTCTTTTCTTTAGGCCAGAAATGGTCTTTAATAGGTAAAAATAATTTAGCTATTTCAAAATATTTGCCAAAATTCAGGGAAACTCATAGGACATATATTGTCCATATATAAGAGTCTCAACACATGGTCGTGTTCAAAATATTGGGCAAATCCTTCCAAAACCCTTTTTGGATATTTCAAGCTTTTGAAATATTTACAAAGGAAATATTCTCCAAAAATTCCAGGGAAATTCTATCATGTCAAATATGACATATTTGATGATCTTACAAAGTCTCATACCTTGAAGATCAAGGAAACATCATCTAATCCCCTCAAAACCATTTCTGTCCATTTTGAAGTTTGAGCAACTTTACATTGCCAAACTCGTCCAAATGCTCTCAAACTTGGTGCACATGCTGAAATGATGTAAATATGCATCTATGCCAAATGGCACAAGTTTTGGAGAAGGACAACTTGATCTAAGTGCCCCAAAACCCTTTCTGACCAGATCCAAATTTGAACAACTCTACATTGCCAACTTTTTACTTGGGGCCTCAAATTTTGTGGACATGCTCACAAACCCAAATGATGACACTACACCAAGTGGTGCATCAAGGAGAGATGATTTGCTTAACTTAATCTTGGAAAATCCATTTCTGTTGATTTCTAGGGTTTACAAAAGTTGCATTGGCAACTTTGCCCAAATGAGCTCAAATTTGGTGGAAGGGCCTAAATGTATGTGCCATTTCATCCTGTTAAGTCCCATGTCATTTGCACTCCATTCGCTTGCCCAAAACATCATCAAACACCTTCTGGCACTTTGCCAAAATCACCTTTTGATCCAGTTCCACCACTTCCCCTTGCCTCAAGTTTTTACCACAACTACTCCTAGTCACCCTCTACCTCCAGGAACTCCTTACCCTCCTCAGATCAATGATTGAGGGGTGAAAACTCTCATTTTACCTCCCTGGACAGCCCCTCTCTCCCTCTACCTCTGCCTCTCTCCTCTCCTACTGGCTCCCCAGAGCATCCAAGACCACCTCCCTATGTTTTACTACTCCCTCTACCTCCTAGACACTAGTAGCCACGCGGGGGACGCCAGATGCATGCCATGGCATGAAAAGGTCGCGCTCTGGAGCGCGCTACAGTGCTCTGGCGCACTGTAGCCGCCCCCCATCCCGATGCCTCGACCACCTCGGATGTCCCCCGCACGCCAGCAGGACCACCTCGACGTCCGGGACATGCCTAGTTGGTCGCCCCCTCCTCCTTCTCCCTCCTGCCGCTGCACTCGCACGCGCACCGGCTGCCCACAAGCTCTAGTGGCTGGCTTCACACGCGCGGGGCTTCTGGCACGCCCCGCTCCCCCTTATTCTTTCCCCTCAACCTGGACCAACCCCACAAGCGCCCCAGACACACTGCGGCAAGCTCCCGTGACCCGTGGCAACGGCAACAAGCTCGCCGGCGCACGAGCCCTCGGTGGACCGTCGCCCGCCCATTTAAAGGCCACCCCGAGCCCCTCTCTGCTCCTTTGGCCCTATCTCTCTCCCATACGCTCCACCAGACCAACTCCCACTCTCCCCGTGCCCTCCAGCCACCTCTATGGCCGGAGCAGTGCCGCCGGCCGCCGCTTAAATTCTTGGGCATCGACCTCTCTCTCTTCCCCATGAGCACTCCCGCACCCTCTCCTCACCACCGCCAACTCACCCCGTGCTCCATCCCCTCATCCTCGTGCTTTCCTCGCCATGCCGAACACCGCCATCGCCGCCGTCCGCCGTAGCCGATGTGCTGCTCGCGTCCGACCACCCCAGCGGTCATGGCGCACCTCTCTGGATGCGGCGTGGCCCTCTGAACCCGCCGGTGTGCTGGGCATAGCCGGAGGTAGCCGGGGCAGCCGGGGGGAAATGCCGGCGCCGCTAGGCCTCGCCTTCCCTGCCTCTGCTCTGTTCGAGCGGGAGGTAGGCGACGGCCTGAGTGCTGGCCCCCGCGCGTCAGTGAACCAGCGGGAGGGCCCCGCCCGTTTAAGTGGAAACGGCGTCAGGCGAGCCCGTCTCTCCCGCACGAAGGCGCACTTGCGGGAAGCCGCTTTCGACGTCGCCCGAGCGCTGCGAGACTGAGCCTCTGGGCCGGCCCAGTGGCTATCCTACGCCCTATGCATGCCTTAGGTAAATCCTAAACCTTTTTCCTTTTTATTTTACCACACAACTTCAAAAATCTCCCAAATATTCAAATGGTGTCCAAACTTGATGATTCAAATTTCTTATGGCTTCATAAATCATGCTCTATCACATGGTGCCATTTGCACATTTTTGCAGAAACATTCTATTCACAAATACTATCAAAATGTCATTATTCCATTTCTATGATGAACTTTAGAAAATCACAGAGAGCTCAAATTTGATCCAAATGCAATGGTTCAAATTCCTAGATGCTTGTAATATCAAAACTTAGTTTTCGAACATTTTTCCTAATACTTTCTGTACCCCACAAAATGATGAGCCATTTCTTCATATTTGTCAACTTTGCAAAATCCTAGGAAATTCATTTGAACTCCAAATCCAGTGAAACCAACTCCTAGATGCTTCTAAAATCATGATTTGTCAAATGGGTACCCTTGCTCATTTTTTAAAAATATATTTCTGTACACTTCTTGCAAATCCATAAACCCCTTGATTCCATCATATTGAAATGTTCCAAACTATCCATTGATCCAATACCTATGAAACCACCTTGGTCATTTTTCATATGACCAGAGGCATCCTAGAAAAGTCCAACTCCTATTTTTAGAGCACTTTTATTTTTGCCTTGTTGTGTTGCTTATTATGTTTGTTTCCATCGTTAGTTGACGGAATAAACGGAGTATTTGGAGATGGACCAGAAGGTTTGAAGACTCGGAAGGACAAGGCAAGCAGCCCTTTGACCATGTTCGAGAAACCTTTTTATGCAAGTCTCATAGCATCTTATTATCAATGCATCGGAATCATGTAGAGGTGGTGACCACTTTGGTTGGTACCTTTGTTACTTTACTATTGAAACTTGCATCAAACATGACCCTACCTTCCTATGAGGGTTATGTGGGTGGGAGTAGATAGATATATCCTATAGTAGTTGGCTACGCAAAATGGGACAGGGTTATGCATTGAGATAAACAAGTGTGGTTTGACATACTTGCAAATAACCCAGTGGGTGCCACTAATGCCCCTGGGAGATGATGACGAACTAGGGCACTACTTGGTGGAGAAGTAGTGTACCGAGGCTTGATGAAAGTGTTGTTTACAGAGATGGATTAGATTTATGTGTGATTACCGTCCCAGCCAAACATGTGCAACCACTCTACCCTTATATGGGAAAGGGCATTATTGATTACCTAGGTTGATACTAGCATGGTGCCCGCACTACCAGTGACGGGGGTGACATGAGGTCACTCTCGGGACGGGGTCGTGCTTGGATAGGCGGCCATGACTGTTTTCACAGGGCACCGAATACACTGTTGGTACCCCGTGTCAGTGGTATGTGATGAATATGGGAGCGAGTCTCCACAACTTTTAAGATGTGAAATGTTGGGGCACGGGGGCTACTACCAATCGAGTGGACTCTGTGTTAGTGTCATCTAGGGAAAGATAGTTATCGGGTGCTTACCCCGGGTACTTGAGGTACCGCGTGTCGTGGATGACACGGAAATTCCCCGGATCTTGTGGGTAAAGTGTGCAACCTTTGCAAAGTGTCAAACTATTCGAATAGCCGTGTCCACGGTCAAGGACAGTTGGGTGGTGCTGCTTAGACTATGTCCATAAGTTTCTGGAAAACAACACGGTTTGGTAAATCTGTTGATGTGATTGTGAGATGAGCATGAGCAATAGTTGTTCATGACTCTTTCACGATGTTGAAGTCTGTAACCTCCTGATACTTGTTGCAGACGCACGCATGCCCTTGTTATATGTTGATCATACTTGCATATGAAAAACTAGCTTTCCGCAAAACTGCCAATCTAGCAGTAGAGCCTTGCATAATTATTCTGTCATCACATTTGGGTAGCTTGCGAGTACATTCAA
The DNA here is from genome assembly GCA_902687465.1 of Secale cereale. Taxonomy (NCBI): domain Eukaryota; kingdom Viridiplantae; phylum Streptophyta; class Magnoliopsida; order Poales; family Poaceae; genus Secale; species Secale cereale. The sequence goes on along the minus strand of LR738712.1, from coordinate 46,268,304 downwards.
AGTACTCATTGGCTTGCCACTGGTTATTTTATTGGCCAGGCATGAGAGAACATGATATGATGAAGATTTCTTAGTGACGAGCATGCGAGCTAGGACGCTTCCCAGTCAGAATGCCTGTAGGGTTAAGGCAGATGGCATGGGTCCAAGTTGTTATTGAAGATTTCCGCTGCGATGATATACTCAAGACTTGACCTTAATGGTCCTGTTTGTGTAGTACGGTATGTATGGATGTAAGACTCTTGTTATTCAGCTTATGTGTGTTCAGTGAGCATTGATCTCTGGGATCACAGTACACGTGCATTCGGTGATCACGACTTATGAGTCGGGGACCCCACAACTGCGGAAGTCCCTGGAGCATTCAGATGCATACTTTCTGGTGCAACAGCAAGCGTTGGAGGATTTTAGCGCCAAACAGGACAAAGCTAATAAGCTTGCTAAGCTTATTGCCAGCATGGTGGATACCACGTTTCTTGAGCTCTTCTGAAGTTGTTTCACTAATGCTCATATTTTGTTGCTACGTTGATAACCCACAAGTGTAGGGGCTCAGTTGTAGCCTCTTTCGATAAGTAAGAGTGTCGAACCCAACGTGGAGCTAAAGGCAAAACAAATATTCCCTCAAGTTCTATCGACCACCGATACAACTCTACGCACACTTGACGTTTACTTTACCTAGAACAAGTATGAAACTAGAAGTACTTTGTAGGTGTTATGGGATAGATTTGCAAGATAATAAAGATCACATTAATAAAACTAGGGTCTGTTAAGATAAAGAAGCAATAAAGTTAATATAGCGAGTGTGGAAAAGTGGTGGTAGGAGTTGCGAAATTGCCCCTAAGCAATTGACTACGTTACTAGACCGATAGCAAGTTTTATGTGGGAGAGGCCACCGCTAGCATGTCATCCCTTACTTGGAATTCTATGCATTTACTTGTGGTGCCTTGGGCATACCCAAGCTTGAGCTCTTTCCTCTCCTTCTTCTCCTCACATCGAAACCTCCTCGATCTTCGAACACTTCATCCAGACAAAACTTCAACAAAAAACTCGATAAGATCCGTTAGTATAATAAAGCAAATCACTACTCTAAGTATTGTTACAAACCAATTCCTATTTAGTTTTTGCATTGTAGCTACTATAATATAACTTTTCCCTAGCTTAATCCACTTATAGAAATTGATAGTTTCATCAAAACAAGCAAACTATGCATCAAAAACAGAATCTGTCTAAAACAGAACAATCTGTAATAATCAGAACATTCACCATACTTCTGATACTTGAAAAAAATCTGCCAAAATTAGGAAAAAATTAAAAAATTGTATAGAAAGACAGTGCAAAACGTTTCAGAACCATTTGACGTTCCGGCAAAAAATGTAAAATCGCGCACTACAGCCAAAGTTTCTGTCCTACACCGCACAAACCAACAAGCACTGTAAACATCCTAAAGGCAAACCTTGGCACATTATTTTTATAATACAAAGGAATTGTACAAGGGGATAATTAGTATAAGCAGTTTCTTGCAATTTTATCATGTTGGAAACATAGAGAGGCGGAGATGTAGTTCCTCTCTCATAATAATTGCAAGTAGGACCAGCAAGCACATGCATATTATACTCATCAAAATCATCATGTGTAACGGAAAAAGGCAACCCATCAATATAATCCTTAATAAATGCAAACTTCTCCGATATAGTGTAGTTTGGAGAATTCAAAAAGATAATAGGACTATCATGTGTGGGTGCAATAGCAACTATCTCATGTTTAACATAAGGAACTATAACAAGTTCATCTCCATAAGCATAATTCATATTGGCATCTTGGCCACAAGCATAGCAAGCATCATCAAAAAGTGATATTTCAAAAGAATCAATGGGATCATAACAATCATCATAGCATTCATCCTTCGGTAAGCACGAAGGGAAATTAAACAATGTATGAGATAAAGAGTTACTCTCATTAGAAGGTAGGCACGGGTGATCAATCCGCTCTTCCTCCTTTTGTTCTTCGCTCTCCTCCTCATCTTTTTCATCCAATGAGCTCACAATGTCGTTAATTTCTTCATCCATAGACTACTGCAAGATATTAATCTCTTCTTGGATAGCAACGACTTTCTCAATAAACGCATCAATATTGGAGTTATATTCATAATTCAAATAGCAATATTTCAATATAGCAAGATTTTCAGACCTAGAAACATCATCATCAAACGCATCATTCTTTTTAAACAGAGATTCAATTTCATAAGCACCCTTAAAAGCAACAAATTCTTCTATTTGTTCCACATCATAATAATCATATATACCATTAGCATAAGAAGCTAAGGTTTCATTATCATTAAATTTCCATAAAAAGGGAAGGTGTGGAGCCTTCATCCTAGAGCAACAAGTATAATCATATCTCAAGCATAGTTGCCGAGCATACCAATGCAACATATGAATTTGATCCCATAACAGTTTTCCTTTTTGTGTCAAGCGATAATCACTAAAGTATTCACGTTGATCCAACGTTACTCCCATTACATAGTTGAATGGGGTTTTCTCAGGATTATCAAAGTAGTACATAATACCTTTCACATAATGAGCATCGAGGGTTTTAGGAGGTTCCCCATCTCCATGAGTAGCAAGTACACCTAAGTTTTTTGGTATTTCGTGTTCCATATCCATAATTAAAGATAGAGAACAACTTAGAACAACAAATAAAATCCACACGAGAATATTCACCCCACACTATTGCTCCCCGGCAACGGCGCCAGAAAAAGGTCTTGATAACCCACTAGTGTAGGGGATCAGTTGTAGCCTCTTTCGATAAGTAAGAGTGTCGAACCCAACGAGGAGCTAAAGGCAAAACAAATATTCCCTCAAGTTCTATCGACCACTGATACAACTCTACGCATGCTTGACGTTTACTTTACCTAGAACAAGTATGAAACTAGAAGTACTTTGTAGGTGTTATGGAATAGATTTGCAAGATAATAAAGATCACGTTAATAAAACTAGGGGCTGCTAAGATAAAGAAGCAATAAAGTTAATATAGCGAGTGTGGAAAAGTGGTGGTAGGAGTTGCGAAATTGCCCCTAAGCAATTGACTACATTACTAGACAGATAGCAAGTTTTATGTGGGAGAGGCCACTGCTAGCATGTCATCCCTTACTTGGAATTTTATGCACTTATGATTGGAATTATTAGCAAGCATCCGCAACTACTAACGTTCATTAAGGTAAAACCCAACCATAGCATTAAGATATATTGGTCCCCCTTCAATCTCGTATGCATCAATTTCTACGCTAGGTTGAAGCTTCTATCACTCTTGCCCTCCAATACGTAGTCCTATCAACATACAACTAAACCTATGGTGTGATCCACGTGCACGCGCAGATGATGAGCACCAAAGGACATCAACAAAACCACAAGCAAATTAAATCAATCATAGCAATTCACCAATCACAGATAGGACAACGATAATCTACTCAGACATCATAGGATGGCAACACATCATTGGATAATAATATGAAGGATAAAGCACCATGTTCAAGTAGAGGGTACATCGGGTTGTGGGAGAGTGGACCACTGTAGATAGATGGGGGGAGGTGATGGAGATGTTGGTGAAGATGACGGAGGTGTTGGTGTAGATCACCGTCACACGATGATGCCCGGTGACACTCCGGTGCCACCGGAAGCGAGGGGGAGAGAGCCCCCCTCCTTCTTCTTCCATGACCTTCTCCCTAGGTGGGAGAAGGGTTTCCCCTCTGGTCCTTGGCCTCCATGGCGGCGGAGGGGCGAGAGCCCCTCCGAGATTGGATCTGTCTCTCTGTCTCTCTCTGTTTCTACGTTCCCCGATTCTGGCCCTTCACCGTTTCTTAAATTCCCGGAGATCCGTAACTCCGATTGGGCTGATTTTTTGACAAGATTTTTATATGGATATTATCTTTCTTGCGGCAAAAGAAGGGCATCAACAGCATTACGGTGTGGCCACGAGGGCCCAGGGCGCGCCTGCCCCTGAGGGGCGCGCCCCCTGCCTCGTGGCCCACTCGGGCATCGTTTCATGTTGGTTCTGCTTCCCAAAATTCATATATATTCCAAAAAAAATCTCCGTCCGTTTTTATTCCGTTTGGACTCCGTTTGATATGGATATTCTGCGAAAAAAAAAACATGCAACAAATAGGAACTGGCACTGGGCACTGGATCAATATGTTAGTCCCAAAAATAGTATAAGAAGTTGCCAAAAGTATATGAAAGTTGTAGAATATTGGCATGGAACAATAAAAAAATTTAGATACGACGGAGACGTATCATGCGTTTATTTGCACTGGTGGCTGATGGGCCTCTAACCCCTCGTTGGTTACCCCAAGTGGAAGGTGTGAGATGCAGTGTTGTGGAAGTTTTTCCCTTAGCAAAGATGCCAAGGATCGAATCCCCAGAGACTCCTAGGTTCAACAAGTAGGTGTCAACTGCTAACGGCGCCAGATATTAGCAATCAACGTGGACCTGCACACAGATACAAATAACTTTGCTCCCAACGAGTACAGAGAGGTTGTCAATCCCTCCGGCCTTGTAGTTCACAAAGGATTAAACGCAAATGATAGTAGTGATAGATAATGTTTGCAATAGTAAATAATAGCGAAAAGTAAATAGCGGATGTGATCAATGATGGTAATATGGACCGGAGTCTCATGATGTTCACTAGTGATGTCTCTCTCCCAAAAGACGATAAAACAGCTATGTGAGGTAAACGAATTACAGCTGGGCAATTGACAGGACCACGAACGCAAACCAATGCTGACTACATTACAAGAAAGGTTGAGGTTCAAAGCATGGGCGGTACGCCAAAGTAAGTAGACCGAAATCCATCAATATCTACTACTAATCATCCACCTTGAGATATCTATCCAGAACATCTCGCTGGTATTAAGTTGCGAGCCCCACCCATAGTGTAAACTCAAAGCAATAGACAACTGCATTAAAAGAACTTTGCGTAAAGTAAACAATCCTTGCACCCGCGGGCACAAGCACCGTTGTTTTCCCCCTTGTGGCAACAACACATCCCCTAGACTCATGTTTCTGTCACTCAAGCTAGTCATCGAGGGGCATGAACCCACAATCAAGCATAACGTTCCCTCTTGGAGTCACTACGTATTACTTGGCCAAAGCAATAAATAACAACGGAGAACATGCAAGAATTACTTATGAACATAAATATAAAAGAGGTAGATCAAATATATTACTCAATCACAATCTGAACATAATCTCATAATCCATCGGATCCCAGCAAACTCAACATAGCAACAGCATAAGGATTACATATGTGCCTCGATCATGTAGGGCAGCTCACGAGGACTAATTAGTGAAGCACAAGAACGGGAGGAGAACATCACATAGCTACTGGTCATGGACTCATGGTCCAAGGGAGACTACTCACAACTCATCCGGGAGGCGTCCATGGTGGTGGAGAGGCTCCCGATGGTGATCCTCCCCTCTGGCAGGGTGCCGGGAAGAGTTCTCCTGGTGCTCCCGATCTTGGAAGCGGCGGCGGCGGCGGAACAGAGATGAGATCGCGAAAAAGAGTTCCCGTTCTGAGGGTTTCGAAGGACCCTCTAAATATATGCCAAAGGGGGGCACCAGACGGGGCTCGGGGGGCCCAGGCGCCCCCCCGGCGCGGCCCAGGGGGGCGCGCCGCCAGGGCGCCTGGGGCCCTGGTGGCCCCTCCCCCCCCGGCTGTACTTCGGGCGCAAGGTAGGTTCTGGAACGCTGATTTTTTATATAATTTTTCTGGATTTTTCCTGACAGTTCTCGTAATGTGAAAACCTGAAATACAAAAACAGCCGAAAACATAAACTGGCACTGGGGTGCACTGGATTAGTAGGTTAGTCCAAATATGATCAAAAGTGTATGGAAGTGTATAAATATCATAGCAATATCACCCAAAAGTGGCATGGAGCAAGCAGAAAGTATAGATACGTTTTGGACGTATCAACATCCCCAAGCTTAATTCCTGCTCGTCCTCGAGTAGGTAAATGATAACAAGAATAATTTCTGTGGTGACATGCTATTAACCATATAGGACTTTTTCATAGTCATATGACAAAAAGCTTACTGAGACAATGATTCTATAGTAATTAAGTTGCCTCATGAGAAAATCACAAAGAACTGAAAGTTTTACAATATGAAACTGAATCATCAAGAAGATTTGCAATGAACATGATGTGCAAATATGATAAAGTGATATCTAGCTTGCCCCCTTAAGTGAAGCAAAACATAAATGCAGGGGCACCTTCAAGGTTTAAGTGATGACTAGATACAATGATTTCAGAATAAACGATATCACAATCATGCAAAAGACAATGCTACTTTGGGACAATGCACATTACACTCAGAATGACAATCATGCTCTCAGTAGTTGGTGCTTTTAAAAGAAGGTGGAGACTCAACATAAAAGTAAAAGAATGGTTATGTGCTAGAGGTTTTTATTTTGAAAACATAGAAGCAATTTTGTCAACTGTAGTAGTACTTCATATGTGTCATGCATAAGACATCCTATAAGTTGCAAGCCTCATGCATCGAATACCAATTAGCTCGGATTTCCATGGGTTATCATTGCATTACATATGTTTCAACCAAGTGTCACAAAGGGGTACCTCTATGCCACCTGTACAAAGGTCGAAGGAGATAAATCGCATTTGATTTCTCGTTTTTGATAGATCTCAACTTGAGGACATCCATACCGGGACAACATAGAAAATAGATGATGGACTCCTCTTTAATGCTTAAGCATATTCTCATAAGAGATTGAGGATTAATGTCCAAGCTAAAACTTCCACCATGATACATGGCTTTGGTTGGCGGCCCAATGTTCTTCTCTAACAATATGCATACTCATTCAACCCATGGCAAATCACCCTTACTTCAGACAAGACGAACATGCATAGCAACTCACATGATATTCAACAAAAGTGTGACAGTTGATGGTGTCCCCAGAAACATGGTTACCACTCAGCAAGCAACTTATAAGAAATAAGATACATAAGCAACATATTCTTTACCACAATAGTTTTTAAGCTACTTTCCCATGAGCTATGTATTGCAAAGTTAGTCTGCTTAGTACAGGTGGAGGTTAGCAAAATACTGGGAGCGACCAACTAAGAGAGCAATGACGGTCATAATCATACAGAGCGACAAAGCAACATTGAATCAGGCATGGAAGTTATATCGCTACTCAGAAACAAAAGATCATCAAGGCTTGACAGACTTTCTTTACAGTCTTAAATATGCGTGAGCATACGCCAAGTCAATCAAAATAAATTCTTGAAGGAAGATATTACTAAAACATACCACATCATTGGCAAAAAAATCAAGTTGGTACTCCAATAACACATTGGGAATCTCCCAGCTATTTGAGACTAACCATAAGAAAACCTGAACTACTAAGCGCCATTATGCACGTAGCATCTTTATCATAGACATATTAACCAATGCAACGGAAGCAAACTCTCTTAATAAGGTGAGCATGGTAATTAAAGAGAGTTCAAGCAACCAACTAAACAAAAGCTCTTTGAAAAGATAAGCATGAATACTAAGAGCAGAGCATGATAGTAGCTATTAAAAGACAAAGAACACACACATCAAAGATAGACCTGAAAATTCTATGTTATGTTCTAGGTAGAAGTGGAGCGTGTTTCTCTCCCACATAAAGAACGCTGAGTTCCGACTCGTTATGAAAAACTAAAAAGAAAACTAAAAGCAAGACGCTCCAAGCATAGCACATAACACATGAAGTGATAAAAATATAGCGGAACGAAAGATGAACTGATAATGTTGGTGGAGAAGGGGATGCACGAGGGCATCCCCAAGATTAGACGCTTGAGTTTCCTTGAATATTTCTTGGGGGTGCACGGGGGCATCCCCAAGCTTGAGCGCTTGACACCCCTGAATCTTTTTATCATCTTCCCTCGCACACTTGAAAACTCCCTTCATACATAACTCATCATAATCTGATTAGCGAGGTTAGTACCCTTAATAAAATAATTGTTCCTTGCTGGAAATAAAGATATTCTTGAAATTCTACTGTTTCTCAAGATTGCCAAAAGGTTTTTGCAAAGAAAAAGCAAGCTCTTGGTTTGCAAAATGAAGGAAAAGGCAAAACAGGACAGAATCTGTGAAAAACAGAACAGCAGGTAGTAATTGATTTGTTCGGGGTACTTCTGCAACTCAAATCAAAAAACTCAGAACAGACGCACGAAAGACAATTATATAGAGAACGCTGTCGAAAAAATTCAGACCAAAAAGATGATCTGGTGATTTTATACGAATTTTTCTATCCAAGGACAGAATCTGTTTCCTGGACAGCACCTCACAACTTTTGAACTTTCTAGCAATCAGAGGCTATACTTGGCACAAATATGAAAAGCAAAGATACAATGATGATGCTACTGTAGTAAACAATATCAAGACACAACAAACGCAAAATATAAAAATTTATTCATGTGGGTGCCTCCCAAAAGCGCTTTCTTTTATGCCTTTAAGGTAGGCATAATGCATATAGATCAAGTTGTATCAATTGAACCATCATCAAGATCATCAAAAAGCTCTTCAATAATACAACTAGTCTTAAGAGGACTCTCAAATAAAGGCCTCATAGAGATACTCCTAGGTAGAAGACCAAAAGGATAAAAGTCAAGGGAAGATTCATTTATAAATTTATCAAAGACAGGTGTTTCTTCCAAGGTCTTTACAGTTTCAACCCCTTTGGCAATAGATGGATTACTTTTAGAACGGGGAGCCTTTGGAACGTGAACGAACTTAGGCTCCCTCTTTGCCGGAGTTTCTACCTTTTTTGTTTTGATCGAGGAGAAGGTAGTTCCTAGGGTATCAAATATTTCCTCAATCTTGTCTATCCTAGAAGAGTCCAAGTCATGGAATTTGACGGTCTCCAAAATTTTAAAAAATTTATGCATGGAGCTATCAAGTCTATGCAAATTCCCTTGGATCTTACAATCCAACTCATTTATCTTATTAATGCTTGGCATCTCTAGCTCTATCTTTTCAAGTTTTTTCATAATGTGAGCTAGGGTGATGTCCTCTCGAATGCTAACAACAGGGAGATTCCCAACAAGATTTTCAATAATACTAAGAGACTCCCAAACTGGGGCCTCTAGGAAATTCCCATTGATAGCAGTATCTAGAATAAACCTATTCCAAGAAGTAATTCCAACATAAAAATTTCTATGCAAGATAGTAGTAGGTTGCTTCTTGGTGGCTCTTTTTTGTGAATCATTAATTCTATACCAAGCATCTTTCAAACTTTCCCCACCTCTTTGTTAAAGGTTAGAACTTCTGCCTCGTCAAAGACAAAAGGACCCGACATAATGACAACTAAAGAATGAGATAACTATTTTTGTGATTTTCGATAAAAAGGTACTAAAGCAAAAACTGAAAGGTAAACTAACAAGACTAAAAAGCAAAGGTAAAAGATAGCGTGCAACTCCCCTATCCTGAAGAGTGGAGTCCCCGGCAACGGCGCCAGAAAAACTCCTTGATGGGCCTCTAACCCCTCGTTGGTTACCCCAAGTGGAAGGTGTGAGATGCAGTGTTGTGGAAGTTTTTCCCTTAGCAAAGATGCCAAGGATCGAATCCCCAGAGACTCCTAGGTTCAACAAGTAGGTGTCAACTGCTAACGGCGCCAGATATTAGCAATCAACATGGACCCGCACACAGATACAAATAACTTTGCTCCCAACGAGTACAGAGAGGTTGTCAATCCCTCCGGCCTTGTAGTTCACAAAGGATTAAACGCAAATGATAGTAGTGATAGATAATGTTTGCAATAGTAAATAATAGCGAAAAGTAAATAGCGGATGTGATCAATGATGGTAATATGGACCGGAGTCTCATGATGTTCACTAGTGATGTCTCTCTCCCAAAAGACGATAAAACAGCTATGTGAGGTAAACGAATTACAGCTGGGCAATTGACAGGACCACGAACGCAAACCAATGCTGACTACATTGCAAGAAAGGTTGATGTTCAAAGCATGGGCGGTACGCCAAAGTAAGTAGACCGAAATCCATCAATATCTACTACTAATCATCCACCTTGAGATATCTATCCAGAACATCTCGCTGGTATTAAGTTGCGAGCCCCACCCATAGTGTAAACTCAAAGCAACAGACAACTGCATTGAAAGAACTTTGCGTAAAGTAAACAATCCTTGCACCCGCGGGCACAAGCACCGTTGTTTTCCCCCTTGTGGCAACAGCACATCCCCTAGACTCATGTTTCTGTCACTCAAGCTAGTCATCGAGGGGCATGAACCCACAATCAAGCATAACGTTCCCTCTTGGAGTCACTATGTATTACTTGGCCAAAGCAATAAATAACAACAGAGAACATGCAAGAATTACTTATGAACATAAATATAAAAGAGGTAGATCAAATATATTACTCAATCACAATCTGAACATAATCTCATAATCCATCGGATCCCAGCAAACTCAACATAGCAACAGCATAAGGATTACATATGTGCCTCGATCATGTAGGGCAGCTCACGAGGACTAATTAGAGAAGCACAAGAACGGGAGGAGAACATCACATAGCTACTGGTCATGGACTCATGGTCCAAGGGAGACTACTCACAACTCATCCGGGAGGCGTCCATGGTGGTGGAGAGGCTCCCGATGGTGATTCTCCCCTCCGGCAGGGTGCCGGGAAGAGTTCTCCTGGTGCTCCCGATCTTGGAAGCGGCGGCGGCGGCGGAACAGAGATGAGATCGCGAAAAAGAGTTCCCGTTCTGAGGGTTTCGAAGGACGCTTTAAATATATGCCAAAGGGGGGCACCAGGCGGGGCTCGGGGGGCCCAGGCGCCCCCCCGGCGCGGCCCAGGGGGGGCGCCGCCAGGGCGCCTCGGGCCCTGGTGGCCCCCCCGGCTGTACTTCGGGCGCAAGGTAGGTTCTGGAATGCTGATTTTTTATATAATTTTTCTGGATTTTTCCTGACAGTTCTCGTAATGTGAAAACCTGAAATACAAAAACAGCCGAAAACAGAAACTGGCACTGGGGTGCACTGGATTAGTAGGTTAGTCCAAATATGATCAAAATTGTATGGAAGTGTATAAATATCATAGCAATATCACCCAAAAGTGGCATGGAGCAAGCAGAAATTATAGATACGTTTTGGACGTATCAGTGGCCAATTTTGACGGCCAGTGTATGTAATATGCTGCTTTGTTCTCTATATTTGCACTTGTGGCGAACTTTGATGCCAAGTGGATGTAATATGTGTAATAGTCGTGATAGCCTAGCATAAGTTGCTTGCTTATTTATTTCTGTTGTCTTGTTTATTTGTTTTCTTGTAGTTAGTGCAGTTCTTTTTCCGCGGTTTGCTAGTGGCCGGAATAACCTATTTTTTAAAACTAGGCCACATTAACAATGGGCTACATATTTACTGTAGTTAACATGGGCCTCCTACGGGCCGTAGAAACAATGGGTCTTCTAAGGGCCGTAGAAATAATGTGCCTTCTATGGGGCGTAGACACAATGGGCCTTCTATGGGTCATATCATCAATGGGCCTTCTACTGGCCGTATGATCGGTTGGCCAAACATGGGCCAATAACAGACCACATTATGGCCGTAAATGGGCTAGAGTTGAAATTGTACGTTCATGGGCCGACCATAACGGGCCATCATTAATAGGCCGTATTTGATGACACTATGAAAACGGCTCAACATATTAACGGGCCACAAACGGGCTGACTGTAACCACAGGCTGTATTTGGCCCACAAGCAGAAATGACAGTAACGGGCCGAAAATAAACGAATACTAGAAATGAGACCAAGAATAAATGGGCCGTATTTGATGATGCTATGAAAGCGGCCCAACTTATTAACGGGCCACAAACGGGCTGACTGTAACCACGGGCTGTATTTGGCCCACACGCAGAAAATGACAGTAACGGGCCGAAAGTAAACGAATTCTGGAAATGAGCCCAAGAATAAATGGGCCCTGAGAAGGCCGAAAGATAACATGGGCTGGAAACGGCCCAACGGAATAATGGGTCGTTAATGGGTATAAAGTGATACACTGTTCATTACGGGCCAGTTTTACCACGGGCTGTTAATGGGCCGAGAGTAATAAAGGCCTCATATGGACCGAAAGACGTCATGAGCCATACATGGGCCGGAAGTTAAAACGGGCTGGAATTATATTGGACGGCCCAGATGACGCCACTGGGCCTAATTCGGAGAGGCCTAAACGGGCCCTGGGTTAGCGGGCTGTAAATGGGCTATATGCGAATAGGCCGTTAACAAGCTTGCCGTGGGCCGGCCCACCACCTTTTGACCAAGTCAAACGGGCCGGCATTTTCACAGGAATGGGCCTCTATTGGGTCGTGCCACGTGTCAGCGTATCATAGGCGCTTTGGGTCCAATGAGTGGATGACATCTGTCCCAACGGTGAGCCGACACGTGTTTCCTACAGCCAATGATGATTTTACACGTGGAAAATCCCCATTGGTCGGGGTTGTTAATGGGTTATCGGATCCAAAACCGAACCCGGTAGCTTAACGGCGTTCCGTTACGGTGGATGCCATGTGTCGGTCACCCTTGACGAAAGCACTTCTGTGACGCGCGATTTATCGTCATGGAAGTGGACACTTCCGTGATGATCATTTTGGTAATGTCATGGAACACTTCTACGACAGCACAGGTATGACTATCTTGATTCTGTCAGAAATTTGTCATGGATGTACATGCATGATAGAAAACATGACCTATGGTGACAAACACGTATCATCACGGAAGTGTATTTTTTTGTAGTGATCCCCGACGATTTTTGGGTCGTGTGGGAAGGACCCCCCTATCGCCCACACTCACTAGGCGACGGTTCCAAATGTCATCGCGGAAAGGGGTTTAAAACTGTTTGTATAGCACCGACGCGTACTAGTGTAAGCTCCCGAAGAAAAACGAATTTACATTATCATCTTCTTTGACTAGACCAGTCACTGACACCCAAGCCAAGGCTACCATCGAATCCAATATGAAGAAAATCTCTCAGTTGGACAGGGCATTCACTGACATGAAAGTGCACTCTGAAGATGATACTTATGATTCTGATTCGGATGATGAAGAGCTTCAAAGAAATATAGGAAGGAGCAATGCCTTCATTGCACATGAATCATTAGATAACTCTCTCAAATCAGATGCTGATGATGATGATTCAAGCAATGATGAACCTATTGCTTTCTGTCTCATGGCAAAATTATCAAAGAATCAAGTATCTACAAAACAACTAAGATCCATGAACGAATGTTCTCTTGAATATATTTCTTATGCCAATCTGTTTAAGATTGCAAAATCCCAACATGATGAACTTGAAATGCTTGAGAGAAATCTCAGGAAAACCAAATGATTACTGGTCGAAGAGATGGAGAAGAATCAAAAGTTGCTCGAAGAGCAAGATGCTTTTTCATCAATTGTTGATGATCTTACCAATCAATATGATTCGCTTACAGTTGAGTACGAGAGTTTATCAGATGAAATCCTTAACACGAATCAAGAACTCGTCTGTCGTGGAGGAACACGATAACCTATGGGGTCGTCGGCCTCTTTGTGGTTCGGCGGGGGGAAGTTCACATTACACAAAGAGCGGAGGCCGCGGAGCAACACGACGACGGTGACTCTCGGTGTAAAAACCGGCAGATCTCGGGTACGGGGCCCAAGCTGCGTATATGAGGATCACTGGTAACAGGGGGAAACAAGGACAGGATGTTTACCCAGGTTCAGGCCCTCTCGATGGAGGCAATACCCGACTTTCTGCTTGATTGATCTTGATGGATATGAAGATTACAAGAGTTGATCTACCTTGAGATCGTGATGGCTAAAACCCTAGATGTCTAGCCTATGATTGTTCTGTTGGCCTCTACAGACTAAACCCTTCGGATTATATACACACCGGAGGGGGCCTAGGGTTGTACAAAGTTGACTTGAGGAGGAAGGAATCATTACACCCGGACATAAAAACTGCCTTTCTACACACATAGGAGTCCTACCCGGACACGGGAGATGGTCTTCTGTTTCATCTTCATGGCCCATCAGTCCGGCCCACCACCAGTAGTCCGGACACTCGAGGACCCCCAAATCCAGGACTCCCTCAGTAGCCCCCAAACTTGCCTTCAACGACGACGTAGTATCTGGCTTCATGTCTTCGGTCTTGCAAGGCAGGTTCTTCGTTATACTCCGAACGATGATTCCTTCTCATTATCGCCTCGACCTCCACGCGTCAGGCGTATGCGAACAGTCCATGTATTTTTTACAAATAAACCCCTGGCGGTGCTAGGATGACATCTATTTAAGGAGATTAGATCTCAGATGCCCTTCCACCCCGCGCAGAGATACTTAGAGCAAACCCCAAAAAATCCTCCAAATGTGGCAAGCGCTCCTAGATCCTCCTCGCGCCCCCATGTCCCTCAAGCAGGCGATTGGGGAAGTTGCTCGATATCCCATTCGTAGTTGAATAGGCTTCAGACGGAGGGATATCTCCCCTCTGCGGATCTAGTCTCTATACGAGCTGGTTTAGCCTCAATCGACGGCGAGGCACTGGTAGAAAATTTCCCCAATCCCAATAAGGAGGAGCGGGCGTGCTTTGTTTTGTTCCTTCTGAGAGGTCTAGGCTTTCCAATCCATCCCTTCCTCAGAGGCTCTTTGGAGTTTTATGGGCTCCAGCTTCACAATCTTACGCCGGGTTAAATCATGCACATCGCTGGTTTTGTTGCCCTTTGTGAGCTATTCTTAGGTTGCGAAGCTCATTTCGAACTATGGAAAAAGTTCTTCTACCTCGTCCCTCCCTCCCAAGAGGGATCCATATTCGAGGTGGGCGGCGCCAAAGTATGGCGCATAGCAGGAACGGGTTACCTGTCCAGCACTCCCAACGGAGGACCCGAAGAGTGGACCTCGGAGTGGTTTTATATTGAAGACGTTGCCCTTCCGGACCCAGTTCGGCATGGTCTTCCCGAATTCTCCAGCGCCCCTTTGAAGAAACGCTTCAACTAGCGTCCCCGGAGCCCCAAGCAAGGAGATAGCAAGGAAGTTAAGAGGCTAGTCAGCAAGATCAGGGTACTTGCCCACTCCGGTCTCTTGATAATTGAAGTCATGACCATTACGATAAAGCGATGTGTTCAGCCACTTCAATCCAGAGGGTTTCTCATGTGGCATTACAACGGGCAGGATGACACATCTCGTTACAAGCACGAGGGTCTGGATACTCCAACCACCTTGGCTGCCATCTTGACAGATCTTTACAAGGGGGAGAAAGAAGACTTTGTCCGTCTAAAATGTCGGGAAGGCTTTTCCATGTATAACCCCATCAACTGGGTAAGTTTTTTCGATCACTAGCATTATCCAACGTCTTTACTCAGACATGCTGATCGAACTATATTCGGCTGATTTTTTTTAAACATACATGGAGGAAGGTGATCGTGGGGGTTAATTGCCCTGCCCCGCAACCAGAGGACCGTGCTTGCGGTAAAGATCCTGGATTCGAAGAGGATCTGAATATATTCATAGAACACATTAACGAAGTTTTCTATCAGGCGAGCCACGATGGTACAGAAGTGGCAAATGTAGCCGATTATCCTGGCCTTCTTCCGTCCTCTAATGTAAGTGCCCAGGAGACATCCTCTCAAAGAGAGCCTTCCCCTCGGGCCTCACCCACTACACTGACTTGTCCTCAAAACGGTCGGTGGTCGGCACACCGCACTGCATCAAGGGAATCCTCTAGGGGGACATTGCCTACGCAGGGCGAGCCTTCAAAACGAAAATAAACGAGGAGCACCGTCGAGCCCCCTCCTCCATCGAAGAGGTATAATTTTCAATATGTGCTCTGTTTTAAGACCGGATTGTTACATTTCCCCTTCTGTCTTATTTCAGAAGGAGTGAATGCAGAACTGCATCCGAGGACCCAATCGGCCGATCACCATCCAATCCGGCCCCGGGCCCATCAACAAGGATAGGAATCGATACGGATGTAGCGCTGGATTGTCCACCGCAGGAGGATTCGGATAACGTATCAGTCACGAACTCCGAAGAGGAGAGTGCGATGCACCATCGGTGGCGAAAAGAGGCCATGCGTGCACCATCCTTTACTGAGGAAGCATTCAACGCCATCAGCTCCGTGGACGCATACATCCAAGCTACTCGGGACGGACTAGCTGGAGCCACTCACTTGCTTTCAAAGGATATGCGGGTAAGGATTTGCGTAAATTTGATAAGTATATGCCAGTAGGCCCTGAGACTCGAAGCGGTTGATTCAACTGATTTAAGGATCGTTATGACTGCAGGTTCTCAAGGAAAAGAATGACACGCTGTCCCAGGATCTTGAAGCAAACCAGGCCAAGCTGAATACATTCACCGCCGAGCTAGCAGAAATGAAGAAATCCACAAGAGGATTTCAAGGTAAGGACGAATAGTGTCCAAAAAGTAGGATTTCGCCTTCAATGATGTTTAAGCATACATTGTTATATTTCAGCGACGAAATCGATAGACCAACTGGAAGACAAGTTAAGGACTGCCCAGGAGGACAAAAAACATGCTAGGCCGATCCCTCCTCCTGATGGCCAGGGGGAAGGTTCAGGTGAGTGCGCTCGTCGCCACAAGGTCTTCTTCTTCTCGTGTCTGCGCTCAGCCACTGGCTTGGGCCAATGGTTTTGAACTGAGTGTTGACGGGAGAAACCTTGGAGGGGGGAGTGGGCAGCGCAGCGGTTGTGCCAGGGGTAGCAGCGGAAGCGCACCCGTCACCACGTCACCCGCTACTTCAGTCTTGATGGAACATCGTGCAGGTGACACTGTGTTGGGGTCCCTAACAGAAACGCAGTGCCGTGGTCGGCTGCAGCCTCTGCCCTCCTCCTTCGTGGTGATGGAGGGAGACCGTCCAATTTGCCAGGGACTGCGTGCGAGTGGTCGCAGCAGCGGTTCGCCGCAAGTCACGGCAGAGTTCTTCATCCATGGCGCTATGTGCCTCGTGCCTGGATGGGGGCCTCTTGCCCGCACGTGCTTCTTAAGGGTAGGGTATCTTTCCTACTTCAAATTGGTGGAGATGACCATGCTCTCTGTGAGGCTCTTCGAGAAGCTTGGCGTTCGCCTCGACCACCATGGCGAGGGCTCGGATGACGGCGGGGGTGTCTTGTTGAGTGGTTGCGGTGAGGAAGATAGCGGCAGCGGCAACCCACGACGCGTCAAGAACGGAGACGACAGTTCTGACGCGTCGTGGTCGCCGACAGAACCATCATCACCGGATGCGCTTCGGCAGCACCACCATCTGCGCCCGCCCTCCGTCTTCTTCCTCCATGTTGGCTTCATCTGCCCTACCTGGAGATAGGGGCCCTCTGGTCCTCCAGAGGGACGCGTCCCGCTGGCCCTGGCGCGGGGAAGCACCGAATCCCAGCTAGACGCTCCTCTTGCCCTTATTCACTCTCCCATGCAGTTCCTAGAAGGAGAGGGACAAGAAAGGCATCACGATGCACTTATCCTTTTTAATCTAAAATATGTAGGCATTTGCCAAATTTTAATCCAATCTATGTAATCCCTCACCCAAGCTTGTACTTTGTAAGGTTTGTACTTGTTTGTCCGCGTTTTAATGAAAAAAGACATGCTTGTCGGGCACTTGTGCATGTGTCACGTCTATGCAGAGGAATGATTCCTCAATACATGTAACTGTAACTATAAGTAAACAAGGTCTACCGACAAGACATCTTGCCGGTCCCTTCCATTTGCTGCCGTGAGGCTCAGCCTGGCGGGTCAGGAGCAAGGGAGGGGACCGGCCCCTTGACACCCCTTTGCTCCAAATGTCACTACGACCATCCTGATCAAAGAAATCCTTGGATCGAAGGATGGGAGCACAAATGTTGGAGGGGGCAAGGTTTCTCTATGCAGAAGTTTACCATACAAGAGTACAACATGGATGGCTCAAAAGGGACTTATCTATTTTGTGTCGTCGTGGAGGGTCAGTATGCAAGCTTGTTCTCACTCCTCTTTCTTGGGATTGCGTCCACGGCAGGGGCCCTGTAGTTAGTACAGAAGGAAAACACAGCAGCATATGATCCTTTCTAAATGCCATGGCAAATCTATGCTAAGCTAATCATGCATGCACGTTTTTCGGCGCCAGCGTTTCGTTTTATTATCTTTGCACATGGTCTGCGCTTGGCTTTGTACAATGGGTTACATGCACATCGGCAAGGCTTGTACAAAAGGTGGCTACCGGGGCCGAGCCCGGCGGCTGCGCCTTATGGGTAGAACTTGCGAAGATGCTCAATATTCCATGAGTTTTGCACCTTAATGCCATCTTCGGTCTCCAGACGGTCTATGCCAGGTCTGGTAACTCGTACTACCCGGTAACGGCCTTCTCACTTCGGCGCCAACTTGTTGGAACCCTTGGCGGACTGGACATGCCTTAAGACAAGGTCGCCTTCCTCAAGGATCCGGGCGTGGACCCTGTGGCTATGATAGCGGCGCAGGGCTTGCTGGTAGCGTGCAACACTCACAGCGGCCCAGAGACGATCTTCCTCGGGGAGCACGGCATCGTCATGTCGGAGCTGCTCATGCACTACTTCATCGTAGGCAAGTACTCGAGGTGACCCGTATATGAGTTCCGTGGGGAGCACTGCTTCTGCCCCATAGACTAGGGAGAAGGGAGTCCAGTGATACGTCTCCAATGTATCTATAATTTTTTATTGTTCCATGCTATTATATTATCTATCTTAGATGTTTTATATGCATTTATAAGCTATTTTTTATGATTTTTGGGACTAACCTATTAACCCAAAGCCCAGTGCCAGTTTCTGTTTTTTCCTTGTTTTTGAGTTTCGCAGAAAAGGAATAGAGTCCAAACGGAATGAAACTTCACGGGGATTTTTCTTGGACCAGAAGACATCAGATGGACTTGGAGTGCACGTCAAGGGAGCTACAAGGCGGCCACAAGGACGAAGGGCGCGCCCTGGGGGCAGGGCGCTCCACCACCCTTGTGACCCTCTCGAGCGTCTCCTGACCTAATTCTTCAGCCTATATATACCCATATATTCCAGAAAAATCAGAACATCCGTCGAAACCACTTTTCCGCCGCCGTAACCTTCTGTTCTTGCGAGATCCCCTCTGAAGGACTTTTCCGGTACTCTGCCGGAGGGGGAATCAACCATGAAGGGCATCTACATCAACCCTATTGCCCTTCCGATGAAGTGTGAGTAGTTTACCACAGACCTACGTGTCCATAGCTAGTAGCTAGATGGCTTCTTCTCTCTCTTTGATCTTCAATACCATGTTCTCCTCGTTGTTCTTGGCGATCTATCCGATGTAATCTTCTTTTGCGATGTGTTTGTCAGATCCGATGAATCGTGGGTTTATGATCAGATTATCTATGAATAATATTTGAGTTGCCTCTGAATTCTTTTATGCATGATATTATATCTTAGTAATTCTCTTCGAACTATCGGTTTTGTTTGGCCAACTAGATTGATATCTATTATATAATTAAAACAAGAGTCAAACGAGCCACCACGTTTACCCACATATGCTAATATTATTACCACCGTCAGATCAAAATAATGATGGCTGAGATTTAAAAAGATTTTGCGTAACATGTTAATATGTACGTGTCAATATATTGAACTATCACGTCTATTCCTCAAAAAAAAAACTATCACGTCTATAAGCATATGCACAGGTGGGAACACGGAGCCGTACGTATCCACGGGGGTCTAGTTTCTTCTCTCTCCCCGAATTGTTTTCCCTGACCTAGCCGCCAGGAGCGGTGACCAGGCAGGCGACCAGCCTACCACCGATCTTCACCGGTGAGATCGCTGGTCCCCTCTCCCTCTGTCTGCTGCTCCGGCGGCAGGAGGGAGGGGGGACCACGTTCCTCCGCTCTGTAGTTAGGTTTTGGTTTTGTATGTCGTGGCGTGTCGTTGGGGCGGTGGGTGCGGCGCCCGGGCGAATAAATCTGCCTCAGCTCTACTCCCACACCGACGTTGTTCTTTATGGCGGCGTCTCGGAGTTGATGGCATCGTGTGTTTGCCGGTCCTTCAGATCGGCGAAGTTAGGGTTCATGGATGGTGTCGGCGAGGCGGCGGTGGCGACTCCATCAGGTGTGTCTCTCCTTCTGCTCTGTCCCCGTTGCTGCGGCGTTGTCTTCGACGTCCTGGTGGAGCAGGGAGTTTTTATCATTCGGGAGTACGCGCAGACGGCTGTCTGCGCAGTTGACAGCTGGAAGATGGTGCATCCTGTGCTGGGTGTGTGGTTGGAGGCTGACAGTTCTGGTTTTCTCCTCCGACGTTGTAGTCGTGCGGGGATGTCGGGTCTGGAGTTCGATGGCGTGTCCGGAGACACGTTGTCCCGGTCTGATTCTTTCAACGACAATGGTTTTGCTTTTGGCAAAGTACTTTGGAGGTCCGTAAAGCTGCAGATCAGCGATGGAGCCGCGTCGAGCTCGGGTGAAGAGGTGATCTGTCTTCTCTCTCTTGGTGGTCGCTTCGGTGGTGCCGAAGAAGAGGGACAGGCGCTGGTTTTTTGCATAGGATTATCCTATTCTTTCAGTACTGTAATGTCGGTGTTTATGTGTCTTGTAATTGGATCTTTATTTTATGAATGAGAGACGTATTACCTTGAAAAAAAAAGAGCCATAATCTATCACATGTGTACAAAATAATACTTATAGGAAATAAAAGAGCCATAATCTATCACATGTGTACAAAATAATACAACACGTCACGTCAAGTAGTACAACAAGTCTTCTAGAAAATCTGTCCGAGACAACCACAAACAGAAACAAATAATAGCTTTCTTTCTCAATGATGGGCAAACAAATAAGGATACCCATACATATAAGGATACGTAAGTACAACTCACGTGCTGACAATCAAAAATCGGACAGATGCATGCAAGACAAATATAAGATCAAGACTCCATACGGTGTCAGCCACATCAACCAATATAAACAAGACCAGTCTTCCACATAAAGCACACGCCCAAGAAATCAGCCAAAACAAGAAATTGAAGGTAGCCAGTGGGACGAAATCGATGCCTGAGTCTTGACACCACAAAGAGAAAACAAGCTGGTACGACAATGCAATGGGAGACTCACCGCTCAACTCGACACCAACAAAGCCAGTGGGATGAAATCGATGCCTAAGTCTTGACACCACCAAGAAAAAACGAAGCTGGTACGATGATGCAACCGGAGACTCACCGCTCAACTCGACACCGACAAATATCACGTTAGCAAGAATTGCCACTCCACAACTAACACATCCAACTTCATGTGGCACAAAAACTCAAAGCTGGACGATGCCTAATGTCTTCTCACTTGAATCATCAAGTTCACCTATTATTAGCCGACCACATATAGCACACCCCCAAGAATCTGCCAAAAACAGGAAAATCAAACTGAGCCAATGGTAGACACAATGAGTGAATTGATGCCCGAGTCTTGACACCACAAAGAAAAGCGAATTCAGCTGATAATAGGAAGCAGCGGGCGACTTGATGCTCAACTCGAGACCGACAAATATTGAAGTCAGCAAGGACTGACACTCCACGATTACCACATCCAACAGCTTCACATATCACGTAACTTGAAGTTGGACGAAGCCACACCCAATGTCTTCTCACCTGAATTATCAAGTTTGGTAATTATTATTTACTGAGTGACTTAACAACATAGGGACAAAACGGAACATTCAAGTGAAAGTAATAAGGATACCAGATAAATCCTACAATTAATGAGCTTATTAGCCCAGATATGATCTGAATGGATGAACATGTATATTCTTTATATTTCAAACTGGAAATTATTCTAGCATTTTTAAGAACAATTACTAAGTCTCATAAACACTTTCAGATCAAAGATCGATGAGCAATCTACTTACGCATTTAGCAATATTATGGTTGAGGAATCCACAAAATATCTTCCTTTTATTACTTCGAGCTATCTACCAAGAACCTGATTTAATACAAGAACACGTAGAGGAAGATATACGATGCTCATGTATGTTTATAATTTTAATTGAGACTTTCAACTATACCCCAACGCTCGGGTATATTTATAGTTGTAACTAAGACTTCAAACTAATTATTTTTTCTGACCGTTATACATCTGCCTCTAACTTGCTGAGTCACTGGATGGGAAATCTTATGCGCCAAAGTTAATACCATAATTATGTAAAAATAACATTTGTGCCTAATGATAGACTTGAGATGTTGTACTTATACAATAAAGTTGAGGAGGTAAAGGTGCTTTTTTTCATTTTTCCAAAAACTAAAAATTAGGTACCATGTTTATAAGTTCCAAACCGATTCGGCACATATGTTAGACATGATTTGATGGATGATGAAGGGGACGCCTTGCTAAAACATAGTACAAAGAAGCTGAACATGCAGTTAAAATGATGATTTATTTATTTTTCACATACACACTTCCATATTCTTAGAAACATGTCTAATTTTCAATATATATTTATATTACAGTCACGGAATAATAAAGTTTCACCTACCAAAATGTCATGTGAACTGGTGCCAGCGAAAGAGAAACCACATGATAGCAATGGGGCTACAATAAATAAAGATGGGCACCGCGACCAACTGTTATCATCATGCGAACTACAAAGTAACAAAAAGAGGAGACTAAGATCTATTGTACTATCAAATGACTCAAGAGGAAGAATGAAATGTGGTAAGTACGACAGAGAAAGGGAAAAGATGTCCACGAGAACAGGAAATCTGCTGGAGCAAAAGTAAAAAATAAGGCTGGAAGACCAAGAGTACAAAGGTCTGATGTGTCGCTTATTTTTGCAAAAGAGAAGGCCATATGTTCATTGCGAAAAAAAAGAAAATCCATGCTACGGACATCATAGGGAAGAAGACAAGTGCTCGACTGAATGATATAGTAGGTGAAAGAAAGCCTTGGACAACAAGGAAGTTATCCATAAAATTAGTGGTTATCAGATCAAGGAGGTCTCGGAATTGAAAATTTGGAGGTTAAAAATAGGTGCTTACTCAGCAAGTGGCTGTTTAAGTTACTCTCTGAGACTCAGGCCACTTGGGCCCAGATTCTACATAACAAATACCTTACAACCAAGACACTAGCTCAGGTGACAGCTAGACCGACCGATTCACCCTTTTGGAAAGGCCTGATGAAAGTAAAGTCAGCCTTTTTCAACAGAACTCAGTTCTTGGTTGGCAATGGTGGATCCACAAGATTCTGGGAGGATACTTGGTTGGGAGAGACGCCCCTATCCACCCAATATCCTTCTCTCTACAACATTGCTCAACGTAAAGAAGATTACGTTGCATCAGTGTTACAGTCAACTCCTCTTAATATTCAATTCCGAAGGGCGCTGGTTGGACACCGTTGGGAAGCCTGGCTCCATTTGGTGAGAAGACTGATGGATGTTCAGTTGACTCAACAGGCTGACCGTATTCATTGGAAATTGACTAAGAACGGGATGTTTTCAGTGAAATCGATGTATTTAGATTTAATTAACTCCGTGCCTATCCCTAGGTCTGCTCACATTTGGAAGGTCAAAGTGCCCCTTCGAATTAAAGTGTTTATGTGGTTTGTTCATAAACAAGTAATTCTCACTAAGGATAATCTAGCCAAACGCAACTGGGGTGGGTCTTTGCGATGTAGCTTTTGTGACAAGGATGAATCAATCAAACACCTCTTTCTCGATTGTCCGATGGCTAAAGTTTTATGGCGTTCGGTCCATATAGCCTTTAACATCACTCCACCAACTAGTATCACCACGCTTTTTGGGACGTGGTTGAATGGAATCGCGAAAGAATCAGCGAGCCATATACGTGTGGGTGTTTGTGCATTACTATGGGCTATCTGGAAGTGCAGGAATGATTTGGTTTTTAACAGATCAACAAATGTTCATTTTTTGCAGGTTATTCACAGGGCCACTGCATTGATCCGTATGTGGTCGCTACTCACTCCGATGGATGCCAGGGAGCGTTTGGTTACTGGGTCTATCCGATGGGAGATGGTAGCTCGGGCTATCTTCAGCCGGTTTGGATGGCGGTCATGTAATAGGCTAGGAGTCTAGGCCCTGTTTGCATTAACGCATCCGATTGGGGGGTTTTCACGTTTTTTATAGCTCAGTCTGAGCATTTTGTACTCTTATTTCGCATACTTTTGGAGACCTTGACCTTTTTTATTAATAAGATGGCCGTATGCATCAGTTTGATGCAGAGGCCGGGGAATGCCCCTTTTCTAAAAAAAAAAAAAATCAACAGAATACTAAGGTAGACTATATATGTATTTACGAAGATATGATAAGAGTACTTGACAACGGAGGATAACTGGATAAGGACACCTATTAGATTATAGTGGTGTGAACGTCTCCAATATTAGAAGCAGCTCATATTGCAATATCTTGAAAGAAATGCTCTTTTGTCAGTTTATTGTTCTAGACAATAAAACTTCTATAGTTCATATGACTTTTCAGGTACATAAAACCATGAATAGATGTTCAATATCATAAGCACCAACTTCGACCATTCTATGTGGATTAATACAGATGAACAAAATTACAGTTAACAATTAAAACCTTTTTGCTAGGACGTAGTAACACAACAAATACAAAATAGAACACTTCATAGTGTCATGGAGGAACTATAAGATGTATTCTCAATTAGGAAATATGAATACCATCAGTAATTACATTTAGTACGAGTCCAACAACATGACAAATGAGGAGGGTAACAAGTCAGTAAGTTAGTAGCACGATTTTGTTCTGCAAATCCACGAACCGACGCCCCATCCTCTGTGAGATCCCCAACCGTCTCCTTCGCGCTGCCAATCTTCAGCACCTTAATCTGCATTAGGAAATATGAATACCATCAGTACTTACATTTAGTACGAGTCCGACAGCATAACAAATGAGGAGGGTAACAACTCAGTAAGTCTGTAGCACGATTTTGTTCTGCAAATCCATGAAACGACGCCCCATCATTTGTGAGATCCCCCACCGTCTCCTCCACGCCGCCAACCTTCAGCACCTCTGCCACGGCCGCTAGACGAGGTTGAGCAGCACAACCGGCGCTTTCTACCTGGCCCTCACCGTGGTCGTGTTGCCAGTGTTGACGAGGTAAGTTAGGATCTCCACCCGTAGAAACTGCATCAAACGCGTGCACGCACTCATCCGGCCACCTGAACCACCACCCAAGGAAGAGAAATTCGAAGAAAATAAGTGGCAACTAGATTCAGGATAGCATGGGGATTGATTACTTGATGCGAGCAGCGACATCTTTCAATCGCTCGCAGCAAATCGGAAGAAATGGCGCATGTGGATGAGAAGAGCTTGGTGGGGGATCTAACGAGATGAGAGGACAGTGCGTCGTATTTTTTCAAGTGAACTCGGTTGTTTTTCTTGGAATAAAAAAAGGTGCGTGGTGGTATGACTGTTGGGCCTACATCAAAACCAATCATCCTACATACGATGCGCTATGCACACTTGGTTTCAGTTTTGTCTCAAAAAAAACTTGGTTTCAGTTTGTATATATCCAAAAAACTTGGTTACCTAAAAAACTAAAAAAAACTTGGTTACAGTTTTATCCAAAAACGTATTTGATTACAATTTTTCTGGGGTATATAATTTATATAATTTGCATGTAATTGCTTTGGATGTGTTCACAAAAAACAAAATTTTAAGTTCTGTATAATGGAAGAAAAAAAAAATCTAAGTCCAAATCACTAGAAAACTAACGCAACTAAATGGCAAGTCAAATAACTCTACAGAGCCAGGCTTGGCGAACCACCAAACATGCATTTTTATATAAAAAAACATTGCCTGAAAACCTCGATAGGTACCTCAATAGAAAATTTAAAGCAATAACTTATTTATTATAAGGCAGATGAATAATATATTTCTTTTATATATAAACTTTGAAACACATGAGAAAAATTCTCTATAAAATCCTAGATTGATAATTCTTACAATGGGAGAAGTGCTTTACTTTGGGTTCAATCTTGCGGTGCTCAATCCCAGTGACACTAGGGGACATGACACGTATTGTATTGTTGCCATCGAGGATAAAAAGATGGGGTTTTCATCATATTGCTTGAGTTAATTCCTCTACATCATGTCATCTTGCTTAAGTCGTTACTCTATTCATATGAACTTAATACTCTGGATGCAGGCAGGAGTCGGTCGATGTGTGGAGTAATAGTAGTAGATGCAGGCAGGAGTCGGTCTACTTATCTCGGACGTGATGCTTATATTCATGATCATTGCCATAGATGTCATTATAATTATTCGTTTTTCTATCAATTGCTTGACAATAATTTGTTCACCCACAGTAAACTTGCTATCATGAGAGAAGCCACTAGTGAAACCTATGGTCCCGGGGTCTCTTTTACATCTTATAAGTTTCAGATCTAATATCTTGCAATCTTTTAATTTTCTATCTATAAACCAAAAACCCAAAAATATTTACTTTATTTGTTTATCTATCTCTATTGGATCTCACTTTTGCAAATAACCTAGAAGGGATTGGCAACCCCTTTATAGCATTGGGTGCAAGTTGTTGATTGTTTGTGCAGGTATTTTGCGACTTGTGTGTAATCTCCTACTGGATTGATACCTTGGTTATCAAAAACTGAGGGAAATACTTATACCTGGCCATATCTCGGGCCGGGCCAGGCTTCGGGCCGGGCCAAACAAAGCCCGATGCTGAAAATCCAGGCCCGAGCCCGGCCCGGCCCGACCACCGGGCCTACTAAATCGGGCCCGAGCCCGGCCCGAACCTAGAAAAGCCCGACATGGCCCGCTCGGCCCGGCCCGACCACGGCTAAAAACCGTTTTTCATAGGCCCGAGCCCGGCCCAATCTGCCCGTCGGGCTTGATTTCCAGGCCCGAGCCCGGCCCGATGGCATGTTCGGGCTCGGCCCGGCTCGGAATTTTCGGGCCGTGTCGGGTCGGGCCGTCCGGGCCGGGCTGCCCATGGCCGGGTCTAGAAATACTTACTTCACTCTGCAGCATCACCCTTTCCTCTTCAAGGGAAACACCAACATTACCTCGGGAAAGCAGCGATGAAGCAGAAGAATATCTGGCGCCGCTGCCGGGGAGATTTACGCCAATTCAAGTCAAGATTTGATCTCCCGTCAACTTGCCAATTTATGGCGCCGTTGCCGGGGAGATCTACGCCAAGTCAAGACCTACCAAGTACCTATCATTAAACTCTCATCTCTTGCATTTACATTATTTGCCATTCGCATCTCATTTTCCTCTCCCTCGCTTCTAAAATGATTTTCGGAAGATTTTCCTTTTCCTTTTCTTCGCCCTTCTTCGTTGTTCCACTCCATCTACCTCGTTTTCATGGCTAGTCCTCCTATCATTATTAGCACTCCCAACAATGAAGTTCTCAATTTTAAACAAAGGGAGAGGTAAAATTTAAAAGATGCTTGGTATAGAATTTGCAATGCTCAAAATAGATCTACTCGAAAGCAATCTACTGTCGTTCTTCTCCGTAATTTTATGTGGGAGTTACTCCTTGGAATAGATATGTTCTAGATACCATTACTGGAGGGAATTTCTTGGGAAGTCACACTTTTGATTCTTATAGTGCCATGATAGATTTGTTAGGGCCACCACCTCTTTTGGTAAATGGGACTATTTTAACTTTGGAACATGTGATGCAAAGACTTGATATTATCGAAAATAAAATGGTTACTATCAAGTTAATTGAAAATCTAGATAAGAAAGTTCATAATCAAATTACTCAATATGGATCTAAAGTAGGGATTACTATAAAGAATCTTAAGGAAAGGGAACCCATAGTCAATGAAATAATAGATCAAGATTCTATTAGGATTGGCGAACTAGAAAATATTATTACCAATTTGGATTCTGCTTTTTCCTCCGTTGAAAATACTCCTACTCCTCCTACTAAGATTGCCAAATTTATCTATGCTCCTAAGAAAAAGGGTGAATCTTCTAGTCAAGAAGATCTCAAATCATAAAGCATTCACCCCGATCTTTTTAATATAATTAAGAGACCAATTACTACGGATCAATTTCTTGATTTCTTACCTAGGAGTTTGATTATTGACAGAACCAAAGAATCTCCTAGTGAAAATAGAGGTATGATTGAAGAATTGCATACAGAAGAAGATGGTAATACCTAGATCTATTTGCATTTTTATGCCTAGCTAAGGGTGTTAAACAATAGCGCTTGTTGGGAGGCAACCAAATTTTATTTTTGATTTTTACTTTTCGGTTATGTTTTTCAAGTTTTACATATTATTACTTCTGTAGTAATTGTGTTTTGGTGTTTTAATTAGTGTTTGAGCCAAGTAAGGCCTCTGTGATGGCTTACGGGTATCGTTGATTTGATTTTGCTGAAAAACAGAAACTTTTACATCTAGTGCAGAAAATTCAGT
Source organism: Secale cereale (assembly GCA_902687465.1). Classification (NCBI taxonomy): domain Eukaryota; kingdom Viridiplantae; phylum Streptophyta; class Magnoliopsida; order Poales; family Poaceae; genus Secale; species Secale cereale. The sequence goes on along the minus strand of LR738712.1, from coordinate 46,239,898 downwards.
AATTTACTGGAATATCGAAACCTTATGAAATTTTTACAAAAATTTTATATACAAATTCCCCACGTCGTCCAATTTTTTCAGAATTGTTAGAGTTACAGAAGTATGTGAAGTTTTCAGATTGCTACAGACTATTCTGTTTTTGACAGATTCTGTTTTTTATGGGTTATTTACTTATTTTGATGCATCTATGGTTAGTATCGGGGGGTATGAACCATGGAAAAGTTGGAATACAGTAGATATTACACCAATATAAAATTATAATAAGATCATAACATTACCTTGAGTGGTTATTTGCTTTGTTTTACTAATGGAGCTCACAAGATTTTCTGTTGAGTTTTGTGTTGTGAAGTTTTCAAGTTTTTGGTAAGGATTTGATGGACTATGGAATAAAGAGTGGCAAAAGCCTAACCTTGGGGATGCCCAAGGCACACCAAGGAAAAATTAAAGGACGGCCAAGAGCCTAAGCTTGGGGATGCCCCGGGAAGGCATCCCCTCTTTCGTATGCATCCATCGGTAACTCTACTTGAGGCTATATTTTTATTCACTACATGATATGTGTTTTGCTTGGAGCGTCTTGTATGATATGAGTCTTTTCTTTTTAGTTTGTCAAAATCATCCTTGCTATACACACCTTTTTAGAGGGACACACTTCAATCGTGATTTATTAGAATACTCTATGTGCTTCACTTATATCTTTTGAGCTAGGCAATTTTGCTCTAGTTCTTCACTTATATCTTTTTAGAGCATGGTGGTGGTTTTATTTTGTAGAAATTGTTGAACTCTCTTGCTTCACTTATATCATTTGAGAGTCCTTTATAACAGCATGGTAATTTTCTTGGGTTATGAATTTAGTCCTAATATGATGGGTCTTTTACATTTGTGTCCCTAACTCGAACCCACTACTCAAATTTACCCCTAATTTCAAAGGGTGCTCAAATTTGCCCCTCCGTCGTTAGGTGACCTTACAGAAATGCCCTTCCGTGTCATTTTCGTCTGGTCAAAGAGCTTTGACCATTTAGGAGACGTTATTTGGACATTTTGACCCCTCTATGCATGTGTCACTTACATCTAGGCCCACCCAAAGAAAAAGATAAGAAAAAAGAAAAAAACAAATTTTATTCTCTCTCTTCCCTCCGTGTCTCTCCCTCTCTCAATCTCAACTCCGGCATGTATAGGGAACTGGCGGTGGCCAGCAACAAGCGGCGGTGCCAGGCTCGGTGGCATGGCCGCGGTGAGCTCACCATCATCCCATAATGCATCGAATGGCGCCTGTTAGGTGCGCAGGAGGCCACTAGATCCAGCGCCCGACGGAGTCCAGCGGCGCACGGACATGGTCGTCGTGGGGAGCTCACAGGGGACCTCCGAGCGCAAAATTGATGATCTTGAAGGAATAGAGAGCTCGAGGAGGGGCCCTGCCCGCTAGGAATTGGAGCAGGGCACGCCGGAACCAATGGCAATGACCTCTGACGACCAACGGCGCTCGATCTCCTCTGATGTGCTACCCTGCTATTTCTGAGAGCATCCTCGAGTTCGTGGCAAGCCGTAGGACATTTTCCCCTTTTTGCCTGGACCTCCTCGTGCCCGTAGCTCCTCCCTGCCTAGCGCCGTCACGAGAGCTCGCCGCCGTCGTGGTCTCTGAAAGCCCCGCCGAACCCGACCACCCCCGGCTAGTGCAGATTTGCGCCAGCATCATTGCAAGCCTCGTCTTGCAGCCCCTGGACCGCTCGGTCATCCTCCCCTACGCTGTTGTCGTGCCTTCGCGTGCGGGCGCTGGCGTTCGGCCATTGTGGGGACCCCGACTCATAAGTCGTGATCACCGAATGCACGTGTACAGTGATCCTAGAGATCAATGCTCACTGAACACATAGAAGCTGAATAATAAGAGTCTTACATCTATACATACCGTATTACACAAATAGGACCATTATGGTCAAGTCTTGAGTACATCATCGCAGCGGAAATCTTCAATAACAACTTGGACCCATGCCATCTGCCTTAACCCAACAGGCATTCTGACGTGGAAGCGTCCTAGCTCGCATGCTCGTCATCAAGAAATCTTCATCATATCATGTTCTCTCATGCTTGGCCAATAAAATAACCAGTGGCAAGCCAATGAGTACTTTGAATGTACTCGCAAGCAACCCAAGTGTGATGACAGAATAATAATGCAAGCCTCTTCTGCTAAATTGGCATTTTTGCGGAAGGCTTGTTTTTCATATGCAAGCATGATCAACATATAACAAGGGCATGCATGCGTCTGCAACAAGTATCAGGGGGTTACAGACATCAATATTAGAAAAGAGCAATGAACAACTCTTGCTCACGCTCATCGTGACTTTCTCACAATCACATCAACAGATTCACCCAAACCGTGTTGTTTTCCAGAAACTTATGGACATAGTCTAAGTAGCACCACCCAACTATCCTTGACCACGGACACGGCTATTCGAATAGTTTTACACTATGCAGAGGTTGCGCACTTTACCCACAAGATCCGGGAAGCTTTCGTGTCACCCACAATCCCGCAGTACCTCAAGTACTCGGGGGAAGCACCCGGTCATTATCTTTCCTTAGACGACACTAACATAGGGTCCACTCGTTGGTGCACAGCCCTCGAGTACAAACAATAGATCATGGGACTCGCCCTATTTTCAATGTCACGCGTACACGAAGGGACCAACGGTGTGTCCGGTGCCCTGTGAAAACAGTCATGGTCGCCTATCCGAGCACGACCCCGTCCCGAGAGTGACCTCATGTCACCCCTGTCACTAGTAATGCGGGCACCATGCTAGTATCGACCTAGGTAATCAATAATGCCCTTTCCCATATAAGGGTAGAGTGGTTGCGCATGTTTGGTTGGGACGGTAGTCACACATAAATCTAATCCATCTCTGTAAACAACACTTTCCTCAAGCCTCGGTACACTACTTCTTCACCAAGTAGTGCCCTAGTTCCTCATCAACTCCCAGGGGCATTAGTGGCACCCACTGGGTTATCTGCAAGTACGTCTTACCACACTTGTTTCACACAATGCATAACCCTGACCCATTTTGCGTAGCCAACTACTATAGCATAAATCTATCTACTCCCACCCACATAACCCTCATAGGAAGGTAGGGTCATGTTTGATGCAAGTTTCAATAGTAAAGTAACAAAGGTACCAACCAAAGTGGTCAGCTCCTCTACATGATTCCGATGCATTGATAATAAGGTGCTATGAGATATGCATAAAAAGGTTTCTCGAACATGGTCAAAGGGTTGCTTGCCTTATCCTTCCGAGTCTTCAAACCTTCTGGTCCATCTCCGAGTACTCCGTTTATTTCGTCAACTAATCAATTGAAACAATCATAATAAGCAACACAACAAAGCAAAAATAAAAGTGCTCTAAAAATAGGAGTTGGACTTTTCTAGGATACCTCTGGTCATATGAAAAATAACCAAGGTGGTTTCATTGGAGTATGATCAATGGATGGTTTGGCACATTTCAATATGATGGAATCAAGGGATTTATGGATTTGAAAGAAGTATACAGAAATATATTTTTGAATGATGAGCAAGGGCACCCATTAATCAAGTCATGATCTTAGAAGCATCTAGGAGTTGGTTTCACTGGATTTGGAGTTCAAATGAATTTCCTAGGATTTTGCAAAGTTGATAAATATGAAGAAATGGCTCATTATTTGGTGGGGTACAAAAAGTATTAATAAAAATGTTCCAAAACTAAGTTTGGATATGACATGCACCTAGGAATTTGAACCACTGCATTTGGATCAAATTTGAGCTCTCTGTGATTTTCTAAAGTTCATCACAGAAAATGAATAATGAAATTTTGATATTATTTGTGTAGGAAAAGTTTCTGGAAAAATGTGCATGTTGCACCATGTGATAGAGCATGATTTTGTGAACTACTAGAAATTTGAATCATCAAATTTGGAGTTCATTTGAATATTTGGGAGATTTTACAATTTATCTGGAAAAGGAAAAAGAAAAGGGATAGGGGAGTTATACCTATACTGCGTTTTGGGCGCAGTATAGCGCCGCAGCGCCCTGGGCCGGCCCAGCAGCACGGCCATACGCAGAGGGCCAGGCGACGTCGAAGGCGCCTTCGGGCCAGGCGTCTTCACCGCAGGGACGCGGCTTCCACGGATGCGTCTCCATTTATGCGCGGGCCCAGCCTCTCGATCGCTTACAAGCAGGCCCCGCCTGGCAGGTTCACCTTCCTCCTCCCGCTCGAAGAGAGGCGAGGCAGGGGAGGCAGGGCCGAGCGCTCGCCGGCGTGGCCTCGTCGACTTGGGCCATCTCCGGCGACGCCCCGGCCATCGGAATGACTAGTGCGGAGAGGCGCATCCAGCCATGGGTAACACGCCTGCCGGGGAGGACCAGGTCGAGCAGGGGTCCAACCATGGCGGAGAAGGGCCTCGGCCACCTTGGGCTTTGAGCGCACGGGCATCTCGGGGAGGATTGGCGGAAGTGGGGGACTCCCTGGAGATCGTGTGATGGCACCGGAGTGGCCAGGAGGGAGAGAGGGGCTTGGGGTTGCTCGAATTCGAGCGGCGGCCGTCGGCGAGGCTCCGGCCACGAAGGTGCATTGAGGGCGCGGGGAGAGGTGTGGGTTGGTCCAGGGGGTTGCTGGGAAGGAGAGAGAGCGAAGGGGCTCCAGAGGGAGGCATGGGGCGGCCCTATATAGTGAGGCCAGGGCTCACCATGGACGCGGCCTACGGGCGCCCGCGGAAATGGCCGGGGTGGCCACGGGAAGAGGCTAGGGGATGTCTGCGGTGTGTGTGGGCGTGGTCCAAGTCGAGGGGAGGGGAGAGAAGGGGCGGGGGAGCGTCAGGGTAGCGCGCGTGTGAGGCTGCCCACTGGAGCGCTCGGGCGGCCATGGCGCGCGTGCGAGTAGGGGCCGGAGAGAGAGAGAGGAAGAAGGGGGCCGACCAGCTGCCGTGTCCCGGACGTCGAGGCGGCCTCGGGGAACATGCTGGGGAGGCCCGAGGCTGTCGGATGCTCCTGATTGGGGGTGGCTACAGTGCGCCAGGGCACTGTAGCGCGCTCCAGAGCGCGAGCTCTGCATGCCATGGCATAGAAAAAGTGCCATATGTGTGTCCCCTTATGTCCAGCAGTGCTAGGGGTTAGTAAACAATGCACATACGGCCTGGGATGCCCTGGAGGGCCACTAGAGTGAGGAGGGAGGTGAGGAAGGAGGAGATTGCTGCTGTCCAGAAGAGTAAAATGGGGTTTTACCCCCTCCAATGATTGAGCTGAGGCATGGGTGAGCTACTGGAGGTAGAAGATGACTAGGAGAGGCTGTGATAAAAAGTTGAGCTCAAGTAGAATAGTAAAAGGGGGCAGAACAGTGGTTTTGGTAAAATGGCAGAAGGTGTTTGATGTGGTTTTGGGCAAGAAAATGGCTTCCAATTGACATGGGACTTAACAGGATGAAATGGCACATACAGTTAGGCCCTTTCACCAAATTTGAGCTCATTTGGGCAAAGTTGCCAATGCAACTTTGGTGAACCATAGAAATCAACAGAAATGGATTTCTTAAGATTAGGTTAAGCAAATCATCTCTCCTTGATGCACCACTTGGTGTAGTGTCATCATTTGGGGTTGTGAACATGTCCACAAAATTTTAGGCCCCAAGTAAAAAGTTGGCAATGTAGAGTTGTTCAAATTTGGATCTGGTCAGAAAGGGTTTTGGGGCACTTAGATCAAGTTATGCTTCTCCAATACTTGTGCCATTTGGTCTAGATGCATAATTAGACCATTCTAGTATGTGCACCAAGTTTGAGAGCATTTGGACAAGTTTGGCAATGCAAAGTTGCTCAAACTTCAAAATGGACAGAAATGGTTGTGAGGGGATTAGATGATATTTCCTTGATCTTCAAGGCATGAGGCTTTGCAAGATCATCAAATATGTCATATTTGACATGATATAATTTCCTTGGAATTTTTGGAGAATATTTCCTTTGTAAATATTTCAAAAGCTTGAAATATCCAGAAAGGGTTTTGGAAGGATTTGTCCAATATTTTGAACATGACCATGTGCTGAAACTCTTATATATGGACAATATATGTCCTATGAGTTTCCCTGAATTTTGGCAAATATTTTTGAAATAGTTAATTAATTTTTCCCTATTAAAGACCATTTCTGGCCTTAAGAAAAAGCTTTTAAATAAAATATAAAAATAACTTTTAAAATTATAATTTTGTGGTTTCTGGGAGTCCTATACCCAATAGGATCCAAATATACCTTTTGAAAGATTTTTCACACCCTAAATAAGGTACTTGTAGTGCAAACCTCAATTCAGGGCTTTTTGGAAAACTAATTTTAGAAAATACTATTTGGCCAAAATATTTTTATAAGAAAATACTATACTGGTCTATACACATGGCATGATCATTGGGAAAAAGGTTTTGGATCATGGAGATGAAGTATAAGAGTTGGATGATTTATTTGATTTTTAGAGCACTGGCAAACAGCAAACATAAAACCAATCAAGCAAGATCAAAAACACTCAAAAGTTTTTGTCAAACCACATTTTCAGCATGATTATTAGCTTAAGCAATGTGGCATGAAAATTAGGGTGTGACAGCCACGGTGGGCCATGTGGGCTTCGGTAGTTAGTTAGGTAAAATATATTTTTGACAGTAATTAGTTACGTAAATAAATGTGTGGAGGGAAATACTTAGAGATAAAAGCATCTTTGCACTTATTCCATGAATCAATACTATTTCTAGGCAAAGAGGTGAACCAAGTTTTAGCACGATCTCTAAGTGAAAACGGAAATAACTTCAATTTAACAATATCGTTATCCGTATCCCTTTTCTTTTGCATATCACACAAATCAACAAAGGTGTTTAGATGGGTAGCGGCATCTTCACTAGGAAGGCTGGAGAATTAATCTTTCATGACAAGATTCAACAAAGCAGCATTGATCTCACAAGATTCAACATCGGTAATAGGAGCAATCGGAGTGCTAATAAAATCATTGTTGTTGGTATTGGAGAAGTCACACAGTTTAGTATTGTTCTGAGCCATAGTGACAAGTAAGCAATCCAACACACACAAGCAAACAAGAAGCAAGCGAACGAGAAACACACAGCCGAAGAAGGGCGAATAAAACGGCAAAGGTGAAGTGGGGGAGAGGAAAACGAGATGCAAATAAATGTAATGCGAAGGATAAGGGTTTGTGATAGGTACTTGGTATATGACTTTTGCGTAAGCCTCCCAGGCAACGGCGCCAGAAATTCTTCTTGCTACCTCTTGATCTTGCGTTGTATTCCCTCGAAGAGGAAAGGGAGATGCAGCACAGTAGCGTAAGTATTTCCCTCAGTTTTTGAGAACCAAGGTATCAATCCAGTAGGAGACCACGCGCTAGTCCCTCGCACCTGCACAAACAAATAAGAACTTCGCAGCCAACGCGATAAGGGGTTGTCAATCCCTTTACGGTCACTTATGATAGTGAGATCTGATAGAGATGGTAGTTTATATTTTTGGTATTTTTTGGTTTAATAAAACAGCAAATAAAAGCAAGAAAAGTAAAGTAGATGTAGATTGATATGTTGAGAATAGACCCCGGGGCCATAGTTTTCTCTAGTGGCTTCTCTCATGATAGCGATATTCTACGGCGGGTAAACAAATTACTGTCGAGCAATTGATAGAAAAGCGAATAATTATGAGACTATCTAGGCATGATCATTGTATATAGGCATCACGTCCGAGACAAGTAGACCGACTCCTGCCTGCATCTACTACTATTACTCCACACATCGACCGCTATCCAGCATGCATCTAGTGTAATGAGTTCAGACGAACAGAGTAACGCCTTAAGCAAGATGACATGATGTAGAGGGATGAACTCAAGCAATATGATGAAAACCCCATCTTTTTATCCTCGATGGCAACAATACAATACGTGCCTTGATGCCCCTACTGTCACTGGGAAAGGACACCGCAAGATTGAACCCAAAGCCAAGCACTTCTTCCATTGCAAGAACTATAGATCTAGTAGGCCAAACCAAACCAATAATTCGAAGAGACTTGCAAGGATATTATGAGCACACATAAAAAGTTCACAGAAGAACCAAATATCTTTCATAGATAACCTTGATCACAAACTCACAATTCATCGGATCTCGACAAACACACCGCAAAAAGAGGTTACATCGAATAGATCTCCTCGAAGACCGAGGAGAACTTTGTATTGAGATCCGAAGAGAGAGAAGAATCCATCTAGATACTAGCTATGGACCCGAAGGTCTGTGGTAAACTACTCACAACTCATGGTGAGTGCGATGATGATGATGAAGGCCTCCGTGATGGATCCCCCTCCCGGAACAGGCTCCAAGATGGGATCTCCACGGGAACAGCAGCTACGGCGGTGGAATTAGGGTTTTCTCTCTGCGTATGGAGTTTCTGGGGTACGTAGGCATATATAGGAGGAAGAGGGGCACCAGGGGCCACCGGGCCTGCCCTCGAGGCAGGGGGCGCACCCTGGGAAGGGGGGCACGCCCCCACCCTCGAGGGTGGGCCTCCTGTCCTCTGGCTTGGCCCCGAAGTTTATCTCGCATGATTTATTCCAAAAATATCTCCTACGAAGGTTTCATTCCATTTGGACTCCGTTTGATATTCCTTTTCTGCAAAACCCTGAAATAGGCAAAAAAACAGCAATCTGGACTGGGCCTTTGGGTTAGTAGGTTAGTCCCAAAAATGATATAAATGTGAATGATAAAGCCCATTAAACATCTAAGACTTCATAAATAATAGCATGGAACAATGAAAAATTATAGATACATTGGAGACGTATAAGCGCGGCGCTCCTCGGTGGGGTAGTCGCATCGCTCCCTCCGGACGCAGCGCGCCCGGATCGACGCGGAGTGGTTGCGTGGGGCCGCCCAGCAGCGTCTGCGCCCGGCTCCACTTCCTCAGCAGACGCCTCGGAGGCGTCCTCCTCGTCAACCCGGTCCCCGTCGCCCAGGGTCTCCTCCGAGTCCTCCTCGTCGCTCCCCTCTTCGACACCGGAGGACACGTCGACCGTGGGTGGAGCAGGCACGGGCACCCCGAAGCCTGACACGGCCTTCAGCAGCTCGGCCTTGTCAGGACGGCGGTACAGCGGCAGATGGGCCCCCGAGAGGTCCTCAGGAACCATCCCAAGGAGAGCGTTCGAGACGAGGCCCAGCTCGACCTCGGCCAGCGTCCCAGAGCGCAGCCGAAGCCTATCATCGTCTCCCATCAGCTCCCACATGGGGCGCGAGTGTGCCTGGAGCGGCGCCAACCGCTACCTCAGGAACTCCTTCACAATCTGGGCCCCTTCAAGCCTCGAGCCCAGGTCAGCCTCAATCCTTGCCAAGACAGGCTCAGCAAGGGGGTCATTGAGCTTCGCGTAGCTCCAGCAGGCACATTTCTTCGGACGGGCGGTAGGCAGCGGGTGAATATGCTGGGCATCCAGATAGACCCACCTCTTCTGGTGGGTGTCTATTTTCTTCCCGGTTGTCATCAGCCTGCAGCCCTGGCGCTGGAAGACGAAGGAGACGCAGCCCGAGCACGGACCTTCGTCATACCGCCGCATGGAGAAGAAGTGGCGGAAGAGGGCGACAGTCAGTTTCACCCCCACACACGCCTCACAGTAAAAGGCGAAGAGCGACAGGACAAAGATGGAGCGAGGCTGGATGTGCAGGGCGTGCACCTGGTAGTGATTTAGGATGGCGTAGAAGAACTCCGAGAAGGGCGGCACGAGCCCGACGGAGATGCTGTGGAGGAAGAAGGGGTAGCAAGACTTCGGCAAGGTCCGCACCACGATGGACCCAACCCAAATCTTCGTCGGGCCATGACCGTTATGGTCGCTCGACAAGAAAGACTGGACCTCCGCGTAGTCCCCCTCCTCGGTTGTGATGCCCGGATAGTTAAGCTACAGTAACCCTCTGCTAATGACGCCACGTCACCTCGATTATAGTTGCTAATCTCGAGTTAGTTCGAAACCGATTCATATTCAAATTCAAAATCAGTCAAACTATACAAGTTTTCAAATATCAAAACTAAGATGTTCTAAAGGTGACAAATAAATCATAAGTAATAATGGTAGAGAAATCATATTTCAATAAATTGTTAAATGCACTAGAATAATTAAAATAGTGTCTTAAATAATTAATTAAATGCCTTTTATAATGTTTAAAATATTAGACTAATTTATTTGGGTGCCCAAGTTGTTGTGGCATTATAATATGTAGTAACACTAATTTAGGAACTCATTTTATATTTTGTAAAACTATAATAAGTAGAAAATAAAATAAAACGGTAAAGAGATAGGTAAGTGAAATGAAAATGGGCAAGGCAGTAATAAACAAAAAAAAAGATGAAAAGCCACCCCCTCCGCTGGGCCGAACGGCCCAGCTGGCTGACCCACGAGGCCCAGGCGGCCCCCTCCCTGTCCTATACCCTGGCCAACCCCCTC
>LR738712.1:46193074-46229148 GCA_902687465.1 Secale cereale | reverse complement strand
GGTCGCCGCCCGCGTCGCCCCGACGGTCACCGCCCGCGTCGCCCCGGCGCACCCCCGGCCCGCTCCGGCCGTGCCACCTCCTGTAGCCGCACACGCCTGCCCTGCACCTCCTGCTCGACCCCGTTCGGGCCGCCCCTACCCCGGCCATGGCCACTGCGCCGGCCAGGCTTCCCCCTGGCCACGCCCTCCTTCCCCTGCGCCGCCCCCAGCCGCCCTCGCCGCCGGCCCACGCCCGGCCGCGGCCTCGCCGCATGGCCTCTGGCTGTGCGCGCCACTGCTCCCCCCCAGCTGGACATGTTCGGTGCCCCAAAGGGCCGGCCTGGACAATGTCCGTCCATTGCCTGACGAGGGGGGCCAAGTGCCCCTTTAAAAAAATGAGATAAAAATGTTAAATAAATAATTAGTTTCGTGATTAATTAATAAGTTAATTAAATTTGCTTAGTTAGTCTAAATAATTTAGTTAAGTTAATTAGCTAGCTAAACTATGATTAGGTCAGACTAGACTATGACATGTGGGTCCCCCTTGACCCTGTTGACTGGTCAACATTGACCCAGTCAACGCTGACTGGATCTGCTGACTGGACCTTTGACTTAGTCAACTTATTAAATAATTTGGAAATTCATTTAAACTTTGAAAATTAATAGAAAATTAACCGTAGCCCAAATCGAAAAACTTTGAACATGAAAGTTGCTCAGAACGACGAGACGAATCCGAATACGCGTTCCGTTCGTCCGCCACACATCTCTATCATACCGAACGTGCAACATTCCCCCTCTGTTTCATCTGCCCGAAAACGTGAAACACCGGGAATACTTTCCCGGATGTTTTTCATCCTTGCCAGTATCACCTCCTACTGCGTTAGGTCACACGTAGCACCGCGTATTTCCATGTTATGCTTTGTGATGCTATTGTTTGCTCTGTTATTTATTTGTTTCCCCTTCGTTGCTTATTTTTGGTAGACTCCGATACTGTGATAGACCCCAAGACCATTGATGCTTCGGTGTTCAACTACGGCTACGCTTTCGAAGATTCCTTTCGTCTGCAGGGCTTCCAGGCAAGCCCCCCCTTTGATCACCAGATATCGCCTATTCTTCTTTCTACTGCTTGCATTAGAGTAGTGTAGTATGTTACTGTTCGGTTACTCCTATTCTCCTGCATAGCCTGTCATTGTTGCTACAATTGTTGATACTTTACCTGCCATCCTAATGCTTAGTATAGGATGCTAGTATTCCATCAGTGGCCCTTCATTCTTGTCCGTCTGCCATGCTATACCATCGGGTCGTGATCACTCGGGTGGTGATCACGGGTATATACTATATACATACTTTACATACGCATGATGATGATTCGGAGATGGGGACTGAAGGGGCAGGTGGTTCCACCCAGGTAGTGGTGGGCCTGGGTTCCCGACAGCCCCCTGATGGTTACTTTGTGGCGGAGCGACAGGGCGGGTTGCGACCACCTAGGAGACAGGTGGGCCTGGCCCTGGTCGTTGTCCGTGGTTATTTCGGAATAACACATTTAACGGGATCTTGGTATTTGATCTGAGTCTGGCCATTTGGTCTATACGCACTAACCAGCTACGTGGGAATAGTTATGGGTACTCGACGTCGTGGTATCAGCCGAAGCCTTCTTGACATCAGCGACTTAGCGGCGCGCGCCGGGTTGGACCGCGTAACGCAACTTCCTTAGTAATGGAGGTTGCTAGGTCTGCTCACCGGCCGCCCTCGCAACGCGCAGGTGTGCATTGGGCGATGGGCCCAGACCCCTGTGCGCTTAGGACTTAGACCGGCGTGCTGACCTCTCTGTTGTGCTTAGGTAGGGCTGCGACGTGTTGATCTTCCGAGGCCGGGCATGACCCTGGAAAGTGTGTCCGGCCAAATGGGATCGAGCGTGCTGGGTTATGTGGTGCACCCCTGCAGGGAAGTTAATCTATTCGAATAGCCGTGTCCCTCGGTAAAAGGACGACCCAGAGTTGTACTCTGACCGCATGACAACTTGAACCGCATATTTAATAAAACACACCCTTACAAGTGCCCGATATAACTCGGTGGTTGCTCTCTCACAGGGTGACGTGCGGGAGGATCGCCGGGTAGGATTATGCTATACGTTGTTACTTGGTGAACTTACCATCTATTCTATTCTACTGCTGCAAGACGGAGGCTGCGATATACGAGGATACTTGTTACTTTCCAGCTACCCTCTTCTACTGCTGCAAGATGGAGGTGGCCAGAAGCGTAGTCTTTGTTTGGATTAGCTATCCCCCTCTTATTCTGGTATTCTGTAGTTCAGTCCACAGATATTACCCCCCTTACACAGATATCATTGCATATGTAGTGTAGATCCTTCCTTGCGAGTACTTTGGATGAGTACTCACGGTTGCTTTTCTCCCCCTTTTCCCCTCTTGTTCCTTCTTCTCGGATGATGCAACCAGATTGAAGGAGTCCAGGAGCCAGAAGATCCCGATGATGTTTCTACATGGATTTCGGCTTCGAGGAGTAGTTAGGAGGTCCCAGGCAGGAGGCCTTGCCTTTTCGATCATTGTTACTTTTGTGCTAGCCTTCTTAAGGCAAACTTGTTTAACTTATGTCTGTACTCAGATATTTTTGCTTCCGCTGACTCTTGTGTATTCGAGATTATGTATTCGATCCTCGAGGCCCCTGGCTTGTAGTATAAAGCTTGTATTATTTTAATTTGTGTCTAGAGTTGTGTTGTGATATCTTTCAGTGAGTCCCTGATCTTGGTCGTACACATTTGCGTGCATGATTAGTGTATGGTCAAATCGGGGGCTGATACGTCCAAAACGTATCTATAATTTCTGCTTGCTCCATGCCTCTTTTGGGTGATATTGCTATGATATTTATACACTTCCATACACTTTTGATCATATTTGGACTAACCTATTAACTCAGTGCACCCCAGTGCCAGTTTCTGTTTTCTGCTGTTTTTGTATTTCAGGTTTTCCCGTCACGAAAACTGCCAGAAAAATCCCGGAAAAATTATATAAAAAATCAGCATTCCGAAAGCTTCCACATGGCCGAAGTAGGGCCGGAGGGGGGCCACCAGGGCTCCAGGCGCCCTGGTGGCGCGGCCCCCCTCCTGGCCGCGCCGGGGGGCGCCTGGGCCCCCCAGGCCTCCGCTGATGCCCCCCTTTGGCATATATTTAACACGCGTCCCGAAACCCTCGAGGACGGAACCCTTTTTCGCGATCTCATCTCTGTTCCGCCGCCGCCGCGCTTCCAAGATCGGGAGCACCAGGAGAACCCTTCCCGGCACCCTGCCGGAGGGGAGGATCACCACCGGGAGCCTCTCCACCACCATGGATGCCTCCCGGATGAGTTGTGAGTAGTCTCCCTTGGACCATGGGTCCATGACCAGTAGCTATGTGATGTTCTCCTCCCCTTCTTGTGCTTCACTAATTAGACCTCGTGAGCTGCCCTACATGATCGAGGCACATATGTAATCCTTATGCTGTTGCTATGATGAGTTTGCTGGGATCCGATGGATTGTGAGATTATGTTCAGATTGTGTTTGAGTAATATATTTGATTTACCTCTTTTATATTTATGTTCATAAGTAATTCTTGCATGTTCTCCGTCGCTATTTATTGCTTTGGCCAAGTAGTAGGTAGTGACTCCAAGAGGGAACGTTATGCTTGATTGTGGGTTCATGCCCCTCGATGACTAGCTTCAATGACAGAAACATGAGTCTAGGGGATGTGCTGTTGCCACAAGGGGGAAAACAACGGTGCTTGTACTCGCGGGTACAAGGATTGTTTACTTTACGCAAAGTTCTTTTAATGCAGTTGTCTGTTGCTTTGAGTTTACACTATGGGTGGGACTCGCAACTTAATACCAGCGAGATGTTCTGGATAGATATCTCAAGGTGGATGATTAGTAGTAGATGCAGATGGATTTCGGTCTACTTACCTTGGCGTACCGCCCATGCTTTGAACCTCTACCTTTCTTGCAACATAGTTAGCATTGGTTTGCGCACATAATTCTGTCAATTGCCCAGCTGTAATTCGTTTACCTCACATAGCTGTTTTATCGTCTTTTGGGAGAGAGACATCACTAGTGAACATCATGGGACCCCGGTCCATATTACCATCACTGATCACATCCGCTATTTACTTTCCGTTTTTACTTACTAGTTGCAGCAATACCTATCACCATTATCTCTTGCGTTTGATCCTTTGTAAACGACAAGGCCGGAGGGATTGACAACCTCTCTGTACTCGTTGGGAGCAAAGTTATTTGTATCTGTGTGTAGGTCCAAGTTGATTGCTAAGTATCTGGCGCCGTTAGCAGTTGACACCTTCTTGTTGAACCTTGGAGTCTCAGGGGAAATCGATCCTTGGTATCTTTGCCAAGGGAAAACTTCCGCTACACTGCATCTCAAACCTTCCACTTGGGGTAACCAACGAGGGGCGAGAAGCCATCAAGCAAAGTTTTCTGGCGCCGTCGCCGGGGACTCCACTCTTCAAGATAGGGGAGTTGCACGCTATCTTTTACCTTTGCTTTTTAGTCTTGTTAGTTTACCTTTCAATTTTCCTTTAGTATCTTTTATCGAAAATCACAAAAATAGTTATCTTGCTTGCTTGCTGCTATGGGTTCCACCGAGAACACCAAGTTGTGTGACTTCACTAGTCATAACAACGATGACTTTATCTGCACGCCTATCACTACACCTGCCACTTCAGCACCTTCTTATGAAATTAAACCTGCTTTATTGAACTTAGTTATGAAAGATCAATTCTCCGGTGCTGGAGATGATGCTGCTTTACACTTGAACAATTTTGTTGAACTTTGTGATATGCAAAAGTACCAAGAAATAGATGGTAATATTGTTAAGCTTAAGCTTTTTCCTTTCTCCTTGAGAGGAGGAGCTAAAATTTGGTTTCAATCTTTGCCTAGAAATAGCATAGATTCATGGGACAAGTGCAAAGATGCTTTTATTGGAAAGTACTATCCACCTGCTAAAATTATCCAACTAAGAAGTAACATAATGAATTTTAAACAATTGGATAATGAACACGTTGCCCAAGCTTGGGAACGGATGAAATCTCTTGTCAAGAACTGCCCTACTCATGGTTTGACTACTTGGATGGTTATCCAAACTTTTTATGCAGGCTTGAACTTTACCTCACGGAACTTGTTAGATTCGGCCGCGGGAGGAACATTTATGTCAACTACACTTGGTACTGCCACGAAGCTTCTCGATGATATGATGACCAATTATTCCCAATGGCACACCGAACGCGCTCCAACAGGTAGGAAGGTAAACTCTGTCGAGGAGATTTCCTTCCTAAATGAAAAAGTTGACTTGATCATGTCTCTACTTTCGAAGCAATTTTCTGTTGATCCTTGTGATATTCCTTTAAATTCTTTGATTGCTCAAGAACAAGTAGATGTGAACTTTATCTCTAGAAACAATTTTAATAACAATGCTTATAGGAGTAATTTTGGTAGCAATCCTAGACCGTTCCCCTCTAATTCCTATGGGAACAACAATGCTTATCCTAGCACCAAGAACTCCACTACTGAACTAGAGATTATGCTTAAAGATTTCATCACTACCCAAAAAGCCTTTAATAAGAGTGTAGAAGAGAAACTAAACAAACTGGATGATCTCTCTTCGAAGGTAGACAATTTAGCCCATGAGGTAGAATTGCTTAAAATTAGAACTTCTCCTCTTGAGGAGAGGAAGGTCACTCCTATGAATGCTATTCAAGTGCAAATTAATGAAAACATTAGGATGTTGGCTAAACTTAAAGAGAGATGGGCTAGAGAAAGGGAGGAAGAAGATAGAATTAAGAACCTTCCTACCCACCACACTGTTGCTACTATCCAAGTTGTTGAGGATATCCAAACTCTTAGCACCCAATGCACGCCTGGTCCCATTGGACCTATTAATGGTGATGCTATGACCATAGAAACTACCAAAAAAGTGAACCTAAAGGACAGCACTACCACTTTACTTGATAGTAGTGACCTTGATTTTGACAATTGCACTCTTACCGAAGTTATTGATTTCCTTCACAAGATGTCTAGAGATCCCCGCACTAGCACGCTTAACCTTGCCTTCACAGAGCATATCACTAATGCTCTCATCAAAGCTAGGGAGGAGAAACTTAGAGTAGAAGCCTCCATACCTAGAAAGCTAGAAGATGGTTGGGATCCTATGATTAAAATTAAGTTGAATAACTTCTCTTGCTATGCTTTATGTGATGTTGGAGCTAGTACCTCCGTTATGCCCAAAAGAATATATGATATGCTTAAATTGAAACCTTTTGATTCTTGTTCTTTTGGTGTTCGTCTTGTTGATTCTTCCATAAAGAAACCTTTGGGGAGGATCGACGATGTTCTTATCATTGTCAATGACAATTATGTTCCAGTTGATTTTACTATTATGGACATTGAGTGTGAACCTTCTTGTCCAATTATTTTGGGACGTCCTTTTCTTCGCACCGTTGGTGCCATCATTGACATGAAAGAGGGGAATATAAAATTCCAATTTCCTCTCAAGACAGGGATGGAACACTTCCCTAGAAAGAAGATTAAGTTACCTTTTGAGTCCGTTATACGGGCTAGCTATTCTTTTACTCTTGATAAAACTTGATCTCTTTGCATTATGCCTAGCTTAAAGGCATAAAATAAAGCGCTTTTGGGAGGCAGCCCACATAAATAAAATTTTATTTTGCTTTTGTTGTGTCTTGATGTTGTTACTACAGTAGCATCATCATTGTATCTTTACTTTTCAGTTTTGTGCCAAGTGTAGCCTCTGATTGCAAGAAAGTTCAAAAGTTGTGACGTGCTGTCCAGGAAACAGATTCTGTCCTTGGATAGAAAAATTCGTATAAAATCACCAGCTCATCGTTTTGGTCTGAATTTTTTCGACAGCGTGCTCTATACAATTGTCTTTCAGGTGTCTGTTCTGAGTTTTTTGATTAGAGTTGCAGAAGTGCCCCGAAAAAATCATTTACTACCTGCTGTTCTGTTTTTCACAGATTCTGTCCTGTTTTGCCTTTCCTTCATTTTGCAAACCTTGAGCTTGCTTTTTCTTTGCAAAAACCTTTTGGCAATCTTGAGAAACAGTAGACCTTCAAGAATATCCTTATTTCCAGCACGGAACAATTATATTATTATGGGTACTAACCTCGCTAATCAGATTATGATGTGTTATGTATGAATGGAGTTTTCAAGTGTGCGAGGGAAGATGATAAAAAGATTCAGGAGTGTCAAACGCTCAAGCTTGGGGATGCCCCCATGCACCCCCAAGAAATATTCAAGAAGACTCAAGCGTCTAAGCTTGGGGATGCCCCCGTGCATCCCCTTCTCCATCAACATTATCAGTTCGTCTTTCGTTCCACTATATTTTTATCACTTCATGTGTTATGTGCTATGCTTGGAGCGTCTTGCTTTTAGTTTCCTTTTTAGTTTTCTTTAGCTTTTCATAACGAGTCGGAACTCAGCTTTCTTTGTGTGGGAGAGAAACACGCTCCACTTCAACCTAGAACACAACATAGAATTTTCATGTCTATCTTTGTTGTGTATGTTCTTTGTCTTTTAATAGCTACTATCATGTTTAGCTCTTAGTTTTCATGCTTATCTTTTTAAAGAGCTTTTGTTTAGTTGGTCGTTGGAACTCTCTTTATTTATCATGCTTATCTTATTAAGAGAGTTGGCTTCTATTGCATTGGTCGATATGTCTATGATAAAAATGCTACGTGCATAATGGTGCTTAGTAGTTCATGTTTTCTTATGGTTAGTCTCAAATAGCTGGGGGGTTCCCAATGTGTTATTGGAGTACCAACATGATTTGTTTGCCTATGATGTGGTATGGTTTAGTGATATCTTCCTTCAAGAATTTATTTTGATTGACTTGGCGTATGCTCACGCATATTTAAGACTGTAAAGAAAGTCTGTCAAGCCTTGATGATCTTTTATTTCTGAGTAGCGATATAACTTCCATGCCTGATTCAATGTTGCTTTGTCGCTCTGCATGATTATGAGCGTCATTGCTCTTTTAGTTGGTCGCTCCCAGTCTTTTGCTAACCTCCACCTGTACTAAGCGGACTGACTGCTTGTGCATCCAAAATCCTTTAAACCAGTTATGCCATATGAGTCCAGCATACCTTCCTATACATGGTATTTACCTGCCATTCCTAACGAAGACTTTCATGTGCCATCTCGAAATTATTCACAAAAAAAGCATTTCTCTTTTGTGCCTCTGTTTTAGCTCATGAGGAAGTAGTAGTTAATTCATGATCTTTTTAAGTTGGACAAGCTTCACCCCGAGATTGCATGTCTAATGTGCAAACCCATAATACGAGAAGGAACTGGCAAAGAGTGCGCCCGGCTCAAAATTAATATAACAAACAAACCCTCCTTCACGCTTTGTTCATGAGAAATCAGAAAACTTTGGCAGTGATAAACAAAGGAGATTAAGAGGATGTGATCGTCCTCATTCGGGAGCCGTTCCTCGAAACTTGTCCATCTCAAGAAGTGATTGAGTTGTCTGCTAGCATTCGTTGACGAAACATGCATATCCAAAAACATAATTATTACCTCTGTTTTTAAAACCAAGAGCTCTGGTACATGTTTTGTCTTTGTTTCCGACCACGGGTTTTCAACTTTGCCAACAAAAGCCACGGCTCGAGAGTCTCCACCTTCTTTTAAAGCACCAACTATTGAGAGCATGATTGTCATTCTGAGTGTAATGTGCATTGTCCCAAAGTAGCATTGTCTTTTGCATGATTATGATATCGTTTATTCTGAAATCATTGTATCTAGTCATCACTTAAACCTTGGAGGTGCCCCTGCATTTATGTTTTGCTTCACTAAAGGGGGCAAGCGAGATACCACTTTATCATATTTGCACACCATGCTCATTACAAATCTATTTGATGTTTCAGTATCATATTGTAAAACTTTCAGTTCTTTGTGATTTTCTCATAAGGCAACTTAATTACTACAGATTCATTGTCTCAGTAAGCTTTTGTCATATGACTATGAAAAGTCCTATATGGTTAATAGCATGTCACCATAGAAATTATTCTTGTTATCATTTACCTACTCGAGGACGAGCAGGAATTAAGCTTGGGGATGTTGATACGTCCAAAACGTATCTATAATTTCTGCTTGCTCCATGCCTCTTTTGGGTGATATTGCTATGATATTTATACACTTCCATACACTTTTGATCATATTTGGACTAATCTATTAACTTAGTGCACCCCAGTGCCAGTTTCTGTTTTCTGCTGTTTTTGTATTTCAGGTTTTCCCGTCATGAAAACTGCCAGAAAAATCCCGGAAAAATTATATAAAAAATCAGCGTTCCGGAAGCTTCCACATGGCCGAAGTAGGGCCGGAGGGGGGCCACCAGGGCTCCAGGCGCCCTGGTGGCGCGGCCCCCCTCCTGGCCGCGCCGGGGGGCTCCGCTGATGCCCCCCTTTGGCATATATTTAACACGCGTCCCGAAACCCTCGAGGACGGAACCCTTTTTCGCGATCTCATCTCTGTTCCGCCGCCGCCGCGCTTCCAAGATCGGGAGCACCAGGAGAACCCTTCCCGGCACCCTGCCGGAGGGGAGGATCACCACCGGGAGCCTCTCCACCACCATGGACGCCTCCCGGATGAGTTGTGAGTAGTCTCCCTTGGACCATGGGTCCATGACCAGTAGCTATGTGATGTTCTCCTCCCCTTCTTGTGCTTCACTAATTAGACCTCGTGAGCTGCCCTACATGATCGAGGCACATATGTAATCCTTATGCTGTTGCTATGATGAGTTTGCTGCGATCCGATGGATTGTGAGATTATGTTCAGATTGTGTTTGAGTAATATATTTGATTTACCTCTTTTATATTTATGTTCGTAAGTAATTCTTGCATGTTCTCCGTCGCTATTTATTGCTTTGGCCAAGTAGTAGGTAGTGACTCCAAGAGGGAACGTTATGCTTGATTGTGGGTTCATGCCCCTCGATGACTAGCTTCAGTGACAGAAACATGAGTCTAGGGGATGTGTTGTTGCCACAAGGGGGAAAACAACGGTGCTTGTACTCGCGGGTACAAGGATTGTTTACTTTACGCAAAGTTCTTTTAATGCAGTTGTCTGTTGCTTTGAGTTTACACTATGGGTGGGACTCGCAACTTAATACCAGCGAGATGTTCTGGATAGATATCTCAAGGCGGATGATTATTAGTAGATGCAGATGGATTTCGGTCTACTTACCTTGGCGTACCGCCCATGCTTTGAACCTCTACCTTTCTTGCAACATAGTTAGCATTGGTTTGCGCACATAATTCTGTCAATTGCCCAGCTGTAATTCGTTTACCTCACATAGCTGTTTTATCGTCTTTTGGGAGAGAGACATCACTAGTGAACATCATGGGACCCCGGTCCATATTACCATCACTGATCACATCCGCTATTTACTTTCCGCTTTTACTTACTAGTTACAGCAATACCTATCACCATTATCTCTTGCGTTTGATCCTTTGTAAATGACAAGGCCGGAGGGATTGACAACCTCTCTGTACTCGTTGGGAGCAAAGTTATTTGTATCTGTGTGCAGGTCCAAGTTGATTGCTAAGTATCTGGCGCCGTTAGCAGTTGACACCTTCTTGTTGAACCTTGGAGTCTCAGGGGAAATCGATCCTTGGTATCTTTGCCAAGGGAAAACTTCCACTGCACTGCATTTCAAACCTTCCACTTGGGGTAACCAACGAGGGGCGAGAAGCCATCAGGGGCGTCACAAGTTGGTATCAGAGCCGACTGCCTGTAGGAATCCCCCTTTCCAACTCCTTGGCCGAAGTTGAGTCTAGTCTTTGAAAAACAAATTTACTAACTTGTTGTGTGGCTTACGGGCCCACAACACCAATGGGTGGTATTAGGATCTTTTACTCCTCGTCTATACTCTGGGACTCTGATCTCTCTTCTATTCGGGTTAAATGATTTTACTAACTCTGACTCTAGGTTCTCGTAACTATTTCTCCCGGAGAGTCCTCATTCCGGAAGATCACCTGCTTCGTCAGAAGATTCTGAGGATAGCCCTCTATATTTTTCAGAGACCCTTATGCTCATCGCCTTTGCAATTCACTGCCACCGATATATCCCTACGGATATCTGTGTGCATTTGTCATTCTCATGATTGTTACTCGTCACTCTTGTTGTTACAATATGCCTCGAAATATTCTCCGTTGTTTCGAGAATCCTTTGAGTTTACTGTCTTGCAGTTTTATTTCGCATGAAAACCCTTACGGTTATTTCCTCACATTTATCGAGGACCCGTTCTTCTCAATTGTTCATGTGTATCACAAAATTCTTCGGAATACTTTTCAATCTTTTGAAAATCCTCTGCAGCCTGTTACCCTTAAAGTTATTGTCTGCTTGCATTATGGTTAATTCCATATGACTAGTAGTCTTCGTTAACATCCATTGTCTTGGCCATTTTGGGCCTATTGATTCAATGTGTGCGTATGCACGCAATCATCGGGTTATCCTTTATAGAATTATCTTTCCGACTCAGACGTCATTCCAGACATGAGTTGGTTCTCGGCAATTCAATCCTTTATTGATTGTCCGACTTAGTGTTTTCAACTTAAACATCCTTGATCAGAGCGTTTGCTTCTGATCCTTTGTATTGAAAACCATAATTTCTTTCTAATTAAGCATCAAACAAATCAAGTGATTCTTGAATCTGATGCCTTTGCATTCTTTCTTCCTCTGAGTGAGTACCGATACCCACATCAGCTCCGTTGTGGATCGCTTGATCCGTTGTTGGATTGTTATCCGACAGTGTCCTTCATATTCAATCACCTTGTGAGTTCTTCCCATGATACATAATGCCTTTGGTAAATTATATCCTCTGCTTGACCAAACTGGAAATGGGGATGTTCAAACCCTAGCACTAAATGAATTCAACTAGGGTCAAATTAAAATCTTTTTCAATGAACCCAAAATGCCCTTTGGAAAAGTTCATCATTTTTGGATTGATTACAAACCTCTGCCAAAAATGTTGCACATATTTCTAGGACCATTCTGGATTTTTGAATTAAATCATACCATATTTGCATTTGGGCATTTAAATTTTATATATTATTTTAAATGCTCAAATAATCATAAACTAAAATGTTTACTGTTGGTTTTATTCTAAACAGTAGCCATGCTTAGTTTCATGATTTTTGGTAATGCTCTGGCATTTTTAATAAAGCAAAACAAAAACAGAAAATAGAAAACAGAAAACAGTAATATAAATAGAAAGCAGAGAGGGAGAGTTTTACCTGTGCAGCCCACCTGGCGGCCCAAGTGGCCGGCCCAGCCCACCAGCCGCAGCACCGTCTTCAACCTCCTGCCAGTAGGCAGGAGGGCGTGTGCCCGCGGCGCGCCAGCACGCGCATGGCCACCGACGGCCACCTCCTGCTTGCCGCTTCGCCCTGGACGTCTCTGGCATCTCCATGCACCCCCCGGACCCCTCTCACCCCCCTCGATCTCTTCTTCCTCTTCTCTGGTCCTCTCTCCCGCACCACCGAAAACGCCCGTCGCCGCCGTTCGCCGTTGTCGCGGCCACAGCCTCCCCCTCATCCCCTCAACGTGTCTACGAGCTCTGCCACGGACCCGTGAATCTACACGCCCACGCACGCGAGCTCGGGAGCCTCTTAGCGTCTTCCCCGACCTCGTCTTGAAGCTCCGACCGCCGGAGATCCCCCTCGACGCCTTGCTCTGCTCCGAGCCTCCCCCGAGCCCACGTCGAGGCCTCTGCACCCACCGTGAGCTCCGCCGTCGTTTTCCCCTACTCCCCGAGCTTGTCTACACCTCTAGCCGCAGTAGCCGCCGCACCCGTGAGCTCCCCGCCGCCGGTGATGTCGCCGCCGTCGTTCTAGCCCCCGCCGCTCGTGTCCGAGCTTACCTCTGCACTCAGTGCACTCCCGCGCATCGATTGAGGCCACCGGTTGCCCCTGTCGTGCGCTACAACGCTGTTTTCACCGCAGCCAGAACTCTGGCGCCGCCGCGAGCTCCGTTCCGACGAGCTCCGCCGTCCCTGTGTCCTCCCGTTGCCTCCATTAGATGCGCGAGCTCCCCAACTACGCGTAGCACCAAGCCGCCGCCCAAATGGTCGCCGGAGGGCGATTTCCGAGCACCGCCGCCACGTTTGGCCTCGCCGGCGTCGAGTCGCCGGTGGGTTTGACCACCTTTGACCACGGCTGGACCCCCCTTGTGTCCATGACATGTGGGGCCGGCCGTTGATTAGTTTTAGTTTAGGTTTTAATTAAGTACTAATCTCTGTGCTTAGCTCTATGAGTCACTGACACGTGGGGCCAACCCCTGTTAAATTAGTTTAGTTTGAAACTAAACTTAATTAGGCCCTGAGAGACTGACATGTGGGCCACCCCCACTGACACTTTTAGTTAGGATTATTTTAGCACTTTTTAACTTGGTCAGATAAGTGGGTCACTAACCAGTGGGCCCCACTGGTCAGGTTTGACCCAGGGCAGCCCTTTGACCCTACTACTCAATGCTGACGCAGTATCTATTTTCTGGAATTTTAAATAAATCAGAAATGATTTATTTATTTCAGAAAATATTCAAAACTTCTAAAAATCATATAAAATCAACCGTAGCTCAGATGAAAATAATTTATATATGAAAAATGATCAGAAAAATCCAAGGAATCTGTTTATGGCATTTTCATGCATGTTTGAACAAGTTAAACCTGCTGATCAGGTCAAATGAATTAAATGGCATTTGAATAATCACATATGGAGTTTGAATTTGAACCTTTGGTTCAAACCAACTTCATTTAATTGTGTTGCTAGTTGCATTAGCTCAATCCACAGCATATTGCCATGTCATGATCATGCATCATATTGTTGCATTGCATTGATTGTGTTCTTTCTCTGTTTGTCGGTTTTGTCCCCTCTCAGTAGACGATGTTCCGACGATGAGTTCGATGACACCGATGAAGACCCAATGTTATATTCAGAAGTGCCAGGCAAGCAAAACCCCATTGAGCATTCCGATACAATCCCACTCTCTCGCTCTTGCTCTCTTTTACTGCATTAGGACAACAACGCTTCAACTGTTACTTGCTGCGGTAGTTGAACCCCTTTCCACTGCATGACCCGTCATTGCCACAGTAAATAGTTGAAACCCACTAGTATGAGTAGGAGTTGTTTGAGCCATGTTGTGCCTACTCATTCATGCTTTCTGGTTATGCCTGCTATTGCTTAGAGTTGTGTCAGGTCTGATTCATCGGGGATGAATTGGAATGTGGTGAACATGTCCTACTGTTGAGAGCTAAGTGTGTGAACACGATTTGGTAAAGGTAGCGATGAGAGGCCATGTAGGAGTACATGGTGGGTTGTCTCATTGCAGCCGTCCTCAGGAACTGAGTTCTGTGTTGGTTGGTCCATGAAACAGCTACTACCACACATTGGGATCCTTAATTGACTCTCTCGACTTATTAATCAACATGATCTCTGTCCAGGAGTTGCAACTAGTTTCTGGTGTTTGTAGTTTACTGGAGGCTGTGCGCAGCGCTGACCCTCGGGGTGGGCTGTGACGCGGCAGGTACGTGGCACGGTGTATCGATTGCCCGTTTGGTGATGCGGGAACCCTGTACACATCGTTTGTGGCCGTGAGCGACACCCCGGCCGGATCTCCCCACGGATGGAACCCAAATAGGTGATAAACCTGGACGAGAGACTTGTGTGGTTAGTCAGGTCGTGGCCGACTGTTGGAGATATGCCCTAGAGGCAATAATAAAAGCATTATTATTATATCTCCTTGTTCATGATAATTGTCTGTTATTCATGCTTGAATTGTATTGTACGGAAACAGCGATACATGTGTGAATACATAGACCACAATGAGTCCCTGGTAGACCTCTAGTTACCAGTTCGTTGATCAACAGATGGTCACGGTTTCCTGACCATGGACATAGGATGTCAGTGATAACGGGATCACATCATTAGGAGAATGATGTGATGGACAAGACCCAAACTTGAGCATAACACGAGATCGTATAGTTCGTAATGCATAAGCTTTTCGGTGTCAAGTATTTATTCCTTAGACCATGAGGTTGTACAACTCCCGGATACCGTAGGAATACTTTGGGTGTGCCAAACGTCACAACGTAAATGGGTGGCTATAAAGGTACGCATCGGGTATCTCCGAAAGTGTTTGTTGAGTTGGTACGAACCGAGACTGGGATGTTGTCACTCCGTATGACGGAGAGGTACCTCTGGGCCCACTCGGTAAGACGTCATCATAATGAGCTCAATGTGACTAAGTAGTTAGTCACGAGATGATGGATTACGGATCGAGTAAAGAGACTTGCCATGACGAGATTGAACAAGGTATCGGGAATACCGACGATCGAATCTCGGGCAAGTACCGTACCGATGGACAAAGGGAATAACATACGGGATTGAGTGAATCCTTGACACGGTGGTTCATCTGATGAAGATCATCGAGGAACACGTGGGAACCAACATGGGTATCCAGATCCCGCTGTTGGTTATTGATCGGAGAGTTGTCTCGGTCATGTCTACGTGTCTCCCGAACCCGTAGGGTCTACACACTTAAGGTTCGGTAACGCTAGGGTCGTAGAGATAAATGCACGTGGAAACCCGAAAGTTGTTCGGAGTCCCGGATGAGATCCCGGACGTCACGAGGAGTTCCAGAATGGTCCGGAGGTAAAGATTGATATATAGGAAGTCAGGTTTCGGCCATCGGGTGATCTCCGGGGGTCACCGGGAGCGTCCCGGGACCACCGGAGGGGCCCCCGGGGTCCACCGGGTGGGGCCACCCATCCCGGTGGGGCCCCTAGGCTGCAAGGGGAAGTGTCCAGCCCTAATGGGTTGGCGCACCACTAGGGGCCCACCTCCCCATGCGCCTAGGGTTAAAACCCTAAGGGGGAGGGGGGCCACCACTTGCCTTGGGGGGCAAGGACTCCCCCTTGGCCGTCGCCCCCCTGCAGATTGGATCTGCAGGGCCCTGGCGCACCCCCTGGTCCCCTATATATATATGTGGGGAGGGAGAGGGCAGCCGCACCCTTGCCCTGGCGCCTCTCCCCCTCCCGTCACACCTCCATACTCCAACGCAGGGCGCCCGCGAAGCCCTGCTGCGATCTCCACAGCATCCGTCATCGCGCCGTCGTGCTGCCGGATCTCTGACGACTTCTCCTCCCCCCTTGCTGGATCAAGAAGGAGGTGACGTTGCTGCACCGGATGTGTGTTGAACGCGGAGGTGCCGTCCGTTCGGCGCTAGATCATCGGTGACGAAGAACCCGAAGAGTACGACTACTTCATCCACGCTTCTTCGAAAGCTTCCGCTCGCAATCTCCATAACGGTATGTAGATGCACTCTTACTTGCTTGTTGCTAGATGTCTCCATAGTTGGATCTTGGTGAAAGCGTAGAAATTTTTTGAATTATGCTACGTTCCCCAACAGTGGCATCTGAGCTAGGTTTTATGCGTAGCATCTTGCACGAGTAGAACACAAAGCAGTTGTGGGCGTTTGGTTTTGTTCAACTTTCTTACCGTTACTAGTCAATCTTGATTCGGCGGTATTGTGGGATGAAGCGGCCCGGACCGACTTTACACGTACGCTTACGTGAGACTGGTTCCACCGACAGACATGCACTAGATGCATAAGGTGGCTGGCGGGTATCTGTCTCTCCTACTTTAGTCGGATCGGATTCGATGAAAAGGGTCCTTATGAAGGGTAAATAGAAGTTGACAAATCACGTTGTGGTTTTGGCGTAGGTAAGAAACGTTCTTGCTAGAAATCCTATAGAAGCCACGTAAAACTTGCAACAACAATTAGAGGACGTCTAACTTGTTTTTGCAGCATGTGTTTTGTGACGTGGTATGGCCAATAACAAAGATGTGATGAATGATATATGTGATGTATGAGATTGATCATGTTTTTGTAATAGGGAATCACGACTTGCATGTCGATGAACTTGACAACCGGCAGGAGCCATAGGAGTTGTCTTAATTATTGTATGACCTGCGTGTCACTGAATAACGCCATGTATTTACTTTACTTCATTGCTAAACGTTAGCTATAGTAGTAGAAGTAATAGTTGGCGTGACGACTTCTTCAAGACACGATGATGAAGATCATGATGATGAAGATCATGCTGTCGAGCCGGTGACAAGATGATCATGGTGCCCCGAAGATGGAGATCCAAGGAGCAAGATGATATTGGCCATATCATG
Source organism: Secale cereale (assembly GCA_902687465.1). Taxonomy (NCBI): domain Eukaryota; kingdom Viridiplantae; phylum Streptophyta; class Magnoliopsida; order Poales; family Poaceae; genus Secale; species Secale cereale. The sequence continues at coordinate 46,211,920 of LR738712.1, read as the reverse complement.
TCACTTTAATTGATTGCATGTGATGTTTATCATGTTTATGCATCTTGTTTACTTAGAACGACGGTAGTAAATAAGATGATCTCTCACTAAAATTTCAAGTATTGTGTTTCCCCTAACTGTGCACCGTTGCTAAAGTTCGTTGCTCCGAAGCACCACGTGATGATCGGGTGTGATAGGTTCTAACGTTCGCATACAACGGGTGTAAGACAGATTTACACACGCGATACACTTAGGGTTCACTTGACGAGCCTAGCATGTACAGACATGGCCTCGGAACACGGAAGACCGAAAGGTCGAACACGAGTCGTATAGAAGATACGATCAACATGAAGATGTTCACCGTTGATGACTAGTCCGTCTCACGTGATGATCGGACACGGGCTAGTCGATTCGGATCATGTATCACTTAGATGACTAGAGAGATGTCATTCTGAGTGGGAGTTCATTAAAATTTGATTAAGATGAACTTAATTATCATGAACTTAGTCTAAATTCTTTACAATATCTCTTGTAGATCAAATGGCCCACGCTCCAGTTTCCCTCAACTTCAACGCGTTCCTAGAGAAAACCAAGCTGAAAGACGATGGTAGCAACTATACGGATTGGGTCCGTAACCTGAGGATTATCCTCATAGCTGCCAAGAGATCATATGTCCTAGAAGCACCGCTAGGTGATGCACCTGCTCCCGATGCGGACCAAGACGTTTTGAACGTCTGACAGTCGCGTAGTGATGATTACTCCCTGGTTCAGTGCGGCATGCTTTACAGCTTAGAGTCGGGGCTCCAAAAACGTTTTGAGCACCACGGAGCATATGAGATGTTCGAAGAGCTGAAAATGGTTTTCCAAGCTCAAGCCCGAGTCGAGAGATATGATGTCTCCGACGCATTCTACAGCTGTAAGATGGAGGAGAACAGTTCTGTCAGTGAGCACATCCTCAAGATTTCAGGATTGCACAACCGCTTGTCTCAGCTGGGAATGAATCTCCCAGATGAAGCGGTCGTTGACAGAATCCTCCAGTCGCTCCCACCAAGCTTCAAGAGCTTCGTGTTGAACTTCAATATGCAGGGGATGGAGAAGTCCATTCCCGAGGTGTATTCGATGCTGAAATCAGCGGAGGTGGACATCAACAAAGAACATCAAGTGTTGATGGTCAATAAAACCACTAAGTTCAAGAAAGGCAAGGGTAAGAAGAACTTCAAGAAGGACGGCAAGGGAGTTGCCGTGCCTGGCAAGCCTGTTGCCGGGAAGAAGCCAAAGTATGGACCCAAGCCTGAGACAGAGTGCTTTTATTGCAAGGGAACGGGTCACTGGAAGCGGAACTGCCCCAAATATTTAGCAGACAAGAAGGCCTGCAACGTCAAAGGTATATATGATATACATGTTATTGATGTGTACCTTACCAGCACTCGTAGTAGCTCCTGGGTATTCGATACCGGTGCAGTTGCTCACATTTGTAACTCAAAACAGGAGCTGCGGAATAAACGGAGACTGGCAAAGGATGAGGTGACGATGCGCGTCGGGAATGGTTCCAAGGTCGATGTGATCGCCGTCGGCACGCTGCCTCTACATCTACCCTCGGGATTAGTTTTAAACCTCAATAATTGTTATTTAGTACCAGCTTTGAGCATGAACATTATTTCTGGATCTCGTCTTATGCGAGATGGCTACTCTTTCAAATCGGAGAATAATGGTTGTTCTATTTATTTGAGAGATATGTTTTATGGTCATGCCCCGCTGGTCAATGGTTTATTTTTGATGGATCTCGAACGTAGTGATACACATATTCATAGTGTAGATGCCAAAAGATGTAAAGTTGATAATGATAGTCCCACATACTTGTGGCATTGCCGCCTTGGTCATATTGGTGTCAAACGTATGAAGAAGCTCCATTCAGATGGACTTCTAGAGTCTCTTGATTATGAATCATTTGACACGTGCGAACCATGCCTTTTAGGTAAGATGACCAAGACTCCGTTCTCCGGAACAATGGAGCGAGCAACCAACTTATTGGAAATCATACATACCGATGTGTGCGGTCCAATGAGTGTGGAGGCTCGCGGAGGCTATCGTTATGTTCTCACCCTCACAGATGACTTGAGTAGATACGGGTATATCTATTTGATGAAACACAAGTCTGAGACCTTTGAAAAGTTCAAGGAATTTCAGAATGAGGTTGAGAATCAACGTGACAGGAAAATAAAATTCTTGCGATCGGATCGTGGGGGTGAATATTTAAGTCATGAATTTGGCACACACCTTAGGAGCTGTGGAATTGTTTCACAATTGACACCGCCCGGAACACCTCAACGTAACGGTGTGTCCGAACGTCGAAATCGTACTCTGTTGGACATGGTGCGATCTATGATGTCCCTCACCGATTTACCGCTATCTTTTTGGGGTTATGCTTTAGAGACTGCCGCATTCACTTTAAATAGGGCTCCGTCGAAATCCGTTGAAACGACTCCGTATGAACTTTGGTTTGGCAATAAACCGAAGCTTTCCTTTCTAAAAGTTTGGGGTTGCGATGCTTATGTCAAGAAACTTCAACCTGAAAAGCTCGAACCCAAATCGGAAAAATGCGTCTTCATAGGATACCCAAAGGAAACAATTGGGTACACCTTCTACCACAGATCCGAAGGCAAAGTCTTTGTTGCCAAGAATGGATGCTTTCTGGAGAAAGAGTTTCTCTCGAAATAAGTGAGTGGGAGGAAAGTAGAACTTGATGAGGTGACAGTCACCCCTCCTGTAACGGAAAGTAGCGCAGCGCGGGAAAATGTTCCTGAGGTGCCTGCACCGACAAGGGAGGAAGTTAATGATGATGATCATGAAGAAACAGATCAAGTTACTACTGAACTTCGAAGGTCCACAAGGGCACGTTCCGCACCAGAGTGGTACGGCAACCCTGTCCTAGAAATCATGTTGTTAGACAACGGTGAACCTTCGAACTATGAAGAAGCGATGGCGGGCCCAGATTCCAATAAATGGCTTGGAGCCATGAAATCCGAGATAGAATCCATGTATGAAAACAAAGTATGGACTTTGGTGGAGTTGCCTGATGACAGGCACGCCATAGAAAACAAATGGATATTTAAGAAGAAGACAGACGCGGATGGTAATGTGACCATCTATAAGGCTCGGCTTGTCGCTAAAGGTTATCGACAAGTTCAAGGGATTGACTACGACGAGACTTTCTCTCCCGTAGCGATGCTGAAGTCAGTCAGAATCATGTTAGCTATTGCCGCATTCTATGATTATGAGATATGGCAAATGGATGTCAAAACAGCATTCCTTAATGGCTTCCTCAAGGAAGAGTTGTATATGATGCAACCGGAAGGTTTTGTCGATCCAGAGAACGCTAACAAGGTATGCAAGCTCCAGCGCTCGATTTACGGGCTGGTGCAAGCATCTCGGAGTTGGAATATTCGCTTTGATGAAGTGATCAAGGCATTTGGATTTATACAGACTTATGGAGAAGCCTGTATTTACAAGAAAGTGAGTGGGAGCTCTGTGGCATTTCTCATATTATATGTGGATGACATATTGCTGATGGGAAATGATATAGAATTCTTGGAAAATGTAAAGGCCTACTTGAATAAAAGTTTTTCAATGAAGGACCTTGGAGAAGCTGCTTACATATTAGGCATCAAAATCTATAGAGATAGATCGAGATGCCTCATTGGTCTTTCACAAAGTACATACCCTGACAAAATATTGAAGAAGTTCAATATGGATCAGTCAAAGAAAGGATTCTTGCTTGTTTTGCAAGGTATGAGATTGAGCAAGGCTCAGTCGCCGACCATGGCAGAAGATAGAGAAAAGATGAGTGTCATTCCCTATGCCTCGGCCATAGGTTCTATCATGTATGCCATGCTGTGTACCAGACCTGATGTGAACCTTGCCATAAGTTTGGTAGGGAGGTACCAAAGTGATCCCGGTACGGAACACTGGACAGCGGTCAAGAACATCCTGAAGTACCTGAAAAGGACTAAGGATATGTTTCTCGTTTATGGAGGTGACGAAGAGCTCGTCGTAAAGGGTTACGTCGATGCTAGCTTCGACACATATCTGGATGACTCTAAGTCTCAAACCGGATACGTGTATATTTTGAATGGAGGGGCAGTCAGCTGGTGCAGTTGCAAACAGAGCGTGGTGGCAGCGTTTACATGTGAAGCGGAGTACATAGCTGCTTCTGAAGCAGCGCAGGAAGGAGTCTGGATGAAGGAGTTCATCACCGACCTAGGAGTCATTCCAAGCGCGTCAAGCCCGATGACTCTCTTCTGTGACAACACTGGTGCTATTGCTATTACCAAGGAGCCCAGGTTTCACAAGAAGACCAAGCACATCAAGCGCCGTTTCAACTCCATCCGGAATTATGTTCAGGATGGAGACATAGATATTTGTAAAGTGCATACGGATCTGAATGTCGCAGACCCATTGACTAAACCTCTTTCACGAGCAAAACATGATCAACACCAGAACTCTATGGGTGTTCGATTCATCACAATGTAACTAGATTATTGACTCTAGTGCAAGTGGGAGACTGTTGGAGATATGCCCTAGAGGCAATAATAAAAGCATTATTATTATATCTCCTTGTTCATGATAATTGTCTGTTATTCATGCTTGAATTGTATTGTACGGAAACAGCGATACATGTGTGAATACATAGACCACAATGAGTCCCTGGTAGACCTCTAGTTACCAGTTCGTTGATCAACAGATGGTCACGGTTTCCTGACCATGGACATAGGATGTCAGTGATAACGGGATCACATCATTAGGAGAATGATGTGATGGACAAGACCCAAACTTGAGCATAACACGAGATCGTATAGTTCGTAATGCATAAGCTTTTCGGTGTCAAGTATTTATTCCTTAGACCATGAGGTTGTACAACTCCCGGATACTGTAGGAATACTTTGGGTGTGCCAAACGTCACAACGTAAATGGGTGGCTATAAAGGTACGCATCGGGTATCTCCGAAAGTGTTTGTTGAGTTGGTACGAACCGAGACTGGGATGTTGTCACTCCGTATGACGGAGAAGTACCTCTGGGCCCACTCGATAAGACGTCATCATAATGAGCTCAATGTGACTAAGTAGTTAGTCACGGGATGATGGATTACGGATCGAGTAAAGAGACTTGCCATGACGAGATTGAACAAGGTATCGGGAATACCGACGATCGAATCTCGGGCAAGTACCGTACCGATGGACAAAGGAAATAACATACGGGATTGAGTGAATCCTTCACACGGTGGTTCATCCGATGAAGATCATCGAGGAACACGTGGGAACCAACATGGGTATCTAGATCCCGCTGTTGGTTATTGACCGGAGAGTTGTCTCGGTCATGTCTACGTGTCTCCCGAACCCGTAGGGTCTACACACTTAAGGTTCGGTAACGCTAGGGTCGTAGAGATAAATGCACGTGGAAACCCGAAAGTTGTTCGGAGTCCCAGATGAGATCCCGGACGTCACGAGGAGTTCCGGAATGGTCCGGAGGTAAAGATTGATATATAGGAAGTCAGGTTTCGGCCATCGGGTGATCTCCGGGGGTCACCGGGAGCGTCCCGGGACCACCGGAGGGGCCCCCGGGGTCCATCGGGTGGGGCCACCCATCCCGGTGGGGCCCCTAGGCCGCAATGGGAAGTGTCCAGCCCTAATGGGCTGGCGCACCACTAGGGGCCCGCCTCCCCATGCGCCTAGGGTTAAAACCCTAAGGGGGAGGGGGGCCACCACTTGCCTTGGGGGGCAAGGACTCCCCCCTTGGCCGCCGCCCCCCCTGCAGATTGGATCTGCAAGGCCCTGGCGCACCCCCTGGTCCCCTATATATATGTGGGGAGGGAGAGGGCAGCCGCACCCTTGCCCTGGCGCCTCTCCCCCTCCCGTCACACCTCCATACTCCAACGCAGGGCACCCGCGAAGCCCTGCTGCGATCTCCACTGCATCCGTCATCGCGCCGTCGTGCTGCCGGATCTCTGACGACTTCTCCTCCCCCCTTGCTGGATCAAGAAGGAGGTGACGTTGCTGCACCGGACGTGTGTTGAACGCGGAGGTGCCGTCCGTTCGGCGCTAGATCATCGGTGACGAAGAACGCGAAGAGTACGACTACTTCATCCACGCTTCTTCGAAAGCTTCCGCTCGCAATCTCCATAATGGTATGTAGATGCACTCTTACTTGCTCGTTGCTAGATGTCTCCATAGTTGGATCTTGGTGAAAGCGTAGAATTTTTTTGAATTATGCTACGTTCCCCAACACCGACACCCTCGTTGGGCCTCCGCTTGAAGGTTGCCGAGTACATGTCGTGTAAACGGCGGTAAGTGGTGAGAGCGTGTGTGAAGAAGTACACCCCTGCAGGGTTAAATATAATCTATTCGACTAGCCGTGTCCGCGGAAATGGACTTCTGGGTTGCCTATTACAGTTCATAGACAAGTGGAAGTGGATACTCTAAAACGCACAAGATAAGCGTGAGTGCTATGGATGGCCTTCTCGTAGGGAGACGGGAGCGGGTCCATAGTGGTGTATTGATTGGTGAATATGTGGACTCGTGTGCGCCACCTTAAAAGAGTAACTTGCAGTCGTAGTTTAGGATAGCCACCGAGTCAAAGCTGGCTTGCTGCAGTCAAACTCCACCACCTCTTTGTTGATACCGATGCATATGTAGTTAGTTCTGATGTAAGTCTTGATGAGTACCTTTGTACTCACGTTTGCTTAATTTATGTTTTGCAGAGAGACGTCAGTCTCGCTAGTGGTTCCGCGTGGACTTCGATGTTTAGCTTGTTACCTCAGCTACGATCTTGTACCCTTGTAGGATCTTGTAGATAGTCAGGCTCCTCAGCCTTTTCATTTGTAGTTGTCTGTACTCAAACATGTTATGCTTCCGTTGCCTGTATGCTCTGTATGTTGGGTCATGTGACCTCTGATTGTAATAAATGCTATGGTGGCTCTTCTGGGCCTTTATCTATATGAGTTGTTGAGTTATGTTGTGATGCCTTGTTGTACATCACATACTTGCATGTTATGCGTACGTGTAATGTGTATTGCTATGTGTGGGATCCGACACCTAGTTGTTTACCTTTGGTAGCCTACCTTACAGGGAAATGTCTCCTAGTGCTACCACTGGGCCTTGGTAGCTTGCTACTGCTCCGGAACACTTAGGCTGGCCGGCATGTGTCCTTCTTCGTTCCTGTGTCTGTCCCTTAGGGGAAATGTCACGCGTTGTTCCTTTAAGTCCTTGTAGCTTGCTACGACTTGGGTTCATACGTTGATGACCGACACGTTCGTTGCTGGGTCATGTATGCCTGTCTCTGTAATTTAGTGCCACTTTTGGTTTATAACTGGTCATGTCGGCCCGGGTTCTCTGTCATATGGATGCTAGCGACACTATCATATACGTGTGCCAAAATGCGCAAACGGTCCCGGGCCAGGTAAGGTGGCACCCGTGGGAATACCGTGCGTGAGGCCGCAAAGTGATATGGTGTGTTACAGGCTAGACCTGTGTGACTTAGGATCGGGGTCCTGACAGCTTTGGTATCAGAGCCTGACTGCCTGTAGGATTAGCAAGCCAAACTGGTCGAAGTCGTGTCTAGAAACTCTTTAGTTATATAAGGGAATTGATTGTGGAAGGGAACATAAGGCTGTTTTTACTCCTCTACCCTATGACCTTCTGATCTGAGTCACCTTCTTCTTTCTACGGGGATTAAGAACTAGGATTCTCATTCTATTTATCAGGATCACGTTAATTGTGAATTCAACCCTCAGTTCAGTTTCCACTACTTCTGTTGGTTCAACTGTTAGTCCCAGAACCTTGACATGATGGTGTTAAATGGTTATGCTACCCTTTTGTTTGGATCTCAAAAGTATTTCCGAGCATTTACAGCCGTTATGCTGTCCGAGTCATCCCAGGTTTCTAAATAGTCTGATGCATTTGCAAACCTTTCCTCCCTGTTTCCGATGTCCTTTTAGGCCAGATTAATCACACTAGTCGGTGTGTGGAGGTACTCTGTTACCTCGACACATGTGTTGGAGCTATTATGACCCTAGGTGTCTAGAGTATCACCCGGTAATCTAGTAATGCTTTATATTCCCAGTGTGATGATTCTAGCCATTATTCTCGAAAGCATCCCGTGATGCCATTTAGTTAGTAGGCATTCTATTCCTGGGTTCTTGAACCCAAGACTCACTCCACTTATATCATGTTGATAGTATTGCTCGTTCCTTAGGATATTAGTAACCTTGTGATAGTCCTCGAGGTCCGTGGTATATCGTTCTTCCAATACCATGAACCATCATGGCAGAAGTTCTTCTGAACCAAAAGATCACAACCAGAGTGCTCCTGAGTAGTACTCCATTCATATTGTGACTCTGCCAATTCTACTTTCTGCATGGGTTATCCGGAAGAAATATGTTGAACTCGTTCGACAAGTTAATCTATGCATCCACAACTCGGAGAGTTATATGTTCCTTTGAGTTGTCTCCTTTTAGTTGTATCATGACCCCCGTCTATCAGTTGATAGTCAGGAGTAGTTGTGCACTCGTGTTCATCGATGCCTTTTACTCTTGTGATCCGTCAATCCATTCTATTCCGGAATGACTAGGAGAACCAAACTCCAGTACCTTATCCATATCCAGGATTGGGTCAAAGAAGTTGTACTCCGCACATGAAGAATGCTGATCCAGCTTCTAAACTGTTCTATCCTGGAGTATTACCATCTTTATGACAAGAATGTCATGAGAATTGCACTATCTCTTATGAACTCTTGATACAGTGATACTTCTCACCCTCATCGTTCATTCCTCGGTCTCCGTGTTATTGTAACCGAAATACTGACAAGTGAATCGTGATGTGTGAAATCAATACTCCTAGCAACTTCGTTGCTTGGTAGCAAATGGACGATAATCTCATTCTTAGTGTGTTGGTTACCAAATCACCATTCTAAGATTGATCGTGCTACCTAGTCCACTTTCTTGGTGCACTCCTTGATTAATGAGTTAGGATTGTGTCAATCCCTCGCTCATTTGATCATATCGTCTTGCCCTGAAAAGCAAGATTGATCTCGAGCTTAGTAACATATCGGTGGTTCGTGATTTCCGAACACCTTCTCGGAAGTATTACCAGGTTGTTCCCTGACCGCTATGTTGAGTTCGTGATCAAGTTGGTTTTCTTATAAACCATCCCTTCTCCAAGAATATGTGTCGGATACCCTGAACTAGTTGGTTAAGCTAAACAACAACTTGGAGAGTTGGAAGATAAAAGCTTGCCTGATCTAGTTCCTTCCAAGGGATATCTTTTGTGTGTGTGTTGAAGAAAGATGATATCTTCATCGATTGATCTTCGTGACCAGTTGTTGGATCCATTGTCTTGACAAAACTTTGACTTGAGAGTGGGCTATTGTTAAGTCAAATCAGAACCAACGAAATTCATAATGTTGTCTTACTCGTGGTTGATCCCTCGAGCATACACCATTATATCTCCTGGGTCTGACCAATACTATCACTTGTTCACATAATTATGGAATTCCATCTCCATGGAAACCTGAATGAATTGTTGTTGAGACCATCAGCAACACTATTATCTCCTCCATGATTTTGTAGGACATTAAGCTAGTGTTGGAAACTTTGTAAGCATTGCCTTCGTGTCCCGTTCATGAGGTATATGTTGGATGAAAGAAGTGACTTCCTCCAATTCATGTGCATTTGGTGCAAGTTGCTGCCGTGAGTTCGAGAAAGTTTGTTTTGCTTCCTGTGGAATCATCCCAAGTCAGTCATGCATACGTGCGAAGTATTCTGTGGTTTGGAGACTTGCAACCTTCACTCTATATGTATCCCTAGCACACCAAGCCACTGATTGATTTGTTTAAGGAGAAGGAGTTCCTTCTTAAGAGCTAACCCGGGCTTAATCAAGGACTTCGACATCCTCGATGATGGTTCCCCAACCCGAACTTGGTAGTGTTTCATTGTAAGACTACTACGTGGTCATGTTTGTCTTGGACAATGTGTTCACATGTATGTAGCAGAACCAGCTCATGTTTTGGAGCTTGCTATCGTAGTTCACTCCCCGAGAATCTCGCAACGCCATCTCGTCGATTTGTGTTGTAAACTTTCATTTTTCTTTCTAGACTCGATGAGTCTGGAATATCCTGACACCAACCAGAACTGAATCTCAGGCAGATATGATGGTTGGAGTCTTTCTCCTAGAACTATAATATTGGTCTCTCAATAACCGGTAAGGTGGATGTCGTGGCCAACCCACCTAGCCGGAAGACCTATTGTTGTAGTACTTTGATTGAAGAAGTTGGTCACCTCCCCATAAGGACTTCGTAGGATTTACTCCCCAGTTGTTCCTTATGGATTTTTGTGCTCCTGAAGTCCGACCTTTACTTGATGTTCAAGATACTAAACATATCTATGAATGGTTTACGCTAACACATCAAGGAGAACATTAGAAGCAGAGTGCTAAATGTCTCTCGGTCGATTATCCAGATTTTGCTCCTGACACCGCTAAGGTGGAATCTGAGAAAGTGTTATCTTCCTTTGCATCTGCATCATCCATCATTATTCATCATGGTAGTATGTGATGTTGCCAGGATCCTTGACACGGATATTGGTAAAACCTTGATGAATATGGGAATGCTCAAGTTCTTGAGAGCACGCACAAGCACTAGGTGTTATCCTCGACACTAACCGGGATTGCTCCCAGTGTTCTTGGTTATGCTATAACCCCTCAAGAGTAGATTTACTCTCTACTGTTGGGATTCACCCCAGTTACCAGAATCATTCCCAGCATTTGCATTTTGTTCCCAGCTTGCACCGCCAACGTGCCAATTTTCCATGGGTTGCCCTTCTCAGCCACTGATGTTCATGATTATTTTCAGAAGTGGACTTTCCATGGGTCCCATCCATTTCCGGTGATAAGCGAAATCAACCTTGGCGTTGTCCTTAACAAGGCAGTCCACACCATCCATTCTAGATGGAGAATGTCATTCTTTTGGACTCCGTCAAACGATTGATTGTGATTTGCCTTAGGCTGGTATAGAGAATTTCAATGATCTCTATATCAAAAGTAATTCTTTTTGCCACTTAAGGGGATAGTTCTATGAGTCATCTTCTTTAAAGGTGCCCCGTCTAGTGACATCGATCACCCTCCTCTTAGGTGTGGAATTATTGCCACCAGGTAAACCTTCATCGTTTGTTTCACTCCATCCCTCTGGAGGTGTACTCCGTGTCTCAGCTCAAGAGATGTTTCAACGTCTTACTCCATGAGTTGATCTTGAGTTGCTCGATCTTTCGGAAGATCAATTTTGTAGAGTTTCTCTCATCATCACTGCTTGGACAAAGATCTCGAAAGCAAGGATGTCCAGATCAACATGATGCAAGAAATCAACATTTCTATGAAGTGCAACCTGGATCATGAAGATTGTGATAGTTAGTGTCCCCTCTGATTTCTTACCCTACGCTTGAATCTCGGGACGAGATTCTTGTTTTAGTGGGGGTGAGTTGTCACATCCCTAGATCAACCCCTGTGGTCTTTGCCTGATCATCATGACATCATGTTTAAATTTCTCAGAAACTGGAAATGGGGATGTTCAAACCCTAGCACTAAATGAATTCAACTAGGGTCAAATTAAAATCTTTTTCAATGAACCCAAAATGCCCTTTGGAAAAGTTCATCATTTTTGGATTGATTACAAACCTCTGCCAAAAATGTTGCACATATTTCTAGGACCATTCTGGATTTTTGAATTAAATCATACCATATTTGCATTTGGGCATTTAAATTTTATATATTATTTTAAATGCTCAAATAATCATAAACTAAAATGTTTACTGTTGATTTTATTCTAAACAGTAGCCATGCTTAGTTTCATGATTTTTGGTAATGCTCTGGCATTTTTAATAAAGCAAAACAAAAATAGAAAATAGAAAACAGAAAACAGTAATATAAATAGAAAGTAGAGAGGGAGAGTTATACCTGTGCAGCCCACCTGGCGGCCCAAGTGGCCGGCCCAGCCCACCAGCCGCCGCACCGTCTTCAACCTCCTGCCAGTAGGCAGGTGGGCGTGTGCCCACGGCGCGCCAGCACGCGCACGGCCACCGACGGCCACCTCCTGCTTGCCGCTTCGCCCTGGACGTCTCTGGCGTCTCCACGCACCCCCCCGGACCCCTCTCACTCCCCTCGATCTCTTCTCCCTCTTCTCTGGTCCTCTCTCCCGCACCACCGAAAACGCCCGTCGCCGCCGTTCACCGTTGTCGCGGCCACAGCCTCCCCCTCGTCCCCTCGACGTGTCTACGAGCTCCGCCACGGACCCGTGAATCTACACGCCCACGCACGCGAGCTCGGGAGCCTCTTAGCGTCTTCCCCGACCTCGTCTTGAAGCTCCGGCCGCCGGAGATCCCCCTCGACGCCCTGCTCTGCTCCGAGCCTCCCCCGAGCCCACGTCGACGCCTCTGCACCCACCGTGAGCTCCGCCGTCGTTTTCCCCTACTCCCCGAGCTTGTCTACACCTCTAGCCGTAGTAGCCGCCGCACCCGTGAGCTCCCTGCCGCCGGTGATGTCGCCGCTGTCGTTCTAGCCCCCGCCGCTCGTGTCCGAGCTTACCTCTGCACTCAGTGCACTCCCGCGCATCGATTGAGGCCACTGGTTGCCCCTGCCGTGCGCTGCAACGCTGTTTTCACCGCAGCCAGAACTCCGACGCCGCCGCGAGCTCCGTTCCGACGAGCTCCGCCGTCCCCGTGTCCTCCCGTTGCCTCCATTAGATGCGCGAGCTCCCCAACTACGCGTAGCACCAAGCCGCCGCCCAAATGGTCGCCGGAGGGCGATTTCCGAGCACCGCCGCCACGTTTGGCCTCGCCGGCGTCGAGTCGCCGGTGGGTTTGACCACCTTTGACCACGGCTGGACCCCCCCTGTGTCCATGACATGTGGGGCCGGCCGTTGATTAGTTTTAGTTTAGGTTTTAATTAAGTACTAATCTCTGTGCTTAGCTCTATGAGTCACTGACACGTGGGGCCAACCCCTGTTAAATTAGTTTAGTTTGAAACTAAACTTAATTAGGCCCTAAGAGACTGACATGTGGGCCACCCCCACTGACACTTTTAGTTAGGATTATTTTAGCACTTCTTAACTTGGTCAGATAAGTGGGTCACTGACCAGTGGGCCCCACTGGTCAGGTTTGACCCAGGGCAGCCCTTTGACCCTACTGACGTCATGCTTACTCAATGCTGACGCAGTATCTATTTTCTAGAATTTTAAATAAATCAGAAATGATTTATGTATTTCAGAAAATATTCAAAACTTCTAAAAATCATATAAAATCAACCGTAGCTCAGATGAAAATAATTTATATATGAAAAATGATCAGAAAAATTCAAGGAATCTGTTTATGGCATTTTCATGCATGTTTGAACAAGTTAAACCTGCTGATCAGGTCAAATCAATTAAATGGCATTTGAATAATCACATATGGAGTTTGAATTTGAACCTTTGGTTCAAACCAACTTCATTTAATTGTGTTGCTAGTTGCATTAGCTCAATCCACAGCATATTGCCATGTCATGATCATGCATCATATTGTTGCATTGCATTGATTGTGTTCTTTCTCTGTTTGTCGGTTTTGTCCCCTCTCAGTAAACGACGTTCCGACGATGAGTTCGATGACACCGATGAAGACCCAATGTTATCTTCAGAAGTGCCAGGCAAGCAAAACCCCATTGAGCATTCCAATACAATCCCACTCTCTCGCTCTTGCTCTCTTTTACTGCATTAGGACAACAACGCTTCAACTGTTACCTGCTGCGGTAGTTGAACCCCTTTCCACTGCATGACCCGTCATTGCCACAGTAAATAGTTGAAACCCACTAGTATGAGTAGGAGTTGTTTGAGCCATGTTGTGCCTACTCATTCATGCTTTCTGGTTATGCTTGCTATTGCTTAGAGTTGTGTTAGGTCTGATTCATCGGGGATGAATTGGAATGTGGTGAACATGTCCTACTGTTGAGAGCTAAGTGTGTGAACACGATTTGGTAAAGGTAGCGATGAGAGGCCATGTAGGAGTACATGGTGGGTTGTCTCATTGCAGCCGCCCTCAGGAACTGAGTTCTGTGTTGGTTGGTCCATGAAACAGCTACTACCACACATTGGGATCCTTAATTGACTCTCTCGACTTATTAATCAACATGATCTCTGTCCAAGAGTTGCAACTAGTTTCTGGTGTTTGTAGTTTACTGGAGGTCGTGCGCAGCGCTGACCCTCGGGGTGGGCTGTGACGCGGCAGGTACGTGGCACGGTGTACCGATTGCCCGTTTGGTGATGCGGGAACCCTGTACACATCGTTTGTTGCCGTGAGCGACACCCCGGCCGGATCTCCCCACGGATGGAACCCAAATAGGCGATAAACCTGGACGAGAGACTTGTGTGGTTAGTCAGGTCGTGGCCGACACCCTCGCTGGGCCTCCGCTTGAAGGTTGCCGAGTACATGTCGTGTAAACGGCGGTAAGTGGTGAGAGCGTGTGTGAAGAAGTACACCCCTGCAGGGTTAAATATAATCTATTCGAATAGCCGTGTCCGCGGAAATGGACTTCTGGGTTGCCTATTACAGTTCATAGACAAGTGGAAGTGGATACTCTAAAACGCGCAAGATAAGCGTGAGTGCTATGGATGGCCTTCTCGTAGGGAGACGGGAGCGGGTCCATAGTGGTGTATTGATTGGTGAATATGTGGACTCGTGTGCGCCACCTTAAAAGAGTAACTTGCAGTCGTAGTTTAGGATAGCCACCGAGTCAAAGTTGGCTTGCTACAGTCAAACTCCACCACCTCTTTGTTGATACCGATGCATATGTAGTTAGTTCTGATGTAAGTCTTGCTGAGTACCTTTGTACTCACGTTTGCTTAATTTATGTTTTGCAGAGAGACGTCAGTCTCGCTAGTGGTTCCGCGTGGACTTCGACGTTTAGCTTGTTACCTCAGCTACGATCTTGTACCCTTGTAGGATCTTGTAGATAGTCAGGCTCCTCAGCCTTTTCATTTGTAGTTGTCTATACTCAGACATGTTATGCTTCCGTTGCCTGTATGCTCTGTATGTTGGGTCATGTGACCTCTGATTGTAATAAATGCTATGATGGCTCTTCTGGGCCTTTATCTATATGAGTTGTTGAGTTATGTTGTGATGCCTTGTTATACAGCACATACTTGCATGTTATGCGTACGTGTAATGTGTATTGCTATGTGTGGGATCCGACACCTAGTTGTTTACCTTTGGTAGCCTACATTACAGGGAAATGTCTCCTAGTGCTTCCACTGGGCCTTGGTAGCTTGCTACTGCTCCGGAACACTTAGGCTGGCCGGCATGTGTCCTTCTTCGTTCCTGTGTCTGTCCCTTAGGGGAAATGTCACGCGTTGTTCCTTTAAGTCCTTGTAGCTTGCTACGACTTGGGTTCATACGTTGATGACCGACACGTTCGTTGCTGGGTCATGTATGCCTGTCTCTGTAATTTAGTGCCACTTTTGGTTTATAACTGGTCATGTCGGCCCGGGTTCTCTGTCATATGGATGCTAGCGACACTATCATATACGTGTGCCAAAATGCGCAAACGGTCCCGGGCCAGGTAAGGTGGCACCCGTGGGAATACCGTGCGTGAGGCCGCAAAGTGATATGGTGTGTTACAGGCTAGACCTGTGTGACTTAGGATCGGGGTCCTGACATCTACCTTCGAGTTTTACCCTCTGATATCTCGAGGATATCATGACTTTGCACTACACCTTTTGAACTTTTGATGAAGTAATACATTTGCTTGTCGTAATCACTCTACGGGTTCTAGGTTGCCGTCAACCGAGGACACCGTTTAGTAAATCAATTCCGCTCGAAAAATTCAACACCCCTAGTAGATGTTACTGGGAAAAATTTAAACTCAATCTGGTTTATTCCTAGACTATCGGGTACATCCCTTGTCTAGCTATCCTTGACTGTGCTACCTCGTCCTTCTTTGGTGCATGAATTCTTCAGAGATTGAGCACAACTCACGTCGAGCTTTCAACATCTGGTTGCTTGTTCAGTAAGGCAACTTTGATTCCGAGCTTGCATATTTTATATTGATCCAATAACTTGCCACTTCGTCATTCCCTTGCTTGACGCAGCCGATCTTCGATTGCATCCTCTTGAAACCTCTCGACAAATGTGTCATGATTACCTTCCACACTTTGACTTCTTTCGAGATGTCAACTATGTTCATGGTGAGAAATACTCTCCTTGCCCTCGTTGATTTTTATTATCATCGACAACACCCTTGACTTCCTTTCATCGCGAACTTGTCCACATTATGAATACGACTTGCTCTCCAGCTAGTGTTGTGTTCTGCCTTGAAGTATTACTGTCTTTTATGTCGGAAATGTTGTGGGGATTGCTCCACCTCTTAGAAATTCTCGGTATGATGATACTTCTCACCATCACCATTCTTCCTTGTTGCCCGTGTTGTTTTTAACCGGGATACCAATAGGCTAACGATGCTACTTGAGTTCTGTACTTCTGGCAACCCTATTGCTTTGAAGTTAACAATCGACAATTCGTTCTTAGACTGTTGGTTATTGAATCATCACTCTAACATTGATCTTGCTGCCTAAGGTCATATTTCGGGCACACCTTTCAACTAATGATTAATGGTGTATGTTTTCCTCGAGCATACAACATTATATCATTGGAATTGACAAGTGTCATCCTCTTGTTCACATTAATGTGGAAATTCCCCCGTTTGGAACTCTCGATGAATTGTCGCTGAGCCCATCAGCCACCACTTCATCCTCTCCTTGGTTTAATGATGAACTATTGTTTCGGGAACCCGCTCCCATAGTTCATTCCCGAGAATCTTGCAATATCATTTCGACGATTTGTGTTGCACCTTTTCTTCTCGAACATCGTGGGTCTGAGGTATCATGACACCAATCGGATCTGAATCTCGGTCAGATATGATGGTTGGGACAACTTTCCAGGAGTTATAATGTTGGTCCTTTGATGACCGGGTAATATGGTGTCGTGCCTAGCACCCCTGGCTGGAGGACCTATCATTATAATTTATTTTGCAAGGATAACCATTCTTCCAGGAGGAAATTGTAAGACTTATTTTATAAGTTGCTCCTGATGGATCATTTGTGTATCCAAAGTCTGGCCCTTGATTGAAACACCATATCATTGCTACCTCGAAGCATGACTATGATACCCCGCTCATCAACAAGAATATTGGAGGCGTGATGCTAAATGTTTCTTGGTCAGTTATCCAGACACCGTTGTATGGGTAAAATCTTGATTAATCCTTGCCTCTTTATCTGAATGGTTGGGTACTTTCTCCCCTACCCTGTATGCCATGTTCTGCTTGTCCATGGGAAGGATATACTCCTATTAATTGTGTGTAATCACAATTTACCTTTCCATTTGTTTGTTTAACCTTTCTTTGATCTACATATAATCTAGGCAGTAATAATTTTCCGCTTAGGTAAACAACTTGGTGTTCAACTCTGTCAGTAAGAACCTGTTACTATTGTTCATAACATTCCGGTAACCACCGATGGACGAGAACTTTGCCTATTGGTTCGCCTCGTTTAACGAGTAAGAAAACAGTTCTCTTCATTCCCCGTCCTTGGTACCGACATTGTTGCCAACTTAGCTGACAGACTATCCTCTAACATGCCTTGCTTTCTGTGCAAGATGTCATCGCCCTTCCTACTCTTAACCCACATGGTGGGCCCATAACCCACAGGTCCACGGGATTGAAACCTGACTCTCCTGTACAACCCTGAATTCTAATGTATTCTTTGCACTTGGCTTCGTGTGTAATTCACGAGCTAAATTCTATCATGTTTCATCATGGTATCAAACACCATATTATTCTCGTTGATCAAGACCCCATTCCAGCTTCTGGTTAGGCATCGAATGGATGCCTATCCATTTGAAACTTTTGTACCATCGCGTATTGCTCTCAATGAGTTCACTACAATACTACTCGCAGGGTACTTCGTGTATTTCCTAATTAGTTCACCGTCAGATGAAAAAAAATTCCCCCCTGGTCGCGTTCGTAGGACGATGGAGATCCCGAAGAAGGATGACGACTTGATCACAAAAACTTGAAGCAGAGAAATGAAGACTTCAACGAAAGGGATCAACCTCTTCGAAAAGGGCAGTCAAGACCGAGAAGACTCGTTAGGTTTTCGTTACCAGCCCTTTTCCCCCCTTTTCTCCAGGCTTAAATCTCGGGATGAGATTTCTTGTAGTGGAGGAGAATTGTGACGCCCGGATAGTTAAGCTACAGTAACCCTCTGCTAATGACGCCACGTCACCTCGATTATAGTTGCTAATCTCGAGTTAGTTCGAAACCGATTCATATTCAAATTCAAAATCAGTCAAACTATAAAAGTTTTCAAATATCAAAACTAAGATGTTCTAAAGGTGACAAATAAATCATAAGTAATAATGGTAGAGAAATCATATTTCAATAAATTGTTAAATGCACTAGAATAATTAAAATAGTGTCTTAAATAATTAATTAAATGCCTTTTATAATGTTTAAGATATTAAACTAATTTATTTGGGTGCCCAAGTTGTTGTGGCATTATAATATGTAGTAACACTAATTTAGGAACTCATTTTATATTTTGTAAAACTATAGTAAGTAGAAAATAAAATAAAACGGTAAAGAGATAGGTAAGTGAAATGAAAATGGGCAAGGCAGTAATAAACAAAAAAATAGATGAAAAGCCACCCCCTCCGCTGGGTCGAACGGCCCAGCTGGCTGACCCACGAGGCCCAGGCGGCCCCCCTCCGTGGCCTATACCCTGGCCAACCCCCTCCCCCACCGACAG
>LR738712.1:46172692-46192836 GCA_902687465.1 Secale cereale | reverse complement strand
CCCCCCCCAGCTGGACATGTCCGGTGCCCCAAAGGGCCGGCCTGGACAATGTCCGTCAATTGCCTGACGAGGGGGGCCAAGTGCCCCTTTAAAAAAATGAGATAAAAATGTTAAATAAATAATTAGTTTCGTGATTAATTAATAAGTTAATTAAATCTGCTTAGTTAGTCTAAATAATTTAGTTAAGTTAATTAGCTAGCTAAACTATAATTAGGTCAGACTAGACTATGACATGTGGGTCCCCCTTGACCCTGTTGACTGGTCAACATTGACCCAGTCAACGCTGACTGGATCTGCTGGCTGGACCTTTGACTTAGTCAACTTATTAAATAATTTGGGAATTCATTTAAACTTTGAAAATTAATAGAAAATTAACCGTAGCCCAAATCGAAAAACTTTGAACATGAAAGTTGCTCAGAACGACGAGACGAATCCGAATACGCGGTCCGTTCGTCCGCCACACATCTCTATCATACCGAACGTGCAACATTCCCCCCTCTGTTTCATCTGCCCGAAAACGCGAAACACCGGGAATACTTTCCCGGATGTTTTTCATCCTTGCCAGTATCACCTCCTACTGCGTTAGGTCACACGTAGCACCGCGTATTTCCATGTTATGCTTTGTGATGCTATTGTTTGCTCTGTTATTTATTTGTTTCCCCTTCGTTGCTTATTTTCGGTAGACTCCGATACTGTGATAGACCCCAAGACCATTGATGCTTCGGTGTTCAACTACGGCTACGCTTCCGAAGATTCCTTTCGTCTGCAGGGCTTCCAGGCAAGCCCCCCCTTTGATCACCAGATATCGCCTATTCTTCTTTCTACTGCTTGCATTAGAGTAGTGTAGTATGTTACTGTTCGGTTACTCCTATTCTGCTGCATAGCCTGTCATTGTTGCTACAATTGTTGATACTTTACCTGCCATCCTAATGCTTAGTATAGGATGCTAGTATTCCATCAGTGGCCCTTCATTATTGTCCTTCTGCCATGCTATACCATCGGGCCGTGATCACTCGGGTGGTGATCACGGGTATATACTATATACATACTTTACATACACATGATGATGATTCGGAGATGGGGGCTGAAGGGGCAGGTGGTTCCACCCAGGTAGTGGTGGGCCTGGGTTCCCGACAGCCCCCTGATGGTTACTTTGTGGCGGAGCGACAGGGCGGGTTGCGACCACCTAGGAGACAGGTGGGCCTGGCCCTGGTCGTTGTCCGCGGTTATTTCAGAATAACACGTTTAACGGGATCTTGGTATTTGATCTGAGTCTGGCCATTTGGTCTATACGCACTAACCAGCTACGTGGGAATAGTTATGGGTACTCGACGTCGTGGTATCAGCCGAAGCCTTCTTGACGTCAACGACTTAGCCGCGCGCGCCGGGTTGGACCGCGTAACGCAACTTCCTTAGTAATGGAGGTTGCTAGGTCTGCTCACCGGCCGCCCTCGCAACGCGCAGGTGTGCATTGGGCAATGGGCCCAGACCCCTGTGCGCTTAGGACTTAGACCGGCGTGCTGACCTCTCTGTTGTGCTTAGGTAGGGCTGCGACGTGTTGATCTTCCGAGGCCGGGCATGACCCTGGAAAGTGTGTCCGGCCAAATGGGATCGAGCGTGCTGGGTTATGTGGTGCACCCCTGCAGGGAAGTTAATCTATTCGAATAGTCGTGTCCCTCGGTAAAAGGACGACCCGGAGTTGTACTCTGACCTCATGACAACTAGAACCGGATACTTAATAAAACACACCCTTACAAGTGCCCGATATAACTCGGTGGTTGCTCTCTCACAGGGTGACGTGCGGGAGGATCGTCGGGTAGGATTATGCTATACGTTGTTACTCGGTGAACTTACCATCTATTCTATTCTACTGCTGCAAGACGGAGGCTGCGAGATACGAGGATACTTGTTACTTTCCAGCTACCCTCTTCTACTGCTACAAGATGGAGGTGGCCAGAAGCGTAGTCTTCGTTTGGATTAGCTATCCCCCTCTTATTCTGGCATTCTGTAGTTCAGTCCACAGATATTACCCCCCTTACACAGATATCATTGCATATGTAGTGTAGATCCTTGCTTGCGAGTACTTTGGATGAGTACTCACGGTTGCTTTTCTCCCCCTTTTCCCCTCTTGTTCCTTCTTCTCGGATGATGCAACCAGATTGAAGGAGTCCAGGAGCCAGAAGATCCCGATGATGTTTCTACATGGAGTTCGGCTTCGAGGAGTAGTTAGGAGGTCCCAGACAGGAGGCCTTGCCTTTTCGATCATTGTTACTTTTGTGCTAGCCTTCTTAAGGCAAACTTGTTTAACTTATGTCTGTAGTCAGATATTTTTGCTTCCGCTGATTCTTGTGTATTCGAGCTTATGTATTCGAGCCCTCGAGGCCCCTGGCTTGTAATATAAAGCTTGTATTATTTTAATTTGTGTCTAGAGTTGTGTTGTGATATCTTTCAGTGAGTCCCTGATCTTGGTCGTACACATTTGCGTGCATGATTAGTGTACGGTCAAATCGGGGGCGTCACATCGGTGATGGTGGACTCCTCGAGCGCCGCCTCAGGGGAGGAAGCAGATCCGGATGCCTGTGCGGCACCCTTGCCTTTCTTCACCATTGCTGGAGGCGCTGGAGGATGCAGGTGATTTGGGAAGGCTGGGGGCGAAGGAGAAGGGGATCTGAGCAGGAAGGAAAGGAAGCGATAACCCCTTTGCAGCGAAGACATTCCTTTTTTGTCAAGTCGCATGGTCACCAAGACTGCGTGGGGAGCGGAGTCGCCCACGTCCCATCCAACCATCACGCGCCAGCCTGGCCCGCAGTCTTTTGGGGCCCGCGACGCTTCTTTCTCGACAAAGGCTTCGCCCCGAAGCCAACACCGCGCGCGCCTTGGGCCCGGGGGCTACTGTCGGCGTCCTGGGAACCAGGGTACCCAGACTTGCCTGCCTACGGCCCGCGACACGCTCCTACTACGGCCTGGTACGGCCCAGCTGATCGACCAGCTGCTCAAGACCCTCGCGAGGAGGCTGAGCCTCATGAGGAGAATGACACCAAGACCCTCTCAGGAGCGGCCTTGGCTAGGCTGCTCCAGAGGGGCGGAGAACTCAAGGCTAAGCCTGCCTCAGGAGGAGGCAGTGACGCAAGCAGTGACGCACCACGCTAGTGGGTGCCAGCGCGTGCGGGCGGTACAGTTGCCGTTTTGGTGTAAAGGAGACAACGCAGGCGCAGGTTCCCGAGGGGCGAGACAAAGGTTTCCCCTTCGGTGCAACAAGACCGAAGACCGCAAGGATGACGGGGAGGATGTCACCACCGAGCCCACCACCGCGTCATCGTATGATCTCTTTGTAGGTGAAGACCGCTTTTGTCAGGATAGGAACGTCCTTGTGTTCCCGCTCAAAATGGCCGTTGTGGGATCCCTTCCCGCCTAAACATTTCGGGGGAAGAGGACCCTGGCCGCCTATATAAGAAACTAGGGTTTCCACTGTGGAGGCATCTGGATGGACCTCATCTCGAACACCCCACCTTCGCTTCAAGGAGCAAGAACACTTGCCTCCTGACCATCTTGAGCTCTCCTCCTGAGCTCAAGAACCACTGTACTTGTTCATACTCAAGCCCTCCTAAGGCTAATCCACTCAAGCAGGACGTAGGGTTTTACACCGCAAGGTGGCCTGTGTTGGAAGTATGCCCTAGAGGCAATAATAAAATTGTTATTATTATATTTCCTTGTTCATGATAATTGTCTATTGTTCATGCTATAATTGTATTAACCGGAGACCGTAATACATGTGTGAATACGTAGACCACAATATGTCCCTAGTAAGCCTCTAGTTGACTTGCTCGTTGATCAATAGATGGTTACGGTTTCCTGACCATGGACATTGGATGTCGTTGATAACGGGATCACATCATTAGGAGAATGATGTGATGGACAAGACCCAATCCTAAGCATAGCACAAGATCGTGTAGTTCGTCTGCTAAAGCTTTTCTAATGTCAAGTATCATTTCCTTAGACCATGAGATTATGCAACTCCCGGATACCGTAGGAATGCTTTGGGTGTGCCAAACATCACAACATAACTGGGTGGCTATAAAGTCACACTACGGGTATCTCCGAAAGTGTCTGTTAGGTTGGCACGAATCGAGACTGGGATTTGTCACTCCGTGTGACGGAGAGGTATCTTTGGGCCCACTCGGTAGGACATCATCATAATGAGCTCAATGTGACCAAAGAGTTGATCACGGGATGATGTGTTACGGAACGAGTAAAAGTGACTTGCCGGTAACGAGATTGAACGAGGTATTGGGATACCGACGATCGAATCTCGGGCAAGTAACGTACCGATTGACAAAGGGAATTGTATACAGGATTGATTGAATCCCCGACATCGTGGTTCATCCGATGAGATCATCATGGAACATGTGGGAGCCAACATGGGTATCCATATCCCGCTATTGGTTATTGGCCAGAGAGCTGTCTCGGTCATGTCTACATGATTCCCGAACCCGTAGGGTCTACACACTTAAAGTTCGGTGACGCTAGAGTTGTTATGGGAACTAGTATGCAGTTACCGAATGTTGTTCGGAGTCCCGGATGAGATCCCGGACGTCACGAGGAGTTCCAGAATGGTCCGGAGGTAAAGATTTATATATGGGAAGTCCTATTTTGGCCACCGGAAAATGTTCGGGATTTTTCGGTATTGTACCGGGAAGGTTCTAGAAGGTTCCGGAGTGGGGCCCACCTGCATGGGGGGACCCACATGAACGTGGGTAGTGGGGGCAAGGCCCCACACCCCTGGTCAAGGCGCACCAAGATCCCCCCTTAGAAGGAATAAGATTATATCCCGAAGGGATAAGATCAAGATCCCTAAAAAGGGGGGATAACAATCGGTGGGGAAGGGAAATGATGGGATTTCTTTCCCCCGCCTTTGCCAACGCCCCAATGGACTTGGAGGGCAAGAAACCAGCCCCCTCCACCCCTATATATAGTGGGGAGGCGCATGGGAGCCGCACCCCTTCCCCTGGCGCAGCCCTCTCCCTCCCCAATACCTCCTCCTCCTCCTCTGTAGTGCTTGGCGAAGCCCTGCCGGAGAACTGCAAGCTCCACCACCACGCCGTCGTGCTGCCGGAGCTCTCCCTCAACTTCTCCTATCCCCTTGCTCGATCAAGAAGGAGGAGACGTCCCCGGGCTGAACGTGTGTTGAACGTGAAGGCGCCATTGTTCGGCGCTTAGATCGGAATCAACCGTGATCTGAATCACTACGAGTACAACTCCTTCATCCGCGTTCTTGTAATGCTTCCGCATCGCGATCTTCAAGGGTATGAAGATGCACTCCCCTCTCTCTCGTTGCTAGTCTCTCCATAGATTTATCTTGCTGATGCGTAGAATTTTTTTAATTTCTGCAATGAGCCCCAACAGCCTGAACATGGGTAAACTCGTGTGTGCTTTTACTTGTTGCTTGCTTGAATCTCACCACCTGGCGAGGGCGTGGCGCTAGGTAGACGCGAGCAGGAGAGATCTTTGTTCACGCCTCTGTGTTCGAACTTCTTTGAGTTTGCGGAGCCCGTAATCCGACAGACAGTGACACTGGTGGTTTGTACCCAGGTTCGGGCCGCCGTGATGCATAAAACCCTACTCCTGCTTTTTGGTGGATTGAGTAGAAGAGCACAATGAGCACGCAATACTCAAACCCGGCAAGGTCGCCTCGGGGAGAGCAGCTACGCGCGTACAATTGTGCAAAGGTCCGAATCCTTTGCTTGGTTGCCTCGGGCCTCCTTTTATAGCTTAAGGGGTCACCACAGTGGCAGAATCGTCTTTATCTTACGATTAGATAGCTAACATGTGACACCCTCAGACCGATGCGCCAGATGTCTTCCTCTTATTCGCTATCGCTGCCATGTCATTCGCTTGCGTGTTGCACTTTGCCATGTCATCATGTGCATTTCATCTGCATGCTTTTCAAAACTCGCATCCGTTCATAGTTGCCCGTCTCACAGTTCTCTTCGTTGCCCGTTCGGAGCCCAGACACACTCGCGCACGCCCGCAACACCCCTGAAATATTATTTTATAAGTGGCATAAAAATGTTCTCGGAATAAGGTGAAAGTTGGCGTGCGGTCTTATTATCATGTAGGTAGACCGCCTGCCAAATTTCGTCCCATTTGGAGGTCGTTTGATGCCCCAATGGTTAACCGCGTTAACCGCTGGTCGTTTCGGTACTCCAAGATGAACCGGACCCTTTCCCTCCTTCTCTTTGCAGCCCAATACCTCTCCACACCAGCCCACTAGCCCAACTAACTTCCCTCCAAGATCATCGCCATCGGATCACGATCGCGTGGGCGAAAACGGCTCCCCAATAGCCCTCTCCTAGCTCCCTCTACCTATAAATCAGTCCTCCCCGTCCAAATATGGGCAAACCCTAACTCCCTCCTCGAAATCCGCGCCACTAGCTGATAGCGCCGCCGCTCCCCTCCGTTTTCCACGTCGGCCACCTCGTCGCCACCACTTGGCAGTGTGCCATAGGGCAGCCGCCACGCAGCCGCCGCCCTCCTCCAATCCAGGCGCGCCACCTGGCCTCCGCCCACCTCCATCCGCTGCGGCCCGGGGAAGCCCATCGCGGGCCCGCCCGAGCCCACTCCGCCGCCCACCGCCGCCGCAAAGCCCATCGCCGCCCGCGCCTCGCTTCCCTCGCCGCCCGTCTGCTCCATCGTCCGCCTCGCCTCGTCAGACCCCGCCACCGCGCCCCTTCGTCGTCCTCGCCCTCCGGTGACCTCGCCCTCGCCGGAGTCCACCAACCGCCGATCGGACCTCGTCGCCTCGCCGCCTTCGGCCACGCCTTTCTCCGCCTCCTTGTCGCCAAGCCCCGCCGCCACGCTTGCTTGCCGCCCCTCGTCGCCGGTCCCGCAACCAACCGGATCCGGTCGTGCCAGGCCCGGGTCCGCTGCCGGGTCGCCTCGTCGTCGCCGGCCACTGCGGCATGGCCTCTGCCTTGCCTCTTCCCCGCCTCGGGCTCCTCTCCCCGTGTCCCTGCAAGGTGGGTCCGCACGACCCAGCCACGCCGGACATGTCCACCGAGCCCGGGCATTGTCCGCCCAGTCAGCCCCGAGGTTGATTTTTCCTTCCAAGTCCATGTTTTGAAATTCATGTGCGCATGTTTGTGTGGCTATATCTTTGTGCATAATGATCCTATGGAGATGTCTTATATGTCAAAATGTTCGCCTCAGAGTGCTCTACGTGATGGTTACATTTACATACATAATAGGATGCACTTTGACATGCTAATCTCTGTTGCAAAAGTGCATGTTGATGTTAACTGCTGAAAACTAATATAACTTCCTCTTTTGTCATTTTCATATCTTTTTGCGTGATTTTCTTTTGAGCATCATGTCCACATGTTTTAGGAGCACAATGATGTCATCTTTGCATTGGTGTAATCCACTTGCCATGTTCTGTCATGTGTTGATTGGAACAAGCTTGCAAACATGCTAAGTTAATGTTGCTGTTTTTGCACTTGTTGAAATTATGCCAAGTCTGAAACTGTTATATTGTGATACAATGCTTACTTGATGCTACCATCAAGTCTATGCAAATATGGAGATGTCCAGTGATCATGTTTTGAAGTTCATGTAATGCTCTATCCATCCACGCCCTTGGTTGTTATGCTAAGTTGATGTAGCTTGTTCTTTTCATGCTCTCGAATTGCTTGAAAATATAACTAGCAGTCTGTTAACAGCATGTTCCTTTTTGCAAAGCTCATTGTAATCAATCTATGCATCTCATAAGTTGTTCCATTGGTTTAATTGGAAGTATGCCATGCCTACTACATGTTCATGACCTTTGCATGTTTATTAAAATTGCTATGCTTGCTGTTATGTGCCTCCAAATTCAGCATCATAATGTTACTGTTTTGCATTCCCAGATTTTCACTAAGTCTGAGAATCAGCTTATTTCATGTTTGCATCTTGTCTTGATGAATGTGATGAACCTGTTGCTCCTATGTATATGCCATGTTGTGTTATTTGAGCTCCAGGTTATGTAATAGCATGCAATGCTTTTGTTGGCCATGTTCTTGCACTGTAGCTTAATTATTTCTTGCCTCCAATATGTCATAATATTAACTTTGCTCATGTATATGCCATGTTTTTCACTAAGTCTTAATCTGTGTTATAAAGTTGCTTGTTGCACTGCTCATGTTGGATTAATCTTGATGCCTATGAACCTGAACCTTGATGATATTTGAAGTATGTTACCTGTTATTCAAGTGCATGTCATGTATGTTCCAATCTTGTTCATGTAGTATGTTTATTTGATTCTTGCAATATGCCTAGTCGCTGTTTTGGACAACTTGTCATTTAAACTTGTTTCAAGTGTATGTGTCAAACCATGGCTCCGTTTGGGGCATGCTCTATATGAAACTTGCTTGGTTTTACATGTAGATACATCATGTCATGTTGTATCCATGTTTTGAGTGTTAGGCTTGATGTTTGAATGCATTTTGCATCAATGCCATGCTTAACTTGCTTTGCTCATATCTTCTAGGCCATAGCTCCGAATTAAATGAACTTTATATGTAACTTGACTAGAAAATTGTGTAGATCATCATGGTGCATCTTAACTTGCTGTATAACAACTCTAACATAAGGTTTGTTCAGATCAGGACCAATTTCGAAATTGGCATATGGGGACTTACCGAATTGATATATGTTGTTCCCGGCATCATTTAAACTTGTTTTGTTGTGTGTTCTTGTTTGCATCATCTCTTTCCATGAATAACATCGTGTAGCCTTGCCATGCATCATACTTGGTTGAGCATCATGTCTTGTTTATGTGTTGTGTGTTTACCGTGTTGTTTGCTTCTTCTCGTTAGTTCCTATTTCGTTGCGTTTGTGAGGATTCGTTCGACTATGCTTGGTTCGTCTACGTGGCTTCATCTTCTTCATGGACTCAGTCTTCTTCTAGCGGGATCTCAGGCAAGATGCCCGTCACCTTGGATCTCATTAATATCTTTGCCATGCTAGTTGTCTCGATGCTATCGCTATGTCACGCTTCCTACCACTTGTTAATCAAGCCTCCCAATATGCCATGAAACAACCTCTAACCTTTTTCCACCGTCCCAGCACAATCGTTGTTTGGCTATGTTGCCGCTTTTGCTCAGCCCCTCTTATAGCGTTGCTAGTTGCAGGTGAAGATGAAGTTTGCTCCATGTTGGAACAAGAATATCTTGGAATATCACAATATCTCTTATGTTTAATTAATGCACACATATACTTGGTAAAGGGTGAAAGGCTCGGCCTTGTGTTTTGTTCCACTCTTGTTGCCCTAGTTTCCGCTAAACCGGTGTTATGTTCCTTGAGTTTGCATTCCTAACGCGATCGGGGTTTATGGACCCCCTCGACAGTTTGCTTTGAATAAAACTCCTCCAGCAAGGCCCAACCTTGGTTTTCCATTTGCCTAATAACTAAAACTTGCATAGGGAGTCAACGCTACCCGTGGACTTAATTTACAACCCGGGCCAGTGCTCGACTTGAGTGTTGGTCCAAACTGGGCGATCTCCGGCGCCCCCTGGGCAACCAGGGTCTCAGCTAACCCAGCATCTTGCCCATCCGGTGTGCCCTGAGAACGAGATACATGAGGCTCCTATCGGGATTTGTCGGCACATCGGGCGGTCTTGCTAGACATGTTTTACCATTGTCGAAATGTCTTGTGCACCGGGATTCCGATTTTGATCGGGTTGTCCCCAAGATGGAGGTTTTACCTCTGTTGGTTGTGAGAGCTTGTGATGAGCTAAGTTGGGACACCCCTGCATGGGTATGATCTTTCGAAAGCCGTGCCCGCGGTTATGTGGCAGATTGGAAATTTATGATATCCGGTTGTAGAGAACTTGACAGAGGATCCGAAATAAAATACACCAATCGTGTGCGTAACCATAACCGTCTCTTTTCAATGGAGTTCGAGAAGAGAACACTGTGGGGTTATGTTTGACTCGTAGGTAGTTCAGGCTCACTTAGTGATCATTAATAGTTTGTGACCGTTTGCGTAGCTTCTCAACTTTCTCTGGAATCGTAAGGTAGCCACCATACAGATGCTTAGTCGCTTGCTGCAGCCTCACCACTTATCCTTTCCATACCCATTAAGCTTTGCTAGTCTTGATACCCATGGTTATGGGATTGTTGAGTCCTCGTGGCTCACAGATACTACAAAAACAGTTGCAGGTGCAGGTAATGCGATAACTTGACGTGAGAGCGATGTTTGCTTGTGTTGGAGTTCTTCTGCTTCTTCTTCATTCAGGGGATAGGTTCCTGGTCGGCAGCCTGGGCTAGCAGGGTGGATGTCATTTGTGCTTTCATGTGTTTTTCATCCGTAGTCGGATGACTCTCTTGTATGATATTTGATGTATTCATGTGACAATTGTATGCCTTTGTATGTATCCCTTCTATTATGTAATGATGCGATGTAATGATATCCACCTTGCAAAGCGTTTCAATATGCGCTTCTATCCTTGGTGGGACCTCCGAGTTCCTCGAGGATAGAGTCGCATATTGGGCGTGACACCGAGATTATCAAATCGGTAGCTCGGAAATGCTTTCTGTAGAAAACTAAAGTTAAGATTTTGAATCATTTTTGCACAAAAAAAACAGCTGTCTTTTGTGATGCTCATCCACTCTACCTACATCCAACTATTCACAGGGTCAGTTGCTGAGATGTCAGAGGCCAGTGGTACCCAGAACAGGTCATAAGAGCAAGTTAATCTTAGTGAAGGCACTAGTCCCCCTGGTAGCTATGATTATGGGAGTAAAAGCGCTCATAGTAACTTGCCTAAGGCAGCTACCAGGCAAACAAAGAAGAAGAATTCTGACAGTGAAAATGAGGACTTTGTGGCACAGGAAGAAGTAACTTCCAAGAAGAAAGTTGTCAGGAAAGAGTATGGTGTTGCTGCTACCACCACCAAGCCCGGTCAGCAAAAGAAGGCTCATGCCAAGAGAGCTCCAATGTCTAAATCCAGACAGTCCGCTATTGCTCAAGATGATGCACCTCCAAAGAAGAATGAGAGGAAAAGAGGAGGTGGTGCAAGCAAGTAGACCCCATGACTGAATTTGAGAAGCATACAACTTCTGAGAGTGAGGGTGAGGAGGAAGAAGAACCTGTAGCACCTCCTTCCAAGACTCAAAAGTTGATGGGTGATGCTATCAAGACTAGTGTCGCTCCTTCAAAGCCCAAGTCTGCCCCCAAACCTGCAGCTCCAGCTCAAGCACCCAAGCCTTCAGCTCTAAAGAGATCCACTAGGAACATCCCAATTGCAGAGAAGAATAAGGCCCCAGTGCCTAAGATTCCTGAAGATTATGAGCCACTAGTGCTCAGGAAATCGAAGCCCAAGATTCCTGATCATAATGATGATCACCCTGTGGCAGAAAACATGAAATCGAGGAAGGATCATGGTCTGAGATTATGGAGACAGACATATCCATATGCCACAAGGAGATGGACTATTGTTGACTACCGTTTCCATACCAAAGAACAACATGATTTCTATGAGGTTGTGTTGTTGGACAAAAAGCCCATAGTTTGTGATATGAAATGGGTTGATTGGAAGCATATTGATAACAATGAAGATCATTTTCCTCATGTGCATGAGAGCTTTAGATTGAATGGAGTTGACAAGTTTGTTGGTCAAAAACTCACAAAGTGGAATGATGAAATGATTATGCAGTTTTACACCACTACCCACTTCTACCCTGATGGGAAAATTGTGTGGGTGACTGAGGGCACCAGGTACCAGTCATCAATATCTGAGTGGGCTAAGCTCATAAATACCCCAAGGAGAGTGAAGATGATCTTGATGTTTATAGCAAACCCAGGAAGGATCACAGCTCCATGGCAAAGATGTACAAGCCTATTCCTGATGAAGCCCTAGAGACACACACGTTTGGTTCAATCTACTATCTTCTTGCAAGATTGAATACCATAAACACTATCTTGAGGCACACTTTGTTGCCCAAGTCTGGAGATCACAGGATGATACATGGTCATTCGATCAATTTGCTTCATCTGTTTGACATTCCCCAGAAGTTCAAGGTCATGAGCTTACTAGTTGAGACAGTCAAGAGGAAAGCAGTCGACCAAAAGAGGTCTTGTGGATATGCCCCCACATATTCAAATGTTGATCAACTCCAAGGTTGGAACTGGGACATATCTACTTGACAGAGAGCACTTACCTCTTAGGATAGAGCTTGAGGACAATGAAGTTGTCATGGATGCATCACATCCTACATCTGTTGATGGCCAAGAGAAGACTGAGAAGACAAAGGCTGCTGAAGCAGCAAAGGCAGCAAGTGCTCCTGGAATTTCTATTGCTAATCTCAAGACCAAGCAATATCAGTTCACCTACCTTCTTGAAGCAACACTAAGGATAGAGACGAGTCTGGCCAACTTGACTAAGAGTCAGGAGAGCTTGAAAAGGATTGTGGAAGACAAGATGTACAACCTTGATGTGAAGGTTACCGAGATTCAGACCATTGTGAGAAGCTAAGAGATGTTGCTGAGGACAGAGATGACAGACCTACTACAGACAGATTCCAGTCAGCACCAAGGGTACAGAGGCCCATTGCTAAGCTAGTTGCAAACATGAGGCCTACTCATTCTGCTCCTGCCACCACAGCCACACTTGCCCCTCTAGTGTCAACTCCACCAGCTCCAGCAGAACTCAGCAGAAGCATTTGCAGATGGACTCATCTCTACGCCGTCTACGCACACCGAAGCTACAAGCCAGAAGTCACCTTCTGGAGTTTCCGGAGATCGTGCTTAGAGTTTCGTATAGCACTATACGTTTTCGAACTTTTTGGTAACTTGTTGCCAAAGGGGGAGAAAGTGTATAGATCATAGGCTTCAAGAGAGAGTGTCTTTTGTTTTTGTTCGTCTTATTTGCCTTGCTACTTTGTTTGGTTTGGTTGTTGCTACTCTATGCTACATTTGTGTTATGCTCACGAGATACTTTGTGTGATCAGGTGTTTTGATCATACCATGCTTATCCCTATGAATGTTTGTGTGATCATTCACTTATATGTTTGTGATGAGTGCATGTTATTTAACTCTTATCATTTGTGCGCTCCACCAAGATGTATGTGACATGGAAGAGTGACCCGTGATCCTAATTAATTGTGCATTTGCATTTAAACGCAAATTTTAAATAATGCACAAATTTAGGGGGGAGCTCTTGCTTATCACATACTTCTTAAAGTGACGATCTACTTCATTCATATTATCATTTGTCGAAGCTTTGATCTATATGTTGTCATCAATTACCAAAAAAGGGGAGATTGAAAGTGCAACTAATCCCCGAGTGGCTTTGGTAATTCATAACAACATATAACTCGTTGAACTAATATCCATTCAAGTTTAAATATTTTAACGAGGTTCAATGAATGGCATGGACTACAGATGCAGACCCCTCAAAATGCTAAGGACACATATTGGCAAAAGCTCAAGACTCTTCATTTATATTTTAGTGATCCAAGATCACATTGAGTCCATAGGAAAGCCAATACTATGAAAAGGGGATGAGGTGTTGCTTAATGGCTTGCTTGCTCAAAATGCTTAGTGATATTTCTCCAAAACCCTCAGCCACTTTCTCATTTCCAAATATGTCCAAAACCCAAAGTCTAACTCGGCCCCACCGATTCTTTCTATCTGACGAGTTCAACTGACATAGCCACTGCCAGAAACCCTAACAGTTCGGTCACACCAATACGGATCTCGGTCTCACCGAGATGGCCTTGCAAACTCTCTGTTTCCCTTTGTAACATTTCGGTCTCACCGAAATGAGTGATCGGCCACACAGAGTTTGCTTGACTAACTCTTTGTTTGCTCTTTGCTGAAATCGGTCTCACCGAGTTCACGCGATCGGCGCCATCGAGATGAAGTTTTTCCCTAGCCCTTGCACATCGGTCCCACCGAGTTGTTCCAGTCGGTCCCACCGAGTTTCCTAACGTTCACTAAGTTCTTCTATTCGGTCTGACCGAGTTGGGTGAAATGTGTGTAACGGTTGGATTTTGTGTGGAGGCTATATATACCCCTCCACCCCCTTCTCCATTTATGAGAGAGCCATCAGAACGTGCCTACACTTCCAGCATACATTTTCTGAGCGAGAACCACCTACTCATGTGTTGAGGTTAAGATATACCAATCCTACCACAAAAATCTTGATCTCTAGCCTTCCCCAAGTTGCTTTCCACTCAAACCATCTTTCCACCATATCCAAATATGCGAGAGAGAGTTGAGTGTTGGGGAGACTGTCATTTGAAGCACAAGAGCAAGGAGTTCATCATCAACACACAATTTATTGCCTTTTGGAGAGTGTGGTCTTCTAGATTGGTTAGGTGTCGCTTGGGAGCCTCTGACAAGATTGTGGAGTTGAACCAAGAAATTTGTAAGGGCAAGGAGATCGCCTACTTCGTGAAGATCTACCCGAGTGAGGCAAGTCCTTCGTGGGCGATGGCCATGGTGGGATAGACAAGGTTGCTTCTTCATGGACCCTTTGTGGGTGGAGCCCTCCATGGACTCGCACAGTCGTTACCCTTCGTGGGTTGAAGTCTCCATCAACGTGGATGTACGATAGCACCACCTACCGGAACCATGCCAAAAATCCCCATGTCTTCATTGCATTTGCACTCTCCAAACCCTTCCCCCTTACCTTCATATGCAATGTTTTAATTTTTGCTACTACGCTTTTAGAGTTGCATGTGTAGGTTGATTGCTTGACTTGTGCTAATTGCTAAAATCTGCCCACAACTAAAATTGGGAAAAAATGTTAGATTTTTATTTGGTCAAGTAGTCTAATCACCCCCCTCTAGACCTACTTTCGATCCTACAACAGGCTCAAGTCCTTGTTGGTGATATGTTTTCCGGATCTGAGGATATCGTTAAGTTTAACGATGGTCCTAAACAAAATTGAGAATATGACATTGAACATATAAACCCTCATGGGGTGCTAGGCAGGGCGAAGGTGGCCACGTCGCCCCTAAATCGCCATGAATAGTGCTGCTGCCACCGCCTGTAAATTTCGTTCCCCCTCGAGGGCATTTTTGTCTTTTCCCGTGCCCAGGTATAAATCACAAACCCTACCTTCTCAAGCCTCAAGCGCCACCCTCCTCCCTCCTCCTCCATCCGTCCTCGTGAGCCGCCGCCGCCATTCCGCCTCCGCGCGCATGGCCAGCAAGTGGAGGCCTCCTCGCAACTCCCGATCTAGGAGTGGATCGAGCCTCTTGACCCTGTCTTCCTCGCCCCCCTTCAGCCCTCTCGTAGTCTCCACGAAGGAGCAGCGCAGGCACCGGACCGACCTCCTCTCCTCTGGTTGATGCGCCCAAGATGAGTCGCCACGGATCTCCAGGCGGCGGAGGAGAAGGGGGAGCGCTGGAGGGGCCTAGGAGCCTCGCCGGCTCCGCCCTGGAGGCGGCCCTGCAGACGGTGGGGAGCGGCCTCGAAGCCACCAGCGACCACTGCCTGCTCTACTGCAAGGGCGCCCGAAGGCTCGTGACGCTCGACGAGGCCCGCGCGCCGGACCTTCCCATCGGCGGCAGCGTCCTCTGCGGCGTGGCCCCCGACGTCGAGGTGGAGGCCTACCGCGGCAACCCCAAGCGCAAACGCCCGGCCCCCTGGTGCCGCCCCCAACGAGCCCTTCGTCTGCAGCTTCGAGAAGGTGAGGGAGATGCTCTGGACTGGAGTCCCGGTTTTGGGACGTTTGATCAGATCGTGCACGCGTTCTTCTCTTCTGTGTGTACTGTGATGCAAATCTTCTGCTATGCAAATCGTACCATACATGTTCAGCTTCGTGGCCGTTCCCTTCACCGTATCTGGCATTGTATCGCCATTTATCGCGCAGATGCCGGAGCATTTCAACAGGAAGGCATGCTTGCTGGAAACAGTTCCGCTGGGTTCCTTCAACTCGCTCTTCAGCTCTACTGGTTCTTGGAAGAATGATGCAGCTGCGACAAAGGCCCTTGCAGTTGATGGCAATTCTGTTCTGCTATATAGAGTTTAAAATAAATAGTGACGAACTGATTCTGCAAGAGAGTGTAAAGCTCGCAATTCCATATACTTGGGATCCACCAGCCTTAGCTAGGTCGATCAGTAGGTAATCTTCTCCATTGACCGTTTTACATTTGACTGTCCTACATAACTTTTTGCATATTACATGCCCTTATCATATAATAACAAGGTGCCATTGTCTCATTTCTGCTCAGCTTTATCAAGAATTACGGCACACATATTATTATTCTGTAATGGTTGGTGGTAAGGATGATGTATACATAAAAGCAGCATTCCTCATCCCAATTGTCTAAAATGGAGTTTAGAAATTATGTCAGAGAAATTGGGAATGAGAGATTCTTAGATGGGGAAACCAAGTCAAATACACCCCCATCAATTATAGTGAGAAGGTTAGTCAGTTCCTTGTTTGCCATTTATTGATAAGAGTTATCTTGTTAATTGCAAGTGTTGATGACAATAGGAAATTGCACATTCTTTGATGTGTGCACCTTGAGAGGGTTGTGTGAGTTAACAAGGATGCCATTACATAGCGGCTGCTCCCTTCCTAAATATAGTCTTTTTTAGAGATTTCAAGATAGACTACGTACGGATGTATATAGACATATTTTAGAGTGTGTAGTCCATAGTGGGATCTCTAAAAATACTTATATTTAGGAACAAGGGGAGTATTTATTTGACCCGTCTTCGAGAACCATCTTAAGTATCACCAGTAGGACATTAGCTACTTTAAACTGATCTATACTTGACATGTAAGACATGCACCTGATTCCTTTTTTGGACTGTATCCTCAAAGCCCATCCGCCATAAACCTGGTCTGTTGCTTTAAATTATATTGCCATCTATATACTATAGTAGCAGAGTCTCTACACAGTTCTTCTATTTGGAGTATGTATTCAAAAATATGTTTTAGTAAGTGTGATGTATTCATGATCAAGATAGACACATCTTTCCTATAGTCAGAATGTCGATCATGATTAAATCAGTAGCTCAATACAGTAGTATAGCTATTGAAGGACGCGGATTTGGTCAACATGTGTAGATTGCAGTCACAATGACAAGCTGTCCGACCATGTCTGCAAGGTCAAAGCAGCAGAGTTGAAGGAGATCTTATGGTAAGAAGAAAAATAAACGCCACAATCCCTCTTTCAGTTTGTATCATTCAGTTTTACTTTGACTTCATGTTTTCTTCAATTCTTGTGATGATAGGATCAAGGTGAGTATGGAGGGAGAAAGGTTGAAGACGTGCAATGGAACATTGTTATTAGATTTGATTAAGAATTGCCTTTTTGTTATTTGATTGCTTGGCATGCTTACATTCAGTAACTCGATTCTCTCTAAACGCTCCTAAGCTTTTATGAGCTGTTACTTGAGATCTTCTATGTCAACCAAGGATTGAAGAAAGCATGAGTCACAACCAAGAATTTATTTTTCACCACACCTTTGCTGTCATTTCTTTTGCTCTGTAGCCCTGCTAGACATCAAGACTATTTATATTTCCTGTAGTTATTTGAAGAGGTTTTTAGGAGTTTCAATGGAATAGTCTCCCTATTTGTGTGTGTGTGTGTGTGTGTGTGTGGCTGCGCATCTTTGCCGTTCCAGCTGCTCTGTTTCACTCTAAACAACATGAAGTTTATTTCAGGCTAGAATATGTGTTGTCATTCTTTTTTTTAAATGAGTTTCTTGAGTTGATCTAACCTGAACCTTGAGAGTTCTAACTTGACCATGCAGAGTTAGCAAACTGAAAGATTGTGAGATAGCTGTAAGTTGGCATCTTCGAGTTGCTTCCAGTGGCTAAATTTCAATGTTAGTTCTAGAGTTTTTCGAGCATGCAGATTTTCTATTTTCTAGGCTACTGTTTCAACAATTTATAGCAGTGCTTTTCATTTTTTGTGTTTTCCAGAGGCTAGAACTTTGATGGATAGTTCTTTGTGTGATTCTATGGATACAGAGTCCAGGTAAATCACTTCTCATTGCCCTGTTTTGTCAGTATCGATCGTCTATTATCTTAGTATACAACGCATTTTCCATATACAAGATTTGACCGAATGGTTCTGATGCCACAAAGTGACTGCCTTGTTAGTACATATGTGAATATTTATGCGTTTTTCAAGACACAATCAGTTTCCTTTTCCTTTGCAAATTAATAGTCTGTAGATGTAGCGTTGGCCTGAGCCCCTAAAGTGTCGCATACTATTTCCTGCCTGCTCATTTTCTGAGAATAATAACTGCTAGCTTATACATCAACTTGCCGAGTTAACAAGTTAATATGCTTGTACATCTCCAAAAAATACAGTAAACACTCATCCTGAAGTTAGCAGTGCTTGCTGAATAAGTGTAGAGTTTAGAAATGAACTCCATGGATGCTATTGTTCATGGTGCTTGAATCAGAATTGAATAAGGTGATGTAATTTTAATTTAGTTTGACGGTAATCTTTGGGTAAAAGACATCCTTTTGGAAACTTGATAGTGTTTATTAGTTAGATTGCCATTTTTTAGTTTTATTCACTGTTGTCCCAGTAGATGCTATCATATCATTCATGTTCTTTCAATCTACTCTTGGTATTGTTTTGCCTCTTTTTTTCGTGCATATATAGTTAATTATATTGTGTTTATTGAGATGAGATTTTTCATAGCATGGGTTTTCCTAGGTCTTTCGGTTTGATCAACTAACAATAGTCATGCTCATGCCTCTAATCTTCCCTGGTTCTACTTTTTATGCATGTTCAACTAAAAGAAGGCACGAGTTAGTGGAAGGCATGTCGGAAAATTTTGAGCCGACGATGATTCATGACATTTTATTATGAAGTACTTTGAGTCGATACTTTAAACATAATCTGCTGGATTGCCCCCCTTTATAGTTTGATTTAAGCTATGAATCCATATTATACTGAAATATGAATGCCCTCTTTGTCTGATAAGGTTATGTTTTATGCAGACATAACATTTGCTAAATTGATTTTATAGATCTACCACCTCAAATAAGCTTTTGTTTCTTTCTTTCTCTTTCAACCGATTAAAGGCACTGACGTATGCACTACAATACTCACATAATACCCGGTTCTAATTGGCTTGCTTTCTGTCTAGCTAAAATGCATCTCTTGTGTTGCTGCGTCCCAATCTTCTGCTTTGTTGCATCTCTGTTCTGTCATCGAGGTTTGCTTGCTTTCTGTCTAGCTAAAATGCATATTTCCTTTACTGTACGTGTTGTCATGGTGTTTAAATTGTTGGTCATTTTAATTTTCTGGATCTGGCACGCCATCGTGTATTGTTTGGCCTCATCCCGCTTATATGTCATGCTTGTGTGTGAGCAGAATGTGTCTGCTTATTTCATTCGTTATACATGTTTTGGAGGTCGTGGTGGCGGCGTAGTGCCGTGTGCTTTATGACGCTTTCGTATCTGTGTGAGGTTGCAGAGGACGTGTCTATACTTGCTGGGGTAGAATTCAAATTGCGAGGGATGGTTGTGCTCAGATTTGGTCGCTGCTGGTCGGTTCTTGACTTCAGCGCATGAAAACCTGCAACTGCTATCAAGCGAACCACATGTAACTAAACTTCTGATTTGGTGATGTAGACATAGATCTAGCTGATCGCAATTAATGGAGTATTTTAGTTCTATTGATTTATAGCATCTATATTATTAGATATACACTTACGGATGTGCTTCTTTAGTGTGCCTTCTCTCATCTCACAGTAAATTGTTTTGTTATTCTAAATAATTGCTGCAGGAGGGAGCAGCAGGCATAGAGGAAATCCCAAGCCAATTTTGCTCAGCTGTAGCACCTTCCACTGACAGTAAGTCTGCACAGCAGCTTGGTGAGGTTTGTTCTTGCATTTAAAAACACAAGTGTTTCAGTTGCTCTCTACTCGCTGGTAAAAAAGCATAGTGAATTTCCTTTATAAATACCCAGCTGAAGAATACCTTAGTTAAATCAATCAATAGTGAGTTGTGTTAGTAGAGAGTAGAGACGTAAGAAAACGCCCTTAGGTGTGAGACTCTACGTGGTTACCTTCTTAGTCCCAGCTATTGACATCATACTGAGATCACACTCTGCCAAGCGGAATGTTTGTTTCTATGAACTTCTGGATACTAATTTACTGTTCCTAATTTTCATGGGGATAT
>LR738712.1:46114167-46171840 GCA_902687465.1 Secale cereale | reverse complement strand
CTGCAGGCTGATGTTCTTGGTCAGTATAACCCAACAATGGAGAAACTGACCAAGCTATTTTTCATGATCAGTTACACACCAAGCTTATTTTTTTTGCTGCTTCTACATGTTGCTATGATGGTCATTCAGCCCATTTTCTTGAACCTGCACTACAACGAGAGATCTGGGCTGCTTCTTTGTGGCTTCCAAACTTGAAATGTTTGTTTGGAAGTTAGTTTAGTTTTATGTTGTGGATTCACAGCTTATCACATGTACGGTGGTATGGTCTCAATAGTACAACTTAAAGGCTTCCATGCTATATATTTTCTCTGGAATTTGCTCTCGAAGAATCATGTATCAATGTTAGATCCGGTGAGAAAAGGCGGCTTCCAAGCAGAGGATGCGGGAGTGTTGGCCACATTTGGTTTTTGACTTGGGGGGTCTAAATATTCTCACAATACTTGGTTCCCTCTCGGCCTTTGCGCCATTGGCGCAACGAGTCATCTAGTTAGAAGAACAATCATATTGAATCGGCCAATCTTGTTTGTTATGCTTTGAGATAATATCGTATTAATGTGGGTGGTAGACGACCGGCCGGCTGGCCATGGTGTCGTTTGAACACGGAGAAGTCAAGTGCATCGGGAAGCAGTGAGGGCGGCACTCTCTCGGCCGACACGCCGCTTCAATGTTGACGCTAGTGAGAGGTCGCGTCTGCTTTGGCTAGGCGTGAATGCGACACTGACTCTCTGGAGCGGCGCTGACCTTTTCGGACGGAAACCGCACGTAGGCGAGGGAGGGATTTTGGGTGGGACAGGGCGGTCAGACGCGAGGTGGCGGTGGTTCGAATACCCGTACAACCTTCTAATTTGTCTCTGGTTTACGTAAAAAAATACGTTCGAACCGGCCTACGGACTGATACTGTCCACTTTGGATGGCACGAGACTTATATTGGTTGTTTGAGTGTCGGCGTCGGAGTTGTCCTAAGAGCATCTACACCCGGGCGTCCCAAACCAGCCTCAAACGCCCGGGCGGCCCGCCCAATCACTGACCGGTCATGATTTTTCGACCTAGACATGCCCCTCAAACGGGCCTCAAACGCCCGGGCTGACCGGCACCACCCACATCCAGCCCAAATATGGGGCGGATATGGGGCGCCCAGGCGCGCCCGCCACGTCGGTCTGACGGCGGGATCCCATGCGGAAAAACCCGGAAACCCGGCGGTCCGACGGACGCGCGTCCGTCGCCGCGGTGTGAATGTCGTGTGGCGCCGCTCCGACTCGACACCTAAGACCAAATCCGGCTATTTAAGCTGGTCGGCATCCCGTAACCCTAAACCATCCACCTCCCTCCTCTCCGCGCCGTCAGTCCGAGCTCATCCAGCACCCGTTCTACTGCGTCTTATCGAATAGTGCTTTTGAGTCAAAGTGCAATCACCATTTCATGTACACCATCTTTGTCAATATATGCAATTACCTGTAGAAAGAATGTGAAAAACAACTCAGGTCATTTACAGAACGAACAGAAAAATATAAGCAAAAGGATACAAAAGGTTCACTTACTGGGGTGGGTTCTCCCTGTCCCGCTCCGACGCTCTGCCCACGGTCCAACGCTCCACACTCCAGCACTCCGCCATGGTCCGGACCAAGATCACCTACTATGTCATGCTGACGCCGGAGCGTCGCTACGACATCTGGGCGATGCGAGCCGCGTGCGCCACCCGCATCGCTGTTGGGCTGCCTCCGGACTCGCCGGAGTCGAACGAGGAGGAGGAGCAGCCAGGGGAAGAGGGGGAGGACGAGATGGCTCCAATGGAGGAGGAGGAGGCGGAGCAGCAGTTGTCGGGCTTCAACAAGG
Organism: Secale cereale; assembly: GCA_902687465.1. Classification (NCBI taxonomy): domain Eukaryota; kingdom Viridiplantae; phylum Streptophyta; class Magnoliopsida; order Poales; family Poaceae; genus Secale; species Secale cereale. The sequence continues at coordinate 46,170,007 of LR738712.1, read as the reverse complement.
AGTAGGCGGATGCGGAGTTCGCCGTCGCCCAGTCCAACGAGATGGCAGAGCAGCAGGCCATCCCGGAGTCCATCCAAGATGAGGCCTATGTGGAGGCCAACCGGGCGTTCCTTCGGTGGGAGCGGGCGGAGTCCAACGCGCTCTTCGCCGAACTCGACACGGAGATAGAGGCGGAAGAGGCATGAATGGAGCAGCCGGAGAAGGCGGAGATGCAGCTGCCGCCCATGCTGTCGAAGCCGGGCACGAAGATCGTCGACATCTCCGACGATGTTTAGCTAGGTGATCGACATAGTACGTATATTTTTATAGTTTGCATATCTTTGTATGGATTTAAGAATCTAGTATGGAATGTCGGGATGCAAGAAGTGAAATTTGAGGGTGTCCGGTCACTGCACACGGACGCGCCCGAGCGCTTGCGCATGCGTTTGAGGCGCCATATTTGACATATCCGGCTGAAGATGCTCTAATAAGACAAAATGTGTGGTATACAAGTAATATTGTCCAGCATCGACATAAAATGGTTTAAGAACAAAACAAACGGCGTGGGCACCACCTAGTACACGAGCGTGATGTCACTAGGCCTAGTGCACTAGCACACACTTGGTGCGCGTGAACTAGACTATGACCACTCCTCCTGCTCCCAGATCTTCATCATAAAAAAGGGGTTGGATTAGACACACTATTTCAGTTGAATGATCACTTCCTGGGGTCATGTCAAGGACACACCACTACCACTCAAAATCCAACGAGCACTATGCATCTCCCTGTGCAACAGCAAGAGCAGCCGAGGAACAGGAACAGCTAATGTTCCTATATTTAAACAGCCAACTGGGGGGACTGAACCTTTTTATCATCATTAACAGCATGTAATGTAATGCAAGCAGCCAATCACACCGACATGTGATCACAAGCCCCGGCCAGATTCTCTCATTGGGATGTGCAAATTTGGTAGGCGTCTAGGTGAGGATAATATACTCTCCCATCTCCAACAAGTCAGTAAGTATTTTTTTTGCTTTGTTTTCTGCTGGTTCTAGTACGAATGAAGAAAATAAGAAAATGAAAAAAAGATAGATATGGGATATGACACCTAAGCAAGGGGTGGCAGCAGGAGGATGATGCCTCACAGTGCTGGCTTTGACCATATCCCCACAAATCCAGCTGGTGGTACTGCATGCATTTCAGACTGTAGAGGACAAGAAGGTGAAAAGATTACAAGATTCCTTGTGTTTTTTGTGCTTACATACACAAACCTCTTCTTTTTCTTTGTAGTAGGAGTACAGTGGTAGTGGTGGGATGGCTGTAGGTAGGCTGGCAGGGGGAGAAAAAAGGCCAAGTGTACAAATAGGTGGCAGTGCTGCATGTCAGTTGGAAAGAGATCTCCCTGCCCTCATTCAAAGCTTGGTGTGCAAGAGAAGTACCTCCCCCTCCCCCTCCCCCACACCCTTGTAACCAAAGCATTCATATTTTACTACCCCATCATGTACTGCAAATGCTGCTTGCTTGCTTCACCCAACAAAATTAAAAAAACACAAAACATAATTCCTGCCTAAGCCATTTTCTAAAACACAAATTTTTACTGCATATGTTAACATCTTTTGCAATCACCCACTAACCACCCTGGCTGTCTGGTCAAAGAGGAACCTTGTGTTCATTTCAAACCTGCAGTGCAGCTGGCTCGCCAGCGTCACGAAAACCATCAATGAGGAAGAATAACTGTACAGTGGCCAGTAGGTGCCCCTTGTTTTTTCCTCTCTCTCTCTCAAAACTTACTCCCACAGTAGTTAGGAGCCGGGGCCCACATGGCATCGAGGGGCACCCAAGGCCGGGCAGGTGAGAACAGTATCCCATTTTTTTACTCCCCTCCCTGCTTTATTTTCCCTACAGCTACAGCCACAACTACAGCTAGCTAATCTTCCTGTACACCAAAGCAGAGAGGCAGCAGTAAACTAGTCCTCCTGGTACGCCCCAGCCCTGCTGTTACTTTTTCATTAGCTGTTTGCATACGCCAAGGTTTCAGAAACGTTGGAAGGAGAGAGGAGGGGGGAGGGAAGGGGGGCAGTTGAAGTGGTTAACAACCCAGCTCTTTGCCAGAGAGCATAGCAGAGCAGAGCAAGAAGGAATCATTTCACCTCGGCGGCAGGCAGGCAGGGGTAACAAACACCACCTATTATTATTGTTATCAAGCAGCCGAGACCCCCTCCCTCTTCTTCCTCCCCTGCCCTTCAAATCTTACCCTGCGGTCAAATTGCGATCCACAGCTTCCGCGAGGTGCCAAGGAGAGGAGAAGAAACCGCGAACTTTTTCAAGAAAACAGAGAGACGGAGAGATCATGAGGCCGCTCTCGAGTTCTTGAATCGTTCCAACAACATTTCCCCCTCGGTCTCCCCTCCCGTTCGCAGGCAGGGCGAATTGATTGATGGCCTCCAGGAGCGCTCGTGTGGTGGCTCCGGGTCCAGGTAATTTCCAGGCAGTTTGCTTTTTTACCGTCTGGGACATCTTAGTATGTGTTCCTTTCAAGATCTTTACACCGCCCCATACATGGCATGGCGGAGCGGTCAAAGCTTGTTGCTTTCCTTCCTCCCCCTCTCGGAGGGCTTCAACGCCGCCCTAGTTATTTCCCCGCAGATCCTACTCTAGCTATCCATCTATCCATCTATATTGCATTCAAATAGCCTCACCTGTTCGGTTTTTCGACTTGGGAGTTGGGAGTCACGCGCTTCCTCTGTTCATGTGTGCTGTTTCCTCTGGAGCTTCGTACTTGCGATTTCCTCGACGATGTGAACTTCGCCGGGCGATCGAATCCTCTGAGAAGGTGGGTTCGTCTTGTGGTGTCCTCCTCCAGGGAATGCTGTGATTTTTTTGTTTGTTCATCCAAGTAGGTGGTTTTAATTAGGTGTAAGGTGCTGCCTGCTATTTTGATCTTCCTGGATGCCACTGCCAGGCCACACCCAGTCAAAAAGCACTGTTGGCCAGGTCCGTTCCTAGCTTGTGTGGGAAGTTCTTCATCAGTGAAACATCTTCTTTTTATCTTTCTAAACTAGTAGTATATGTTCTTTTAAAGTTCCTTATGCTTGATAATGTTCTCCATGCCTGGTTCTTGAAGATATGTCAGGCTTTTGCTGTTCCCAATTATCTTTGATGTTTTGGGGTCTTTTAGGAGGAGCAGACAAGCCCTCCTCCCACATCCTCATGACTTTGCTCCAAAGGACCCAAGTTAACGAATGTTGTTTGGCTAATGATGGGGCTACATCCTCTGTGTCTCCTCCTCTCCCTTTGTGCTCTGCTCTGGATTTAAAGCCCCACTTTCTGGAACCTGGGCTGCGTGTAGCAGATTTGGTTTGTTCCCCAAGCCCCCAAGGTTGTTCTGTAGCAGGCCTTTGCCTGGACGGTGGATCCCTCCTTCTGGCTTTCTTTTGTCTGTTGATAGTGATGGTGGCGGTGGTTCTTCAAAGGACTTGGGTGCTTTTCACCTCTGTGTTAAGGATTACTAGTTGAGTTGTTCATGTGATGCAAAAGGGTTTTGCAGACTTTATGAAATTTCACTCTTTGTTCAAGCTGCATTTGTCTTTCTGTGCTCTGTTGGGACACTCTAGGTGCTAGTGCTAATGTGCCTTCTCCCCCTTGTCTTCTATCCTCAACAGGGAACTAAGGAGGAGCTCTTGTTGTTTTTTGGACTGTTGGACATGTATTCAGGCCAGCAATCTGATCAAGGTCCTGCTGCAAACAGTGCCAAAGAATTCTTGGAGGGGAATTGGGGCTCTGTAGCAATGCATCAAAAGATGGGGTATGACAGTGGGGCATATGGGTTTGAAGCTTACGGCATGGAGTTAGAAGAAAGACCAGGTCTGTACAGATCTTCTGCTGGTTAGTAGTAGTTCTTATCATGCAGTTTGTCGACATATTTTTTAAGGTGACAACTCTGGTGTTGATGGTAACAGCAATCATTCTTGCAGGTACATTCTCCCAAAACATCCAGATGAGTGATGAGCATAGTGGTGGTGTGAAGAAAAGGAAGGGAATAGATGACTGCATTGCGTTGCTAAACCCATCAGCCAGTAGCAAGGTGCAAATGAGCTTTCGTTATGCTCTTATCTTCTTGTTCTAATGTAGATGTATTGACTAACTATATTGTAACTGTGGGTTTAGAATGTGGGTGATCAACAAACAGAGGTTTCGTCTCAGCCAGAAAGGAGTTCGGTGGAGAGGGACAACAGGAAGATGTCGACCAAAACGCAAAGCAAGGAAGATTCTTCGGATGGTGATGGCACTAAAGAAAATTATGTTCATTTCCGGGCAAAGCGAGGCCAAGCCACTAACAGCCACAGCCTTGCAGAAAGAGTAAGCTTCTGATTAGCACTATCAAGTTCCCATTTCAGTTTACTTTATGCTCTCCCTGTTCTCATGCTTGAAGTTGGATGAAACTCTTTGCAGCTAAGGAGGAAAAAGATAAGTGAGAGAATGAAGCTTCTTCAGGATCTTGTTCCAGGATGTAATAAGGTAACTTACTTCTTTTTGGCGCGAGAACTTCTCTGCGACCAACTTGTACTCCGCGCCTTACCAATGTTCCTTCTCACAGATTACTGGCAAGGCAGTCATGCTTGATGAGATAATCAATTACGTGCAGTCATTACAACGACAAGTAGAGGTAATATAATGCTGCTTATCTATTAGTGCAGATGTTTCATTTGTTGGACTATCATCCTGTGCTCTAATGCAACTTCGAACTTGCAGTTCTTGTCAATGAAACTTGCAACTGTGAACCCTGAGCTTGGCTTTGATATTGAGCAGATTCTATCCAAACAAGTAAATTCACTGTACAGCCATCCTAAATATTTTCAAAGATTTCTAGACCCGCCTGCTCGACGCAATTCTTGTTTGTAGATGATGCTTTCTCAAGACAGGCGCCTTGGTTTCTATGGAGCTGAGCCAGGATCAAGCGCCCTTATTGCTCATTTCAACCAAGGAATGATGCATCCAGACATGATGTGCAATGCTTCCAATCCTGTGGGTGCTCTGCACGGAACAATTCACGACATCTCCATGATGAACCAGGTAAATTCAGTCCATTTTGATGCCAAGCGCATGTAGCATCTGAAGCCATAGCAAGGGACTAATGTTAACCCTGAATCCAGATGCCTGAGATGTGGGAAACTCTTCAGAACATTCCTCATATGAACTTCAACCCTGCTGTGGCTGCAGATAGCAGCACCAACAATGCTGGTATATATGCAATGCCCTCTTTTCAAAATGTCACGCATCATAATCGTAGTGATCACATCAAACTTACAGAAATGCTCCTCTTGTACTCTGCAGGTCCCATGAAGATTGAACAATGAGTTGCTGGTATGATTCCGGAGTTGTTCTGTGAACCGTAAAGCGCTTGCAGAATCAAGTTTTGTATAGCTGGATGCCTAACCATTAGTTACCGATTTCCCTCCCCTTGCCGCCCGACCCCGTAGCGTATGGTTTATGGTATGGCATCTTAAGGATCTCGTGTACAGCTGGGCTCAAGAACTGCTGATTCCACCGTAAATTTCTATCGCACGTTAGCTCGACGTCGAAAGCGGGAACCCCGTGTTATTCATGAGTTTCAAGCTTGGGATCAATTGTTGATGCCCTATGCGTACCAAGTAGACTGGCTTATTAGCACTGCCCTAAGTAGTCAAGTGACTTTTGTCAGGAGTTTCATGAGATCATGCATTATTTGCAACATGAGATGTTGAAGAGCAGACTTTTTCTTGTACATTTTATGGCTCCTACACCTTCACCTAATTGTGCATGTGTCATCAATTGCAATAGATTTGATGCAACTGTGGAATGTCTTGACTACTAGCTAGAGATTGATGTGGTTTTCATTGTGGCCTTGTGATCTTGTGACTTGTGAGTACCTTCTGAACTTGTGGCGCCAGTGCATGAAATGCCGACAAGGAATGTCAAGGTGCTGACAAGGAAAACACCCTACTGTAACCTGTATGCTGACCGGTCATTGAGGTTTTTGTTCTTGAAATATTCCAAGTAGTGGTTCCGGAATTCGAGAGGAAATGTGTGATACTAGCAACTTCCAAAGAAAACACCTAGTCAAAAGAACCTAAACTTCCAAGTCTCAAATACTTTGGCATACAATGTTAATACATAGTATCAAGCTTTATCTTCGTTCTAGAGATGCTACAAAGTTACAATGCAATAAGTCTAAACCAAGCAAAAATGATAGTGAACTGTTTCACTATTTGCAACACTAGATTTCTGCCTTCTTCCTCCTCTTTCTTCTATCGTCTCCGTCTCTTTCCTTTCCCCCTCGCCTTCGTGATTTGCCCTGCAAGGAACCATGAAAAATCAGAATACATCAAAGGAGAGCGCGGGAGCACACCAAAACCAACAAATGTAGCAACTGAAAAAGAGACTAAATCAGCAGGAAGGAATGCATGTATGATCGGAAATGTTTTGGACATTAAACGGATAAATGTACCTCGGCAGAGAACGTTCTGAGGGGATCGCTACTTTTGCCTGACCCACTCCTGAATCCCGTTCTTTTCTTCCTTCGGGGATTATCAAGACCCATAGCAGCCCTCGAAAGTTTGACTGCATTGCTGGCTTCTTTTGTTGTGGGGTCAATCAGGTATTCAGGGACATCACGCAGGTGAGCAGGAATTGATTTGTTGGTAAGCAACTTATCATGTTTGAGCAAATCTGAAACAAGTAGTAAGATTAAGCATATCATTCATTTGTAAGATTTAAATACCAACACAGCTCTTCTGAACAAGGTTGGGGAAGATTGATATAACTAACCGAGGTCTGTTGGATTCTCTTCAAAATGAGCTTTCAACCTACAAGGAAGCAAAGGGCATTGCTGTTAGAAAGGAATACAGGCAGAATAACTACAGGATGAAGGTGTTTCTCTTTATGAAATATTAAGAGTTGTGAATACTATATATTGATGCCTTGTATCAATTAAATGGTACATCATGAACATAGCTGGTGAATGATATTCCCTCCATTCCTAAATATATGGTGTATTAGTTTTTCCAAAGTCAAACCTTGTCTATGTTTGACAAGTTTATAACAAAATATGTCAAGAACTACAATACTAAAAAAAAAAAAATATCCATGTCGAATCTAGTGATAATGATTTGGAGCAACTAATAATATATTAGAATATCGTTTTCAAACACTCTGTAAGGAAGACTGCAGTTTCTGCATTTATCTTTCCCTACGTGATTTCATAATCATGTCATGCGCATTTTGCTAACACTTGGCTATTTCCTTGATGGACAAGGACTTTCTTACTTCTCAGAATTGAGGATTTCATTCTTTACGTCTTGACGACGCGCTTCCTGTATATCACGGCTTGTCACACTCCTAGCAACATCCTGCAAAAGGAATATCAATTGACATTAGCTACCAAAATCAGTGTTATTACACATTTCAGTAACATTATCTGTTGAAAGCGAGTGGCTAAAAGAAGTTAACAGAATGGGTCCCATGTAAAATTAGCACCAAGAGCAGTTCAGAACAGATAAAACCAAAATGGTCTTAATAATAGCCACACTGTTGTTGCCGAACAGCTTGGCTCACAAAATATCTAACGGGTAAGAGCCACAGCAGGCATTGCATCACTAAACAAATAGACTTCCTTACCAGGATATGGTCAAGACAGGTAAAACTAGAGGTACCTGGGTTATCTTTCATGTTTAATGGGATATTAGTACCCTACAAGCCCAGTATCTTTATAGGGCAAGAGAGATTTGTATCTAAATCCAACTAGTTGCAATATAAGGGAAATAAGTTGCAACAAATCCATGGCTGCCAACAGCTGAATAGGAGGATGGGTGATTACCAAATTAACTTTCAGCCTTTCATCACCAGTTAATAAATAAATAGAGTAGAGAACAAAGGTCCATGCAACCAGCATAACGAGCGTTTAGGAAACCCTCAGATCGTTGGTTTGAGGTTCTCAGCTTCGAGCTTTCCAAATTTCAATGTTCATAATACAAGTAATGATAATACTACATCTTTACAGCAAGAACGTATTACTAAAGAGGTACATTGCACTGTTCCGGTCAATCAGCTGGTTATTTGGTTGTTTTGGCAAACCTTGTGAGCGACTAACTTACCCTAGTCAATACTATTAGCACCACTACTTACATTACTCTAGCACTACAAGGTATAGCAATTAAGAATATATTTGGGAGAAATCAAGTACAAATCATTCAAGATAAATACACTCCGTACCTGAGCCCTATATCGTAGGGACTCGACAGCATTTTTTGTGAGTAATGGGAAAGGTAAAATGCAGTTGGTATCCTTTTTTTCAACATCTTGCAACATGTGTTCAATCTCTTCGAAAACATTATCCTCCTCTGGTGAAACCTGAAAATAGAGTATGAAAAGAAGAGGAAATAAATAACCAAACACACAGGGTCTACTAAGCATGTTAGTAATTTCTGACAATAATATAAGTGACTGAACTGAACAATGTAAAAAAGTGACTTACAAGTGATATAGATGCACCAGTTTTATTTGCCCTCCCTGTTCGTCCTATTCTGTGAATATACCCAGCAGGATTCGGAGGCATGTCAAAATTAACTACCTAAAGAAGGGTTAGAGAAAAAGATCAGTCCTGCAACCTATTACAGAAATTACAAGATTGAACTATATAACAGCAACGACTTTACGAACTTGTAAGAACATACAGAAGATGTCAACTATACTCAACTTCCTCACGTAATCGAATGAATACTGAGAAATTGATTTCTTAAAACATATTCCATTTTTGTTTAGCAGATAAGCCAGAGAAAGGTGAAATATAGCTTCACAAAACAACAAATCATTGGTGAAGCTGACCACAGAAAGCTTAAAAAAACCTTATTTCCTTTTATTTTAAAGAGAGAACATTTGTTGGTTGTCCCTCGCTACATCAAACTGGCACTAGTTCCCCGGAAGAAAAAAATGAGCACTAGTTGCTGAGTGAATTCAAAGTTTACACTGATGCTGCCACCAGGTCCAAAGTAAATATTGGTGCACAGTGCACTTAAAACAAAGCAAATAGTCTGCCCACCAGTTATTTACATATATGTTCAACTATCTTAGTTGTATTTACAGCATATAAAAACCAATTAGGTAGCGCTAATCATCATGGTTGAATTCGGCAATATGCTTGCTTAAGTAGACCAAGATATACTTACTGTGAAAACGTTTTTGAAGTCAATTCCTCTGACGACTCCGAATTCAGCATCTAAAGATTGTTGCAAATGTTTGCGGGACCCCTTTGAATCTTTTTTGCTTTCCTTATTGGTTTGCTTCGCCTCCTTTGTTTTATTGTCATCTGTTGCTATCAGGTAATCAAATAGCCTAGCATTGAAAGCCTAAAAGAAAGAAAAAGATACTTAATTGACTTCCATATTTCAGAACCACCTTGTAACTGCAAGCTAGCAATCTAAGCTTTATCAGGAAAGTCACACGAGTCACGTATCAAAGTTTTACTGACAGCCTTCTGTATCATTTTACTTCGGACAACATAAAAGACTTAGCAATACATAGAAACAGATATAAACAGCAATGATCTGTTTGCACGCCATGTGCCAGCACCTAAAGGTATAATCAGGTTACATCACCCTCGTCATGGACAAACACCAACACTAAAACTAGCCTAGGGGGTTAAGTGACCTGGTTTTACAAGTTTTAAGGGGTGCATATCTAGTTTTCTAGTTGCAGATGCTAAGTAGACACAATACCAAATTCAAAGGGTATATTTTTTATATATAAAACATTTACAAGGCAGTAAGCACTCCTTATAATTTTCCCAATAGCCGACACTGTTAGAAATCCTCTGACGCATATGGATAAAATGAAGCATGCCTCGTAAAAAAATGTTGATTAGCAATCTACTGAAACCCAAGAAAGTTAATTAGCTGAACTGGTAAACAATTGGAGGGAAGAAAACCAATATCATTCTTACAAGATAAAACATGGGAACACAAGATAATACAATTTAAGATCAATTATCTACACACACACACACACACAAAAGGCAGGCTCTGGAGAAGCACTACCTCAATAATATGTAGGCGAGAATTTTGTGGCAACTCAGCATTCAACACTGCAGATCTTATCGCAAACTGTAAAAGTACAGCATAGTCCTCAAATGTTAGTTAATTTATAAACAACCATATATATCTAAAAATAGAAACAGGAATAGAGAAACTAGCAATGACCAAAGTATTCTATTACGAAAGGAATGAAGTGGGGAACATGCTCCTGGAAGGAACAGTTGTTCAAAAGAATGCCATAACATCTCTCAAATGGCAATAAAAAAGATTTGACAAAACTTCATGCTGCAGATTTGATAGAACTTCTCCTTAGTGATAGATTAATATTCATCTGTTGGTGCTCACATACCCAATGTCCAAACGGTAGTAGTTCAATTATTGTCCCATTAAATATTTTTGGACTAGAACTGATCTAAATTTTCAAATTTCATTTCTGTTCATATGCCAGATGATAATCCGTAACTCTATCAAATGAAACTATGCAAGAAAAGAGCAGCGCAGATAACAAGTTACAGATCCAAATCATATCACTACTGTAAGCAAATAGTAGTACCAATTTACCTTTTCCAGGAACAATCTTAATCTGAATGCATTGTCAATTGAGTTCACAAATATTAGAACTTTCTTTTGAATAAGCTCTAACTTCAGAAGGGAAAGGATATAAAGCATCTTATCCTTAGCACTGCATGAAATCTGTGGACAAAAGATTGGGAGTAACTTAATTGTGGTATTGAAATAAAAACACTAAAGCTACAGAAAATCAGCACAAGAACTGTAAATAGACAAAGTCATTATTCAAGAATGGTCCCAAAAAAGGGCTATGGACAGAGAACCATACTAACTTGTACTCCCTCTGTAAAGAACCATACTAATCTGTGGTATTTCTTTACAGAGGGAGTATACAATACCCGCTGGAGTCTACTATGGATTAACAGTTAGAACTTTCAAGTGATATTGTACAAACAGTGAGATCAACGAGCCTATGGATGTAATGTAAAAGGGAAGCAGAAGGTACTTACCCAAAATTGTTGCACATTTTTAGGGACCACGTCATCCTTTGCATTACCAACCTCGGTAAGAGTTAAAACAAAAGGGTTGTGCAGAAGCAGCTTTGTTAGTTTGTCGATATCAGGGCTGCAACAAATAAATTTTTATATTAGACAAATCATACAAAACCCAAACAGAAGTAAAGGTTAACTAGATCAAAACTACTTTAGTTTGCAATGTTCTATGTCGCCCACAGGGGACGACCAACCCGACTGTTGCATGGTTGACGGCTAAAAAAAGGAGCAAAAATATAAAGAAAGATCGTGCTGCAGTTGTTGGAGAATCTAAAGCATTCATAGTAGGTCCTTTTCAAGATTTGAAATGAGACAACACTTCCAATTTTGAAACATAAGAGAATGGGAATGGAAGAATTGGTTCAGAAAGAAACTAAAACCAGAGCATGATTTTGAGATACATTTGTCGTGTGTTTTACAAGAGTGTTGTGCTCACAAGTGTGTTTGTTTATTTGTGTTGGATCTGACATGTGAGTAAAAGTACATTTGTTAATGTATATCCCTTGGAAGGTTGCTAGCCCCACATGTAAGGAGAAATGTATTTGTTTATTTGTCATGTTAGTCCCACATGTGAACTCACCACTAACTCCAACCTTTATAAGTAGGAAAGGAAAGATATATTAACCTACTAGCAAAATCACATCAAGAAGTGCAACACCGACAACCATGTTAAGCAGCAACCATTCAGTAAGAGAATCAGCAAGGAAACTCAGGGGACAGCTAATATCCACAAACTGAAGTGCTAGCTCCATTCACTTGATTCAAATGCTACTGAGATGCTTAGAGCTGTTACCAGTGCAGGCTGCGGATCAAGATATTGTGAATAATTGCAGAAAAAGGAAGCAAGAACCAAACCTTGAAGTTGCAGACATCAGAATGGATTGGCAACTTCTTGGTATATGTGGGACAAGCGCCTTTAAGTCATCTTCACAGCGATAGGATAGAAGAAGGTCAGCCTGGGAACTAACCATTAAGAGATTAGTAACTTCTCCAAAAGGATATTTCTCAGGCATTCTGATACATCAAGACAACTGTATAAAATTAAAATTTTGATACACACCACTGTAATGTAACAGATATTTGCCAATGTAATTATGTTAAAAGTCATGACGGTAGATATTTGAAACACGCCACTCTAAAACATGGTATAGTTTCAACAGCAACACCGGGTACTGGCATAGAAAATGTTCCCAATTCTGCATTACCATAAATCAAATCCCCATATTTGCAGTGGCACATGACAGTATCATTCAGGCAGCATAGGCACTAATACTGTAAACGGCTCGATTAAAGAGTTTTTAACTTGAAGCTGAAAATTCAACACCCCTGAATATTATTTTGCAAAATAATATAGATCCACAACTTCGACAGCTATTTTATGTTTTTGTATATATGGGAAGAGACGACATAATTTGATATTTCAAAACCATAAGAAATCGTTCATTCCTTGTGGGGATAAAATCTTTCCAAGACTACCCATCTAATATGTGAAACATGTATGCGTAAGAGATCTCTATGCATAAATACTGCAACAAGCAAGCAAATTGCACCTCATCAAGAATCATCATTGAAAGTGACTCTTTAATAGATGATCCCTGGACAATGCCCTTTGATATGCATGCTGCAACACAAGCTGGGGTTGTCACAAGAATATTAGGGGGCCCAGACAATGCAAGTTTCTGCAAGTAACAAGAAGCACAAGCAAGTTAGCAGTGCCAATAAATATAACCCTACAAAATTGATACTATTTGGAGAAAATAATGGTCGAAGTCAAACAAGACAAAAGTGTCTCACAATATCCTTATCTGACATGCTCGCGGTCACTTGAACAATCTTCAACTTGGATGTACACAACTCAAGGAGAGATGATGCCTCACTATAAACCTACAGCAAGAAGAAAAGAAAGAAAAAAACAGTGAGATATTTGGCAATGACTAGTCATACCATATAAATATTAAAAAAAGTAAAAGTTTATTCACAATACACTAGTAGATTGTAATATGAATCGCTGAAGTACTAATTAGCAGGTCTAACATTCGAAGAACTCGCAAAAAAATCTCACTACATGCAGCATCAAAATAGAAGAACAATTCATATTATCATGCATAAAACAGGACGTAATATTAACTAGAGATAAATCAGTAAGCGACTCTACAGCAGCTGCCTACACACATACAAAATATCTTGCGAAGAAACAGAAGTCGGATACCTGCTGGCATAACTCGCGAGTTGGCACCAGGATTAAGGCATTTGGTGCAGATTTGCGAATACGCCCTTCTTTGCACAACTTCAACAGCTCTTGCAGCAGCGGGAGAAGGTAGGCAAAGGTCTTTCCAGAACCAGTCTTGGCCTTAGCGACCACATCCTTCCCTTCCTGGAATCACAACATTAGGCCGTCGTTCAGTACCACGAACTACGGGAAATCAAACATTTGCATTTTGAACTAAATGGCCACCACAATCATGAGTAAAGCTTCGCTAAACCCAACCCTAATTCAGTCCGGTCTGCATTGACAAGTGTCAGAAGGCTGCTGCGCCTAACCCACAAGATTCACCAGAGAAAGCAAGCAGGCTGGCTATCATAATAGTACTGTAATTGGCTAACTTATCAGGCTAAAACTTGCTCCAATGAGAGCTTACTAAATTTCTGGCTCCTGAGCTTACGAACTTTTAATCAATTGTTGACTAGACGCCAGCAGAACGAGCGAGACTGAAAGCTAGTAAAGATGGAAGGCAGAAATCGCGCACCAGGATGAGCGGGATGGCCTCTCGCTGGATCGGGGTGGTCTTGGTCAGGCCCTTCTTCCTCAGGGCCCTCTTGAGCTGCTCGTCCAGCCCCAGCTCATCAAACGTCACCTCCCTCTCCTCCTCCTCCTCTGCCGCCGCCGCCGCCTCCTCCTTCCCCTCTTCCACGCCACCACTCGCAGCGTCCGCGGTCCGCCCCTCCGCCACCTCGCCTCCTGCCTCCTGAGCCGCCTCCTCCTCCACGATTGCGGCCGGTGCGTCCTCGTGCGCCGCCGCCGCCGCCGCCGCCGCCTCTACATGCTCCTCCCCCCGGAGCGAGCCGCGCTGCTTCTGCTTCTTCGCCATGGGTTTCTTCCTGGGGAACGAACGAACGGCTGCCGCTAGGGTTTAAGGGAGGCTTTCTTTTCGTTGGAAGTTATGAGGAGAATGGATGGCCCGCGAGAATATTGGGCCACATGGGCCGCCTGCGGATCGTGGCCCTCAAGTCTGCGAACTGGCGCCATCTAAGCCGTCCGAGACAGATCGACGGCCGAAATTGCTCTTCGGAGAAGAGAGAAAGTGTGAATCCTCTCGTGAGAGAGACCGACACCGTTCACCGTTGTTCCCCTCCCCTTCCAGCCGCCGCCGCCGCTCGCCGTCGCGATGGCCGAGACGGTGGACTTCGCGAGCGGCGACGGGGAGGCCTGGCGAGCGGCGCTGGAGGCCTACGACCGCCGGCTCGCGGCCCTGGACAAGCCCGACCTCCTGGACGCCGACTCCTTCTACCGCCACGACCTCCCCCTCCTGCTCCACCGCCGCGACCCGGACCCCTTCCTCGCCAAGCCCGAGCTGGTGCAGCTCATGCAGTGGAAGCTCTCGCGCGGCAAGTGGAGGTCGGGGCCTCTTCCTGCTTTTTACTTCATTTTTCCCCGTTGGTTGCATAGCATTCGCACAGCTGCATTCGAAGTTCTCTCCTTGCTAGGGCGTGGTGCTTTCTGCCGAAATATTGCCGATACCTTGGAATGTGATTGGTTGGAGTATGATTGCCATGATGCTAGTAGATTGCTAGGAATATCTTGATTGCTTGGTTTATTATTTTGATCCATTTATGCAGTGTGCTAGCATCGTGCTTGCTCTTGCTGGCCAGCAATATCCAACCTTCACTCTGCTCTTGTTGCTAGGCCGAGGCTGATGGATTTCGTCAAAAGCTTGGATGACAAGGTTGTAGAGTCGGCGTCGCGCAAGGCATTTGCAGCGCTGCCCGACCTCAGCAAGGCCATCACCGAGCTCACCGTGCTCAAGGGCGTTGGCCCTGCCACTGCATCCGCGGTGCTCGCTGCCTATGCGCCTGATGTTGCGCCCTTCATGTCAGACGAAGTGAGCTTGTTCAAATGTTCTTTTTTTCCTCAGTGTATGTTATACCTTGTATGTTATAACCTTCAACGAAATGTGTTCAGGCGATGGTGGCAGCCTTGGGCAATGTGAAGGAATACACTCTGAAGCAATACCTTGCGTTTGCGGAGAAGTTGCAGGCTAAAGCGGAGGTATAAATGTTGCCCTGCATTCGATATACTCGTATATGTTAAAATGTTGCAACGATAGGTCGATAGCATCATTTGCTTGATTGTGTTGATTGAACTGTTCTGCAGAATGTGGCCTTGAGTTGAACCAGGTAGCTGTAAGCGTATGACATATTATTGTTGTGTGTTGTAAGGTGGTCATCAATTGGTTTCGGCCATAGGTTAAAAGTTCTAATTCACCAGTCCAAACTGAAAACTTTTAGTTAATGCAGTTAATCTATGTTGCCGAATGTATTTGATCTTTCTCTCCATCTAGACAAGCTAAAATTACATTAAAAATAGCAGATTGTCACAATGTGCTCTGTTTTATGAGTTGATCTTAGCTAGCAGTTTGGAGTTGAACATACAAATGTATATTTGTGTTATTGTACTGTTTTGGGAGAAGTTCCATTTTAGCAATGTAAAAGAGCACTAGTTCCTAATTCGTTACCTTGTGCTAATTTCCACGTAATACCTTGTGATTTCAAAATATTACTTGTAGAACTTGAAAATTGTTTGGCTGACAACTTGTGTTCCTCTTCAAGGAGTTGAGCGTAGGAGGAGAAAGCTTCACGCCTTCGGATGTTGAGAGAGCCTTGTGGAGCTCGGCAATCGCCTCCAAGCCACCGAAGGCACCAGCAGGTGGGAAGCGAAAACGATGACTTGTGCCGCCGCACCTGTTGCGCTGTAGCTAGAATGGTCTGTTGGTGGTAGACCCTAGATCGACCTTTGTAGGATGTATGTCATGTACTTGATGCCTTTGGATCAGCCAAACATATTTGTGAATGGGGAATGGCGCACCTCCTGAGCTTGGTATTTGGCTACCAGATGATGACCTGTTGTATTTAAAATTGTCATGAAATCCGTAGACCAATTCCAGTTAGCCCACTTGGAACTTTGAACTGAAAAGTACAAAACTGTCATGAAATCCATAGACCAATTCCAGTTAGCCCTACTTGGAACTTGGAACTGAAATGTACAAAATTGTCATGAAATCCATAGACCAATTCCAGTTCGCTCTACTTGGAATTTTGAACTGAAATGTACAAAATTGTCATGAAATCCATAGACCAATTCCAGTTAGCCCTACTTGGAACTTTGAACTAAAATGTACAACACCTCTGTTTAGAGAGAACAACATCAGAGCATAATACTTGGGATTGTCATAAGGTGGTTCATAATCTAGGATGCCTCCGTCCAGAAATACTTGTCGGAGAAATGGATATATCTAGATGTACTTTAGTTCTAGATACATCTATTTTTATTCATTTCATACATTTTTATCCATTTCTCCGACAAAGTATAAAATATGCAGTATGGCCTAGCCTTATTCTTTTTCTTTTCTATACATCGGGTTCTACAACCCGGGTCCTTGGAAACTGGAGTAAAACGAAGCGTCGTCCGTGATCATTCCCCATGAACTCGAGCCGTAGTGTCAATGGCGCCCGTTCAGGTCCCAAAGCATTTCAGCTCTGACGCTGCCAGCCATCGCAAGCGACGCATAGATAAATGCGCCAAACGTGCGTTCATTTAGCCATCCAGGTAACCAAAGCAGCTCAATCCTCCCAACCTGAACTACTCCAGGTTCATCTCTGGAGTCTTGGCCATGGCAGCTGATGCGCACTGGTCCTCGCTCCCACACGACCTCGTCCGCCGCATCGCCGACTGCTTCCTCGCCACCAACGACGTGGACTGCTACATGGACCTCCGCGCCGTCTGCGGCAGCTGGCGCTCCGCCACCGACGACCCCAAGGACGGCCCGGACGACCCTCGCTTCCGTCCCCGGCAGTGGGTCGTGCTCGACGACGACGTCTTCCAGAGAGAGGACACGCGCCTCCTGGTGAACACCCACACCGGCCGCTTCCTCCGCAAGGAGCTCCCTCTGCTCGGCCGCCACCGCGGCTACAGCTACGTCGCCACCGCTCCCGGTGGATTCTTCGTGCTGGCGGACTACGACGACTACAACGCCGCTCGCGTCCTCAACCCTTTCACGGGCCACATGATCCATTTCAGGGCGACCGTGCCCTCCGACACGGTGGATGCCGCCGCTGTCATCGGGTCAGCCCCCACCCTCGTCTTGCTCTGCGACTCGGATCGCAAGCAGTACATGGCTGGCCCCGACAGTAGAAGTTTTGCTGTGTACCAAGAGGAGGACGCTTACCCGCTGATCCGGCTGGCAGTCACCGGCGGCATGTATGCTGACGGCGAGCAGAGACCTGTGCCGCCGCTGCCGGTTGCCGTGGCCGACAAGATCTTTGATATGATGAGGCTGTTCTCCGTTGATCCGTCCGAGATGTTCTGGTCTGATGTTATTGAGCATGTTGCCGACGATGCTCATGCTCTTGAGATTGAGCATGCAGACAACAACCGCTGCTACCTGGTGCAATCCCTGGGAGAAGTGTTCGTCGTTTTCAAGCTGCAGCATGGCATGGAGGTTTTCAGGATGGACGACTCTGGCCGGGGTGTGCTCGAGCCCGTGAAGAGCATCGGTCGCTGCGCCATCTTCGTCGGCTGCTGCAGATGCCTGGCCGTCGATGCCGATAAGTTCCCATCTGTTGAGGCCAATTGCATCTACCACCTAGTAGGTATGAATCCATACGGTGATTTCTACTTCCATGACGTCTACAAGTATGACCTCGAGGGCAGGACAGAAGAGATGGTCTCTGAAGCCATAAGTTGGTCAGATCCCATCACACCGAGGGATGCAGACCCTCCTTTCACAGCCGTTCAGCTCCTCTCCAGCTACACCATCAACGTCCGGGGTTCTGAACTTGTGATTCCGGAAACGTGTCGAGTAGATATTGATCAGTTAGTGGAGGAGTTCTTCTCAACTGAGGATAAGGAATTCTTAGCAAGGTTTCCTCTGCAGTTACTTTAATTTCGCTATCCCATGTTCAGGGCAAGAAGCAAGTTAAATCTAGTAACAGAATGTCTAAATGCTTGTAATGCTTTCTGGTACCTGTGTCCGTGTGTTCTTCTCTAACTCCCACTTAGCAATGAAATGTTGGTTCAAATCTGCTTCCACTTCTTGATTTGGCATTGCAATTCAATCACCCAGCATAATGTATTGAGATATCAGTGTCCTTGCCAATGGTTTCGTGCCCACCAACGGCGACTCTTAATCAGCTGAAATGTCCTATCTTTTTGCACTCCATTCTGCAGAAATAAGATTTCAAGTGTATGTGTAATTTTTGCATATTGGAAACAATAGTTCAAATTTGCAATCCATTCAGGACTCTGAGCATCAGTTCTGTAATCGTAGTGGTGAAAGGGTAGCTCTAGCTTGATACAACCAACACAAAACATTGGCAATCTGAAAATCTTTATGTAGTCAACAAGCCAATCTATAGAGTCTGAGTATGTTCAAGTGTTTTCATAGCTTTTTAAGGAGGCCAGAAAAATTCACCACAACCGGTAGGAAGATAGGCGCCAATGGAGAAAGCAAGTGCCAAGGACATAATCACTTTTGATCGTGATTGGCTGCTGGCAGGGACGAAACTTACCTGGTATTGGCAGTTGACAGTGAAGTTTACACCCCAAAAAAGTTAAGGGACGGAACCTACACTAGGGGAATAGTTGAGGGGCGTACTGTACACTTATCTTGCTCCGAGTTGCTATTACTGAGTTGCTATTACTACGGAGTAGCATTTAATCCGTGATGTTGCCATTAAATCCCAGGCATTATGAGATGATTACGGATATTAGTTTTTATATTTAGTTTAATTTAGATACAAGGACCGAGCTCTGCTTTAGAAGCATAAGATTGATTCAGAAATTAAAACCTGGAACACGCAAGTGTTTAATTTTGGTGAGATATCTGTATATGTATCAGTAGTACTTCAGCCTTAGCAACTATGTTCAATTTTAAGCATATCAAGAAACAACCCGTTTATACTTATATTAGGAAATAGACAACATATATAAGCATTACATTTCTCGATTTTAAGTTATTATGTGCTTACTAGAATGGAGAATACTTTTGCAAAAACACTAAATATTCTTGCACTCCAGGTTCCATCCATCTCCATGCATGAGAGTTGCGACCATAAAGCATAAAGCACAAGCACCAGTTGATGAAAAGTGCACATAAGCATAGCTGCTGCATATTGCAGAGCATTGCATGCATTTAAGCAGATAAGCTCAAAAGATTTAGTGTGCAACTGGTTAAAGATCAATACAGCACATGCAAATTGAAATGTTATGGAAATGAGGGGGTTCAACTTGATTAAATGTTAATAGCAGCACCAGCATGTAATAGACAAATTAGAACTAAATATATTTACTTCCACATAAGCAACTGCTGAGTAAAAAAAAAAAGTGAATTTACATAGTTTACATATTTCAATAATAAATTTAAAAGCATATCACAACTAATATATGATCAGATAATAGTTAGGATACAGGAAGGTATCAACTCTTCAATCATAGTGAACATAACCATTCTGTATCAATTACCAAGATCAGACTTTAAAGTGGGTTTAGGTATATTCGTACAATAAGTCGGTAAGTAACTCCTCTTAGTATATCAGAGATAAGCACGAAGAGTGAAAAAAAAAAAGTTCAACATTTGATGTTACACTGCTAACTTCATAACTGATGGAGTGATGAGTTTTGTTACTTGTGTAGTTGGCAACTGTTGCATTTATCCCTGGCATCTTCAATCTCAGCTCAAGCTTGTTTGGATAAATCTTCCAGTTGCAACAAGCTAGTTCAGGCATAACCAAGCTTAGACAGGCTGGACTCACTTCCAGCCATAGTACTAGTGTTGTATATTGGTGTTATCTTCTTTTGCACTGGCACTGAAAGGACCCAATATTATTAGCCCCTGACAGGTTTTGAAAACTGAAGTACACACTGGCAAATGGACTTCAGATAGGATCAGAGTGCCACTTGGCTCAAGTATCAATATCAGTTGCCAATAGAAATACTGCAAACCTGCTCCATTTTCAGCAAGATCAATGTTTCCTTATTGGTTGCTTCATAAACCAATCGCTCCCACAAACAATGCAATCAAGTGAAGGTGGCCTAGCTCATTGCCCACTTATGGTTCTAGTTTAACTCAACTCGGGAATTCTTCATCATCGACAGAATCCGAAAGGTCAGCATGTTCTCTAGGCTGATCTTGAACGGTCTGCCTCCCCCGACTCCGCTTTTGCCCTTTCCTTCTCTTTGACTTAGGCTTCTCTTCGAGATCCTTCACCCCACGCCTCTTATACATTTTAAAGCTTACATGTCTCTCCTCCGCCATCAGCCTCACCTTCTCAGTGATTTCAGCAGCAAACTGTCTGTTGTACAGTTTTTTCAGTCCCCTCATTAGCTTTGCAAATGTGTCTGGCTGCGGCATCAGCCCTGCCTCAAGCATGTCCAAGCAATAGGAGCAGGCCTCCTTCACATGTTTCTTCGCATACAGTGCATGGATCCAGATAGTCCATGCACTCACATTCAGTTCACAGCCTCTGCTGGCAATGCAACCCCAAACATCCTTTGCAAGCTCAAGTTTCTCATCCCTGACTAGCGCATTGAGGAGGTCCTTCAGCACTCCGTACTGTGGTGCAACAAATAGCCCTCTCCCGACCATGTCCTTGAAATAATTGCACGCGTCGACCAGCGACCCCTGGCCAACAAGCCCAGTCACCATGATTGCGAAGGTGTCGACCCCAGGACTAAGCCCGCTATTCTCCATCTCATTCCACAATGTCATGGCTTGTTTCGTCTCTCCGAGCTTACAGGACAACCGAATCACCACATTGTAGATACTGAGGTCCGGGGGGCACCTGCACTCCCTCATCCTCTCCATCAGCTCCAAGCACTCCTCCAGCTGCTCCTTCTTCTCATGCGCCACAAAGAACCCAAGGTACACTGCAGGATCCACCCGCAGCGCGTCCCTCGTCATGGAGTCCAAGAACTCATACCCCTGGGATAACCTGCCTGCCTTGCAGAATGCAGTAACCAGAGTGCCGTAGGTGACAGAATCCGGCGTGCATCCCTTCCTCCGCATTTCAACAAACACCCGCATTACCTCATCAACCCTCCCCTTGGACCCAAGCCCCTGCATGAGGGTGGTGTAGGACACGGCGTTGGGAGGGCAATCCCGCCGCTCCATCTCCCTTGTGAGCTCGAACGCGTCCTCGAACCTGCCATCCGCGACGAATCCCGCGAGCAGGGTGTTGAAGACGACGACGTCCGGGGCGACCCCGGCGGCCTTCATGCGGGCGAGCACGTTCTTGGCCTCGTCGAGCTTGCCCAGGCGGCACCAGCCGTACAGCAGGGCGGTGTAGTGGCGGAGCGAGAGCGGGAGCCGGGGCTGGAGCTCCTCGACGAGCCGCTCGGCGGCGGCGGCGTGGCCGGTCTTGGAGAGCGACTCGAGGAGGGAGAGGAAGAGGGAGGGGTGGTCGTGGTCGGGGCGGGAGGAGAGGAGCGAGAGCGCGAAGGGGAGGACGCGCGGCGGCGGGAGGCGGCGGAGGACGGGCGAGAGGATGGAGGCCGAGAGGAGGTGGGAGGGGAGCGGCGCGAGGAGGGAGGGGCAGGGCGCGGCGGAGGCGCGGGAGAAGCACTTGGCGAGGAGCGCGAGGGAGGAGGGGAGCGGCGCGGAGGGCAGCGACGGGGAGCACCAGTGGAAGTAGCCGAGCGCGAGGGAGGAGGCGGCGCCGCAGCGGCGGAGGACGGCGTCGAGGAGGCGCGGGGAGGCCGGGTCGAGCCCCGACGCGGAGAGCGCGGAGGCGAGCCTCTGCGGGTCGGCGCCGTGGCGGCGGAGCAGGCGGTGCGCGAGCTCCGCGGAGGAGGCGAGGCCGTGGTCCGGGGCGGCGTCGGTGGAGAGGCGCCGGCGGCGGAGGGCGGCGGGGAGGAGGCGCTGCATCCTCACGGTGGTGGGACGACTCGCGGGGGCTGTGTTGATCTGTTCTGTGTGCCTCGGCTCCTCAGTGGCGAACGATTTGCATTTCGTGATGACTACTGTACCAATAGTATTATCAGTTGAACTCGTCAGAATTTTTATATACAAATTCTCCATCAACAAAAATAAGATGTTTTGGATATTTCACAAACATAAGATGTTTTGGATACAGACTAAAACGAGTGAACAAACAGTGAAACGTGTCTATATACATCCGATTTGAAAAAAGTTAAAACATCCTATATTTGTGAACGGAGGGAGTACAATTTTACAATGTGGCGAATCGCTCGACAGAATAATAAACGCCTGTTATGTACCAAACCTTTTATTTTCAACGATCAGATG
Source organism: Secale cereale (assembly GCA_902687465.1). Classification (NCBI taxonomy): domain Eukaryota; kingdom Viridiplantae; phylum Streptophyta; class Magnoliopsida; order Poales; family Poaceae; genus Secale; species Secale cereale. The sequence continues at coordinate 46,147,381 of LR738712.1, read as the reverse complement.
TTCAGTTTCCACCCAATTAGACACCAGCAATCAGGTGTACAGCACTGGGATGCATATATTCCTCAGGTGGCAACAAAAATGTTGGCTCCTTAACCAGTTTATGGTCAAGTCACTAGCTATAGAAACACATCTGTTGTATCTTTGTCGACAATATCCTACTTCTACATCAGGGACGTGTGCTCCCACCAACAAACTCATGTATAAAATTTCGCTACAGGACCGCAAGACCGCAAGAGCCAGAGAAATTTTTTTGTTTGTCATCCACCTGATGGCATGGCCTGCTAATTGCCTACACCGGGGTGGTAACAAACTGGCGCAAGTCTTCGCTGGAAGCTCCAATAGACAAACACATCAACTTGCATTATTTTTCCTCTCCAGTTTTATTGCCTCGTAAGATTTGACAACCTCCTTGAACTCTTCTTCAGCAGTCTCTGAACATGATAAAATGTTAATGGTATATTAGTAACTACAACCACAAACAATTGTGTCCGAAGAAACATGGTGTCCGTGAAGAAATTAAGGAAGACGGTAACTACCTCTATTATCTTGATTTTGATCAGGGTGGACCTCCATTGCTTTTGTTCTAAAAGCACTCTGCAGATGATACCCCAAAGTCAGAAAACAAAACCACATTGGTCAGGACTGACACACATACCAAAAAATACTAACATTTCACACTAACAACAATCCTAACATTTTTTATGTGTGGAGGTCTAGAGCAACGAATGTGCCCTTCCAGGTTTTTCCAGCCTACTAACTAGTGATACAAGATGCTTTAAATTCTTGATTTTGAGAAAGAATCTTTTTTTTTTATCTAAACATTCGCCAATGTAACCACCAACATTTCCAAATACTTCTCAACCCAATAAAATACTTGAGGATATACCACATCTTAAGAATTTCCAGTAGAAGAGATACAAGGGAATGAGAGGAGAAAACAGAATTGGCACACAAATACTTATCCTCATTCAGAAAAAATGTGAAAAATACTTATCCACATGGTTTTAAGTCATCCTACTATCAGCTCTCCTCAGAAACCACCTTAATACATTGACATGTGACTGGAAAGCATTTAAAACATTAACTGATTGCTTGCTTCACCCAAAGGAGTAGCAATCGAAAAATTGGAGAGATAATTTGGGTTTTCATTGAAGGTTAATTATCTTGAGTTCTTGATAAAACACTTGAAAACAAGTGGTTGAACAAACATCAAAGTTCTTAAAAGTGAATCTCATGGAAACCCCTAGTTGTCTAAAGAAAATTAATTTGGCATGACAGCTTTCTTAAGGATCTTATTAGCTTAGATATTTAATCAGCGATACATGATCAACATAAAAAGAGCAACCCCGACTTAATATAGAAGATGATCATGTTAGGTGGGACAAGTTCAAAGTAAACTGAACAGAGGGCTGGAGGGACAATAGGATGACAGGATTGCAATACCTTTACTTCTGCATCTGTGTATGGAGTCCCTCGTGATCTACAAAGAAATAACATGGCTTGTCACAAAAAGAAGCATAACTCTGGATAACATCATCATGTTCATAATTATAATCAATAAAGAACAAGTTCGGTGTTATAGATGCTTTTCAAAGTACTTCAATTAATATTTCTTAAGATGGTAACTAACTGGGAACCTCTTTGTTTGGGCAACAAGACAAATATTTTACACAGCACAGCACATCAATGCAATAATGATCCTGACACCTGATGTCGGACGGCTGCAAGTTGCTTTGTGATGTACCCTGTCAACTTGCTACTACCAAAGGTCCATTAAGGTATGTGGTCCGTGACTCGTAAAAATTGGCATTACTGAAGCAGCGTATGACAGCTTATTTTATTAAAACAACTGATCATAAGAGTCAATTCCAAAAATATCATATTGGTGAAACAAAAAAATGATCATTTGACTGACATATAAGCCAGAATATATAGCACACATAATTAAGGAAGTCAAGTCAGCGGATGTTCTTATGAAATGCTCTGTAGAGCTTGCAAATCTACCAAATGCATCATCTCCCTTCTTTTAGATTTGCAACATACTCCCTCCGTTCCTAAATATAAGTCTTTATAGAGGTTCCACTATAGACCACATACGGATGTATACAGATGCTTTTAGAGTGTAGATTCACTAATTTTGCTCCGTATGTAGTCCATAGTGGAATCGCTCCAAAGACTTATATTTAGGAATGGAGGGAGTACAATCTGAGGCCCTCATTCAAATCTGAGGCTCTCATTCAAGTGCACAACGAGTCAACTGATCATTCATAAACACGCATTCCACTTTTAATCCTGTGTAAGGCTACAAAATAAGTCTCTCGGAAAGGTATGACCATGAAGAACCGGCAATCATGACATAAGCAGATTGAAAGATGAACAGAAATATACAGCTAGAGGTTTAAATAGGCAGGAAATACCTATCAAGACCAAGAACGGTGTAATGATGCGACATAGGATAACCCCTAGGTCCTGCCGGAGTATATGTCCGTCTATTTTTATTTTCCGAGTTAGACGTATCTGTCTGCCAATACCAGTCATCCCGCGGGATGTAATTATATCCACCTGGGGGGCCATTCTCCTTCCAACTTTCATAACTTTTCCTGAATTTGTTCCTCTCTCGGCTGAAAACACTTTGCATGTGTCTTATTCTTTGCTGGCCAAAATAACAAAAAATCAGCATACTGAAGGAGTAAACAGAGAAAATAACTCTTAGGGCAATGTTTGAGAAACTAAAATTTGGGGTTAGGACAAGAAGTTACAGCACAATGCAATTTCTCATGGATTCGCATTACATTTACCGCAGGCAATGTTCTGAGGCAACAACATATATATAGCAAGCATAATTTCAAAAATTCTAAGTTCTAAAAAGGTAAATAGTGTGAACAGCTCAATGAACTCACAACTCTTTCCTGTTCATCCTCAAATTCCTGCTGCATACGTTGATAATATCTTCTCCTAGCATCGTCACTAAAAGTTCCACCGGTGGAGCTTTTACTTGTCTTCCTCCAAGATGATGTTGTCTGCACCTTATTCAGCTTTTGACGGAAGAGCAGCAGGAAAAAGGAGCATATGAATAAACACTCAGAAGTCAAAAGGCAACGGAAACTGAGAGTATAACTGAGTACAGGATGATAAATTCGTCATCCCCTAATGGTTCTCCCTATGTCTTCAAAGTAGAGTTCACATTGGACTAATAACTGAACCAATGTAATTCTAGCAATACAAAAGTGAGCTTTAGAGAAAGCACAGCAGTTTTCTTCCGGTGGAAATCGCTAGATTGTCTATCTTAGTACTAGTATAGGCCAAAGACAATGACGAGAAGCTAGCCTTGGCAAAATCTTAAACACCAAACAGTACTAAATTTTAGAGAGCAAGATAATGATTCTCATCAGACCATTACATCAACCTAAGGATCCTTCTGCTATTTCCCATAAAAACAACGATCTAAAAAACATAGTATTGCTGAAGCCTCTAGACATAAACATAAATTTGGGGTGAACAAGCTAACAACCACCAATCACGATGATCTAAAATGCCGTTTCCGACAATTTAGAAGGGGCAAATCAAAGAAGAACAAGCATCATGGACAGCCAAGAAATTAACACTGACTTAGTAAGGTACCTGAGTGTAGAACCAATCAACACTTTTACGAACTTGACCAACCTGTCACAGAGGAAAATACGAATAAAAACATCGATCAAATTAAATCTAGCAGAAGGTACTAAAATAACATTTATCTTTGAGCAAGTTAATATCACAAAGATAACAAAGAGGCCAAGCAATTGCCAATAACCTCATATTACTGACAGGTCGTAGCACCTCGCACGCAAGACAGGGAATGTGGCAGTACGGTCCTAAGCATAACATCTACCCATTTGCAGTGCTCGTGTAATCTCAAGAGGAGGGCCTCGCTTTGGTTCAAGAGCATTACTAACAGGATTCAAGTCAAGTGCCATGTACTTGAAACCACAGGAGGTTGTAAAAAACATAAGAAACACTAAATCCTTCAGAAGAGCAACGCTGCTTTCCTCAACAGAGTTGATGCGGGATTGTGAATGGTACAGCAGATTGCAGTTAAGCCAGAACTAAGTGGAGCAAATCGTCATGGACGCCGTGATACTAAACGAGCAAGTGAGACTGCTGCCTGATCACGCACACCGCGATTATTACAATCCAGAACTAAATGCACCAAGCTAGAACGGCGTGACAGGGGAAGCACTAAGAACGGAGAGGAAGGTGGGGTTTGCTCACCGCGAGGGTCGCGGCGGCCGCGCCGACAAGGCCGAAGACGAGCAACCCCCAGGCCTTGGAAGGCCGCTCCTCCTGCCCCCTCCCGGCGCCCTCGGATTTCCCCTCCTGCGAGGAGGACATCTCCTCCTCCGCGAATTCCTATCTCCCGATTCGAGCTCGACGCCGGGGGTCGCGGGAGGCCAGGCTCATGCTCTCCCGGATCAAACCCCTCTGCCGCTTCGGATAGCTCCTCCGCCGGCTTCTGCCGCGCTGCGTGCGGCGACCGGCGATGCCTCCGGGTGCGGCGTGGGGAGGACGATTCGGGGTTGGATTGGTGGGCGGTGCGGGGAGACGGCCGGTGAGGGGGGGAGGAGACGGGTCGCGGAGCCGCAGGCAGCCGAGTGATGGCGTGGCGACGCGTTGGATGAGTGGAATCTCGTTGCTTCCGGCTTTCGGCGCACGGGCTCGGTCGGTCGATGCTGTGTTCCGCAAGGAAAGCGGGATTACCCCGTCCGTTGGATTCTTTTGTGGAGCGTTTCTCGTCCGTCCGTTGGATGCGCGCGGCTTGGGATTGATTTACTGGGGCTGGGTTCCTGAAACTATGCTTGGATTAACATGGATTTCGATCTGGATATCTGACCCCGATCGTCAGGGAAGTAGTTGTTGGTTCATAGCCACCCACTTATCCAATCAACTTTATCCAATCCAAACGGCGCTCGTTCACAATGCACGGTTGTACTAATTCTTATGAAACTTTATACTCCCTCTGTTCACTTTTGTAAGTCCGTTAGGACAGCTGAAATTGCACTATATTAGGTGTTGTCTTAAATGTCTAAAAGGTCTTATAAAAGTGAACGGAGGGAGTACTATAATATGGATTTTTTTATGTAAAAGAAGGTACTCCCTCGGTTCATAAATAAATATGATGTTTTAGATTTTCTCTATTTTCTCATATATGTATGCATCTAGATGCCTTTTAGTGTGTACGTTCACTCATTTTAATTCATATTATGCATCTAAAACGTCTTATAATAAAAAACAGAGGGAGTACGTAGCGTCTTTGATATAGGGAAAACCCTAGGTTGGCCTGGTCTTCACGAACTAGATGATCCGTTGCCCTGGCACAAAGATGTCACGCCTGAAGATCAATGTACATCGAACTGAAGAAATGCAAGTTCGGTTTAGAGTTCTGAACTTGCAACAACAATGACAGGTTAGCTGGACCGGGCTGGACCCATCCGTCACGGGTGTGTGTGTGTTCAGCCAGTTGTGGCTTACTTGTATGCGTGTGTGTGGACGCTGAAGGCATTGAGAATCAAATGAACCTTTCCTTCATGTCATCTCTCTCTAGCTCTTCGGTGGCAACTAAGCTCTTCTCAAAGCGGTGGCCCAAGCCATCCCAACATATGCGATGAGTGTGTTCAAATTTCCGGGAAAAAAATTGCAAGGGGATCATTGATGCAATGTCGCAGTACTGGTGGGGAGATGAGGAAAACCACAAGAGAATGCATTGGTTCGCATGGTAGAAGATGTGTGTGCCAAAGGAGAAAGGAGATAAGGGGTTCCGGGATATTCATAGTTTTAACTTGGCTATGTTGGCCAAGCAATGTTGGAGGTTGATTGAGAATTTGACTCACTCTGTGCTAGAGTTATGAGAGCCAGATATTACCCTAGTGGTGATATACTAATTTGTGAACTAAAGAAAGGGTCGTCTTTTGTTTGGCAAAGTATTTGGGCGGGAGTCCAAAACTTCAAGAAAGGTTGCATCTAGAGAGTGGGGGTGGAGCAAAGATAAATATTTTGAGTGATTGCTGGATCCCAAATAGTGCTTCTAGGAAAGTGCTCACTGTTCGTGGCAAACCAATTGCTATCGAAAGTCAGTGTCTTATTAACCCATCTTCGGGCGAGTGGGACGAGCAACTTATCAGAGACACCTTTTGGCATATAGATGTTGAGCGCATACTGCAAATTCCTCTACACCAGATGGCTACAGAGGACTATGTGGTGTGGCACCTCACTAAGAATGGCATTTTTTCAGTGTGATCAGCCTATTATAAACAATGGGAAGACACCTATATCAAAGATGGAGTGCTAAGTAACTACCAGAGCGGATCAACACCACATCCGGTGTGGAGGAAGATTTGGAACCTTAAACTGCCAGGGAAGATAAAGATCTTTATTTTGAGGTGTTTACATAATGCAATACCATGCTTTAGTGTTTTGACTAATCGTCACATTGGTACTGTGTCACGGTGTCCAATTTGCAAGGGTGTACCTAAGGACATGAGTCACACCCTGTTTAAATGTGCCCGAGTTTGCGAAGTGCGGGCAGCTCTGGGTATGGCACATGAAATAGTGAAAGCCATTTCGGTTGATCGTCTCGGAGCAGCGGTAATTGAGTTCTTATTATGTGACTCCTCGTATCAACGGACATATTCGGGCCCAATTGAAATACGTGAATTGATTGCTGCAACTTGCTGGTATTTGTGGCGGCAAAGAAGACAGTTCGTACAGGGAGAAGATCTAGCCTCACCGGTTAAAACGGCAATGGAGATCCATGCTTTAACTCTAAACTATGTACGAGCATTGGGGAAGCCAAGACTACACCTAGATTGAACAAATGGCCGATCGCGCTTTCATGCCAACATATCCTAAATGTTGATGCTTCTTTCCAGGAGAGCGACAACTCAGGTGGGTGTGGAGCGGTGGTCACGGACAATCGCGGAGGTTTCATTGCAGTAGCTACTGCTAACCTGCTGCATGTCGCAGACGTGGTTTCGGCAGAAGCGGCGTGCTACTTCTCGAGCTTGCGTTGTATTCCCTCGAAGAGGAAAGGGTGATGCAGCACAGTAGCGTAAGTATTTCCCTCAGTTTTTGAGAACCAAGGTATCAATCCAGTAGGAGACCACGCGCGAGTCTCTCGCACCTGCATAAATAAATAAGAACTTCGCAACCAACGCGATAAGGGGTTGTCAATCCCTTTACGGTCACTTACGAAAGTGAGATCTGATAGAGATGATAGTTTGATATTTTTAGTATTTTTGGATATAAGAACAGAAAGTACAAGCGGAAAAGTAAAGTAGATTGTAGATTTATATGTTGAGAATAGACCCGGGGGGCATAGTTTTCTCTAGTGGCTTCTCTCATGATAGCGGTATTCTACGGAGGGTAAACAAATTACTGTCGAGCAATTGATAGAAAAGCGAATACTTATGAGACTATCTAGGCATGATCATTATATATAAGCATCACGTCCGAGACAAGTAGACCGAAACAATTCTGCATCTACTACTATTACTCCACACATCGACCGTTATCCAGCATGCATCTAAAGTATTAAGTTCATAAGAACAGAGTAACGCTTTAAGCAAGATGACATGATGTAGAGGGATAATACTCAAACATAGTGATATAAACCCCATCTTTTTATCCTCGATGGCAACAATACAATACGTGCCTTGCTGCCCCTACTGTCACTGGGAAAAGACACCGCAAGATTGAACCCAAAGCCAAGCACTTCTCCCATTGCAAGAACTATAGATCTAGTAGGACAAACCAAACCAATAATTCGAAGAGACTTGCAAGGATATTATAATCAAACATAAAGAGTTCAGAAAAGAACCAAATATTTCTCATAGATAATCTCGATCATAAACCCACAATTCATCGGATCTCGACAAACACACCGCAAAAAGAGATCACATCGAATAGATCTCCTCGGAGACCGAGGATAACTTGGTATTGAGATCCAAAGAGAGAGAAGAAGCCATCTAGATACTAGCTATGGACCCGAAGGTCTGTGGTAAACTACTCACAACTCATTGCATGAGGCGATGATGATGATGTAGAAGCACTCCATGGAAGATCCCCCCTTCGGCGGAGCTCCGGAACAGGCCCCAAGATGGGATCTCATGGGAACAGAAGGTTGCGGCGGTGGAACTAGGGTTTTCTTTGTAGTTCTGATGGTTTCGGGGTACGTGGATATATATAGGAAGAATGAGGATGCCGGGGGCCAGACGTGGGGCCCACGAGGCAGGGGGGCGCGCCCCCACCCTCGTGGACGCCACGTGTGCCCTACTCCGTGGTTCTCAAGTCTCCCGTGCGTATTTTGCTCCAAAAATATCTCTCCCGAAGGTTTCATTCCGTTTGGACTCCGTTTGATATTCCTTTTCTGTAAAACCCTGAAATAGGCAAAAAACAGCAATCTGGACTGGGCCTTTGGGTTAATAGGTTAGTTCCAAAAATAATATAAAAGTGTATAACAAAGCCCATTAAACATCCAAAACATCATAAATAATAGCATGGAACAATAAAAAATTATAGATACGTTGGAGACGTATCACGGAGGCACTGCGCGAAGGTCTAAAGTTATTGCAGAATCTTGGGTGCAACAACGTAATGGTGAGGATGGACAATATTGTTGTGGTAGATTGCCTTTGGCTGAATGAAGTTCATGCTATGGTGGTAGCTCCAATCTTCGAAGAGTGTAGAATTCTATTCGGGGACATAGGGAAGGTGACTATCGAGCATTGCAATCGGGAATCAAATTGTGTTGCTCATGAGCTAGCTAGCCGGGGTGGTGCAAACACTCCATCCTTGTGGGTGGATGCACCGCCTGATTTTATTGTAAAGTTTCTAGCGGATGATGTAAATTTGATTGATCAATAAAGCTACCGTCAAGGCCTTCCCGTCAAAAAAATCTCTCTCTCTCTAGCTCACTTTCGCCTACCACGTTCTTCCTCCTCTCCCGATCCCCTTCTCCTCCTGATCCCCACGCAATCGAGCCGTGACAATCTGGTATTCAGAGCCCTAAATTTATTCCTACCACTGCCATCGTTGATCTCTCTCTCTCTCTCTCTCTTCCTCTCGATCGATCGGTAAAATCCACCAGGTCAGGTGAGAGCCGCTTCGGTGAGCTCGCCCAAAATCCTGCTCGGGGTTCGATCCGATCCAGAACGAGACCACGACACCATCATCCATGCCCTCGGCGCATACTCACCACGTGCTTGACGCCATGTTGGAGACCACTGACAAGCTGAAGAGCTTGCTCGAGACCGTCATCTACCATCTCGACGCGAATCAGAACACCGCCGACGAGCGCCACCAGGCACATCTCTCCTACAACGATCAGGTCTCCTCCGAGCTCAAGAAGCTCTCCAAGCAGATCGACCTCACACAAGCAGATGTGGACAAGGCCCGCAAGGCTGCCCCGACGGCTGATCCCGCGGTGACCACTTGTAACATCCCAAATTTTCAATTTGGAATGTTATACATAGGTCATCTTTCATATCATATTTTATTTGCATTCGTGTGTTGCGATCCTCGAAATTCTAAGCAACTCAAGGACCCACGAAGAGAGTTGGGGATTTTACCGTTTTCATATTTGAGTTTTCTCAAATGTCGGTGCGAGGAACACTTTGGTTTTAATTGTTTTTCTCTCCAAAAAATATTTCATAATTAAATATATGAGTGGAGATAATATGACTTCTCCAAAACAAAAGAAATATTGGAGGAAAAATATTAAAATCAATTTTGGTATTTTATTTGGATTTATTTGCAATTTTATTTGCATAGGAAAAATACGCATTTTTAAAAATTGCATTTAGGTCCGGAAAAAATGCTCGATTTGTCCTAAATATTATTAGAGGACGGTGAAAATTTATTTCGGATTATTTCGAGTCCATTTAGTTTTTTTTTCATCCGTTTTGTTACGTCAGGATTGTTTATAAAAAATCGAACCGACCTACCGGGCCGTGTCCGGCTAGGACACTATTGCCCGGGGCCTGCAAAGCCCGCCGAGCCGCCGCCTAGCACACCCCAGCCCGCGCTGCCCCTAGCCCTAACCCTAGCCGCCGCCGCCTCGGATTGCGCGCCGCGCCGCCACCGCCGCTGCTGCCGCCCCGCCGCTGGACGCCGTCTCCGCCGCCCGCCGAGGCAGTCGCCGCCGCCGCCGGTTTTTCCTGGGAAACCAATCTTTTTTTAGAACCCTATATCCCGTTTTTTTGGTTTAGTATCGGTTTTTTGTCGGTTCGGTTAAATAGCGGACGTTCGTCCGTACGTTCATTTTAACGAACGTTGTTCGCCCGTTAGTCATAGACAACGAACGTTCGTTCGTTAGCCTGTTCGTCACTTTTTCTTTTTCAGGGTTTTTCCGCGATTATTTACGATCGCGATTTCTACCCTGATCTTCGTTTTAGTTTATCTTTTCGCTCGTAAGTCGGAATCAGGCGATTCAAGCGCCTAGATCTTCGTCTCGAAGCCCTCTTTCCGTTTAACCAACTTGAACAAGGTTTTGATAGTGTAAAATTTGACTTTAGTTCAATCTAGTTGGCGGATCTTGTTTCTTTCGTAGTTTGAGTTTCCTTGCTCCGTACAATTTGATTCTTTTTGCAAACCGGAGTTCTTTAGTTGAACTTTCTGGTTAGATCTTCTTATTTGAGTTTTACCCGTGCAACTTTGCTTGGTTGCTTATATATGCTATTGTTTGCTTGCGATAGAATTCCCGGAGTGCGAAGCGTGCTAGTACGAGTCCCTAGGTTTTGCGAATCGTCAGCAAGACATGTAACACTTTGACCATACCCTTTATTACCCAGTTTTTATGCATTAGATCAAACTCTCACACATTGCATGAGTAGGATCTCTTAACATGTGGGTCTGGGAAGTAGATTGAGGTAGAACCTATTACCTGCATTATTTTTCAAACCCATGGGAGTTACTACTACATTACGCTTAGGTTGACATGCTATGCTCGTAGATGTGGTTTGGGTTTGAGAGAATCTATGACAAATGTGAGATTGTTAATTAATGGTTCAACTTAAGATGGCTACTTTAATACACATCTGGGTGGATTGGTTGCAGGGCACCTGGAGAATCTAGTGTTGTCCTAGGAAATCCCGGGGTTCCGTGTGATTTTTCCTATGGAATGCCACCCAGGCTCAAAGGGATCATAAGACTATTCGTGCTAGAAACTTCCGTGTGCAGCCACAATGCCATTATGGGCTCTGGCATAGTTGAGTATGTTGTGTGAGCTCTTTCAGTGGTGGACTAGCAGATGTAGGGGAAAGTAGGTGTACCGGTCCACCCGGGGCAACGAGTAGATGCTTCTGAAAGATTGTGTCTCGGTCATCCGTTTCTCAAACACCATGCAGTGCGAGAAATCCAACGGAGGAGATCGAATCTTATGGGGAAAAGTGCGCAAACCTCTGCAGAGTGTACAAACTAATCATGATTAGCCATGTCCCCGATTATGGACATCTTGAGTATCTGGTACTTGAATTATTGGTTGATCTCATCACTCTAAAATTAATTTTGTGGGTTGTTAATGGTTACTTTAATTGGGATTGAGTTGGAGGAACCTTCTCAATGATGTTTCAACTACCATGATAGTTAAAATAAAAGTTATTCCTTTGTTGTAGGAAAAAATTGGCTTTATGCAAAAACTTTAACCTTAGAGCCTCCACCAGCCATATATGCATGTGGTGTTAGCCTTTATTCTGTTACTTGCTCTACTGTGTTATCTTGACAGCATATTCCATGTGCTGACCCGTTTCGAGCTGCAACATGTCATGTTGCAGACTTTTCAGAAGAAGAGTAAGGTGCCCTAGGTCGTTTGTCATGCACTCAGCTATGCCGTTGTAGTTGATGGACTCACTTATCTTCCAAGCCTTCCGATGTTATCGTGTTAGATGGCCTTATGCCATATTATTTTATAATAAGTCCTCTTTTGAGACATTCGATGTAATAAGTATGTGATTGCCACTCTGTTATAAATCCTTCAAGTATTGTGTGTGTCAGCATTACCAATCCAGGGATGACACAGAACACAGAGACTTCGGTCCATTCAGATCGTGGTCGCTACAAGATGGTATCAGAGCACACACTGAATGTAGGACACGACCACTAAGATGAGCCATAGGTCACTCTTGTCTACTCATTTTTGACTCCTCTCCATTTTCTACTCTTTAGGATGGTGGACCCAAGGAACAAGTTCACTCAACCGGATGAAGAGACACCTTTTGGACAACACTTGAAGGAAGTCACTAGGTACTTGAACATCGGAATACCAAGCTTCACCGGGACCTACACCGCCACTTTACCAGAAGAGGAGCGATGGATTATTCACGTTCGAATTCCCAGGAGGACTTTCATGCCAGTCACTGGGCCCATAGAGTTTTCCTTTGATGCACCAACCTAGAGCCTAGGTAAGAGTATGGCAGCCCACATTGCCATGGGACGAATTGGAGAAGTCTACAAACAGGAGCTGAAGGATACTATCTACCAGATATGCGGGCGCCGAGATGAGCAATGGGACATGATCAGTACACGGAAGGAGAGGTCCATAGCAGCTTTCATCTAGGAGTTAAACCAGCACATTCGTCGACAACAACACCAGATGTACGCAGGCATGATAGATTTGAAGAAGGCATTAACCAGGAACTCGGAGCTAGAAGAGGAACTCAAGTCTACACGTGACGGATATGAGGAGGAAATGACAATACTTGTGGAGAAGAATGACGACCTGACAAGAAAGCTAGGAGTATTCATGGGTGATCCCGCGCCAGGAGGAGAAGAAGAAGAACCCCAGGAGATTCGTTCTGAGGACTACATCATCATCGACGACACCGACTCAGACCCTGATGATAGTGATGATGACTATGAATATGAAGCTGGAGCCGATATCATGGAATCTTTCGCCGATCAAAATTTCTAGATGACCACCATATGACTAGTAGTTTCCCCCATATAGTAGAAGTTAGAGCACTTTTGTAACGTTACCTTAGATCTTTTGTATGCCCTTGCTTGAAATTGATTGGTGTGATATGATTGTGTTTGTCTCATGTGCATATGGGTAGTGAATTTCCCCCTAGATCTCACTTCTATTCTAATCTCTTCCCTCTAAACCTATCAGATGCCTCTGAGACGTGAGCCCAGATTTCAGTTTCCCCCTGAGCTCACTCAGTTGATCCAGCAGCAGAACACTTTGATGCAACTTCTTGTCCAGAACAACCAGAACAATCAGAACAACAACAACAACAACAACAACAACAACAACAACAACAACAACAACAACAACAACAACAACAACAACAACAACAACACTCCCCCCACCACCAGTAGACAACCTAGCCCGTTTTCTAAGGTTGCAGCCACCGATGTTTTCCAGTAGCATTGGGCCAATAGTTGTTGATGACTGGCTACGCAAGATTGGAAGGGAGTTGACCACCGCAAATTGCACGAATGCTGAGAAGGTGCGTTTTTCCGCACATCAATTGGATGGACCAGCATCCTCATGGTGGGAGAATTACACCGCCACTTTTCCTATAGCCAATGTGACTTGGGATCAGTTTTAGCAAGCTTTTCGCACCGCCCATGTCACAACTGGAGCTATGAGCATGAAGAAGCGTGAATTTAGCAACTTGCACCAAGGAAATCATACCGTGGCTCAGTACGTAGATGGATTTAGTACTCTATCTCGTTATGCCCCTGATGATGTGGCCACAGATGCCGCGAAGCAGGAGAAGTTTATGGAAGGGCTGAAGGATGAGATGAGCATACAGTTGATGGTGGCAACATTCAACAACTACCAGGAGTTGGTAGACAAGGCTCTTATGATTGAAGGGAAGCAGCAGCAGATTGAGAGCCGCAAGAGGAAGTATGGACAAGGAAATAATAATTCTGGAGCCCAGCAGAAGCCCCGTTTCACCCCGAACTCGGGAGGATACACCCATAACCATGGAAGCCACACCCATAATGGAGGGAGTTCTCATAACCACAATGGCTCCAAGAAAGGGAATGGGAATGGAGCAAGCAATAATCAGAACGGCTCTACTCCATCCACACCCGTCAAGAGGGATTTAGGTCACATTACCTGTTTCAAGTGCGGGAAGAATGGACATTGCGCCACGGAGTGCCCTGAAGCAAAGAATGGGAACGGTAATGGAAGCGCTAGGAAGAAGCCCAACCCTTTCAATAGGGGACAAGTGAATCACGTGAATGTGGAGGAAGTTGAAGCGTAACCTGATGCTGTTGTCGGTAAGTTTTTGGTTAAGTCGTTTACCGCAATAGTTCTTTTTGATACTGGTGCATCACATTCATACATTTCAAGGGGATTCGTGGATAGATATAAGTTGCCCACCCAAGTACTTAAGACACCCATGTTAGTAAGTTCCCCAGGAGCGTAGTATATGGCAAGTCAAGGATGTTTTCAGGTGCCATTGACCATTGGATGCCATGTTTTTCCCTCGGACCTGATAATTTTGGAGTCACAAGGATTGGATGTGAATCTAGGTATGGATTGGCTATCGATGTATGGAGGGAACATCGATTGTTCCAGTAAGTCGATTTTACTTACCACCCCGGAGGAAAAAAGGATCAAGTATGTATCCAGGCATTCGCCTAGGAGGACACAAGTACATTCTCTCTCAGGAGTTGTTCAGGAGGAAATGCCTGTAGTAAGGGATTACCTGGATGTTTTTCCAGAAGGAGCTGAACCTCATACAGAGGAGATGGTTGAAGCTCATAAAGAATTATGATATGAAGCTGCACTATCATCCAGGCAAGGCCAATGTCGTTGCAGATGCTTTGAGCCGGAAGAGCTATGCCAATACCCTAGTAAATGGAGGATTGCCAAAGGAGTTAGTAGAAGATCTCAGGGAGCTTCGTTTGGAGATAGTTCCTAGAGGTTTTTTTGCTGCCTTGGAGGTTCAGCCAACATTATTGGGAAAGACAAGAAGCTCAGAAGGATAACAAAGACATTGCCGAAATAAAGGAGAAGATGAGTGAAGGAAAAGCCAAGGGTTTTCGTGAGGACGAACACGACACCTTGTGGTTCGAGGAACGAATCTATGTGCCCAACAACACCAAGATCAAGAAGTTGATACTACAGGAAGCACATGATTTGCCATACTCAATAAACCCCGGAAACACTAAGATGTATATGTATTTGAAGGAACATTTCTGGTGGACGGGAATGAAGAAGGACATTGCCGAGTATGTAGCCATATGTGATGTATGTCAGAGAGTGAAGGCAGAACATCAGAAGCCATCAGGATTACTGCAGCCTATGCCGATACCCGAATGGAAGTGGGATAAGCTTGGCATGGATTGACTCTATCTGGGTAGTAGTGGATCGCTTGACCAAAGTAGCCCACTTTATCCCCGTGAAAACCACCTATACCAGTGCAAAGTTGGCCAAGATATACATGACTAGGATTGTATGTCTGCATGGAGTTCCGAGGACTATCGTATCAGATAGAGGAACATAGTTTACTTCAAAGTTTTGGCATCAGCTACACCAGACTTTGGGTACCAGGCTAGACTTCAGTACAACCTTTCACCCGCAGACTGATGGACAGACCGAGAGAGTCAATCAGATTCTGGAAGACATGTTGAGAGCTTGCCCGCTAGATTATGGATCTAGTTGGGATGACAACTTGCCCTACGCGGAGTTTTCGTACAACAACAGTTACCAGGCCAGTTTGAAGATGGCACCGTTCAAAGCATTGTACGGGAGGATGTGCTGAATGCCATTGATGTGGGATGAAGTCGGAGACCGTCAGTTATTTGGACCGAGTCTGATCAAAGAGTCAGAAGAGAAGGTTAAACCGATTAGAGATAGACTGAAGGTAGCTCAGTCCAGGCAGGAGAATTATGCAGACTCAAAGCGCAAGGAAGTAGTCTATGAAATCGGAGACAGAGCGTACCTGAGAGTATCACCTCTGCGAGGAGTTAAACGTTTCGGAGTTAAAGGAAAGTTAGCCCCGAGATTTGTAGGGCCATACCGTGTTTTGGACGCACGGGAGATGTTGCCTGCAAGTTTGAGTTACCCGAAGGATTGTCAGGAGTTCATGATGTGTTTCACGTTTCCCAGCTTAAGAAGTGCCATGCTGAGATGGCCGATATTCCTCTGAGAGACACAGTGCCCCTAGAAGAAATTCAGCTGGATAATGATCTAACTTACGAGGAGAAACTGGTCAAGATTCTCGAGTTTGCAAGTAGAGTCACTCGCAACAAAGTTATCAAGTTTTGCAAAGTTCAGTGGAGCCACCATACCGAAGATGAAGCCACCTAGGAACGAGAGGATCATCTACACAAGGACCACTCACACCTATTTTCTAGCCAACCCGAATCTCGAGGACGAGATTCATCTTAAGGGGGTAGGTTTGTAACATCCCAAATTTTCAATTTGGAATGTTATACATAGGTCATCTTGCATATCATATTTTATTTGCATTCGTGTGTTGCGATCCTCGAAATTCTATTTGAGTTTTCTCAAATACCGGTGCGAGGATCACTTTGGTTTTAATTGTTTTTCTCTCCGAAAAATATTTCATAATTAAATATATGAGTGGAGATAATATGACTTCTCCAAAACAAAAGAAATATTGGAGGAAAATGTTAAAATCAATTTTGGTATTTTATTTGCAATTTTATTTGCATAGGAAAAATATGCATTTTTCAAAATTGTGTTTAGGTCCGGAAAAAATGTTCACTTTATTCTAAATATTATTAGAGGACGGTGAAAATTTATTTCGGAATTTTTCGAGTCGGTTTAGTATTTTTTCGTCTGTTTTGCTACGTCAGGAATGTTTATATATATAAAAATGAACCGACCTACCGGGCCGTGTCCGACTAGGACATTGTTGCCCGAGGCATGTAAAGCCCGCCGAGCCACCGCCCAGCCCACCCCAGCCCCGCGCCGCCCCTAGCCCTAACCCTAGCCGCCGCCGCCTCAGGTTGCGCGCCGCGCCGCCGCCTCGCCGCCACCGCTGTTGCCGCCCCGCCGCCGGACGCCATCTTCGCCGCCCGCAGAGGTAGCCGTCGCCGCCGGTTTTTCCCGGGAAACCGATCGGTTTTTTTAGAACCCTAGATCTCGTTTTTTTTGTTTAGTTTCGGTTTTTCGTCGGTTCGGTTAAATAGCGTACGTTCGTCCGTACGTTCGTTTTAACAAACGTTGTTCGCCCGTTAGTCACAGAGAACGAACGTTTGTTCGTTAGCCTGTTCGTCACTTTTTCTTTTTTCAGGGTTTTTCCGCGATTATTTTCGATCGTGATTTATGCCCTGATCTTCATTTTAGTTTATCTTTTCGCTCGTAAGTCGGAATGAGGCGATTCAAGCGCCTAGATATTCGTCTCGAAGCCCTCTTTCTGTTTGACCAACTTGAACAAGGTTTTGATAGTGTAAAATTTGACTTTAGTTCAATCTAGTCGGCGGATCTTGTTTCTTTCGTAGTTTGAGTTTCGTTGCTCCGTTTGATTTGATTTTTTTTGCAAACCGGAGTTTTTCAGTTGAACTTTCTGGTTAGATCTTCTTATTTGAGTTTTACCCGTGCATCTTTGCTTGGTTGCTTATGTATGCTATTGTTTGCTTGTGATAGAATTCCCGGAGTGCGAAGCATGCTACTACGAGTCCCTAGGTTTTGCGAATCGTCAGCAAGGCATGTAACACTTTGATCATACCCTTCATTACCTAGTTTTTATGCATTAGATCAAACCCTCACACATTGCATGAGTAGGATCCCTTAACATGTGGGTCTGGGAAGTAGATTGAGGTAGAACCTATTACCTGCATTATTTTTCAAACCCCTGGGAGTTACTACTACGTTACGCTTAGGTTGACATGCTATGCTCGTAGACGTGGTTTGGGTTTGAGAGAATCCATGACAGATGTGAGATTGTTAATTAATGGTTCAACTTAAGGTGGCTACTTTAATACACATCTGGGTGGATTGATTGCAGGGCACCTGGAGAATCCAGTGTTGTCCTAGGAAATCCCGGGGTTTCGTGTGATTTTTCCTATGGAATGCCACCCAGGCTCAAAGGGATCATAGGACTATTCATGCTAGAAACTTCCGTGTGCAGCCACAATGCCATTATGGGCTCTGGCATAGTTGAGTATGTTGTGTGAGCTCTTTCAGTGGTGGACTAGCAGATGTAGGGGAAAGTAGGTGCACCGGTCCACCCGGGGTAAAGAGTAAATGCATCTGAAAGACTGTGTCTCGGTCATCCGTTTCTCAAACACCATGTAGTGCGAGGAATCCAACGGAGGAGACCGAGTCTTGTGGGGAAAAGTGTGCAAACCTCTGCAGAGTGTACAAACTAATCATGATTAGTCGTGTCCCCGATTATGGACATCTTGAGTATCTGGTACTTGAATTATTGGTTGATCTCATCACTCTAAAATTAGTTTTGTGGGTTGTTAATGATTACTTTAATTGGGATTGAGTTGGAGGAACCTTCTCAATGATGTTTCAACTACCATGATAGTTAAAATAAAAGTTATTCCTTTGTTGTAGGAAAAAATTGGCTTTATGCAAAAACTTTAACCTTAGAGCCTCCACCAGCCATATATGCATGTAGTGTTAGTCTTTATTCTGTTACTTGCTCTACTATGTTATCTTGCCAGCATATTCCATGTGCTGACCCGTTTCGGGCTGCAACATGTCATGTTGCAGACTTTCCAGAAGAAGAGTAAGGTGCCCTAGGTCATTTGTCATGCACTCAGTTATGCCGTTGGAGTTGATGGACTCACTTATCTTCCAAGCCCTCCACTGTTATCGTGTTAGATGGCCTTATGCCATATTATTTTGTAATAAGTTCTCTTTTGAGACATTCGATGTAATAAGTGTGTGATTGTCACTCTGTTATAAATCCTTCAAGTACTGTGTGTGTCAGCATTACTGATCCAGGGATGACATAGAACACAAAAACTTTGGTCCATTCGGATCGTGGTCGCTGTACCACTCATGGCGCCAGGTCACCATTGGGTGTCACAGCAATCGCACACTCCTCCGAGTATCGCCCATCACCCCCGCCTCCACTCCCGCTGACCCGTCCACCGCCGTTGCCACTCTATGCGGACGGCGCGACACAGCTGTCGTTCACTCGACTCGTCAACCGCGGGCCACTGCTGCTCACTGGCCGGTAGCACTCGCCCGCGGAGACCGATCGCCATGGCGACCATTACATCAAACCACCCAATCATGATTTTCCAAGGTTTGACGGCGACACCCCGCGCATCTGGTTGGATCGGTGCACAACTTTTTTTGAGATGTATCGAGTGCTGCAGCACAGCTGGGTCACCATTGCGACGTTGTACATGGATGGTCTGGCTGCGACATGGCTCTAGGATTATCAACACACACACTCAAGGGTCTCTTGGCAAACAAATCACCCGTGCAAGAGGAGTTTGGTCCTCAAGAGTTCGAAGTTCACATGCATCACTATGTTCAGTTACGATAGATATGCAGTGTGCAGGAATATCGACAACAATTCGAGACAACAATGTACCACTTGCTGGCCCTTGAACCAACTCCGAGCTCCAAATTCTTCATATCACAGTTCCTGATTGGCCTTAAGGATGAACTAAGACTGGGAATTTGACAGCAGGCACCAACCAGCATCACCCGCGCCACCGTGTTTGCCCGTATCCACGAATAAGAGATTGAGAAGTCGCGTGCCCGCGCATCGCCCCGGTGGGGCGGCCAACACTACCTGTACCACCAGCGACCACCGTACCAACACACGTAGCAACAGCTCCGTGACAAGGGGGCGAAGGCTGTGCACAAGAATGCCAACTGCGCGAATTCAGACGGGCCAATGGCTTATGTTTTCGCTACAGGGACAAGTATTCGAGGGAGCATCCGTGCAAACGCACCAGCCCAAATCTGATGGTCGAGGTAGGCGACATTGGGGAGATCCTGTTTGACGACACCGTCTCTCGACGCACCAGGGGAACAGGAACCAGAATGACGTGCACCGTCGCATCAGGCAATCTCTGGGGAGGAACACTGTCCACGATCCGCCTCCGCGCCCAAGTTGGGGACCAGATAATGCAGCTCTTGGTCAATTCCAAGAGCACACACAGTTTCAGTAGTGAAACTTTTCTCTCTCGCCTGAAAGTACAGACGGAGAAATTCCTCTGGTCTTAGTACAAGTTGTAAATGGTCAGAGGTTGCAGTGCAATCAACTGGTGCGAGGACTGGAGTGGGAAGTGCCCGGCCACACCTTCCAGACTGATCTCCTTGTGCTACCACTAACACTACAAAAAAATACTTCCGTGATAATACGTGTTTGTCACAGTAGGTCAGGGTGTGCAAAACCGAATCGGAAACCAAAAACCGAACCGAAAAAACCAAACAGAACCGATATTTTGGTTTTTTCAGTTTCTGGTTTCAGTTTCAGTTTTCAATTCTATAAACCATTTAACATTTGTTTTTTTGGGTTAGAAACCGAAAACCGTTCGGTTAAACCGGAAAAACCAAAGTCCATTGCAATATGCAATGGTAGTAGTCCTACCCTTCAGGCTTCAGCGGCCCCTTCTTTTATAGCTCTCCCCCCACTGCGCTGCGTCTCGATGGGCGAGGTGGTACTAATCGCAGCAACTGGAACTGATCAGAGAACCTAGCGCATGCGGTGCTTGTTTGGGCCTCAAACTATCCAGCCCATAAGGCCGCTTCTGTCTAGCGATCCACCTGCACAGTGCTTCGTCCATCTCTGGGCAGCCGATCTATTCAGTCGGGACTTGGGAGGATCGTTCGGGAGAGGTCCCCACCTGATGGGTCGGGGCCTTGCGGGCTTGTGGCCACTAGAGCAGTGGAGCGCAAGATTTTCTCTTTCCTTTTTATGCTTCCTCTTTCCTTTCTGTAATCAATCTACAATCATATATGTTGCCATCTATTAGGACCGTGTACATATATCGATATATGTTTCCTTTCTGTAATGCCTACGACCAAATCACATGTACTGCCAAAACCTGCCTAATCACTCATATCTGTTGCCATCTAATGATATCTGTTGCCATTTAGTTTATGACTATATCTATCATCTAACAATCCAATCTACGTACACAGTTCTCACACGAAAAATATATCCTGCATACATGAACTGAATCATGCGACGAAAATATATTTGTTGTTCAAAAATTCGCGTCAACTTTGGTTATTTTTGTTATTACCGAAACCGAACCGAAATTAAATGGTTATTACCGAAACCGAACCGTATCTATGTATAAACCCATATAAACCGAAGTATAAAAACCGTATAAACCAAAAACCGTATAAACCGAACCGAATCAAACCGAAAAAACCGAATGCACACCCTGAACAGTAGGTCACGTTTTCTGTCATGCATGTACATCCATGACGATTTTATGACAGAATCAAGATAGTCATACATGTGCTGTCATAGAAGTGTTCCATGACAATACCAAAATTATCATCACGGAAGTGTCCACTTCCATGACGATAAATAGTGCGTCATGGAAGTGCTTTCGTCAAGGGTAACCGACACGTGGCATCCACCGTAACGGCACGCCGTTAACCCTATCGGGTCCGGTTTTGGATCTGATAACCCGTTAACAGCCAGGACCAATGGGAATTTTCCACATGTAAAATTCTCATTGGCCAAAGGGACCACGTGTCATCTCTGCGTTGGCACATATGTCACTCATCCAATGGGTGAGATGCGCCTATGATATGTTGACACATGGACCGGCCCAAAAGCTGCCCATAGAGATTAAATGGGCTGGCCCAGCTAAAGGCCCACAAGATTTTGGAGACCATAATGGGCTGGCCCAGCTAAAGGCCCATAAGATTTAGCAAACCATAACGGGCCGGCCCAGCTAAAGACCCACAAGATTTTGAAGACACTAGTGGGCCAGCCCGTTAAGAGGTTGCCATGTTTTGGGCCAAATGTCGGCCCATATTTGATGTGGTCCATTAACAAGCTACCACGCTCTGGGCCAAATAAGGGCCCATAAGAGATCCAACCCGTTAATAGCCTACCACGTTCTGGGCGATATTACGGCCCATATTAGATCTGGCCCTTTAAGAGCCTTTCAATCTTTGGGCTACATTATGGCCCATATTAGATTCGTCTCGTCAACTGGACAATGTGCTTTTGGGCCCCTTGAGGCCCGGTTAAGATTTATGTTTGCTAAAGGCCCATTTAATAGTACGGCCTGATATTAGTTTCGGCATGTTAAAGGCCCGTTTAACATTCTGGCCCTATATTTATATCGGCCTGCTAAAAGCCCGTCATATAGTTGGGCCTAATTATGGCCCGCTTTGCATCCGACCCGCTCACAGCCGATAATCTGATTGGGCCAAACAAGGACCGAGAGAATTTTGGCCTGTTAATGGCCCGTGATGTGATTGGCACAATCATGGGTCGTGGTCAATTTCGGCCTTCTGTCGGCCCTTGAGGTGTTCGACACATTTGAGGCCCAACCGACTTTTCAGCCTACTGAAAGCCCACTGAATTTTCTGGCCAAAATAGGGCCGGGGGTTTACTCGGCCTCTTAAAAGCCCCCAACTACTAGTGGGCCAGTTTACGCTTAGGCCTGTTGTAACGCCCCGGACACACCCGCCGGTGGTCGTTACTCCTGGCGGGATCTAGACTGGCCTCACATATCAATACTAGTCTTTTCTGCGCACTT
Source organism: Secale cereale (assembly GCA_902687465.1). Taxonomy (NCBI): domain Eukaryota; kingdom Viridiplantae; phylum Streptophyta; class Magnoliopsida; order Poales; family Poaceae; genus Secale; species Secale cereale. The sequence continues at coordinate 46,124,716 of LR738712.1, read as the reverse complement.
TGTCATCACTCGTGCGCACCCGGGAGCAACTTCCCGGTCGGTCCCATCCTGAAACTACTCCAAGCTGAGCACGCTTAACTTTGGAGTTCTATCCGAATGGGCTCCCAGAAAAGAAGGAATTCCTTATTGATATGAGTAGTCTATCATCCCTATTAAGCCAGGCTATCACATACACCCCCACTCAGAGGAACCAACGTCCTCGTCGGGCCACAGGAACGTTCCCTCTTGGCACAAACGTCTGTGCATCCAGTCTGATACATGTGCCATGCCGTGTGCCATGACGGGTCACAAACGTCATGAATAACACGACCGAGAAGCTGTCCGCAAACATCCGTGTAACCATGAGGGTCGGCTCGCCCTGGACACACCCGCCGGTGGTCGTTACTCCTGGCGGGATCTAGACTGGCCTCACATATCAATACTAGTCTTTTCTGCGCACTTTGTCCTCACTCGTGCGCACCCGGGAGCAACTTCCCGGTCGGTCACCCATCCTCAAACTACTCCAAGCTGAGCACGCTTAACTTTGGAGTTCTATCTGAATGGGCTCCCGGAAAAGAAGGAATTCCTTATTGATATGAGTAGTCTATCATCCCTATTAAGCCAGGCTATCACATACACCCCCACTCAGAGGAACCGACGTCCTCCTCGGGCCACACGAACGTTCCCTCTTGGCACAAACGTCTGTGCATCCAGTCCGATACATGTGCCATGCCGTGTGCCCTGACGGGTCACAAACGTCATGAATAACATGACCGAGAAGCTGTCTGCAAACATCCGTGTAACCATGAGGGTCGGCTCTGATACCAACTTGTAACGCCCCGGACACACCCGCCGGTGGTCGTTACTCCTGGCGGGATCTAGACTGGCCTCACATAACAATACTAGTCTTTTCTGCGCACTTTGTCCTCACTCGTGTGCACCCGGGAACAACTTCCCGGTCGGTCACCCATCCGGGAACTACTCCAAGCTGAGCACGCTTAACTTTGGAGTTCTATCCGAATGGGCTCCCGGAAAAGAAGGAATTCCTTATTCATATGAGTAGTCTATCATCCCTATTAAGCCAGGCTATCACACCTGTTAAAGGACTGAGATGACTAGACCCATGATGCGGCCCATCATGCCAGACAGATTATGTACTGTAATTTTACATTTTGGCTCGTTTACTTTAGAGCGAAGACATGATATATATACAGTAAAATAAATGCAGTATCGTAATAAGAAAAAACCTAGACTATACAATAAAGAAATTATGACATATTTGAAGGAAATATGCCCTAGAGGCCATAATAAAGTTGTTATTTATATTTCCTTATATATCATGATAAATGTCTTTTATTCATGCTAGAATTGTATTAACCGGAAACTTGATACATGTGTGAATACATAGACAAAACAAAGTGTCCCTAGTATGCCTATACTAGACTAGCTCGCTAATCAAAGATGGTTGTGTTTCCAAACCATAGACACGTGTTGTCATTTGATCAACGGTATCACATCATTAGGAGAATGATGTGATGGACAAGACCATTCGTTAGCTTGGCACTATGATCGTTTAGTTTTACTTCTATTGCTTTCTCATGACTTATACATGTTCCTCTGACTATGAGATTATGCAACTCCCGAATACTGGAGGAACACCTTGTGTGCTATCAAACGCCACAACATAACTGTGTGATTATAAAGATGCTCTAGAGATGTTTCCGAAAGTGTTTGTGATGTTGGCATAGATCAAGATTAGGATTTGTCACTCCGAGTGTCGGAGAGGTATCTCTGGGCCCTCTCGGTAATACACATCATAAGAAGCCTTGCAAGCAAGTGACTAATGATTTAGTCATGAGATGATGTATTACGGAACGAGTAAAGAGACTTGCCGGTAACGAGATTGAACTAGGTATGATGATACCGACGATCGAATCTCGGGCAAGTAACATACCGATGACAAAGGGAACAACGTATGTTGTTATGTGGTTTGACCAATAAAGATCTTCATGGAATATATAGGAGCCAATATGAGCTTCCAGGTTCCGCTATTGATTATTGACCAGAGATATGTCTCGGTCATGTCTATATAGGTCTCGAACCCATAGGGTCCGCACGCTTAACGTTCGATGATAATTTGTATTATGAGTTATGTGTTTTTGATGACCGAAGTTTGTTCGGAGTCCCGGATGAGATCACGGACATGAAGAGTAGTCTCAAAATGGCCGAGACATAAAGAATGATAGATTGGACAATATTATTCGGACACCGGATGAGTTCCTGGGGTCACCGGATAAATATCGGAGTGCCGGAAGGGTTATCAGAACCACCGGGGAAGTAATGGGCCTTATTGGGCTTTAGGGGAGAGAGAGGAAGGAAACCAAGGGCTGGCTGCCCCCCCATAGGCCTAGTCCGAATTGGACTTGGGGGAGGGGTGGTGCCCCCTCCTTCCTTCTCTTCTCCCTCCTCTCCTTCTTCTCCTAGTTGGACTAGGAAAGGGGGGGGTTCCTACTCCTAGTAGTAGGATTGCCCCCTTGGGCGCGCCCTATAGGGGCCAGCCGACCTCCTTCCTTGCTCCTTTATATATGGGGGCAAGGGGGCACCCTAGAACACACAAGTTAACGGTTGTTTAGCCGTGTGCGGTGCCCCCTTCATAGATTCCACTTCAGGTCATATTGTCGTAGTGCTTAGGCGAAGCCCTGCACGGATCACATCATCAACACCGTCGCCACGCCATCGTGCTGACGGAACTCTCCCTCATCCGCAACTAGATCAAGAGCTCGAGGGACGTCATCGTGCCGAATGAGTGCTGAACATGGAGGTACCGTACGTTCGGTACTTGGATCATGAAGACGTTCGACTACATCAACTGCATTACTAAACACTTCTGCTTTTGGTATACGAGGGTACGTGACCACACTCTCCCTATTTGTTGCTATGCTTCTCTTAGATAGATCTTGCGTGATCATAGGAATTTTCTTGAAATACTACGTTCCTCAACAGTGGTATCAGAGCCAGGTCTATGCGTAGATGATATGCACGAGTAGAATACAATGAGTTGTGGGCGATAATAGTCATACTGCTTATCAGCATGTCATACTTTGATTTGGCGGTATTGTTGGATGAAGCGGCCCGGACCAACATTACATGACCGCGTTCATGAGACTGGTTCTATCGACGTGCTTTGCACATAGGTGGCTGGCGGGTGTCAGTTTCTCCAACTTTAGTTGAATCAAGTGTGACTACGCCCGGTCCTTGTTGAAGGTTAAAACATCACACTTGACGAAAAATCATTGTGGTTTTGATGTTTAGGTAAGAACGGTTCTTGCTAAGCCCGTAGCAGCCACATAAAACTTGCAACAACAAAGTAGAGGACGTCTAACTTGTTTTTGCAGGGCATGTTGTGATGTGATATGGTCAAGACGTGATGAGTTATACGTTATTGTATGAGATGATCATGTTTTGTAAATTATCGACAACCAGCAAGACCCTTATGGTTGTCTCTTTATTGTATGAATTGCGAAAGTGATGTAATTGCTTTACTTTATCACTATGAGTTAGCGATAGTAGTATTAGTAATAGTTGGCGAGACGACCACGACGCTACGATGAAGATCATGGTGTCAAGCCGATGACGATGGAGATCATGACGATGCTTTTGAGATGGATATCAAAAGCACAAGATGATGATGGCCATATCATGTCACATATTTTGATTGCATGTGATGTTTATCTTATTATGCTTCTTATTTTGCTTAGTATGGCGGTAGCATTTTAAGATGACCCCTTACAAAATTTCAAGGTACAAGTGTTCTCCCTGATATGCACCGTTGCGATAGTTCGTCGTGCCAAGACACCACGTGATGATCGGATGTGATAAGCTCTACCTTCAAATACAACGGGTGTAAGACAGTTTTGCACATGCAGAATACTCGGGTTAAACTTGATGAGCCTAGCATGTACAAACATGGCCTCGGAACACTGGAGACCGAAAGGTCGAGCGTGAATCATATAGTAGATATGATTAACATAAGATGTTCACCATTGTAAACTACTCCATCTCACGTTATGATCGGACATGGTTTAGTTGATTTGGATCACATGATCATTTAGATGACTAGAGGGATGTCTATCTAAGTGGGAGTTCTTTAGTAATATGATTAATTGAACTTTAATTTATCATGAACTTAGTCATGATAGTTTTTGCATATCTATGTTGTTGTAGATCAATGGCTCGTGCTACCGTTCCCTTGAATTTAAATGCGTTCCTAGATAAAGCTAAGTTGAAAGATGACGGTAGCAACTACACGGACTGGGTCCGTTACTTGAGGATTATCCTCATTGCTGCACAGAAGAATTATGTCCTTGAAGCGCCGCTAGGTGACAGGCCTCCTGCAGGAGCAACTCCAAACATTATGAACGTCTAGCAAGCTCGATCTAATGACTACTCGATAGTTCAGTATGCCATGCTTTACATCTTAGAATCGGGACTTCAAAGACGTTTTGAACGTCATGGAGCAATGAGATGTTCCAAGAGTTGAAGTTAATATTTGAAGCAAATGCCCAAATTGAGATATATGAAGTCTCCAATAAGTTCTATAGCTGCAAGATGGAGGAGAACAGTTCTATCAGTGAACACTTACTCAGAATGTCTGGGTACTACAATCACATGACTCGACTTGGATGCAAAGTTGATGAAGATAGTGTTATTGATAGAGTTCTTCAATCACTGCTGCGGTGTCAAAACCAGCGGATCTCGGGTAGGGGGTCCTGAACTATGCGTCTGAGGGCCGATGGTAACAGGAGACTGGGGACACGATGTTTACCCAGGTTCAGGCCCTCTCGATCGGGGTAATACCCTACTTCCTGCTAGATTGATCTTGATGAATAGGATTACAAGAGTTGATCTACCTCGAGATCGTAATGGCTAAACCCTAAGAGTCTAGCCTATGATTCTGTTGTTCTCTAGCCTCTACGGACTAAACCCTCCAGTTTATATATGCACCGGATGGCCCTAGGGTTTGTACATAACCATCTTGCAGAGGAAGGAAAGATTACACCCGAACCTAAAACCTGCCATTATACGCACACAGGAGTCCTATCCGGATACAAGAGACGATCTTCATAGATGATCTTCACGGTCCACCAGTCCGGCCCACCACGAGTTATCCGGCCACATGAGGACCACTCGATCCAGGACTCGCTCAGTAGCCCCTGAACCTGTCTTCGATGATGATGAATTCAGCTTCCGTATTGTCTTCGACATTGCAAGGCGGGTTCCTTCTTCCGAACATACCAAGGTAATATCTTCTGCAAAAAGCTTACTGTGTCCGGCTCTGCATGGTTAGTACAACCCTTAGCCTCGAAGGCAAGGCATTTGAAAGGAAATTAATAACGTGTCTTTACTGACAACTTTTTGGTGAAGCGTCGTGTCCATCCCACTAACATATCAGACCGTTTTATTTGGTCCTAGTTTTGCATTTCGAGGTATAACCCCACTTGGCATGTCTTATCAATATAGAGATCGTGCCCGCTTATTTGGGGATCCTTATCAATGTGACGTGAGCATCCAAACCGCGCATTACGCACAGCCGCTCTGGGAACCGGCGAGGTCTGTGGCTAAAGTGGGGGGACGTTCTGTATTCACAGCGTTATAAAAGGATATCAATCCCTTCCATCAGCCCCACGCCTTCCTCAAGCCTGAGCTCTCCAATCTTCCTAGCCCCAGCATCCTCATCTCTTGTGCCCGCAGCTCTCCGTTCCAACCACCACTTCCTTCCCCAGCAATGGCTAGATCCGGGGCCAAGGGAAAGTGGGAGGCCTCCACGGTTACTGAGAAAGTCGTGGAGGATCTCCGGAGCGCGGGCTACCTCGCCGCTAACATCGCGCACCGAGTCCCCGCCCAAGACCAGGTGATTCCCATCCCGGAGGCGGGTGAGAGAGTCGTGTTCCTCGTACACTTTGTTAGGGGGCTAGGATTTCCTCTTCACCCCTTTGTGCGGGGTTTACTGTTTTTCTACGGGCTAGATTTCCATGATCTAGACCCGAATTCAATCCTTCACATCTCCGCTTTCATAGTGGTGTGTGAAGCTTTCCTCCGCGTTCCCCCACACTTTGGCATATGGCTCAAGACCTTCAATGTGAAGCCGAAGGTGGTGGACGGGTAACACGCGGAGTGCGGGGGCGCTATGATAAGCAAGCTCCCGAATGCAACCTGGCCAAAGGGGTCGTTCATGGAGACGAATAAGATTTGGCAGCAGGAGTGGTTTTATATCACTGAGCCCCACGACACCAAGTGGGCGGCGGCGCCTGCCTTCAGATCTGGACCCCCGGAGAGGCTAACCTCCTAGACCGATAAGAGTCCGAACTGGGGGTCTCAGGCTGAGGTGACGACACTCCAAGGCCGTGTGTCCAGCATGATCACCAAGGGCTACCAACTCACAACTGTGGTTCAGGTAATGCTGGCCCGACTTGTTCTTCCTTGCCAACACCGGGGCTCCTCCCTATGGGAGTTCGATCCGGCAGGAGACCGGCCCCTGAAGCATCTCTTCGGCTCCACGCACAAAGAGATCTAGAAGCATCTCTTCATGAGCCAAAAGGAGTGGCCAAAGGAAACTGAGGACGCAGGCTACAACATTGTGTTCACCGCACAAGAGGTAATCAAAAATTCTGCCGAACATATATCCCCTTCTTATTTTAACGATAATAGGAATTGGAGTTTTTGCGTGATATACAAAGCTAGACGAAGAAGGCAATCCGGATTAAGTGTCCGACGCCTTTGCCAGAAGACCCAAACACGCCTCAACTGACAGCGATGCTGGTTCCGGCGCCGTACAAGGCGCCGGACAAGAAGTCCAAGAAGAAGAGCAAGGAGGCTGAGAGCAGCCCCCGCCCTGCGGATGCAAAGTCCGAGGATATCAACATCCTCTCCTCCGAAGAGGAGGAGGATAATGAAGAAGAAGAGTCCCCTGCCCAGGGCAAGGGGAAGAAGAGGGTGGCCGCTGCTGACGCAGGCAAGGCCGCACCCCGGAGGAAGCTAAACCTCCCCACCAGTTCAGACTCATCGCCCGAACACAGTTTCGTGGTGAAGCCTAGGGAGAAGGCCCCAACTGAAACGTAAGTTGTTCAGATATATTAATTGTTGCACCTTGTTTATTAGCATTTTAATGTTTTTTAAGTATTTCTCACCTGCTGACCTACAGCCCTCCCCGAGCTCACTCCGACACCTCCTTATCGGAGGGGAACTCTCTAGCGCCTGGAGAGACAGAGAGTGACCCACTGGTCTGAGCTCCATCGCCCGTGGCCCGCGGGGACACCGAAGTGTCCTGCTAGTGTGCTTCTCCTGCTCAAGGAGATGGGGGTCGGGCAAGTGATAGGGCGTCTGAGGGTAACACCTCGGCTGCCGCTAACCATGGGGAAACAATCCCCATGGAGACCGAAGACGGGGGGCCTAAACAATCCGGGGCCCCACCGAATACTGATCCGGAGCCTAGCGCGGCTCCAGGGTCCGAAGACTAGACCCCCAAAGCGGGGGAGGATACCACAGTTCCTACAACGCCCGGTATCAATCCGGAGGCGCCGGATACTCTCGAGGGAGCACTACAAAGTGCTTCCGTCGTGGAGGAGCACCGCACTGTAATGGGTGCGGTGATGAAGAAGATTTAGTCCGTCAAAGGCAGACTGAATGAAGCTTTCAACAACCTACTAACAGGCTTTGAGGTAAGTAATGTAATGTTCTTTATGGAACTTTTATTTGTTTTATATGCATATATATAACCAGTAGCCCCTGATGCTTTGTGTGATTCTGAACAGAATCGGACGAAGTATCCATAGTATAACATATTATAGAGCGAATCTGTATGCTTTTGCATTTGAATAGGCTTCACTAGTTGCGGCAACTGCACGAGATGCAGAAGTTGCCAAACTAAATTCGAAGCTTTCGGAGGCCAACGCGGACCTCGACCGCGTCAACCAGCATTTAGATGAGACGCAAGGTATGCGGATTTGAAAAATTGAGATGTCAAGAAGACTGATAATATTAATTGAGTATGAGTATAAACTCTTTATGATATTCTGTATTAAACAGCTGGCGCCACTGAGCTCGAGGCCCTCAAGGACGAACTCGCGAAGGCCAAGAAGGAGGCTAAAGCGAGCAAGGCAATCACTGACAAAGCGGTTGCCGATCTAGAGGCCAAAAAGGTCGCGTGCCAAAAGCACGAGGCTCGGGTGTCCGAAGTCGAAGATGAACTCAAAGATGCTATTAGCCAATGCGAGGCGTTGGAAGAGAAGACTTCGAAACAAGCATCCGAGCTCATTGCGGCAGTTAAGACTGCCCAGGAGGCGCGAAGCGAGTCAGGCAGTGATACGTCTCCAACGTATCTATAATTTTTGAGTGTTCCATGCTATTATATTATCCTTCTAGGATGTTTTATGGGCTTTTATATACACTTTTACATGATTTTTGGGACTAACCTATTAACCTAGAGCCCAGTGCCAGTTTCTCTTTTTTTCCTTGTTTTTGAGTTTTACAGAAAAGGAATATCAAACGGAGTCGAATTGACGTGCCAATTTTTGATGATTTTTTACTGACCAAAAGAAGCCCCCGGAGTAAAAGAGTTGGGCCACGAGAGCCACGGGCTGCCCACGAGGGTGGGGGCCTAGGGGGCGCGCCCACCCCAAGTGGTGGTGCCCCCCTATCTCGTGGACAGCCTGGAGACCCCCGTGACGTGAGACCTACGCCAAAAATTCCTATAAATACAGAAACCTCCGGAAAATAACCTAGATCGGGAGTTCCGCCACCGAAAGCCTCAGTTGCCACTGAAAACCAATCTAGACCAGTTCTGGCACCCTGCCGGAGGGGGGAATCCCTCTCCGGTGGCCATCTTCATCATCTCGGTGCTCCCCATGACGAGGGAGGAGTAGTTCACCCTCGGGGCTGAGGGTATGTACCAGTAGCTATGTGTTTGATCTCTCTCCCTCTCTCTCTCTCTCGTGTTCTTGAGATGGCACGATCTTGATGTATCGTGAGCTTTGCTATTATAGTTGGATCTTGTGATGTTTCTCCCCCTCTACTCTCTTGTGATGAATTGAGTTTTCCCTTTGAAGTTATCTTATCGGATTGAGTCTTTAAGTATTTCAGAACACTTGATGTATGTCTTGCATGTGCTTATCTGTGGTGACAATGGGATATCACGTGATCTACTTGATGTATGCTTTGGTGATCAACTTGCGGGTTCCGTGACCTTGGGAATCTATGCATAGGGGTCGGGACACGTTTTCGTCTTGACTCTCCGGTAGAAACTTTGGGGCACTCTTTGAAGTACTTTGTGTTGGTTGAATAGATGAATCTGAGATTGTGTGATGCATATCGTATAATCATGCCCACGGATACTTGAGGTGACAATGGAGTATCTAGGTGACATTCGGGTTTTGGTTGATTTGTGTCTTAAGGTGTTATTCTTGTACGGACTCTATGATAGATCGAACGGAAATAATAGCTTCGTGTTATTTTACTACGGACTCTTGAGTAGATCGATCAAAAAGAATAACTTTGAGGTGGTTTCGTACCCTACCATCATCTCTTTGTTTGTTCTCCGCTATTAGTGACTGTCGGATTCAGGGCTCCGCAAAACCCATTAAGTTCGAACACAGGGGCGTGAACGAAGATCTCTCCCACTCACGTCTACCTAGCGCCTCGCTCTCGTCTCGGTGGAAGAATTCAAGCAAACAACGAACAAACACACAAGAGTTTATCCAGGTTCGGGCCACCGCGAGGTGTAAGACCCTACTTCCTTCTTTGGTGGATTGGCTCTGGGTGAGCTGGAGTATGAACTGGTACAAGGGTTCCTGAGCTCAGGAGGCAAGCTCAGGAGGGTCAGGAGGCTAGTGTTCTTGCTCCTTGTGCGGTGGTCAAGTGTGTGTGTCGATCCCTTTCTCAGTGGGAATCCTAGCTACTTATATAGGCGGCCATGGTCCTCTTCCCCTGAAATGTTTAGGCGGGAAGGGATTCCACAACGGCCATTTTTGAGCGGGAACACAAGGACGTTCCTACCCTGACAAAAGTAGTCTTCGCCTGCAAAAGGATCAGGCGATGACGCGGTGGTGGGTTCGGCGATGACATCCTCCTTGTCGTCCTTGCGGTCTTCGGTCTCGTTGCACCAATGAGGAAACCTTTGCCCCGCTCCTCGGGAACTTACGGATGCGCTGTCCCCCATGCACCGAAATGGTAACTGCGTCGCGGGCGCTGGTGATACGTCCAAAACGTATCTATAATTTCTGCTTGCTCCATGCCTCTTTTGTGTGATATTGCTATGATATTTATACACTTCCATACACTTTTGATCATATTTGGACTAACCTATTAACTCGGTGCACCCGAGTGCCAGTTTCTATTTTCTGCTGTTTTTGTATTTCAGGTTTTCCCATCACGTAAACTGCCAGAAAAATCCCGGAAAAATTATATAAAAAATCAGCGTTCCGGAAGCTTCCTTGCGGCCAAAGTAGGGCCGGAGGGGGGCCACCAGGGCTCCAGGCGCCCTGGTGGCGCGGCCCCCCTCCTGGCCACGCCGGGG
>LR738712.1:46035893-46114157 GCA_902687465.1 Secale cereale | reverse complement strand
GGGGGGGGGGGGGGGGGGGGGGGCGCCTGGGCCCCCCAGGTCTCCGCTGATGCCCCCCTTTGGCATATATTTACACCGCGTCCCGAAACCCTCGAGGATGGAACCCTTTTTCGCGATCTCATCTCTGTTCCGCCGCCGCCGCGCTTCCAAGATCGGGAGCACCAGGAGAACTCTTCCCGGCACCCTGCCGGAGGGGAGGATCACCACCGGGAGCCTCTCCACCACCATGGACGCCTCCCGGATGAGTTGTGAGTAGTCTCCCTTGGACCATGGGTCCATGACCAGTAGCTATGTGATGTTCTCCTCCCCTTCTTGTGCTTCACTAATTAGACCTCGTGAGCTGCCCTACATGATCGAGGCACATATGTAATCCTTATGCTGTTGCTATGATGAGTTTGTTGGGATCCGATGGATTATGAGATTATGTTCAGATTGTGTTTGAGTAATATATTTGATTTACCTCTTTTATATTTATGTTCGTAAGTAATTCTTGCATGTTCTCCGTTGTTGTTTATTGCTTTGGCCAAGTAGTAGGTAGTAACTCCAAGAGGGAATGTTATGCTTGATTGTGTGTTCATGTCCCTCGATGACTAGCTTGAGTGATAGAAACATGAGTCTAGGGGATGTGTTGTTGCCACAAGGGGGAAAACAACGGTGCTTGTACTCGCGGGTGCAAGAATTGTTTACTTTACGCAAAGTTCTTTTAATGCAGTTGTCTGTTGCTTTGAGTTTACACTATGGGTGGGACTCGCAACTTAATACCAGCGAGATGTTCTGGATAGATATCTCAAGGTGGATGATTAGTAGTAGATGCAGATGGATTTCGGTCTACTTGCCTTGGCGTACCGCCCATGCTTTGAACCTCTACCTTTCTTGCAACATAGTTAGCATTGGTTTGCGCACATAATCCTGTCAATTGCCCAGCTGTAATTCGTTTACCTCACATAGCTGTTTTATCGTCTTTTGGGAGAGAGACATCACTAGTGAACATCATGGGACCCCGGTCCATATTACCATCACTGATCACATCCGCTATTTACTTTCTGCTTTTACTTACTAGTTGCAGTTATACATATCACTATTATCTCTTGCGTTTGATCCTTTGTAAACGACAAGGCCGGAGGGATTGACAACCTCTCTGTACTCGTTGGGAGCAAAGTTATTTGTATCTGTGTGCAGGTCCAGTTGATTGCTAATATCTGGCGCCATTAGCAGATGACACCTTCTTTTTGAACCTTGGAGTCTCAGGGGAATTCGATCCTTGGTATCTTTGCCAAGGGAAAACTACCGCTACACTGCATCTCAAACCTTCCACTTGGGGTAACCAACGAGGGGCGAGAAGCCATCAAGCAAAGTTTTCTGGCGCCGTCGCAGGGGACTCCACTCTTCAAGATAGGGGAGTTGCACGCTATCTTTTACCTTTGCTTTTTAGTCTTGTTAGTTTAACTTTCAGTTTTGCTTTAGTATCTTTTATCAAAAATCACAAAAATAGTTATCTTGCTTGCTTGCTGCTATGGGTTCCACCGAGAACACCAAGTTGTGTGACTTCACTAGTCATAACAACGATGACTTTATCTGCACACCTATCACTACACCTGCCACTTCAGCACCTTCTTATGAAATTAAACCTGCTTTACTGAACCTAGTTATGAAAGATCAATTCTCCGGTGCTGGAGATGATGCTACTTTGCACTTAAACAATTTTGTTGAACTCTGTGATATGCAAAAGTACCAAGAAATACATGGTAATATTGTTAAGCTTAAGCTTTTTCCTTTCTCCTTGAGAGGAGGAGCTAAAATTTGGTTTCAATCTTTGCCTAGAAATAGCATAGATTCATGGGACAAGTGCAAAGATGCTTTTATTGGAAAATACTATCCACCTGCTAAAATTATCCAACTAAGTAGTAACATAATGAATTTCAAACAATTGGATAATGAACACGTTGCCCAAGCTTGGGAATGTATGAAACCTCTTGTCAAGAACTGCCCTACTCATGGTTTGACTACTTGGATGGTTATCCAAACTTTTTATGCAGGCTTGAACTTTACCTCGCGGAACTTGTTAGATTCGGCCGCGGGAGGAACCTTTATGTCAACTACACTTGGTGCTACCACAAAGCTTCTAGATGAGATGATGACCAATTATTCCCAATGGCACACCGAACGCGCTCCAACAGGTAGGAAGGTAAACTCTGTCGAGGAGATTTCCTCCCTAAATGAAAAAGTTGACTTGATCATGTCTCTACTTTAGAAGCAATCTTCTGTTGATCCTCATGATGTTCCTTTAAATTCTTTGATTGCTCAAGAACAAGTAGATGTGAACTTTATCTCTAGAAACAATTTTAATAACAATGCTTATAGGAGTAACTTTGGTAGCAATCCTAGACCGTTCCCCTCTAATTCTTATGGGAACAACAATACTTATCCTAGCACCAAGAACTCCACTACTGAACTAGAGATTATGCTTAAAGATTTCATCACTACCCAAAAAGCCTTCAATAAGAGTGTAGAAGAAAAATTAAACAAACTAGATGATCTCTCTTCGAAGGTAGAGAATTTAGCCCATGAGGTAGAATTGCTTAAAATTAGAACTTCTCCTCTTGAGGAGAGGAAGGTCACTCCTATGAATGCTATTCAAGTGCAAATTAATGAAAACATTAGGATGTTGGCTAAACTTAAAGAGAGATGGGCTAGAGAAAAGGAGGAAGAAGATAGAATTAAGAACCTTCCTACCCACCACATTGTTGCTACTATCCAAGTTGTTGAGGATATCCAAACTCTTAGCACCCAATGCACTCCTGGTCCCATTGGACCTATTAATGGTGATGCTATGACCATAGAAACTACCAAATAAGTGAACCTAAAGGACACCACTACCACTTTACTTGATAGTAGTGACCTTGATTTTGATAATTGCACCCTTACCAAAGTTATTGATTTTCTTCACAAGATGGCTAAAGATCCTCGCACTAGCACGCTTAACATTGCCTTCACGGATCATATCACTAATGCTCTCATCAAAGCTAGGGAGGAGAAACTTAGAGTAGAAGCCTCCATACCTAGAAAGCTAGAAGATGGTTGGGATCCTATGATTAAAATTAAGTTGAATAACTTCTCTTGCTATGCTTTATGTGATGTTGGAGCTAGTACCTCCGTTATGCCCAAAAGAATATATGATATGCTTAAATTGAAACCTTTTGATTCTTGTTCTTTTGGTGTTCGTCTTGTTGATTCTTCCATAAAGAAACCTTTGGGGAGGATCGACGATGTTCTTATCATTGTCAATGACAATTACGTTCCCGTTGATTTTACTATTATGGATATTGAATGTGAACCTTCTTGTCCAATTATTTTCGGACGACCTTTTCTTCGCACCGTTGGTGCTATCATTGACATGAAAGAGGGGAATATAAGATTCCAATTTCCTCTCAATAAAGGGATGGAACACTTCCCTAGAAAGAAGATTAAGTTACCTTTTGAGTCCGTTATACGGGCTAGCTATTCTTTTACTCTTGATAAAACTTGATCTCTTTGCATTATGCCTAGCTTAAAGGCATAAAAGAAAGCGCTTTTGGGAGGCAGCCCACAATGAATAAAATTTTATTTTGCTTTTGTTGTGTCTTGATGTTGTAACTACAGTAGCATCATCATTGTATCTTTACTTTTCAACTTTGTGCCAAGTGTAGCCTCTGATTGCAAGAAAGTTCAAAAGTTGTGACGTGCTGTCCAGGAAACAGATTCTGTCCTTGGACAGAAAAATTCGTATAAAATCACCAGATCATCTTTTTGGTCTGATTTTTTTCGAAAGCGTGCTCTATACAATTGTCTTTCGGGCGTCTGTTCTGAGTTTTTTGATTAGAGTTGCAGAAGTGCCCCGAAAATATCATTTACTACCTGCTGGTCTGTTTTTCACAGATTCTGTCCTGTTTTGCCTTTCCTTCATTTTGCAAACCTTGAGCTTGCTTTTTCTTTGCAAAAACCTTTTGGCAATCTTGAGAAACAGTAGACCTTCAAGAATATCCTTATTTCCAGCAAGGAACAATTATTTTATTATGGGTACTAACCTCGCTAATCAGATTATGATGAGTTATGTATGAAGGGAGTTTTCAAGTGTGCGAGGGAAGATGATAAAAAGATTCAGGAGTGTCAAACGCTCAATCTTGGGGATGCCCCCATGCACCCCCAAGAAATATTCAAGAAGACTCAAGCGTCTAAGCTTGGGGATGCCCCCGTGCATCCCCTTCTCCATCAACAATTATCAGTTCGTCTTTCGTTCCACTATATTTTTATCACTTCATGTGTTATGTGCTATGCTTGGAGCGTCTTGCTTTTAGTTTCCTTTTAGTTTTCTTTAGCTTTGCTTGCTTTTCATAACGAGTTGGAACTAAGCTTTCTTTGTGTGGGAGAGAAACACGCTCCACTTCAACCTAGAACATAACATAGAATTTTCATGTCTATCTTTGCTGTGTGTGTTCTTGGTCTTTCAATAGCTACTATCATGTTCAGCTCTTAGTTTTCATGCTTATCTTTTTAAAGAGCTTTTGTTTAGTTGGTCGCTGGAACTCTCTTTAGTTATCATGCTTATCTTATTAAGAGAGTTGGCTTCTGTTGCATTGGTTGATATATCTATGATAAAATGCTACGTGCATAATGGTGCTTAGTAGTTCATGTTTTCTTATGGTTAGTCTCAAATAGCTGGGGGGTTCCCAATGTGTTATTGGAATACCAACATGATTTGTTTGCCTATGATGTGGTATGGTTTAGTGATATCTTCCTTCAAGAATTTATTTTGATTGACTTGGCGTATGCTCACGCATATTTAAGACTCTAAAGAAAGTCTGTCAAGCCTTGATGATCTTTAATTTTTGAGTAGCGATATAACTTCCATGCCTGATTCAATGTTGCTTTGTCGCTCTGCATGATTATGACCGTCATTGCTCTCTTAGTTGGTCGCTCCCAGTCTTTTGCTAACCTCCACCTGTACTAAGCGGACTGACTGCTTGTGCATCCAAATCCTTTAAACCAGTTATGCCATATGAGTCCACCATACCTTCCTATACATGGTATTTACCTGCCATTCCTAACGAAGACTTTCATGTACCACCTCGAAATTATTCAAAAAAGCATTTCTCTTTTGTGCCTCTGTTTTAGCTCATGAGGAAGTAGTAGTTAATTCATGATCTTTTTAAGTTGGACAAGCTTCACCCCGGGATTGCATGTCTAATGTGCAAACCCATAATACGAGAAGGAACTGGCATAGAGTGCGCCCGGCTCATTAAAAAATAATACAACAAACAAACCCTCCTTCACGCTTTGTTCATGAGAAATCAGAAAACTTTGGCAGTGATAAACAAAGGAGATTAAGAGGATGTGATCGTCCTCATTCGGGAGCCGTTCCTCGAAACTTGTCCATCTCAGGAAGTGATTGAGTTATCTGCTAGCATTCGTTGACGAAACATGCATATCCAAAAAAATAATTATTACTTCTGTTTTTAAAACCAAGAGCTCTGGTACATGTTTAGTTCTTTGTTTCCGACCACGGGTTTTCAACCTTGCCAACAAAAGCCACGGTTCGAGAGTCTCCACCTTCTTTAAAGCACCAACTACTGAGAGCATGATTGTCATTCTGAGTGTAATGTGCATTGTCCCAAAGTACCATTGTCTTTTGCATGATTATGATATCGTTTATTCTGAAATCATTGTATCTAGTCGTCACTTAAACCTTAGAGGTGCCCCTGCATTTATGTTTTGCTTCACTAAAGGGGGCAAGCGAGATACCACCTTATCATATTTGCACACCATGCTCATTACAAATCTATTTGATGTTTCAGTATCATATTGTAAAACTTTCAGTTCTTTGTGATTTTCTCATGAGGCAACTTAATTACTACAGATTCATTGTCTCAGTAAGCTTTTGTCATATGACTATGAAAAGTCCTTATATGGTTAATAGCATGTCACCACAGAAATTATACTTGTTATCATTTACCTACTCGAGGACGAGCAGGAATTAAGCTTGGGGATGTTGATACGTCCAAAACGTATCTATAATTTCTGCTTGCTCCATGCCTCTTTTGTGTGATATTGCTATGATATTTATACACTTCCATACACTTTTGATCATATTTGGACTAACCTATTAATTCAGTGCACCCCAGTGCCAGTTTCTGTTTTCTGCTGTTTTTGTATTTCAGGTTTTCCCATCACGTAAACTGCCAGAAAAATCCCGGAAAAATTATATAAAAAATCAGCGTTCCGGAAGCTTCGTTGCGGCCAAAGTAGGGCCAGAGGGGGGCCACCAGGGCTCCAGGCGCCCTGGTGGCGCGGCCCCCCTCCTGGCCGCGCCGGGGGGGCGCCTGGGCCCCCAAGGTCTCCGCTGATGCCCCCCTTTGGCATATATTTACACTGTGTCCCGAAACCCTCGAGGACGGAACCCTTTTTCGCGATCTCATCTCTGTTCCGCCGCCGGTGCGCTTCCAAGATCGGGAGCACCAGGAGAACTCTTCCCGGCACCCTGCCGGAGGGGAGGATCACCACCGGGAGCCTCTCCACCACCATGGACGCCTCCCGGATGAGTTGTGAGTAGTCTCCCTTGGACCATGGGTCCATGACCAGTAGCTATGTGATGTTCTCCTCCCCTTCTTGTGCTTCACTAATTAGACCTCGTGAGCTGCCCTACATGATCGAGGCACATATGTAATCCTTATGCTGTTGCTATGATGAGTTTGCTGGGATCCGATGGATTATGAGATTATGTTCAGATTGTGTTTGAGTAATATATTTGATTTACCTCTTTTATATTTATGTTCGTAAGTAATTCTTGCATGTTCTCCGTTGCTGTTTATTGCTTTGGCCAAGTAGTAGGTAGTAACTCCAAGAGGGAACGTTATGCTTGATTGTGGGTTCATGCCCCTCGATGACTAGCTTGAGTGACAGAAACATGAGTCTAGGGGATGTGCTGTTGCCACAAGGGGGAAAACAATGGTGCTTGTACTCGCGAGTGCAAGGATTGTTTACTTTACACAAAGTTCTTTTAATGCAGTTGTCTGTTGCTTTGAGTTTACACTATGGGTGGGACTCGCAACTTAATACCAGCGAGATGTTCTGGATAGATATCTCAAGGTGGATGATTAGTAGTAGATGCAGATGGATTTCGGTCTACTTGCCTTGGCGTACCGCCCATGCTTTGAACCTCTACCTTTCTTGCAACATAGTTAGCATCGTTTTGCGCACATAATCCTGTCAATTGCCCAGCTGTAATTTGTTTACCTCACATAGCTGTTTTATCGTCTTTTGGGAGAGCGACATCACTAGTGAACATCATGGGACCCCGGTCCATATTACCATCACTGATCACATCCGCTATTTACTTTCTGCTTTTACTTACTAGTTGCAGTTATACATATCACTATTATCTCTTGCGTTTGATCCTTTGTAAACGACAAGGCCGGAGGGATTGACAACCTCTCTGTACTCGTTGGGAGCCAAGTTATTTGTATCTGTGTGCAGGTCCAGTTGATTGCTAATATCTGGCACCGTTAGCAGTTGACACCTTCTTGTTGAACCTTGGAGTCTCAGGGGAATTCGATCCTTGGTATCTTTGCCAAGGGAAAACTACCGCTACACTGCATATCAAACCTTCCACTTGTGGTAACCAACGAGGGGCGAGAAGCCATCAGCTGGCACCCGCTGGCGCGGTGCTTCACTGCGGACGTCACTGCCTCCTCCTGAGGCAGGCTTGGCCTTGGATTCTCCGCCCCTCCGGAACGTCTTGCCGAGGACGCTCCCGAGGAGGTCTTGACGTTGTTCTCCTCGTGAGGCCTGGCCCCTCGCGAGGGTCTTGAGCAGCTGGTCGATCAGCTGGGCCGTACCAGGCCACGTGAAGGAGCGCGTCGCGGCCCGCAGACAGGCAAGTCTGGGTACCCTGGTTCCCAGTACGCCGACAGTAGCCCTCGGGCTCAAGGCGCGCGCGGAGTTGGCTTCGGGGCGAAGCCTTAGGCGAGGACGAAGCGCCGCGGGCCCTAAAAGGCTGCGGGCCAGGCCGACGCGCGATTTGTTTGATGGGACGTGGTGGCTCCACTTCCCACGCAACCTTGGCGATCGTGCGACTTGACAACTCCTTGGCGCGGGTGACGAGGGAGTAATGGCGGCGACACCATTGGCTGGCGGTTGGGCTCCTCCTCCCTATAAATGGGGCTAGGGGGGGAAGCCCCCAAGCCACTTTCAAGCCAGCACTGTCTTCTCCTTGCTTGTACTTCGCTCTCCCTCCCCGTCGCAAGATCTTCATGGCGCCGCCGAGGAAGCCATCCGCCGTGGAGAAGGGGAAGACCCCGGAGAATCCAGTCCCGCTGCCGCCAAAGAGGGGTCGCGGTCGTCCCCGCAAGCATGCCGCCGCGCCCGCAGCGTCTTCTCGGGGAGGCGGGCGCGACCCTTTGAGCTCTGCTGTGGCCGCCGGTGGGCAGCGCCGGGCGTCCTCCTGTGGCGAAGGTGGTCGCGTCCGTGGAGGAAGAGGGGGCGCACATAGGTGCCTACTGGTCGCGTGCCCTCGGCGCCCACACTTCCATTCCTTTGATGTCTCGTCGGAGTTCATGGTGTGGGCGGAGAAGCCTGGTGGCTCGTGGCTCAGGCTTCCCCACTCATTTGGCGACGTGCTCCCGGCCGGAGGCCTTGGGGGCATATGGCTGTAGGCTGACGGTTGCTGCAGCGGCGCATCCTGGGTGGAGGTCGAGGTGGCTCCCTCGGGCGATGTGTTCTTGGAGCGTGGCTGGCAGTCGTTTGCCCGCGCGCGCCGGCTGCAGGGGAGGTGTGTGCTCCACTTCAGGTACGATGGCGTCTCCACGCTGTTCGTCAGGGTCTTCTCAGAGGAAGGGAGGCGCCTTGGGTGCTGTCCCGAAGCTGACGACGAGGAGGGCGAAGATGTCTAGGGGAGCAGTTCCTCCTCCGGAGACGGCCTCAGTCCTAGGCGTCGTGAGGCCGCCCTCTGTGGCACCAGCAGCTCCTCCAGCAGTGGCGGCCGTGACGAACCACCACGCCGCCGAGCTCGGTACGACGTGGGGAGGGGATCACCGCGCCGCTGCGGCTCGGTGAAGCCGGAGGAGCCAGAGGATTCCTACTGAGTGGGAGCGGCTTGTGCTTCTTCTCCCTTCTTTTTTCTGCATCAAAATTTCAAGTTGCCTTGAGGAGGCGTGTAATGGGTTGTGATGTATGTAAGAAGTGGGAACTCGTCATCATGCTTTTGTTGCTTGAATGAAGTCACTTAGCTTTTATGCGTTCTGCCATCCTAAGGCGGAGTCCTCCCGACTCTGGCGTCATGAGCCCCTTCGGGTCGTGAGGAGGTGGTCGGGTCCGACTCGTACAGCCCCCGAGCGGGGCTCAATTGTTGAAATCTGCTGAGAGTGCCGAGGGCGGGTTAGAGCACCAAAGCCTGAGCGGCTCGGTAGGTTGCCCGGGCTAAGCAGCCCTGTGCCAGAGCTTGAGCAGGCTTGGGCAGGCGAGGTCACGGGGCCACGACGGACGAGGTCCGGTGACCGACCGTGCCCCAGTCCCCATGCGCGAGGCACGTGAAGGAGAGCGAGTGGCATAGCTGAGCTTAAAGCAGGTGAGAAATATCCAAACACAAAACTCTCAACGAAACGCAAGAAGCGCGAGAAACACGAGAACTTCATAGCATGGGGTAGAGGAAGGGCTGATAGCCAAGGAAGTAGAAAAGGCTGACAGCCAAACACCAAGCAAAAAGGAAAAAGGTCGCGTCCGACCCCTACACTATGTCTTCTTCCCATCGCGGAGCTAAGGACTGCCACTGGGGCGTGGGTGGGAGCCCCGTCTGATGGCCCGTAGGCAACGCACAGGAGACTCCGAGGCGTGTACAGCCCCAACTCATTATTACGTGGGAGTGTCACGGGCGGAGACCTTCACGGGCACGGAGCCTTGATTATGGATAGAACCTCCTGAGGTGTTCGATGTTCCAGGAATTCTGGATAGGTATCCCATCCTGCGTCTCCAGGCGCACATCACCAGGCCTAGAGACACGGGCGATTCTGAACAGGCCCTCCCACATGGGCGAGAGCTTGTGCAGCCCTTCACGGGAAAGGACCCACCTCAGGACCAAGTCACCAACTTCAAGTGTTCTTGTGCGGACGCTGCGGTAGTGGTACAGCCGTAGCACCTGCTGGTAACGTGCCGCCCTTAGGGCAGCCTAGCGGCGGCCCTCCTCGCCGAGCACGAGGTCCATCCGCCAGGCGGCGTCCTGGCATTCCTCATCGAAGGCCAAGACCCGTGGGGAGCGATGCTTGACCTTGTGAGGGAGGACCGCCTCCGCCCCATAGACGAGAAAGAAGGGAGTCTCCCCCGTAGGTTTGGTGGCAGTGGTTCAGATTGACGACAGCACGGATTGGAGTTCGTCGATCCAGCCCCTGCCGCAAGCCTCGAGCTTCTTCTTGAAGATGCGCGTCTTGAGGCCACGCAAGACTTCCGCGTTGGCACGCTCAGCCTGGCCGTTGCTCCTAGGGTGGGCCACTGAAGCGTACCAGATCTGTGTTCCAAGGTTAGCACAATATGACCTGAAGAGATTGCTTGTGAACTGTGAACCGTTATCCGTGATGATGCGGTTGGGGACCCCGAATCGCCTCACGAGGCCTTGGATGAACTTGACAGCAGACCCGACTGGGATTGCGCGAACAGGCTCCACTTCCGCCCACATGGTGAATTTGTCGATGGCGACGTACAGGAAGCGGTAGCCCCCTGCGGCCCGAGGGAAAGGACCTAGGATGTCCAATCCCCAGACTGCGAAGGGCGAGGAGAGCGGAATCGTCTGGAGGCCTTGCGCCGGCTGGTGGATCTGCTTGGCGTGAAACTGGCATGCCTCGCAGGCTCGCACGAGCTCCCTGGGCCAATAGAAGCCGCTACGGAAGGCCTTGCCCACGAGGGTGCGGGACGATGAGTGATGACCACAGTCCACACCGTGGATATTGAAAGTGCAACTAATCCCCGGGTGGTTTTGGCAATTAATAACAACATATATATCATTGAACTAATAGTTACTTGAGAATCATTTCAGAGAAGTTCAGTGATATGGGTATGGCAATGACTGAAGAAGTGGACCCCTCAAAATGCTAAGGCAAGCATTGGCAAAAGCTCAAGACTCCATTTTTGGTTTAGTGATCCAAGATCACATTGAGTCCATAGGAAAAGCCAATACTATTAAAAGGGGATGAGGTTATGATGATGGTCTGGTTGCTCAAGTGCTTAGTGATATATCTCCTTAAACTATCAGCAACCTTCACTACAATATACACTCATAAGTAATCTCGGTCCCACCGATTATCCAAACTCAGTCACACCGAGATGAACCACCTCAGCCATAAGCCAAACCCTAGAAAAATCGGATATTCCGATTTTGAAATCGGTTTCACCGAAACATGGGCTGCCAAGCTTCTGTAACCTTCTGTCATCAAATCGGTGTCACCGAGATGATGAAGTCGGTCCCACCGAAACTGGCATGCTCTTGTCTTTGCTCAAATCGGACTAACCGAGATGGTATTTTCGGTCCCACCGAAAACCCCAACGTTCACATTATTTGAACTTTCGGTCTCACCGAGTTGTCCACTTCGGTCCCACCGAGATTGCTCAAATATGTGTGTAACGGTTGGATTTTGTGTGGAGGCTATATATACCCCTCCACCCCCTCTTCATTCGTGGAGAGAGCCATCAGAAAGAACTACCACTCCTACCTTACATTTCTGAGAAGAGAACTACCTACCCTTGTGTTGAGATCAAGTTGCTCCACTCCTACCATATGAAACTTGATCTCTAACCTTCCCAAGTTGCTTTCCACTCAATCCTTTCTTCCACCACAGCCAAATCAGTGAGGAGAGTTGAGTGTTGGGGAGATTATCATTTGAAGCACAAGAGCAAGGAGTTCATCATCATCTACAACATCTATTACCTTTTGGAGGGTGGTGCCTCCTAGATTGGTTAGGTGTCGCTTGGGAGCCTCCATCATCGAGATGTGGAGTTGAACCAAGAAGTTTGTAAGGGCAAGGAGATCGCCTACTTCGTGAAGATCTACCCCGAGTAAGGCTAGCCCTCTGTGGGCGTAGGCCATGATGGAATAGACAAGGTTGCTTCTTCGTGGACCCTTCGTGGGTGGAGCCCTCCGTGGACTCGCGCAGCCGTTACCCTCCGTGGGTTGAAGTCTCTATCAACGTGGATGTACGATAGCACCACCTATCGGAACCACGGGAAAAATCACCGCGTCTCCAAAATTGCGTTTGCTCTTCTCCACCTCTCTTTACTACATGTGCAATTTACTTTCCGCTGCCTATACTCTAGAATTGCATGTGTAGGGTGATACTTGACTTGATCATAATTGTGAATCTACCAAAAACTGTTCTTTGTCAAAAGGCAGAATTTTTATATTTACAAGTAGTCTAATCACCCCCCTCTAGACATACTTTCGATCCTACAAGTGGTATCAGAGCTTTGGTCTCCATTGTATTGGTTTCCATTGCATTGGACTCCATAAGCTTGGTTTCACAACCTAGGAGAGTATGGCGTCAAGTGAGGGTAATTATCGTAGAGGTCCTTACTTTGGTGGTACAAATTTTGCTAGTTGGAAGCATAAAATGAAAATGCATATTCTTGGTCATAACCCAGCCGCATGGGGCATTATTTGTGTTGGTATGCAAGGTGAATTCTTTGAGGAAGGAAAAGTTCCAGATCGCGAAGCTACACCGGAAGAATTACGGATGTTGCAAAACAATGCTCAAGCTTGTGACATTCTCTTCAATGCCTTGTGTCCCGAGGAGTTCAACAAAATCAGTCGTCTTGAAAATGCAAAAGAGATTTGGGATACTTTGGTTGAAATGCACGAAGGTACCGAGTCTGTGAAGGAATCAAAGCTAGATATTCTTCAAGGTCAACTTGACAAGTTCAAGATGAAGGATGGTGAAGGAGTCGCTGAAATGTACTCTAGGCTTGCTCTCATCACAAATGAGATTGCCGGCTTAGGAAGCGAAGAAATGACCGACCGATTCATCATCAAGAAGATTCTCAGAGCTTTGGATGGAAAGTATGACACCGTGTGCACTTTGATCCAAATGATGCCAAACTACAAGACTCTCAAGCCAACTGAAGTCATTGGAAGAATTGTTGCTCATGAGATGACGCTTAAGGATAAGGAAGAGCTTCACAACAAGTCAAGTGGTGCTTACAAAGCTACAAGTGATGCTCCCACAACCTCAAGTGACAAGTTAGTTTCCAATGAAGAGATAAGCCTAATGGTTAAGAACTTCAACAAATTCTACAAGAATAGAGGCAAAGAGAGAAGCTCAAAGTCTAGATCATATGATGAAAAGAGATCTTCTAGTCGTGATCAAAACTGCTACAATTGTGGAAGACCCGGACACTACTCAAATGAGTGTACGGCTCCCCACAAGAGAAGAGAAGAATCTCCAAGAAGAAGAAACTCAAGAGATGAGTCACCTCGGAAAGAGAGAAGGAGTAGAGATGATCGTTATGAACGAAGACCCTCTCGGAGAAGCAAGGATTCAGAGAGGAAAGACAAGTCATCAAGGAGCTACACAAGAAGAAGACATCAAGCTCATGTAGGTGAATGGGTCTCCGGCTCCGACTCCGACAATCAATCCGATGGAAGCTATCACTCCGACTCCGACTACAGTCAAGATGAAGGTGTTGCCGGTCTTGCTCTCGTATCCTCCAACTCCAACTCCTACGACTTATTTGATTCACCAAATGATGGAATTGGAAGATGCTTCATGGCTAAAGGCCCCAAGGTATCACACCCTGAATTCATTGACTTCAATAGTGATGAGGATGACTTGCTTGGTGAAGATGATCTCTTGCATGATAAATCTAGTGAGCCTAGTAACGATGAAAATGCTAGTAGTCTTTATAGTCGAGAAGAGTCGAATGACAATGCTATGAAGGAGATTGAGCGTCTAACTAAAGAACTAAACACTCTTAAGTTAGCTCATGAAACAACTCAAGAAGATCATAGAGAGCTCTTAAGATCTCATGAGAAGCTACGCTTCGAGAAGCTCACTCTAGAGCAAGAACATGAGTTTCTAAAAGCGATCAATGACGATCTTCGAAAGAAGAGTTCTTCATATCTTGCCAAACGAATTCTCTTGTCTAATTTCTTGCCACCCATTAAGACTAAGCATGACAAGCATAAGAAAAATTCTTCCTCTAGCAGTAACAATAACCATGTTAAATCCAATGTTGTTGCTTCTAGTAGTTCTCCTAATTCCACTAACAATGTTTCAAGCCAAGTTACACTTGAGCAAGAGAATAGTTTATTGAAAGGGATCATAGAGAAAGGTGTCTACAAGAGCCTTGCCGGAAGCAAGAACTTTGAGGAAATTATTCGCAAGCAAGGAAGGCACCGGAAGAATCAAGGAATTGGTTTTGAGCGAAAGTTCAACGCCGAAGGTGTTGAGTGGGAAGAAGGTCAATACCCTACTCCACAGTTTGTTTCTCAAAAGGAGAAGTATGATCCTACTTCTTCCAATGTGGAACAAGCTCAAGATGACCTTCCACCACAAGACCACAAGCTAAAAGCCAAGGACAAGCTTCAAGAGGAGATTGATGCATTCATTGAAGCACCTCAAGCCATGGTCAAGTGGGTTCCCAAGGAAACGTCAAGTTCTACTTCATCAAGCTCAACTACAACCCCAAGGATTCCCATCAAGATGATGTGGATCCCGAAGAAGAAGAACTAGAAAGTTCTTGAGGGTGACTCCGCCAACATACTTCACTCACATTCATTTTGGCAACTTGTGCAATCAACTTCCATATCGTGCACTAGTTCATGGAGTCACAAACCCTCTTGTTGGTAAGTCAAGGGACAAGGTAATCATTGCTTTCATGGACATCATCTATTGTGAACTTCAATCTATGTCCATGGATATCCTTGTTTGTTCCTTGTGGGACTAACCCATGTAGGTATTGAAAGTGCCCTAATCCAAAGGATAGCTCCCAACTCTTGATGATCTCCATCAACATTGAGCATCCACATCTTCAACATCTACATGAAGTCTTCTACGACAACCCAAGGTTAGTTTGACCCTTTTAAAAGGGGTTCTCACATCTAGGGGGAGCTTAGCTCTAAAAATTGTACTAAAGCATCTTCAAATGATGTGAACACATCAATGCTTTATGTAAAAGTGGTAACCCCACTTGTGCTTAAACGATGAGTATGACCTATGATCAAATGTTCTCATTTGGCTCCTAAGTCAAAATACTCATATAAAGATGACCTAGTCATCGACAAATTGTGTGTTAGTAGCTAGAGTTTTGGTTGTGCATGTTTGACACATATTTGATTTGCTACCTTATTGTGTGAGCATGTTGAATGCATGATTTTATCCATTCGAGGACATCCATTTGTTGTTTTGGTTGTTTTGATTTTTCTGACCAAATGGATGGACAAGAATGCCTAAGTACCTCCCCTAGCTATCTATGCTTTCTTGTCTCAAATTCTATTCATGCTTATATCACAAACTTTGAACAAGTCATTTTCGGACCCTCCGAGTGAGGAGCACTCGGAGCCACCGATCCATCTAGGGCTAACCTCCAAAACCTTCTAAGTGATTTCGGTCAGACCAACTCACTCAAACTCGGTCAAACCGAAAGCATTTAGACTGATCTAGGTTTCATCTCTGTGAAACCGAGTTGTGATTTTCGGCGTGACCGAAGTGCGTAACTGCCTAGCAGTTATCCATCTCGGTGCCACCGAGTTTTACAACTCGGTCCCACCGACAGCAATGGGATATATATACCAAGGGCAGCGCGCGTTGATTCCTCCTTCAAACGTTTTCGCTCCCACATCCCCTGCTGCCGTCGCCTTGATCTCCGGATCGTCGCCGTCGTCGCCTGTGCGCCCTCGCCGCAGGTCTCCATCGCCGTCAACGGACATCTCCTCCGCGCCGTTGCCGCCGTAGAGAGACTCCACCAAGTTAGGGTGAGTCTTGATCCCACTCGTGCTCCCATCTCCGATTCAATGCACGTTTGGTTTGCCCAATATCTTGCCACGATTGAAATCTTCCTTTACACCAGATTGGTTCGTTTGAACTAGATTCGAGTAAAAATTTTAGGGTTAGGTTTCCACGGAACACATCTCGGTAAAACCGATTTTAGAATTTCGGTGTGACCGATTTGGCCTCTGGCCATTGCACTGCACCTTTCGGTCCAACCGAGTTGTGCAAATCGGTGTGACCGAAATGTAGTTTTAGTGAAACCCTAGTGTTATCGGCAGGACCGAAACCCACTTCGGTCAAACCGAAAGTGGTGTGTAAAGCTTCTGTTTAACACTTCGGATTCACCGAAACTCAAACTCGGTCTGACCGAAATGTCTTCTGTGAAAACTTAAAACTAAAATTTGAACTCATTTTGTTTGCAAAAGCTTCTGCAGTTTGTGATAACTCTTCTTCTCTGCCTATACCTTATCTATTCACAGGTTGTCAGCCATGTCAGATGCCAGTGACAGTCAGAACAGGTCAGAGTCACCTATTGCAGACATTCCTGAGGCAGACACTAGTCCTGATCCTAGTAGCCCATTTGATGATGGTGAGAGGAGTACACCAAGTGGCATGCCTCCTGCAGCCACCAGAGCCAGAAAGGAGAAGAATTCCGATGATGAGGATTCTGATTTCGTTGCTGAGGAAGAGGTGACCTCCAAGCCTAAGAGAAAGGTTGTTGCCAAAGAGCAACAAGGTCAGCAGTCTAAGAAGGGCACCAGCAAAGTCAAGCAATCAACTGTTGCTAAGAAGCTAAATTTGGGAGAGCCAGCTCCAAGCAAAGTGAAGAAAACCTCCAAGAGAAAGAGGGTAGTGTATAGTGATTCTCATGCAGATGCAGCAGCAGAGGATGAAGAAGAAGAAGCACCCCAGCCTGCTCCTCAGAAGCAGAAGCTCATGGGTGATGCCATTAAGGCCGGAGCCACTTCAAAGCCCAAGAAATCTGCTCAAGCTAAGGCAGCTCCAGCAAAGCCTGCTGCCAAGCCTAAGAGGACTACCAGAAACATTCCAGCATCTGAGAAGAACAAGGGTGATGTGCCACCAGCTGAGTCTGATGAGGAAGGACAAGTGTTGCTGAAACTCCGTCCAAAACTGCCACTTCACAATGATGCTCATCCTCAAGCCGAGGATATGAAGGCAAGGAAAGATAGAGGTCTCAGGCTATGGAGACAAGCTGACCCATATGCCGTGAGGAGAAGAACTGCTGTAGATCCCAGATTTCATACCAGAGAGCAGCAGGACTTCTATGAGACTGTGCTGATGGACAAGAAGCCAATAGTCGCAGACACCAGATATGTTGACTGGGAATACATTGACAGCGAAGAGCACAGAGATTTCTTTCCACATGTGCATGAAAGTTTCACTGCATGTGGAGTTGCAGAGTTTGTGGGTCAGAAGTTGACCAGTTGGAACGATGAGATGATTATGCAATTCTATGCCACAGCTCACTTCTATCCTGATGGAAAGATCACATGGATGACTGAAGGTCAAAGGTATTCTTCTTCTGTTGAAGAATGGGCAGAAATTCTGAATGCTCCAGTGCAGCGAGAAGATGATATTGATGTCTATGGGATTCCAAAGAAGAATCATGATTCCATGAAGAACATGTACAAGGAGATCCCAGCAGCAGATTTGGAAGTATGGAAGCTCGGCTCAGTCTACCATCTCCAGGCAGGTTTACCTACCACTAATACTATTTTGAGGCATACCTTGATGCCCAAGTCTGGAGATCATCGCATGATCAGAGGATATTCTATCAACATGCTGCATATACTTGATGAGAAAGCACCTTTCAAAGTGATGGACTTAATGGTAGAGACCACTAAGAGGACTGCAGCTGACCAGAAAAGGTCATGTGGATTTGCCCCACAGATTCAGATGCTTATCAACGCCAAGTTTGGCACGGGCAAATTCTTGTTGGATAGAAAACACTTACCCCTGCAGCCAGAGCATGAAGACAATGTTGTTGTGATGGACGAGGAGGATCCGACATTTGTTGAAGGTCAAGCCAAGATCGAAGCTGCTAAGAAAGCCAAAGCTGACAAAGAAGCAGCAGCAGCAGCAGCTAAACCAAAGAGTTTCGGAGAGCAGATTCTTGAAGCAACCCAAAGGATTGAACAACGCCTGGCCAGCATTGAACAATCTCAGGAGAGCTTAGAGAGGATTGTTGACGAGAAGATCCACGCTCTGGACGTGAAGCTGACTGAAATTCAAGTGACCATCAACAAGCTTGAGGCAGACATGGAGGAAGCAAAGCAGGACAAGGCAGAGTTGCAGGATGACTTAGTCCAGGATTCTCATCGACAGACTGCTCCGGTTCCCAGAGGATCCCGATCAGCTGCTATTCCAGTGACTGACACCAGGACTACAACTTCAGCACCTCCTACAGTTCCAGCAGTTACTCCAGCTACAGCTCCAGTGTCCACTCCTCCAGCACAGACTTCAGCTGAAGTCTTCGCCGATGCCGTCATATCTACTCCGACATCAACCCAGACGGGAGCCGCCAGCAGATCCCACAGTGACGTTTAGCTCTATGCTTTTTCGAACTTTTTGGTAACTTGTTGCCAAAGGGGGAGAAATTGTATAGATCATAGGGCTTCGAGAGAGAGAGTGCCGTTGTCTTTGCGCTTTTGCTCTTTCGTTCTTTTGCGGTTTCTTTGAGATATTTTTGGTTTTTCGAGACATTAAGTGTGCTTGATACTACGTTTGATGCTACCTTAATGAGTGCTTGGTCGTACTATGCTTTAATGTGTGCTTAATGCTTATCATATGCTATTCCTATCTTGTATGACTATTTACTCATGTCTTGGTGATTGGGTGCATGCTATTCATTCTTATCATTTTGTGCGCTCCACCAAGATGTATGTGACATGGAAGAGTGACCCATGATCCTAATCGATTGTGCATTTGCATTCAAACGCAAATCTTAAATAATGCACAAATTTAGGGGGAGCTCTTGCTTATCACATACTTCTCAAAGCGACGATATTATTCATTGATTATATCCTTTGTCGAAGCTTTGATCTATATGTTGTCATCAATTACCAAAAAGGGGGAGATTGAAAGTGCAACTAATCCCCGGGTGGTTTTGGCAATTAATAACAACATATATATCATTGAACTAATAGTTACTTGAGAATCATTTCAGAGAAGTTCAGTGATATGGGTATGGCAATGACTGAAGAAGTGGACCCCTCAAAATGCTAAGGCAAGCATTGGCAAAAGCTCAAGACTCCATTTTTGGTTTAGTGATCCAAGATCACATTGAGTCCATAGGAAAAGCCAATACTATTAAAAGGGGATGAGGTTATGATGATGGTCTGGTTGCTCAAGTGCTTAGTGATATATCTCCTTAAACTATCAGCAACCTTCACTACAATATACACTCATAAGTAATCTCGGTCCCACCGATTATCCAAACTCAGTCACACCGAGATGAACCACCTCAGCTATAAGCCAAACCCTAGAAAAATCGGATATTCCGATTTTGAAATCGGTTTCACCGAAACATGGGCTGCCAAGCTTCTGTAACCTTCTGTCATCAAATCGGTGTCACCGAGATGATGAAGTCGGTCCCACCGAAACTGGCATGCTCTTGTCTTTGCTCAAATCGGACTAACCGAGATGGTATTTTCGGTCCCACCGAAAACCCCAACGTTCACATTATTTGAACTTTCGGTCTCACCGAGTTGTCCACTTCGGTCCCACCGAGATTGCTCAAATATGTGTGTAACGGTTGGATTTTGTGTGGAGGCTATATATACCCCTCCACCCCCTCTTCATTCGTGGAGAGAGCCATCAGAAAGAACTACCACTCCTACCTTACATTTCTGAGAAGAGAACTACCTACCCTTGTGTTGAGATCAAGTTGCTCCACTCCTACCATATGAAACTTGATCTCTAACCTTCCCAAGTTGCTTTCCACTCAATCCTTTCTTCCACCACAGCCAAATCAGTGAGGAGAGTTGAGTGTTGGGGAGATTATCATTTGAAGCACAAGAGCAAGGAGTTCATCATGATCTACAACATCTATTACCTTTTGGAGGGTGGTGCCTCCTAGATTGGTTAGGTGTCGCTTGGGAGCCTCCGTCATCGAGATGTGGAGTTGAACCAAGAAGTTTGTAAGGGCAAGGAGATCGCCTAATTCGTGAAGATCTACCCCGAGTAAGGCTAGCCCTCCGTGGGCGTAGGCCATGATGGAATAGACAAGGTTGCTTCTTCGTGGACCCTTCGTGGGTGGAGCCCTCCGTGGACTCGCGCAGCCATTACCCTCCGTGGGTTGAAGTCTCCATCAACGTGGATGTACGATAGCACCACCTATCGGAACCACGGGAAAAATCACCGCGTCTCCAAAATTGCGTTTGCTCTTCTCCACCTCTGTTTACTACATGTGCAATTTACTTTCCGCTGCCTATACTCTAGAATTGCATGTGTAGGGTGATACTTGACTTGATCATAATTGTGAATCTACCAAAAACTGTTCTTTGTCAAAAGGCAGAATTTTTATATTTACAAGTAGTCTAATCACCCCCCCTCTAGACATACTTTCGATCCTACAGATATCAGCTAGCAGCTCGCGCCCTTGCTTCGTCGAGATGCACCTTAGCGAGACGTCGTTGGGGTGCCTCCTGTAGAGTTCACCGTCTTGGATGCAGTAGGCTGAGGCCCGTCAGACCACGCGTTTTGCGTTTTCTTCCTTGTCTGGTAGGGCATCGTGTTGTAGGTACATCTTGAGTTCTTGGGTCCAGCACCCCTCCTCAGGCTCCGCAGCGAGCAACAGGCGGGCTCCGGACGGTGGTCCGCAGGGCGGGGCGCCGTCTGGAGGCGCTGTTGGTAGCCCCTGCCAAGGGGAGGCCGGCTCGGGTACTGATGGTGCTGCTGATGGCTTGAGTAGTCGCTCCTCGAAGACGCCTGGCCATTGGGGCTCCCGCCTGGAGGCTTGCTTGGCGATGTCGTCCGCTTCTTTGTTGGTGCCTCGTGGCACGTGCTGTACTTCCAGCCCTTGGAACCGCTTCTCCATCTTGCGCACTTCCTCCAGGTATGCCCCCATGTGCTCATCCTCGGGCTTGTACTTCTTGTTGGAGAAATCCACGAGGAGTTGCGAATCGCCCCTGATGGTGAGACGCTTCACCCCTAGCGCAGCGGCGGCCTTGAGCCCGGCAATCAGGCCCTCGTACTCGGCAATGTTGTTGGAGACCTTCTCGCCCTGCTGGAAGCAGAGCTGCACATCGTAGTACAACTTATCCTGAGTGGGGGATACCAGCACGGCGCCAGCCCCCGCACCGAGGCGTGAGAAGGCGCCGTCAAAGTACACCACCCATCCGTCTGGGGTTTCATCGTCGGGGGCCAGCGAACGGTCTTCGTTGGACCCCCACTCGGGTGCATCAGTCCATTCCGCCACGAAGTCTGCCAAAGCTGCTCCTTTGATCACCCGCGTGGTGCTGAATTCCAGCTGGAACGCTTGAAGCTCGATGTTCCACTCGACGACCCTCCCGACGACATTCGGGCCCCGCAGCACCTTCTCGAGGGGGTACGATGAGATGACCTTGATGGGGTGACCTTGGAAGTAGTGGCGCAACTTCCTAGAGGCAACGAGGAGTGCGAGAAGCAGCTTCTGGGGCATCGGGTAGCGTGAACGCACGTCGCGCAGTACTGTACTGATGAAGTATACCGGGTGCTCCACGAGGGTCGGCGCAGGAGGCTCCGATGGCGCCTCTGGAGCCTCTTGCAGAGCGGCGGGGCCGTCAATGCCCGTGGTCGAGTCTGCCTCTGAGGCCGTGTCAGGGGGCGGCGCAGGCCCTGAGGGTGCTGAGCCGCCTGGTGGCCTTGGGATTCGGAGCTTTTCCTCGCGCTCCACGACCAGCGCTGCACTGGCGGAATGAGGCGTTGCGGCGAGGTAGAGCGTCATGGGCTCCAGGGGTCATGGTGCTACCATGACCGGCGAGCTGGTGAGGTACTTCTTGAGGTCCTGAAAAGCGGCGTCGGCTTCCCGAGTCCACTCAAAGGGCCCCCTCCTCTTCATGAGCTTGAAGAATGGGAGGGCAAGTTCCCCGAGCTTAGAGATGAAGCACCCCAGGGATGTCACACACCCGGCGAGCTTCTGCATTTCCTTCAGGTTTGTGGGTGGCCTCATCTTCTCGATGGCCTTGATCTTCTCCGGGTTGGCCTCAATGCCTCGGTGCGAAACCAGGAACCCTAGCAACTTGCCGGAGGGTACGCCGAACACGCACTTCTTCGGGTTGAGGCACAGCTTCACCTTGCGCAGGTTGGTGAATGTTTCTTCTAAGTCCTGGATGAGGGTCGTGGCCTCTTTGGTCTTTACCACTATGTCGTCAACGCAGGCCTCCGCATTCCTCCCGAGCCGAGGGCCGAGGGTGATGTGCATCAGGCGCTGGAAGGTGGCACCCGCGTTCCTCAGCCCGAAGGGCATGCAGGTGTAGCAGTAGACCCCGCATGGGGTCAGGAATGCCGTCTTCTCCACGTCTTCCACCGCCATCTTGATTTGGTGGTAGCCCAAGAATGCGTCAAGGAAGCAGGGCAGGTCGCACTCAGCCATCGAATCCACGATTTGGTCGATGCGCGGAAGAGGGAAAGGGTCTTGAGGGCAGAACTTGTTGAGGCTCGTGAAGTCGACGCACATGATGGGGTTGGCCAGCCACTCCGGGTGCCGTACCTCCCGTACGACACCAGCTTCCTCCAGCTTCCTAACCTCCTAGACAATGAAGGCCCGCTTCTCCGGGGCTTGTCTACGTGCCTTCTGCTTGATGGGGCGCGCATTGGGGCACACCGTGAGGTGATGCTCAATGACATGCCTTGGTGATACGTCTCAAACATATCTACTTTTCCAAACACTTTTGATATTGTTTTGACCTCATTCTTGCATGATTTGAACTAAACTAACCCGGACTGACGCTGTTTTCAGCAGAGCTGCCTGTATGGTTTTATTGTGTGCAGGAAAACGGATTTTTAGGTATCTCAGAAAAATCCATGAAAAATCACAGAAAATCCACGCACCCGAAGGAATCCGGAGCCAGAAGAGGGGCCAGAGGGGGGCCAGGGGGGCCCCAGGCGCCCTGGTGGCGCGGCCCACCCCCTGGCCGCGCCGGGGGGTCGCCTGGGTGGGCCCCACCTCCCCTGGTGCCCTACTTTGACTCGTATTTTAGCTCGTGACGGAGAAATCCCAGATCAGAAGTTCTTTTCCCAGTTTTCGTCGCGGAGCCGCCGCCACCCTCTGTTCTTCTTCGGGAGGGCTAATCTGGAGGCTGAATTAGCCTCCGGAGAGGGGAGATCGTCGCCATCGTCATCATCATCACCACTCCATCATCCCTCCATGACTTCTCCTTCCATGTGTGAGTAATCCCCTGCTGTAGGCGAAGGGAATGGTAGGGATTGGATGAGTTAGATCATGTAATAGTTTGTCAGATCGTTGGGGGGCATGTTGCCTATCATCTACTATGGTGTTTATCATCTTTGCTTCAACTTGTTATTCTTAATGCTTGTCACTTAGGGCCCGAGTGCCATGATTTCAGATCTGAACCATATGTGTTTGCATGAATATATTTGTGTTCTTGATCCTATCTATGAGTTGTTTGCACCTATTACGGTTCGGAACCGGCGATCCCAAAAGTGACAGCTTGGGACACCAAAGGGGATGGTCCGTAGTTTGAGGATTACATGTATCCATTGAGTTTATTGCTTTGTTCCGGTGCTCTTTGACAGGAGCACCTTAATCTCCATAAGTTCCTTTTGGCCCCGTTCGTAGCGGGATGGTAGGACAAAAGATGTTGTGCAAGTTCTTATTGCAAGCACGTACAACTACCTACGGGATACATGCCTAATGTTTGATATTTGCCTAGATGATCATTACTTTTCTGTGTGCCTTGCCCCAAGTTAGAATCATGATATATCTCATCCATGCAGCGCCCAACCATCCGTCTCCCTAGCCTACAGTGTTTTAAATCCTGCTGGTTACTAGTCGCTACTTTTGCTATTTACTCTTGCTATTTACTTTTGCTGTTTACTTTACTATCACTATCATCACTATCATATCACTGTTACCACTTATCTTTTGTTGCAAGTAAGTATATTTCAGGTGCGGTTGAATTGACAACTCAACTGTCAAAGCTTATAAATACTCTTTGGCTCCCCGTGTGTCGAATCAATAAATTGGGTTATTCTTACCCGCGAAGACTATCTCGATCCCTTACGGTTGAGGGTTATGAAGTACCGTTTTCTGGCGCCGTTGCCGGGAGCATAGCAATATTTACAAGTCTACTTGAAGTATCCTACCTGCTGCACTTCATCCGCTATGGGTAAGAAAGGAGACCCCAAGGTTCCGATCTTACTATCCACTACAAGAAGAGGTACTGTTCTGAGCACTAGTGCTACACTTGATTCACCTTCTGTTATGAGTATGTTTGCCTCACCGCCACCATATGATGCTCCTACTGAATCTGTTACTATGTCCGATACTCTTGATGATGCTTCTACTACTGTTGATGATATTAGTTCCCTTGGTTATGCTCTTGAGAAACAGATCGCTGCTGCTGCTAAAAAGTCTGGAATTGAAATTCCTGTTACTCGCTACCCTATTGGTGAAACTTATGATTATCCTGATTTGAGTAAACTCAAGGAGAGACTCCTTGATGATGATTACTATATGCTTGATGAAGATTTATGCAGGGAACTGACAGAGTTTTCTGGCTCTGACCCTGAAGTTATTAAGAAACTGATTGAAAACACTCTTTGAAGAACAAAACCGTTCCTGATCCTGAATTTGCTACATCTCCTATATGCATTGATGATCCTGATTATGATTTCTCTGTTGATCTTTCACTTATACCTATGGTTGAAGCTGACCCCTTTTATGGCAGAGAAAATGATGATGCTATTGCACACCTGACTAAACTCGGTGAGTTGGGTGGCCTGTTTACCACAGATGAGAAGATACGATACTTTTATGTGACCAAGCTTCTTCCTTTCTCCTTGAAGGAAGGTGCTAAAGCATGGTATGATTCACTCCCATGCGGTTCCATTAAGAGTCCTCAAGACTTAGCTCACTCTTTTGTTGATAAGTACTTTCCTGCTCACATGCAACATGCTGCTTTACAAAGAATTTATAACTTTAAACAGTTGCAGGATGAGTCCCTCCCTAAAGCTTGGGGGAGGTACTGCGGTCTGATTCGGGCTAGACCAGGACATGAAGTCCCTAAGAACGAATTAATCGATATATTCTATGCTGGTCTAACTGATGAATCCAGGTCCTATTTGGACAGTTGTGCTGGTTGTGTTTTCAGGAAAAGGACGCCGAAAGATGCAGAAGATTTGATGGGCAGGATTGCCAAAAACCATGAAGATTGGTCCGTCCCTGAACCAGCTCCACCACCAAAGAAGAGGGGCATGTTTGTTCTTAGCCCCGAAGATATGCGAGAAGCAAAGAAGTCTATTAAAGAGAAAGGTATTAAAGCTGAAGACGTGAAGAATCTACCCCCTATTGAGAAGCTGTGTGAGCCTACCACTCACCCTCCTATGGTAGAGGTACACTCTCTTTTAGATTTCAATGCAAGTGACATCCCTCATGGTAAGCCTCCTGATCAATGTTTAGATGAGTTTGATAATTTTATTATGAAACAAAATCATTTTAATGAGAGGATACAAAGTCAATTGCATGATAATTCCCTTGCTATCAAAATTCTGCTTGATGTTCTAGGTAGAACGGTTAATGATGTTCAATGTCTTGTGAAACATTTTCATATGGTTCAAACTCAGCTTGACCAAATTTCTAATGTGCAAAAAGATTTGCTTGCTAACAATGCCAAACAAGATGATTTGCAGGCTTTCGGGATTAAGACCCGAGGAGGAACTAGCACTCAAGATCCTCTCTATCCAGAGGGGCATCCGAGGAGAATCAAGCAAGATTCTCAAATGCAGGAAGAAGAAATTGTTGGCTCTCCAAAGAAGAAGAAGAAACATAAGGAGGCTGACAATTCTAATGACCCTATTGCAGATGAAGAGCCGGCTGTTGATCCCAACAGCGTATCTATCTCCGATGCTGAGACTGAAGACAGTGCTGAACCTGAAGATAAGGATAATGAGAAGAATGATCCGCTTGAAGTTCGAGAAGAAGAAGCACCTGACAAATGTAAGAGGTACACTAAAGAAGACTTCATCGCAAGAAAACATGGGAAGGAAAGAGAACCATGGGTACAGAAACCCATGCCCTTTCCAGGTAAGTCCATCAGATCTAAAGAAGAAGAGCATTACAATAAGTTTTGTGAGTGGATTAAACCTCTTTTTCTTCAAATTCCTTTGACTGATGCTATTAAGTTACCTCCTTATTCAAAATACATGAAAGATATTGTCACTAATAAAAGAAAAGTTCCTAATGAAGCAATATCTACTATGCTTGCTAACTACTCTTTCAGTGGCAAGATTCCTGAGAAGCTCGGTGATCCAGGTATACCCACCATTCCTTGCTCCATAAAGAATAATTATGTCAAAACTGCTTTATGTGATCTTGGAGCAGGAGTGAGTGTTATGCCTCTCTCTCTTTACAAGAGGCTTTGTTTAGAGAAACTAATTCCTACAGATATCTCTCTTCAGATGGCTGACAAGTCAACCGCCGTTCCGATAGGTATTTGTGAGGATGTTCCCGTAAAAGTTGCTAATTGTTTGATTCTTACTGATTTTGTTGTGCTTGACATGCCCGAGGATGGGAGCATGTCCATTATTCTTGGTAGACCTTTTCTTAACACCGCAGGTGCTATTATTGATTGCAATAAAGGGAAGGTTACCTTCAATGTGAATGATAAAGAACACACAGTATATTTTCCAAAGAAGACCGACAGGAGGCATGGCCTCAACTCTATAGAAAATATCGAGACCGTGAAGATTGGAGAATGGGACTGTCCACTACATGTGCCTGACAAATACAAAACTATCATGGTGGGGACAATGTCCATCAAAGTAAAGGTTCAGTGATTACTTCGTAAGAGGTGAGACTTTTTGCTCTATATATCGCCTGTTTGTTGGTAAGACTTGATCAACCTTACTAGTAAACATGTTTTATATAGATAAAAAGTTGAGCTTGTTATGTTTTCATTTGTTTTTTAGTTTTTGTCCTACTTGCTGTACCAAGTATTTATGTTTTGAAGCTTCACAATACTACTCACTACTTCAAGTTTTCAGAGAGTTTCGTAGCTTTTTGAACTTCGAAAAAATTTCAACAGTGAAGTTTTCAGAAAAAATCCAGAAAAATTAAAATAAAATTTTCCACGTCGGGAGTGACCCAGAGGGACCTGGGGCCAGCCAGGGGGACCCACCAGTGGCCCAGGCGGCCAGCTGGCGCGGCCTGCCCCTGGCCGCGCCCACAAGGCGCCTGGGGCCCACAAGGCCCCCCTCCAGGTATGTCTTCTTCCTCCCTCTCTCTTTTTCTCCAAAAATGCGAGTTCTGCACTTGTTCTTGCGTTCTTGCTGCTCTTGGAGGCGATTCTTCGATCTCTCTCTACAGCCCATCATTTGAGCTGAGATTTTGAACAAATACTCCCTGGTATGTGACTCCTCCACCCCTCCAATTAGATTTATGATTGGTGGCTTCATTTGTGAGTATTTAGTAGTTCTTGGTGCTGTATAGATGAGCTTGCATGCATGTGTAGAAAGTTATTTTCCAAGTTTTGATGCAAGTTTATGCCTTGGGCAAGTGAGTTGAGTAGTTTGCCTTAACTCACCTTGTTTTAATCCTCGTTTTTGTAAATTGCCAAAAATTTCAGAAATGAGTTTGTTAGGAAGGGCAAAAGGGTGGCTTGAGAAGAGGAGGCCCACGCACTCCGATCGAGTTACTAGAGCCGCAGCTTCACCATCGACTGCTAGGGTGAGCTATAACGAAGATCTTGTGCCCCTAGAGTTGTTGGAAGACACAAGTCCAGCACGTGCGATGACGTTTCCATGTGATGAATTCCTTGAAGCTGCGGGAATCAAGGATGAGTTTTATAATCTTTGTGCTAATGCAGGTCTGACACGGCTCGTCACGTGCCGTGTTTCTCAGTATCAAAAACTCACCTCCAGTTTCATTAACAGTTTTAGATATAATCCTGATTCAGGTGCTATTGAGTTTAAAATTTACACTGATCTTATCACCATGACTTTGGGAAAATTTTGTGAAATAATAGGTGTGCCGAACGTTGGGAGGACGGCTAGGATGGCCACTCAGCCCTCCGAGCTGAAAACCGTCTTCAACTCTCTCTGCTGCATGGGTACGAGGGATATTCATCGGTCGAAGATCTCCAGCATCTTATTCCCTCACCTCAGGTATTTTGCATATTATGTTGCTAGAGGGGTGTTAGCTCGTGACAACACGAGCAACATTTCTGCTCCGGATGTTGCTATCCTGGCAGCAGCCCTCTCAGGGAGGTCTGATTATAATCTGGGTGCCTTAATTGCTCGACGCCTTGCTATGAACGGTAACAAGGGAGACTTATATGGTGGCGTTTATGCCACACTTATCTTAGAACATCTTGGAGGCACCTCGCACCCTGATGATAATCCTTTTACTTATTTAAGCTTTGATCTTGCTGCTATGAAAAGGCATAAGTTTGTTACCATGGCTTCTCAGCTTGATAATCTTGTTTATATCTTGCGTTTCGGAACTACCGCGGAACGCGAGATCCGTCTACCTGCACCTCTTTTGTTTGATTTTTCTCGCAGGAACGGATGGTCCTTTGATGTTATCCAGTTCGATGAGTTCATGGCCCAGCATCAGTTTCATAACCCCATGGAGGGGGTTGTGCCCGACGAGGAGGAGCACGGTGAGTTACCACCTTTTCAGGGAGAAACCGCCACCGAGTTTGGTGAAGGGTCTTCCTCTGCTTGGCGTACAGACCCTTCCTCGTGGGAGACTCCGAGGAGTTCGGTATACGCGCCAGCATCCTTCTACGACCCTTGGACTCACCACTGTTCCCCCGGAGCAGGAGGCTCCTGGGGGCAGTAGCTGCTACCAACTTAGGCCAAAAGCCTAAGCTTGGGGGAGTACGTGCCCCTCTCACTTTTCCATTGTATTATCCGTTTTATTCGCTTTGATCTTTTCGAAGTTTTTGCCCGTTCTTCTTTATTTCTCTCTTTGCAAAAACAACAAAAAGATTTTCTCTTTCTTTTGCTTTCGTTCAACCTTTGAAATAATCCAAAAAGATTTCCTTTTCTCTTTCGTTTGCTTTGTTTTCAGAGTTCAGCTCGAGTCCGTGATGGCATTTAATTATATTTCCTACGTTCGATCGTGCAAGTCACGAGGCAGTAATGACGAAGATCGACTGAAGGGAAGCAACAAGGAAGACCGGTATGAACTCTTCTTGTTTCTACTTTTGTACATATGCCTGTACTTATGATATAGAGACCAGCTTGTAGCGACATAGTGCTATGTTTACAATGCTCTTCCAGTGGTTCATGCTTTCCTTGTGGCTAGTCTCGAATAGCTAGAGTATATAATGTGTTATTGAAATGATCTACATGCATTGCATTGCTCATAGTCGGTATACTAAGGTGGTATTTCCATTTAGAGAATTTTTGGATTGACTTGGCACATGTTTACACATGTTTAAGGCTAAAAAGTCTGCTCTGCCTTGATGATCTTTGAGTTTCAGAATAGTTATATCACTTTCAGGCCCGATTCAATGTTGCTTTGTCGCTCTGCATGATTATGGTCGTTATTGCTCTCTAGTTGGTCGCTTCCCAGTCTTTTGCTAACCTCCACCTGTACTAAGCGGACTGACTGCTTGTGCATCCAAAATCCTTAAAACCTGTTATGCCATATGAGTCCACCATACCTTCCTATACATGGTATTTACCTGCCATTCCTAACGAAGACTTTCGTGTACCATATCGAAATTAATCAAAAGCATTTCTCTTTTTGTGCCTATGTTTTAGCTCATGAGGAAGTAGTAGTTAATCCATGATCTTTTTAAGTTGGACAAGTTTCACCCCGGGATTGCATGTCTAATGTGCAAACCCCTAATACGAGAAGGAACTGGCATAGAGTGCGCCCGGCTCATAAAAGATAATACAACAAACAAACCCTCCTTCACGCTTTGTTCATGAGAAATCAGAAAACTTTGGCAGTGATAAACAAAGGAGATTAAGAGGATGTGATCGTCCTCATGCGGGAGCCATTCCTCGAGACTTGTCCAGCTCAAGAAGTGATTGAGTTATCTGCTAGCATTCGTTGACGAAATATGCACCTCTCAAAAATGTTTTTACCTCTGTTTTTAAAACCAAGAGCTCTGGTACATGTTTAGTTTTTGTTTCCGACCACGGGTTTTCAACCTTGCCAACAAAAGCCACGGTTCGAGAGTCTCCACCTTCTTTCTTCAAAGCACCAACTAGGAGAGCATAATTGTCATTCTGAGTGTAATGTGCATTGTCCCAAAGTATTACATTGTCTTCTGCATGCTTGTGATATGATTTATTCTGAAATTCTTAGTTCTAATCTCCTTTAAAACTCTGGAGGAGTTTTTGCATTTATGTTTTGCTTCACTCATGGAGGCTAGCGAGATACCACCCTAGTATGCTCAAGCTATGTGCAATGTAATCTTGTCTTGATTTTCAGTAATATATTATTTACTTTTAAGTATTTGTGATTGGTCACTTGAAAGAAGGATTGCTCCGTGCATTGTCCTTATAGTACTGTTTCAATACTTGCTAGGCTCTTTTCGTAGTACATGCTTATATACATCTAATGAAGCAAAATAGTTTGTCAAAGTTTTCTTTGTCGCGTCCAGTTCGTTGAACTGAATTGCTTGAGGACAAGCAATATGCTAAGCTTGGGGGAGTTGATACGTCTCAAACGTATCTACTTTTCCAAACACTTTTGATATTGTTTTGAGCTCATTCTTGCATGATTTGAACTAAACTAACCCGGACTGACGCTGTTTTCAGTAGAGCTGCCTGTATGGTTTTATTGTGTGCAGGAAAATGGATTTTTAGGTATCTCAGAAAAATCCACGAAAAATCACAGAAAATCCACGCACCCGAAGGAACCCGGAGCCAGAAGAGGGGCCAGAGGGGGGCCAGGGGGCCCCAGGCGCCCTGGTGGCGCGGCCCGGGTCGCCTGGGTGGGCCCCACCTCCCCTGGTGCCCTACTTTGACTCGTATTTTAGCTCGTGACGGAGAAATCCCAGATCAGAAGTTCTTTTCCCAGTTTTCGTCGCGGAGCCGCCGCCACCCTCTGTTCTTCTTCGGGAGGGCTAATCTGGAGGCTGAATTGGCCTCCGGAGAGGGGAGATCATCGCCATCGTCATCATCATCACCACTCCATCATCCCTCCATGACTTCTCCTTCCATGTGTGAGTAATCTCCTGCTGTAGGCGAAGGGGATGGTAGGGATTGGATGAGTTAGATCATGTAATAGTTTGTCAGATCGTTGGGGGCATGTTGCCTATCATCTACTATGGTGTTTATCATCTTTGCTTCAACTTGTTATTCTTAATGCTTGTCACTTAGGGCCCGAGTGCCATGATTTCAGATCTGAACCATATGTGTTTGCATGAATATATTTGTGTTCTTGATCCTATCTATGAGTTGTTTGCACCTATTACGGTTCGGAACCGGCGATCCCAAAAGTGACAGCTTGGGACACCAAAGGGGACGGTCCGTAGTTTGAGGATTACATGTATCCATTGAGTTTATTGCTTTGTTCTGGTGCTCTTTGACAGGAGCACCTTAATCTCCATAAGTTCCTTTTGGCCCCGTTCGTAGCGGGATGGTAGGACAAAAGATGTTGTGCAAGTTCTTATTGCAAGCACGTACAACTACCTACGGGATACATGCCTAATGTTTGATATTTGCCTAGATGATCATTACTTTTCCATGTGCCTTGCCCCAAGTTAGAATCATGATATATCTCATCCATGCAGCGCCCAACCATCCGTCTCCCTAGCCTACAGTGTTTTAAATCCTGCTGGTTACTAGTCGCTACTTTTGCTATTTACTCTTGCTATTTACTTTTGCTGTTTACTTTACTATCACTATCATCACTATCATATCACTGTTACCACTTATCTTTTGTTGCAAGTAAGTATATTTCAGGTGCGGTTGAATTGACAACTCAACTGTCAAAGCTTATAAATACTCTTTGGCTCCCCGTGTGTCGAATCAATAAATTGGATTATTCTTACCCGCGAAGACTAGCTCGATCCCTTACAGTTGAGGGTTATCACTTGGCACCCCAACCAAATCTTCAGCCTTCCAGACGAACACGTCCTTGTTGGCTCTGAGGAAGCCAACCAGCGCCGCCTCTTGTTCTGGATCCATGCCCGTGCCGATGGTGAAGGTGGCTCCTGAGCCTTATTTGTCGGTAGGCACTTGCTTCGTCTCGACGGGGTCCTGAGAAAGAGCTGATTCTTCTTGGCAGGCGCGGCCTCCGGAGGCTCCGGAGCCCCCTTCGCCGTCGGGCGAGCTGCGGCAGCGGCGGCCTTGTACGCGCGCCCGAGAACCTGAAGGGCGGCCCTAGGGTCCCCTTTAACGGTGATGACGCCGCTGCTCTCGGGCATCTTGACGGCGTTGTAGCCCGGGTGAGTTGCCGCCATGAACTTTGCCAGGGCAGGGAAGCCGAGGACGGCGTTGTACAGTAGGCGGATGGGCGTGACGTCAAAATCGATGAGCTCAGTCCGGTAGTTAGCCGGTGTACCGAAGGTGACCGGGAGGCGGATCTGGCTGAGCGGGACGGCCGAGCCCGCGGCCCCCGAGAACGGCTTGGTGGGAAGGAGCTGCCTGTAGGACAGAGGCAGGTGACCGAAGGCTTCGGGAGAGAGGATGTTGAGACCGGCGCCACCGTCGATGAGGGTTCTTGTCACAGCCACCCCGCCGATGGTAGGCGTGCATACCGTGGGGAGAGCGCCAGCGCCGGCCGCTTCGGGGGTGAGGTCTCCGGGGCCAAAGGGGATGGCGA
Organism: Secale cereale; assembly: GCA_902687465.1. Lineage (NCBI taxonomy): Eukaryota > Viridiplantae > Streptophyta > Magnoliopsida > Poales > Poaceae > Secale > Secale cereale. Next base: position 46,081,187 of record LR738712.1, on the reverse strand, counting down.
GCCCCGGCCCGTCCTGCGCCCGCAAGGCCTCTCGCGGTTGGGCAGCAGCTCCAACCTGCCGAAAGTGCGACTTGGTGTGCCGAGCAGACGCCGGTGCTTGGGACCCACCAAGGATGCAGGCGACCCCGCGGCAAGGCCACCTCTCGCAGCTGACGCCCCACAGCTCGCAGCTGCGGGCCGTCCGCGTGGTGCAGGTCTCGGCAGGCGGCTGGTACTGGGCCCGCCGCCGCCCCACCAAGAGCGCGACCGGCGAGGCCACAGGAAGCGGTAGTGGTGGTGCAGGCCGTCCTCCAGTTGCCTGGCCGACAGAAGCATCGTGGAAGAAGGAGGAGGGCCGCGTATTGGTGGCGCGGTCCGCTGATGCTGCCGGGTCGGCGGGGGAGGAGCCAGCCCCCGCACGGCTGTGGCTGGCCGCAGCCATCGTAGAGGCGCCGCACCGGAGAGGGGAAGCGAGGTCGTCGGAGAGGCGAGATTTCGACACACCCCCTACCTGGCTTGCCAAATGTCGGATTCAGGGCTCCGCAAAACTGGGCTCCGCAAAACCCGTTAAGTTCGAACACAAGGGAGTGAACAAAGATCTCTCCCACTCACGTCTACCTAGCGCCTCGCTCTCGTCTTGGTGGAAGGATTCAAGCAGACAACGAACAAACACACAAGAGTTTATCCAGGTTTGGGCCACTTCGAGGTGTAAGACCCTACTTCCTGCTTTGGTGGATTAGCTCCGGGTGAGCTAGAGTATGAACTGGTACAAGGGTTCCTGAGCTCAGGAGGCGAGCTCAGGAGGGTCAGGAGGCTAGTGTTCTTGCTCCTTGTGCGGTGGTCAAGTGTGTGTGTCGATCCCTTTCTCAGTGGGAATCCTAGCTACTTATATAGGTGGCCACGGTTCTCTTCCCCTGAAATGTTTAGGCGGGAAGGGATTCCACAACGGCCATTTTTGAGCGGGAACACAAGGACGTTCCTACCCTGACAAAAGCAGTCTTCGCCTGCAAAAGGATCAGGCGATGACGCGGTGGTGGGCTCGATGATGACATCCTCCTTGTCGTCCTTGCGGTCTTCGGTCTCGTTGCACCAATGAGGAAACATTTACCCCGCTCCTCGGGAACTTGCGGATGCGCTGTCCCCCTTGCACCAAAATGGTAACTGCTCTACTGGCGGGCGCTCGCACCCGCTGGCGCGGTGCGTCACTGCTGATGTCACTGCCTCCTCCTGAGGCAGGCTTGGCCTTAAATTCTCCGCCCCTCAGGAACGCCTTGCCGAGGACTCTCCCGATGAGGTCTTGACGTCGTTCTCCTCGCGAGGCCTAGCCCCTCGCGAGGGTCTTGAGCAGCTGGTCGATCAGCTGGGCCGTACCAGGCCGCGTGAAGGAGCGCGTCGCGGCCCGCAGACAGGCAAGTTTGGGTACCCTGGTTCCCAGTACGCCGACAGTGACTTTGGAGTGGCTCTTTGTTGCATGTTGAGGGATAGTTATATGATCCATTTATGTTATTATTGTTGAGAGAACTTGCACTAGTGAAAGTATGAACCCTAGGCCTTGTTTCCTATCATTGCAACACCGTTTATGCTCACTTTTATCACTAGTTACCTTGCTGTTTTTATATTTTCAGATTACAAAAACCTATATCTACCATCCATATTGCACTTGTATCACCATCTCTTCGCCGGACTAGTGCACCTATAAAATTTACCATTGTATTGGGTGTGTTGGGGACACAAGAGACTTTTTGTTATTTGGTTGTAGGGTTGTTCGAGAGAGACCATCTTCATCCTATGCCTCCCGCGGACTGATAAACCTTAGGTCATCCAATTGAGGGAAATTTGCTACTGCCCTACAAATCTCTGCCACTTGGAGGCCCAACAACATCTACAAGAAGAAGGTTGCGTAGTAGACATCAAGCTCTTTTCTGCGCCGTTGCCGGGGAGGTTAGTGCTTGAAGGTATATCTTTAGATCTTGCAATCGAATCTTTTAGTTTCTTATTTTATCACTAATTTAGTTTATAAAAGAAAACTACAAAAAAATGGAATTAAGGTTACCTCATATGCTTCATCTTTTTAATATCTTTCGTGAAAATGATGGGAAGGAAAATTGTGCTCAAGTACTAGAATAAGAATTACATAGAATGCTTGGCACTAAATACTTGAATGATGAGCATGATTGCAATGTTGTTAGTGTGAATCCTTTGAATATCCATGATGCTAATGATATGCAAAGCCACAAGCTTGGGGATGCTATGTTTGATGAAGATGATATGTTTAGTTCCCCAAGTTTTGATGAGCATATCTATTATGATGAAAGCATGCCTCCTATTTATGATGATTATATTTATGAGAGTAGATTTGGAGAGGTCATGACTTTATTTAGTGATGAATCCACTGTTTCGGAAGAGGTTCCAATTGATTATGAGAACAAAGTTGCTATCTATGATGATTATTGTGATGACTTGTATGCTATTAAGAATAATGATAACCAGGAAACTTGTCATCATGATTTTAATTTTCAATTGGATTATGCTTCACATGATAGTTATTTTGTTGAGTTTCCTCCCACTACTATTGATGAGAATAAGTTTGCTTATGCGGAGAGTAGTAAAATTTCTATGCAAGTAGATCATGAAAAGAATGCTTTATGTGCTCGTTATATTGTTGAATTCATTCATGATGCTACTGAAAATTATTATGAGAGAGGATCATATGCTTGTAGGAAGTGCAATAATATCAAGTTTCCTCTCTATGTGCTTGAAGTTTTGAAGCTATTCTTGTTTTGCTTTCTTATGCTAGTTGATTATTGTTCCCATAAGTTGTTTGCTTACAAAATCCCTATGCATAGGAAGTGGGTTAGACTTAAATGTGCTAGTCATATTCTTCATGATGCTCTCCTTATGTTTCAATTTTTATCTTTTATGTGAGCATCATTGAAATCATCATGCCTAGCTAGGGGTGTTAAACGATAGCGGTTGTTGGGAGGCAACCCAACTGTATTTTCTTTGCTTTTACTTCTGTTTAGGAATAAATATTGCATATAGCTTCTATTTAGATGTGGTTTTGTGTTTTAATTAGTGTTTGTGCCAGAACCTTTGGGAAGACTTGTGTGAAGTTTATGTGATCATGCTGTAAAAAACAGAAACTTTAGCACTCACGAGATTAGCTACCATTTTTTACTCGAGAGTGCTTTTTAGTTGATTCTTTTTGCAGATGATTATTAGACAAATTCCTCAGGTCTACCCATTTATTTGAGATTTTTTTGAGTTACAGAAGTATTCGAAAGTTACAGATTGCTACAAACTGTTCTGTTTTTGACATATTCTGTTTTCTATGTGTTGTTTGCCTATTTTGATGAATCTATGAGTAGTATCGGAGGGTATGAACCATAGAGAAGTTGGAATACAGTAGATATTACACCAATATGAATTAGAATGAGTTCATAACAGTACCTAAGTGGTGGTTTTATTTTCTTATACTAACGGAGCTTACGAGTTTTCTGTTGAGTTTTGTGTTGTGAAGTTTTCAAGTTTTGGGTAAATATTCGATGGACTATGGAATAAGGGGTGGCAAGAGCCTAAGATTGGGGATGACCAAGGCACCCCAAGGTAAAATTCAAGGACAACCAAAATCCTAAGCTTGGGGATGCCCCGGGAAGGCATCCCCTCTTTCGTCTTCGTTCATCAGTAACTTTACTTGTGACTATATTTATATTCACCACATGATATGTGTTTTGCTTGGAGCGTCATTTTGTTTTATTTCGTTTTGCTTGCTATTTGAATAATATCCCAAGATCTGAAGTTCTTAAATGTTGGAGAGTCTTAACATAGTTACATAATTATTGAACTACTCATTGATCTTCACTTATATCTTTTGGAGTAGTTTGTTATTTGCTCTAGTGCTTCACTTATATATTTTTAGAGCACAGCTGTGGTTTTATTTTGTAGAAATTATTGATATCTCATGCTTCACTTATATTTATTTGAGAATCTTTTAGAACAGCATGGTAATGTGCTTTGGTTATGAAACTAGTCCTAATATGATAGGCATCCAAGATGGGTATAGTAAAAACTTTCATATAAAGTGCATTGAATATGACGAGAAGTTTGATGCTTGATGATTGTTTTGAGATATGAGGATGGTGATATTAGAGTTATGCTAGTGGGGTAATTATGAATTCAAGAAATACTTGTGTTAAAGTTTGTGATTCCCGTAGCATGCACGTATGGTGAACCGCTATGTAACGAAGTTAGAGCATGAGGTATTTATTGATTGTCATCCTTTGTGTGGAGGTCGGGATCGCACGATGGTTAACTCCTACCAACCCTTCCCCTAGGAGCATGCGTTGATTACTTTGTTTTGATGACTCGTAGATTTTTGCAATAAGTATATGAGTTCTTTATGACTAATGTTGAGTCCATGGATTATACGCACTCTCACCCTTCCACCATTGCTATCCTCTGTTGTACCGCGCAACTCTTGCCGGTACCATACACCCACCATATATCTTCCTCAAAACAGCCACCATACCTACCTATCATGGCATTTCCATAGCCATTCCGAGATATATTGGCATGCAACTTTCCACCTTTCCATTCATATGACACGCTTCATCATTGTCATATTGCCATGCATGATCATGTAGTTGATATCGTATTTGTGGCAAAGCCACCATTCACAATTCATTCATACATGCCACTCTTGATTCATTGCACATCCCGGTACACCGCCGAAGGCATTCACATAGAGTCATATCTTGTTCTACCTTTGAGTTGTAATCTTTGAGTTGTAAGTAAATAAAAGTGTGATGATCTTCATTATTAGAGCATTGTCCCGTGTGAGGAAACCAAAAAAAAAAAGATAAAGACCAAAAAAAGAGATGGCCCAAAAAAATAGAGAGGGGCTAAAAAAAAGAGAGGAAAGCCCCTCCAAAAAATGAGAAAAAAGAGAGAAGGGACAATGCTACTATCCTTTTCCACACTTGTGCTTCAAAGTAGCACCATAATCTTCATGATAGAGAGTCTCTTGTTTTGTCACTTTCATACACTAGTGGGAATTTTTATTATAGAACCTGGCTTGTATATTCCAACGATGGGCTTCCTCAAATGCCCTAGGTCTTCATGAGCAAGCAAGTTGGATGCACACCCACTTAGTTTCTTTTTGAGCTTTCATACACTTATAGCTCTAGTGCATCCTTTGCATGGCAATCCCTACTCACTCACATTGATATCTATTGATGGGCATCTCCATAGCCCATTGATATGCCTAGTTGATGTGAGACTATCTTCCTCTTTTTGTCTTCTCCACAACCACCATTCTATTCCACCTATAGTGTTATATCCATGGCTCACACTTATGTATTGCGTGAAAGTTGAAAGGTTTGAAATAATTAAAGTGTGAAACAATTGCTTGGCTGAAACCGGGGTTGCGCATGATATGAATATTTTGTGTGATGTAGAGGGAGCATAGCCAGACTATATGGTTTTGTAGGGATAACTTTCTCTGGCCACGTTATTTTGAGAAGACATGATTGCTTTGTTAGTATGCTTAAAGTATTATTATTCTTATGTCAATATAAACTTTTATCTTGAATCTTATGGATCTGAATATTCATGCCACAATAAAGAGAATTACATTGAGAATTATGTTAGGTAGCATTCCACATCAAAAATTTTGTTTTTATCATTTACCTACTCGAGGACGAGCAGGAATTAAGCTTGGGGATGCTTGATACGTCTCCAACGTATCTATAATTTTTGATTGTTCCATGCTATTATATTATCCTTCTAGGATGTTTTGTGGGCTTTTATATACACATTTATATGATTTTTGGGACTAACCTATTAACCTAGAGCCCAGTGCCAGTTTCTGTTTTCCCTAGTTATTGAGTTTTACAGAAAAGGAATATCAAACGGAGTCCAATTGACGTGCCAATTTTTAATGATTTTTTATGGACCAAAAGAAGCCCCGGAGTAAAAGAGTTGGGCCAGGAGAGCAGCGGTCTGCCCACGAGGGTGGGGGCGCGCCCACCCTAAGTGGTGGCGCCCCCCTATCTCGTGGATAGCCCGGAGACCCCCCCTGACGTGAGACCTATGCCAAAAATTCCTATAAATACAGAAACCTCCGGAAAATAACATAGATCGGGAGTTCCATCGCCGAAAGCCTCTGTTTCCACCGAAAACCAATCTAGACCCGTTCTGGCACCCTGCCGGAGGGGGGAATCCCCCTCCGGTGGCCATCTTCATCATCCTGGCGCTCTCCATGACAAGGGAGGAGTAGTTCACCCTCGGGGCTAAGGGTATGTACCAGTAGCTATGTGTTTGATCTCTCTCTCTCTTGTGTTCTTGAGATGGCACGATCTTGATGTATCGCGAGCTTTGCTATTATAGTTGGATCTTATGATGTTTCTCCCCCTCTACTCTCTTGTGATGAATTGAGTTTTCCCTTTGAAGTTATCTTATCCGATTGGGTCTTTAAGGATTTGAGAACACTTGATGTATGTGTTGCATGTGCTTATCTGTGGTGACAAATGGGATATCACGTGATCTACTTGATGTATGTTTTGGTGATCAACTTGCGGGTTCCGTGACCTTGGGAATCTATGCATAGGGGTTGGCACACGTTTTTGTCTTGACTCTCCGGTAGAAACTTTGGGGCACTCTTTGAAGTACTTTGTGTTGGTTGAATAGATGAATCTGAGATTGTGTGATGCATATCGTATAATCATGCCCACGGATACTTGAGGTGACAATGGAGTATCTAGGTGACATTAGGGTTTTGGTTGATTTGTGTCTTAAGGTGTTATTCTAGTACAGACTCTATGATAGATCTAACGGAAAGAATAGCTTCGTGTTATTTTACTACGGACTCTTGAATAGATCGATCAGAAAGAATAACTTTGAGGTGGTTTCGTACCCTACCATAATCTCTTCGTTTGTTCTCCACTATTAGTGACTTTGGAGTGACTCTTTGTTGCATGTTGAGGGATAGTTATATGATCCAGTTATGTTATTATTGTTGAGAGAACTTGCACTAGTGAAAGTATGAACCCTAGGCCTTGTTTCCTATCATTACAACACCGTTTATGCTCACTTTTATCACTAGTTACCTTGCTGTTTTTATATTTTTAGATTACAAAAACCTATATCTACCATCCATATTGCACTTGTATCACCATCTCTTCGCCAGACTAGTGCACCTATACAATTTACCATTGTATTGGGTGTGTTGGGGACACAAGAGACTTTTTGTTATTTGGTCGCAGGGTTGTTTGAGAGAGACCATCTTCATCCTACGCCTCCTGCGGATTGATAAACCTTAGGTCATCCACTTGAGGGAAATTTGCTACTGTCCTACAAATCTCTGCACTTGGAGGCCCAACAATGTCTACAGGAAGAAGGTTGCGTAGTAGACATCACGCAGCGTCTGCAAAGAAATCAGGCAGGCGCGGGTGATAGCATCTGGTAAGACTTTTCTCTTATAGAGCATCTTCGGAGGGCAGAAGTACCTTGGGCTGATACGGTTATGGAGTTCTCCAGGCGTGTTTGCTGATCTCCCGAGGAGCACTGTTGACGCCGCCCAATACTTTCGAGCCCAGGAGGGGAACAACACGGAGAAACTGTTCAGGTCGCAATTCTATGTGCCAAAACATCCGGTGCCCCTCAACGACCAGATGAAGCAGCTGGTCGAGCTGCACAATATGGCGGGTTCGGCCATGAAGGACTTGATAGTCCGGTTGTGCCCCGCTGAGCCAGTCCCAAGTAGCTACTTTCGGATTGGTGAAGCGGCTCGTTGAAGCGAGTCCGCGGGTCGACGCGCTGAAGCGTTCGGCCTGCATAGAAGGTGCTCGGATGGCCTTTGCCCATGTAAAAGTACACTGGGTGAAGATGAAGGCGGAGGGCATAGCCACTGCTGGCCCACCCGAAGGCAAGGAGCACTGCAAGCCGGAGAGATACTTCGAGGACGTCATAGAAGGCGTCTGCCTTGTAGAAGGCCAGTGCTCAAAAGATGTTATCTTTGAGTAATTGTATCTGGTTGTAAAGACTTAAGCTTTATGAACCGATGTATATAACTTTTGCACCATTACAATATGAGCAACTTTTACCTCCCGTGCGTTCGTTTATTTTACTCTGAAAGTTTCCAGTCGTCGGCTTCAGCCCCCATGTAAATATTACTGGGGTGTTCGGTCATATGCATAGACACTCTTTATCCAATGTCTTGATCCATGCAGGAGGTGTATGCGGAGCGAACCAGGCAATCGGACTATGCGGCGTTATTGCTTTCACTTAGCCATAAAAGTTTGACAAGTGGGGCTAGGTACTAGCCCCTGGTGCGTATATGGTACTTCAGAATTAAGGTGTCCATTTGTACGTGGCTGGGCAAAAACCAACCCTTCGTATACCACGGGGTAGATCTCCATCGATTGTAGTATAACACTAAGTCACCGGATCGCATACCAGATTCTCGCTTATCATGATAGTCACTTTTCGACTTTCTCTACTGAGGTACTTGACCGGACGAGCCAGAAGTACAATCGCAGTAGCTCTCCCTTTACACCCTAGCCGAACAATCGGGAACGTAGGGGTAAGCACAGGAGCCGGACAACCCAACTATTGACCCAAGACATGATTCGGAACTGATGCATATAAAGCAAATATCCAGGACGCAAAACACTCCCTGTAGGTGTTCGGACTTTTTGGCATATACCGGGCTGAATACAGCCCTTGGTAATGGACCCTGTTATCAAGGCACATGTGGCAATCTAACATGGGGAGAGAACACATGTGGTGAGAGAATAAAAGTCCAAACATAATATGAACCAAGCTGTTTCTATAATATCCCGTTATAGTACGACGAGCCGTATGTTTACAGATAATACCGATAACTTCCTTGGACATTTTACGTGCTATAAAAGTATAAAACAAAAAGAGAGAAAAGGTTTACACGGGGTCTTAATCTATAAAAAAAGAAACCTTAACGTGGGGCCCTGCTGCGCGTGTGCGCGGTTTTCTCCTTTGTGATGTGTCCTTGAAGGGGCAGTGTGATGGCCATCTGTAAAATAAGAGAAAGAAAGAGAAAAAAACCTGGAAGAAGGAAATCTAGTGTGGCCGTAAATAAAGCTGGTTCGTTCAATGAACCTCGAAAGATAATTTTAGAGTCCGAATAGGGTCGAACTGAACTATGGACTATTTGTATGCAGTGTGCCCCCAGCGCCGCCCAAGGAATTTTAAGGGCATAATTGTGTACACGAGGTACGTATGCTACCACCTTATGGGGCAGTCGATGGGGGCGTAGCTGCTAATCGAGCTCAGGTTCATCTGAGCTGTTGCACTCAGGCGTATGCCGGACACGTTTAGTTGTGTCCGCGGTCTTGACGACCGATGAGCTGTTCGGCTTGAATAGGCCATTTTGGACTTCGGCTGCTAGGGCCGCAATGTCCTCCTCTGTACAGAGAGAGCGCTCCATATTTCCATTAACCATGATAACGCCCCACGGTCCATGCATTTTGAGCTTTAAATAAGCATAATGCGGGACACATTAAAGCGAGCGAAGACCGTTCTTCCGAGCAGTGCATGGTAGCCACTTCGGAATGGAGCTATGTCGAAGATTAGCTCTTCGCCTCGAAAGTTATCGGGAGAGCCGAATACGACCTACAATGTTAAAGAGCCCATGCAGCGGGCTTGTACGCCCGATATCACTCCTTTAAAGGTCGTGCTGCTTGGCTTGATTCTTGACGGGACTATCCCCATCTCGTGGACAATGTCCTGATATATCAGATTGAGACTGCCGCCGCCATCCATAAGGACTCGAGTGCGATGGTATCCATCGATTACCGGATCGAGCACTAGGGCAGCCGAACCCCTGTGACTGATACTAGTCGGATGATCCCTGTGATCAAAGGTGACCGGACAGGTAGACCATGGATTGAATTTGGGGGCAACAGGCTCAATGGCATAAACATCTCGGAGTGCGCGCTTGCGCTCCCTCTTTGGGATATGAGTGGCACAGATCATGTTCACTGTTTTGATCTCCAGTGGAAATTTCTTCTGTCCCCCTGTGTTCGGTTGGCGAGGTTCATCCTTGTCTTCGCTCTGAGATTCCTTTCCCTTGTGTTCGATGTTGAGCTTGTCGGCCTGCTTGAAGACCCAACAACTACGGTTGGTATGGTTCGCAGGTTTGTCTGGGTTGCCATGGATCTGGCAGGGCCTATCTAATATTTTGTCCAGGCTAGATGGACCGTCTTTGTTGCCTTTGAATGGCTTCTTCCATTGACCGGCTCTGGAGCTACTGAATCCGGCATTTACCACTGTGTCATCTGGGCTTCTAGCATTGTTTCGACATTTGTGTTTGTTACGTCGTGGCTTTCCATTGCCATCCTTGACTTCGGATGTGCCAGGGTCGCTGGTGCTGCTACGAGCTAACCAGCTGTCCTCGCCCACACAAAACCGGGTCATGAATGTAGTTAGGGCAGCCATTGTCCTCGGCTTTTCCTGGGCGAGGTGTCTAGTGCTACTTCCCGAGCTTGCGTTGTATTCCCTCGAAGAGGAAAGGGTGATGCAACACAGTAGCGTAAGTATTTCCCTTAATTTTCGAGAACCAAGGTATCAATCCAGTAGGAGACCACGCGCGAGTCCCTCGCACCTACACAAACAAATAAGAACTTCGCAGCCAACGTGATAAGGGGTTGTCAATCCCTTTACGGTCACTTACGGAAGTGAGATCTGATAGAGATGATAGTTTGATATTTTAGGTATTTTTGATTATAATAACAGAAAGTAAAAGCGGAAACGTAAAGTAGATTGTAGATTGATATGTTGAGAATATACCTGGGGGCCATAGTTTTCTCTAGTGGCTTTTCTCATGATAGCGATATTCTACGACGGGTAAACAAATTAGTGTCGAGCAATTGATAGAAAGGCGAATAATTATGAGACTATCTAGGCATGATCATTATATATAGGCAACACGTCCGAGACAAGTAGACCAAAACGATTCTGCATCTACTACTATTACTCCACACATCGACCGCTATCCAGCATGCATCTAGTGTATTGAGTTCATAAGAATAGAGTAACACCTTAAGCAAGATGACATGATGTAGAGGGATAAACTCAAACTTAGTGATATAAACCCCATATTTTTATCCTCGATGGCAACAATACAATACGTGCCTTGCTGCCCGTACTGTCACTGGGAAAGGACACCGCAAGATTGAACCCAAAGCAAAGCACTTCTCCCATTGCAAGAACTATAGATCTAGTAGGCCAAACCAAAGCAATAATTCGAAGAGACTTGCAAGGATATTATAATCATACATAAAGAGTTTAGAAAAGAACCAAATATTTCTCATAGATAATCTTGATCATAAACCCACAATTCATAGGATCTCGACAAACACACCGCAAAAAGAGATTACATCGAATAGATCTCCTCGAAGACCGAGGAGAACTTGGTATTGAGATCCAAAGAGAGAGAAGAAGCCATCTAGATACTAGCTATGGACCCGAAGGTTTGTGGTAAACTACTCACAACTCATGGTGAGGCGATGATGATGATGATGTAGAAGCACTCCGTGGTAGATCCCCCCTCCGGCGGAGCTCCGGAACAGGCCCCAAGATGGGATCTCATAGGAACAGAAGGTTGCGGCGGTGGAACTAGGGTTTTCTATGTTGTTCTGATAGTTTTGGGGGTACGTAGGTATATATAAGAGGAAGGAAGGCACCGGGGGCCAAACGTGGGGCCCACGAGGCAGGGGGTGCGCCCTATAGGGGGGGGCACCCTCGTGGGCGCCACGTAGGCCCTACTTCGTGGTTCTCAAGTCTCCCGTGCGTATTTTTCTCCAAAAATATCTCCCCCGAAGGTTTCATTCCGTTTGGACTCCGTTTGATATTCCTTTTCTGTAAAACCCTAAAACAGGCAAACAAACAGCAATCTGGACTGGGCCTTTGGGTTAGTAGGTTAGTCCCAAGAATAATATAAAAGTGTATAACAAAGCCCATTAAACATCCAAAACATCATAAATAATAGCATGGAACAATGAAAAATTATAGATACGTTGGAGCCGTATCATCTAGCTAGCCATTTGTGTGCTTGAAGGCCGCTAAGGCTTCGGCGTCCGGACAGTCGACGATTTGGTTCTTCTTAGTGAGAAACTGATTCCATAGCTTGCAGGCTGACTCCCCGGGTTGTTGGATTATGTGACTTAGATCGTCAGCATCCGGGGGACGGACATAGCTCCCTTGAAAATTGGCCCGAAAAGCATCCTCAAGCTCTTCCCAACTTCTAATGGAATTTCCTGGGAGGCTGTTCAGCCAGTGCCGAGTTGGTCCTTTCAGCTTGAGGGGTAAGTATTTGATGGCGTGGAGATTATCTCCACGGGCCATGTGGATGTGAAGAGCAAAGTCTTCTATCGAGACGACAGGATCCGTCGTTCCATCATACGCCTCGATATATACGGGTTTAAACCCTTCTGGATATTCGTGATCCAACACCTCATCGGTGAAGCACAGAGGGCGTGCGGCACCCCTATATTTTGCTATTTCAAGGTGTATGTCTGATGGTTGTGATGTTCGGTATTGACCCTGAACTGGTATATGACTGACATATTTGGCTTGGTAGCCACCGTCCCGTGCGGGAGCACGGTTTCTGGATCCGGTTTTGCCAGCCTTTTTGTTCAGGTCCTCACGTTGATCGTGTTTCCGGTCCTGAGCCGCGTCCTCCTTTCCTTTATGGGAAGGGGGTGCGGGCTTGTGTACGCCGTTGCTAGCCACTCTGTCCCGTCCGCGAGGTGGTCGGTCCGGCTTGTCGGAGGTGTCGTTCTTCGGCGGTATAGGCGTAGTAGCCTTGTCGTCGAATTTGGGCAGCAGTTTACACTCAGGATAGCCTTTTGTTTCGCGATTGCAGCCATATTTTTGCTCAGCGTCTAGCACTTTGTTCCATCTATCATTGAGCGTATCCTGTGCAGCTCGAAGCCGCCGCTGCGGCTTTTCAGGCTCCTTGTGGTGGCAATAAGCCTCCGATGGAAGCGCTTTTGTTCTAAGGGTTCTTCTAGGACGATGTATTCGTCGTCGCCGAGGCTAACATCCTCTTCGGAGACAGGTTCATAATTGCTATCTTTGGCATCGTTGCGACCGGACATCGGTCTCAGACTGTGTTCGCCGTCCTCTCGCTCGCCCTGCTCCATCGCTGGCTGTGCTGGGTCGTCGGCTTGGTCCGTAGTGTTGTCGTTGTTAGTGATGGTATTGCTATCTTTCCCTTTACAGGGTTTAGTGTGGCGCTTCGGACACCGACACTTGGGAGGTTCATCGACAGGCTTATCCTTTGTGGGATCATTTTCGCCGTCGCCCTCATTCTCCTTAGGTGTGTCCACCATATACACGTCGTATGAGGATGTAGCCGTCCATCGCCCGATTACGTGCGGGTTTTGGTCTAGATCTGCTTCGGCTTTGAGGTCCATCCCTTCGAGGTCTTCAGAAGCATAGTCCTGTAGATTGGTTAGATCTTCGACCGTGGCTACCAAGTGGGAGGTGGGTGGGAAGCAAAATTTTCCATCATCAGCCTCCAGTTCAAACCGGATATAATTCGGCTGTGTGTCCCCAGCTAAGGAGAGGGATTTTAATGAGTTTATCACATCACCTAAAGGTGAGTGCCGGAAGATATCTGAGGCACTGAATTAGACGATAGACGCCTGATCAAGCTCGAAGGACGCATACGCGCATGGTTCGGAACCTGCAGTCGGAGACGAGTCTGAAGTTCCGGTAACATAGATTCCGCTCAAGGTTGGGTCTATGTGCGGCTCCAGTGCCACTGAGTCTGCGACTTCCATGGCGGGGTTGAGCTTCCCATCCTCAGGTGACGCGATCTGCTCCGGATCTAGGGCCAGAGCGGTTACAGGTGCTATCCCCCGGAGGTGGTCCGATGACAGAATTAGGTCATGTTCATTGTGGTGGCAGGGAGCGATCACCGTGGGCTCGAATCCATCGAAGATCAAGTCTCCGCGGATATTAGCAACATAGTTCAAGCTTCCAAACCTGACCTGATGGTCAGGGGCGTAACTCTCAAACTGCTTGAGTTGGCCTTCTGTACTGGCGCGGAGCATGAAGCCGCCGAACACAAAAAGCTGAACAGGAGGAAAAGTCCCCTCGGCGATAGTGCCGTCGTTGTTGACGAAGCGATCCATCAGTCCTTCGGTCGATGACATAGTGGAACTCTCAATGAAAGCACCAACGGTGTCAAAACCGGCAGATCTCGGGTAGGGGGTCCCGAACTATGCGTCTGAATGTCGATGGTAACAGGAGACTGGGGACACATTGCTTACCCAGATTCAGGCCCTCTCGATCGAGGTAATACCCTACTTCCTGCTACATTGATCTTGATGAATAGGATTACAAGAGTTCATCTACCTTGAGATCGTAATGGCTAAACCCTAAGAGTCTAGCCTATGATTCTATTGTTCTCTAGCCTCTACGGACTAAACCTTTCAGTTTATATATGCACTGGAGGGCCCTAGGGTTTGTACATAACCATCTTGCAGAGGAATGAAAGATTACAACCGAACCTAAAACCTGCCATTATACGCACACAGGAGTCCTATTCGGATACGAGAGATGATCTTCAGTGATGATCTTCACGGCCCACCAGTCCGGCCCACCAAGAGTTATCCGGCCACATGAGGACCCCTCGATCCAGGACTCCCTCACCTGCCACCAAGCTATAAAGGCTTCTGGATGAACTATAATATGCAAGGGATGTAGAAGACAATTCCCTAGCTCTTCGCTATGCTCAAAGCTGCGGAGGTAGAAATCAAAAAGGAACATCAAGTGTTGATGGTTAACAAGACCACTAGTTTCAAGAAAAAGGGCAAGGGAAAGAAGGGGAACTTCAAAAAGAATAGCAAACTAGTTGCTACTCCCGCGAAGAAACCGAAGTCTCGAGCCAAGCCTAAAACTGAGTGCTTCTACTGCAAAGGGACTGGTCACTCGAAACGGAACTGCCCCAAGTATTTGGCGGATAAGAAGGATGGCAAAGTAAACAAAGGTATATTTGCATACATGTTATTGATGTGTACCTTACTAATGCTCGTAGTAGCACCTGGGTATTTGATACTGGTTCGGTTGCTAATATTTGTAACTCGAAAAAGGGGCTAATGTCGGCGCGATTTACTTGATGCAGGCAGGTTAATCCGAGGTTTTAGGTGTATACACCGGGCTTCCAAGCCGTGTTCAGTACAAGAGTTTTCAACTCGCTGATGAACTTGCATCAGGAGCCCCTAGGTAGCGTGTGAGCATTGCTCGTCGGGGCATATGTTTGAGTCGTGCTAGGCATCAGACCCTCTTTTGCCCCTTCATCATCATGTGGAAATTGGCGAAGCAACCAGAGCAGTGCTCTTATGATGGGCTTCATATGGCCGCCGGTTTAAGAGGCCATGGAAAACTTCCTTGCCCGCGGAAGCCCCCATGTGATTATTTTTTGTACATAAAGGACGGCTGATTCCTTGATTTTATCAAGGGCGCCGGTTTAAGAGGCCATGGAAAACTTCCTTGCCCGCGGAAGCCCCCATGTGATTCTTTTTTGTACAGAGAGGACAGCTGATTCCTTGATTTTATCAAGGGCGCCGGTTTAAGAGGCCATGGAAAGCTTCCTTGCACGGAAGCCCCCATGTGATACTCTTGTGAAAAGGATGGCTGATTCCCCGGTTTACCGGGGGCGCCGGTTTATTTTATTAATCATAATATATACATTGTACATAAAGCGGAGCTGATGGCTCAAGTATAGTAAGGTCGAAGAAGAGCGATGTTCCACGGCCGCTTGGCCTCCTCCTCCGCCGTACGTGAGTCTTTATGTTCTCGAACGTCGACGAGGTTATATGATCCGTTGTGCAGGTTCTTGCTAACCACGAAGGGTCCTTCCCAGGGTGGGGATAACTTGTGCATATCTGTGTGGTCCTGGATGAGCCGGAGCACCAGATCTCCTTCTTGAAACGTCCTGGTTTTAACCCGGTGACTATGGTATCGGCACAGGTCTTGCTGGTAAATCACCGATCGCGTTGCTGCCGTGTCCCGTTCCTCGTCAAACCGGTCCAAGCCGTCTTGTCTTGTTTGTTCATTATCCGCTTCAACATAAGCCGCCACCCGCGGCGAGTCGTGCCGGATATCACTAGGGAGGACCGCTTCAGCTCCATATACCATGAAGAAAGGCGTATACCCCGTGGATCTGTTAGGTGTAGTGTTGATGCTCCATAAGACAGAAGGCAACTGCTCCACCCAACAACCCGGTGTTCTTTGCAAATGAACCATAAGCCGGGGTTTAATGCCTCTCAAGATCTCTTGATTGGCTCTTTCATCTTGGCCATTGGACTGAGGGTGAGCTGCTGATGATACATCAAGGCGAATATGCTCTCGTTGACATAACTCCTCCATAGCCCCCTTGGATAAATTGGTGCCATTATCAGTTATAATGCTGTGTGGAAAGCCAAACCGGAAAATCACCTTCTTGATGAACTGAACCGTTGTTGCTGCATCACACTTACTGACAGGCTCCGCTTCAACCCATTTTGTAAACTTGTCCACTACTACCAACAGGTGGGTTTTCTTGTCTTGGGATCTCTTGAAGGGTCCAACCATATCAAGCCCCCAAGTTGCAAACGGCCAAGTAATTGGGATCATCCTCAGCTCCTGTGCCGGTATATGAGCACGCCGTGAGAATTTCTGGCAAGCGTCACATTTTCTGACCAAGTCCTCTGCGTCGGCGTGAGCCGTCAACCAGTAGAACCCATGATGAAAAGCTTTAGCCACCACAGGTTTTGAACTGGCGTGATGATCGCAATCGCCTTCATGAATCTCTCTGAGAATCTCACAGCCTTCTTCTGATGATACACACCGCTGAAATGCTCCAGAAACACTGCGATGATGAAATTCTCCATTGACAATAGTCATGGATTTAGACCGCCGGATTATCTGCCGGGCCTCGACTTCGTCTTCTGGTAACTCACCTCGGTTCATATATGCCAAGTAAGGGAGTGTCCAATCCGGAATAACATGAAGTGCTGCAACCAACTGTGCTTCCGGATCAGGAACAACCAAGTCCTCCTCTGAAGGTATCTGCACCGACGGATTATGCAATTCATCCAAGAAAGTATTAGGTGGAACCGGTTTACGCTGGGAACCCAGCCGGCTTAACGCATCGGCTGCTTCATTCTTTCGCCGGTCTATATGATCCACCTGATATCCCTTGAAATGTCTAGCGACAACGTCCACCTCTCGTCGATAAGCTGCCATAAGCGGATCCTTGGAGTCCCACTTGCCAGATACTTGCTGTGCTACCAGATCTGAATCGCCAAAGCATTTAACCCGGCTCAAGTTCATCTCCTTGGCCATCCGCAAACCATGGAGGAGAGCTTCATACTCAGCAGCATTATTAGTACAAGGGAACATTAAACGGAGGACATAACAGAACTTATCACCTCGCGGGGAAGTTAACACGACTCCAGCCCCCGAGCCCTCCAATTGCCTTGAACCGTCAAAATCAATAGTCCAATATGTATGATCCGGCTTCTCCTCAGGTGCTTGCAACTCTGTCCAATCGTTGATGAAATCCACCAATGCTTGGGATTTTAGTGTAGTACGGGGCACATATTTTAATCCGTGCCGGCTAAGCTCAATGGCCCATTTTGCAACCCGTCCGGTAGCTTCTCTATTCTGGATTATATCCCATAATGGAGCTGAACTGACAACGGTGATTGGGTGGCCCTGAAAATAGTGCTTTAGTTTCCGGTTTCCGTTGATACTGAGTTAACCAACTACTGGCATGCTCCAACAATACCAACATTCCACCCATCATATCACCATATGATCGAGGTGGTTCAAACATTATCTTTCGGGGCTCACCCGAAGCTTACTTGCATGAAATATAACCATACACATATGCCCATATGATCATGCTTATGAAACGAACTACTCGAGCAAACTTGCAACACACTCATCATATCAAAGGTTCAAACATGCTTGCCTGGTTCTGAGAAGTCGGAGTCTAACTCGATGTGGTTCGCGTCTCCGTCACGACCTCCGGTATCTACGTATTCAAACAAATAAATACTAACATAAATACCGCGCGTGCAAATAAAGTTGCTCCAAAAATTTCCACATAAATATGATAAAAAACTAGACAGAAAATTAAAGAGGACAGAAAAAGAATCAACTCAAAATCAACTTTAGTTAAAAAGATATTAGAGTTTCTGTCCAGGGAGTCATCTGTAATGAAACAGAAAAGTTCCAGGGGCTAGAACAGAAAACAGCAAAGCGAATCGGTATGCAGTACGTCAACCGCAGAGGGGAAACGTACTTTGCGCGAATGCGCTTACAGAAAACGGTTCGGAGGGGAGAGGTGTGAGGCTGACAAGGGGCCCCACGCATCAGGTTTGAAAACTGGAACAGAGTCGCGCCGGTGCCGGTGCTGCGGTGGTCGCCGGCGCCGATCCACGGCGAGTTAGGGGAGGGGAGTGATACGTATGGCTTCTCGGTGATCTTCCGCGTTGAATGGTGGTGGAGTTGAGCGTCGGCGAGCCCCACGTCGACGGCGACCCTGTCTCTGGCGGATGGCGGCTTGGATGGTCGTGGGCCTCATCGGAGAGGGTTCCTGGGATCAAATTGAGGTGGGGGTTAGGTCTAGGTGGGTGCCAGGGTGCTACGCTCGAGTCCACGGCGACAGAGAAGCTCTCACCGGAGTGAACGATGCTGGAGCCCGAGGCGGAGGGAGTTGGCCGGAGTTGGAGAAGAAGGGCCCCTCGAGGCTCTTCCAGAGGCTGGGCTGGTCTAGGGAGGTAGTGAAGATGTGTGGGCTCGAGAACGAGCTCGGGGGTGCCTTATATAGCCGGCCCGAGGCGGTTGCCGTGAATGGATAAGTCCGGCGAGTCGATTACGGTGCTGCAGTGGTTGGACGGCAGAGTTAGGGGCTTGAGCATCGTCTAGGAGGTGTAGTGGTTCCATTCCCGCACCTAACTCAGCAGGGGAGAGAGAGTTACGGGCTGTTCTCGACGGAACGGCCGCGCGGCACATCGGCGGCAGAAATCGCGCTATGCGCGTGCCAGGCCACGATGACGGTGCGGCAGGCGTGCGCTGGCACTGGAGGTGGACACACGGAGCGCTGGAGTGATTTGGGCGGCGCTAAACGGTGTCAAGCTTTGGGGTTACTTCTGTCAGCCGCCACGGGCGGCGCTGTTGCCGTGGCAGTCGCCGGCGCGGTCGGGCCTGGGCGCCACCGACGCCCAGAAGAAGCCAAGGAACCATGCGGCGCTCTGGATAAGAAGATGGTGCAGTGCAGCATCGAGCCAAGGAGGTTACTAGTGAGATTGTCGAAGTGCGTGACGAAACTGACGAACTGTCGAACTGTCTGTCGACAGTTTCAGTTAACAGCTTCTGGACTTGACAGTACAGTGCATGCTAAGTGTTTGATGAAATGTTTCTGGCATGTGTGACATATTTCTGGTGCTGATATTTGGTGGAGTGGTCTCTTGATGCATCTAGAGGCTGCCTGATTTTTCACATGATTTTTGGGAGAAGATAAAAATGAATTTCACCAAATTTTGCAAATCTGGTCCAAACTTGCAGCGGGTGAAATTTGAAAATTTTGAACTGTGGACCAGTGAAACAAGATGGATCTAGGTTGTGGGTACTAAGGACCATCTAGGAGAGTTGGTTTGGAATCAAATATCTGGATGGAAATGGTGCCTCCTTTGTAAATCACCAAGGTCCACTATAAAAGACAGAAATAGTTTTGGAGTGAAATAAATAGAGGAAAAATCCCAACAAGGTCAAAACTTACTGGAATTGATGAGAGACTTGTCCTAAGGTGTGAAGAGGGTTTTGGAGATAAATATTTCTATTGGGGTCATGGCAAGATGAAGGTTGGAGGGGAGGATAAGTTCAAGATCAAAATTTGAAAGATATAACTCAAGTAGGGGAGGGTTCAGACAACTTCTTTGAAACTCAATTTGGGATTGAGCCAACCCAAGAGGAGATCTTCAAGGTCAAAAACCAAGCTTGAGAAATCACCAAAAACTTTGGCCAGAAGGGTTTTAGAAGAGGCTCAAGAAAAGATCAAACAACCCTCTTCCAAAAGGCCAAAAGTTTGGAAGAAAACCAACTCAAAAAATTGGGGTGTTACAACACCTACCCCCTAAGGAAAAATCTCGTCCCCGAGATTTCAGCTGATCCTCAAATAGGTGTGGGTGTTCTGTCCGAAGGAAATCTTCTCTTTCCCATGTTGCCTCATCCTTAGTGTGATTACTTCACTGAACCTTGAGAAATTTAATAGTTTTCTGACGAGTCCTCCTTTCAGACTCCTCCAAAATCTTTACTGGGTGTTCTTGGTAGGTGAGATCTGGTTGCACATCAAGGTTTTCATGTGACACATGTTTCTCTGGGTTGCTTACACACTTCCGTAGTTGTGAGACGTGGAACACGTCATGGACGTCTGACAGTTCCTTGGGAAGGTCCAGCTGATAGGCTACTGTGCCTCTCTGTGCAATTATACGGAAGGGTCCGATGAATCGGGGTGCTAGTTTCCCTTTGACTTTGAATCGTTGCAGTCCTCTCATTGGTGACACACGTAAGTATACGTCTTCACCGGGCTCAAAACTTATTTCCCGATGCTTTTGATTGTAATAGCTCTTCTGTCGGCTTTGAGCGGTTTTGAGTCGATCCCGTATTACTCTTACTCTCTCCTCAGCTTCCTTTAACATATCTGGACCGAATATACGACTGTCCCCTGTTTCCGACCAGTTTAATGGAGTACGACATCTTCGTCCGTACAAGGCTTCGAAAGGTGCCATCTGCAGGCTAGCCTATTAACTATTGTTGTATGCAAACTCGGCATATGGTAAGCTTTCCTCCCAACTGGTCCCATATGTGAGGACACATGCCCTTAGCATGTCTTCGAGTATTTGATTTACTCGTTCCGTTTGTCCTCCAGTCTGGGGGTGATAAGCTGTACTGAACTTTAGTTGCGTTCCGAGGGCTTGCTGCAACTGGTTGCAAAATTTGGAGACGAACTGAGTGCCTCTGTCGGATATTATAGTCTTGGGAACCCCATGTAGGCATACTATACGGGCGAGGTAAAGCTTGGCGAGCTTTTGGGTGGTGTGGGTTGTCTTGACTGGTATGAAATGTGCCACCTTGGTCAGTCTATCCGTGATGACCCATATGGCATCATTACCATGTTGTGACCGTGGTAGTCCAACAATAAAATCCATTCCAATATCGTCCCATTTCCATTCTGGTATCTTGTTTGGCTGTAATAGCCCTGCGGGTTTTTGGTGCTCGACTTTAATGCGTTGACATGAATCGCAGCATGCAATAAATGTGGCTATATCCCTCTTCATGCCGTGCCACCAAAATCTTTCCTGACTGTCCTTGTACATTTTCGTACCTCCAGGGTGGATTGAGTATGGAGCGGTGTGGCTTTCTGCTAGAACTTGCTGTTTAAGGTCGTTGCTATTCGGTACGCAAAGTCTGTCTCCGAACCATAATATTCCTTCACTGTCTATGGTGAATTCTGAGGCCTTGCCCTGACTTACTTTCCTTTTTATCCCTTCGATGCTGGGGTGTCCAAGCCGAGCCTTCTTTATTTGTTCTATTAGCGTAGGCTGTATTTCTAGATTGGACACTTCGCCTTCCGTGACCATCATTAGGTTGAGTCTGGCAAATTCTTGCTGAAATTCGGGTCTCAGGTTCTGTATGCTGCCGCTGTTCGGGCTGGGGTTACGGCTGAGAGCATCTGCTACCACATTTGCTTTTCCTGGGTGATAGTGTATACGAACGTCATAATCTTTTACCAGCTCCAGCCAGCGTCGTTGTCGCAAATTGAGCTCTGGCTGTGTGAAAATATATCTGAGGCTCTTATGGTCCGTATATATTTCACAGCGATTTCCAAGCAAAAAGTGCCTCCACTCCTTGACTGCATCAATGACTACTGCCAACTCCAGATCGTGAGTAGGATAATTTTCTTCATGTTTTCGCAGTTGCCGGGAAGCGTAGGTGACTACTTTGCCTTCTTGCATTAGTACGCATCCGAGGCCTTTTCGGGATGCGTCACAATATACTTCAAAGCTCTTGTGTATGTCCGGTACAATTAATACTAGGGCTGTTGTTAACCTCTTTTTGAGTTCTTGGAAGCTTTTCTCACATGCTTCGGTCCACACGAATTTCTTATCCTTCTTGAGTAACTGTGTCATTGGTTTGGCTATGGTGGAAAATCCTTCAATAAACCTTCTGTAATATCCGGCCATACCGAGAAAACTTCGTATGTCCGTTACACTGGCTGGTGACTTCCAGCCAAGTACAGCCTTGACTTTATCTGGGTCCACAGCAACTCCTTCTTGTGTTAATACGTGTCCTAGGAAACCCACTTGTCTCAACCAAAATTCACATTTGCTGAATTTGGCGTAAAGTTGATGTTTCCTTAATTCTCCTAGTACAATTCGGAGGTGTTCAGCATGTTCTTCCGGTGTCTTTGAATATACCAAGATATCATCAATAAATACCACCACAAATTTATCCATGAATTTCATAAATACTTTGTTCATGAGGTGGACGAAATATGCGGGGGCGTTAGTCAGTCCAAACGGCATTACTGTAAATTCATAGAGTCTGTATCTTGAGGTGAATGCTGTTTTCGGGATATCTTCTGTTCGTACTTTCAGTTGATGATAACCTGACCTTAAATCAACCTTTGAGAAAACCTTGGCTTGCGCGAGCTGGTCAAATAAATCATTTATCCGTGGCATTGGATATTTGTTCTTGATCGTGATCATGTTGAGCGCTCGGTAGTCTATACACAACCTCATGGTCCCATCCTTCTTTTTGGCAAATAATACCGGCGAACCCCAAGGTGAGGAGCTGGCCTGTATAAATCCTTTGTCCAGCAGTTCCTTTATTTGCTTCTTTACTTCAACCAACTCGGATGGTGCCATTCTGTACGGTTTCTTGTATATGGGGGTGGTTCCCGGTGCTAGCTCAATAATGAATTATATTTCTCTGTTTGGCGGCATGCCTGGTAGTTCTTCGAGAAATACGTCCGGAAATTCACATACAACTGGAACCTTACTTAACTCAGAAGTATCAACTTTGTTTAATTTTGGTTGCCGCGACACCGGTCTTTCCTGAGCTGCGACTCTTATTGTCTTTCCGTGATGATGAGTAAGAATCACTGTCCCGTTGAAGCAGTCGATAAATCCTTTATTGGTGGTTAGCCAATCCATACCCAGGATAACATCCAGTCCCTTGTTTTCCAACACGATGAGGTTTGCGTGAAATTTTAGTCCCTCAATTTCAATGGTCAAACCTTGGCAGTAATTCTGAGTGATCTGCTTACTTCCAGGGGACTTGATGGTCATTGATTTCCCCAAGGGAAGCATTGAAAAACCGTGTTGCAAAGCAAAAATCTTCGAAATGAACGAATGAGAAGCTCCAGAATCAAACAAAACCGTGGCAGGTATTGTGTCGGTGTACTAAAGTAGGGGTACCCTTAGTACCCCGAACTTGTGCACGGGCAGTCGCAGCGTCCCGCGGCAAGGTTTGCCAGGTGATCGCCAAGATCCTCCGTGGCTCCTTTGGAGCCATTCAAGAACAAAGTATCCAAGCCAAGGAGACAAGGCCCCGGCAAGAGGAGCTTGCCGGGAAGGCCACTCGAGGCACAAAGCCACTTAAGGCACAAGACCCTGACAAGAGGAGCTTGCCGGGAAGGCCAACCAAGGCGTTTCGAGAAACTTGCCGCGACGCGCCACACGTCCCGGCAAGGCCCGGTGAGCGACAAGCTCCCGAAAGCGACAAGATAGCGACCGCGGCAAGGCGCTTGCCGCGGCAAGCTTCCACTCAGTACCCGCACTCCAGCGCATCCACCCACGTGTCGCTCTGGGACCCTTCCAAGCACACGCGGCGGGAGGCTGTGCATCCAGGGGTACACGGTGGCAAGCGGCGCTGACAAGGTAGCCGTCGTGGCGGACGGTGGCGCCCCTGACGGCACCTTTTTGCACTGTTTGGGCGACGGCGATGGGCATTTAATGCCCTTGTCCCCTGCCGTCAGGGTTAGGTATAAAACACTGTACCACCTACCACTCTTTTTCCACTTTTACCCTCATCTGCGTTGCCACCTGTCGGTGACCCCTTGAGCCTATAAAAGGAGGCCCATGCGCAACGTAGAAGAGGTTCCGATTCCGGTTTGACACTCGAACACTCTCACGCTCGGTCTTGTTAGCCGCTGAAGTGTACTGTAGCTTCCAGCGCTCCCGAGCCAAGAACTCAATACAAACCAAAGAAGGAGTAGGGTTTTACGCATCCGTGCGGCCCGAACCTGGGTAAACTGCTCGTGTGCATCGCCTCGATCTTCTCTTTGTGCGATCTCCGCCCCCTGCCGTACCGAAAAGGGGCTCCGTCCCCATAGGTGTTCGTGGGCGATCAGTTTCCTCGACATCTTTCGAGCGCCAGGTAGGGGGTGCGTCGAGTTTGTGCGAATCTGATCCGGCCTGCACGCGAGCTAGATCTTCATCATCATCTTCATTAACATGCCGCCGAAGAAGAAGGCTTCGGAGGCAGCAGGTCCGTCCGCGTCGATCCCGCCACCGCCGGAGCCAACGGCTGGTGGGGTAGACGCCGGCGGAAGGACATACGTCGACGAGGGAACTCACGGTGCCGCCAAGTCCAAGGACAAGGCTGCGCTGTCCATCGGCGGCGTAGCCGGCTCCCACGACGACAGGGCGCACTCCAAGACCTCGGCGTCCGTGCATGCACCGCGCCCATCTCAGGAGGTGCGGGATCGGCAGCGTCATGGTACTCACGGTACCATACGCCTGTTGGGCCAAGAACAAGCTTGCGGATCTCGGGATGCTCAAGGCCAACATGCACACCAACATGCCGGCACGAGCAAGGCACTGTCGCCGGGACGGGATACTGCTCCTTCTAACGTAGTTAGAAGTCCGAGCATATCCCGCTCCTCGCACCGTTCGCCACCACTACCCGCCACTCCAGCAGAAGCTCTGGCACGAGCTCAACTACTCCTAGACTTCCGTCCAGCGACAGACAAGGCCGACGACTGGAGGGCCACCATTCAGAGCCTCATCGCCTTCGCCAACGGCGACACTCCGCAGCAGCCAAGTACATCGCGGCCGCGGCAAGTCAGCCAAGCGCGGGCCGACGGCGACAAGACCGGCGGGGGTGCAACCACCGTGCACTCTCCGCCCCGAAGGCCAAGATCGCCGACTCGCCGGATCAACCTCGACAGCGACTCCACCGCGTCGTCGGATCCATGAGCTCGTCGCGATCGGCGCCAAGTTCTTCAAGATAGACAACAAGAAGATGCTCGCACCCGCATCGAGCGCCGAAGAGAAGCGCGACGTTAATCAGACCAGCGCGCTGGGCCCACTGTCGACATGCAAGCGCCAGGGGGACCAGGCGACTTGCCGTACGCGGTAGGTTGTCCTGCGTTCACCCGTGAGCCGCGGCAAGTCCAGTGGCCCAGCATGAAAAACTTCAAGCCAGACGTGCCGGAGAAGTACGACGGCAAGACGCACCCGTCGGAGTTCCTCAGCATCTACACCATCGCGGTGCAAGCTGCTGGGGGGCGGGACGACAAGATCCTTGCCAACTAATTCCCTCTGGTACTCAAACCCAATGTCAGGTCCTGGCTCATGCACTTGCCGGACAACTCCATTTCTTCTTGGGCAGATCTCTGCCATTAGTTTGTCGGCGCCTTTACAGGCGGCCACAAACCCCATGGCCAAGAGAGTGACCTTCACCTGCTCGCCCAGAAGGAAGGAGAGCCCCTGCGCAAATACATCCAGAGATTCAGCTGTGTTCAACACAACATCCCAGACGTCCACCCTGCCGCGGTCATCAGCGCGTTCCATCAGAACGTGCGTAACCGCAGGATGAGGGAGGAGATGGCGATGTGCAAGATCAGGGACGTCAGCGAGCTGTACGCCTTGGCCGACAAGTGTGCACGTGATGAAGAGGGGAGGAAACTCCCCGGAGAGGATACTAGAGCAGGAGGATCTGACAGTGAGGATGCCGCCCCGGCAAAGAAAAACCGTGTCACATCCCTAGTTTAGTACTTGCATTAGGACTAGCTAGAGTGTGCATCATGTTTACTTATCAAAGAAACTTGAAATGGGAATGACAGAAACCCCAGCACCCCTCTTCTAACAACTAGGGTTTGATAAAATCTTTTCCAATGTACCCAAAATGCCCTTCAAAAATGTCCATCATTTCTGCCTTGGTCTTAAACCTCTGCCAAAAATGGTGCACAATTTTCTAGGACCTCTAAGGTCTTTGGATTAAATCATATGGTATTTGTATTTGGGCATTTAAATGCTATAAATTTTTTTAAATGCTTAAATAATCATAAACTATAATGTTCCATGCTGTTCATATTATATACAGTGGGCATGACAAGTTTTATGAGTTATAAAAATGTTCTGGCATTTTTATTAATTAAACAAAGTTGCAAAAGAAATGAAACAGAAAAGGAAATAGGAAAGGGAGAGAGAGAAAGGTTACCTGACGCCCCACCCGGCCCACCTGCCGGCCCAGCCCAGCTGCCGCTCCAGCGAGCTGCTTGGCTCGGCCTGGCAGGCAGGCAGGTGCTCGACGGCGGCCGCAGCGCGCGCCACGCAGCTGCCCGCCTCCCTGTTTCCTCCCCTCGCCGCCCTGGAGGCCTGGATCGAACGTTCACCTCGCCCCCGACCTCGCAGACACTCTCCACTCTCCCCAGCTCCTCTACTTCGCCCTCCCCGCACCATGGCCGACGCCGCCGTGCTCGTACCGTCGTAGTAGCCGCGCCCACCGTCGTCCCTGAGCCCTGTCGTCGTGTCCGCCGTCTCCGCCGTCCTCGACTACATCGAGCAGGCCGAGCCCCGAGCGCTCGCCCGCCCCGGAGACGCCCCGACCCCTTCTTCCCCAACTCCGGCCACGGAGATCCCCCTCGCCGTCCCGCTCAGCTCCGACCGCCCCCAAGCTCGCTCCGGCGTCTGCTGCAACCTCTGTGAGCCCAGCTTCGTCCTCCCCCTCTCCGTTGGCTCTCTCCTGCCCTGGAATGCACCGCACGTAGCTCACCTGCACACACCGCCGCGGAGCTCGTCGCCGACAAGGCTCCGGCTATCCAATGGTCCGGCCACCGTGCCTATCAGCTTCACTGTCACGCGTAGGTGCTGTAGGACCACTCCACGCACCTCTACGAGCACCGCACCGTCGTTTTCGACTTCGCCGAACTCTGGCAGCCGCTGGACTCGTCGCCGGCGACATCTCCGGCGACCCCGAGGCCAGCCACCACCTCCATTCGATGCCGTTTGCCTCCAGCTATCCGTAGGTGTGCTCCGCCGTTGTTTTGGCACCCGAAGCACGAAACCCGCACCTCACCGCCGTGTTTGGCCTCGCCGGCGGCTAAACGCCGGCGAGTTGAGCCTGTTTGACCACGGGTTTGACCCCCCAGGGTCACTGACATGTGGGCCCTGCCTGCTAGTCAAACCTAGTTTAAGTGTTAATTTAATTCTAATTAGCTAATTAGTTAACTGTGACACTGACCAGTGGGTCCCACTGGTCAGGTTTGACCTGGGCCGCCCTGTTGACTGACTGACGTCAGCATGATGTCATGCTGACGCAGTAAAGGATTTTCTGGGATTTTTAGATTTAATAATAATTCAGGAAATTCCAGGAAATGCCTAAACTTCAAAAAATCATATAACTTCAAAAGTAGCTCAGACGGAAAAGATTTATATATGAAAATTGATCAAAAAAAATCCAATCTTTCCAATGGCACTGTTTTCATGCATGTTTGATCACGTTAACCTTGCTGTATACATTAAAACATGATAATGCACTTAATTAAATAATAGCTAAAGTGCCAATTTGAATCTTTGATTCAAATAAGCTCAAACCCTTCTGGTTATAGTTGCATTAGCCCAAAACACATGCATCTTGCCATGTCATGAGCATGCATCATATTGTTGCATTTGTTTGTTTAATGATTGTATCATCGGTATTCTCCGTGTTAGGTCCTGCTCCCGAGGATACTGCTGCGTATCCAGCTGAAGAGCAGTACCCGACAACCACTTTGTCAGGCAAGCAATCATTGATCATTCCGATACAAACCCAATCTCCTCTCTCCTGCTCTCTTTTACTGCATTAAGGCAACAGCGTGTGAACTGCTACTTGCTGCGGTAGTTGAACCCTATTCCCTTGCATGACCTGTCATTGCCACAGTAAATAGTTGAAACCCACTAGCATGTGTAGGAGTTGATTGAGCCATGTGATGTGTGATCCACCATGCTATTTGCTTATGTTGCCTGCTATGCTTAGAGTGGTGTCTGGTCTGGTTCATCTGGGTGATGGATCAGAGTGAAATGATCATACCGATAAAGAGAAGGAAGTGTGGAATATGCTTGGTAAAGGTATCGATGAAAGGCCATGTAGGAGTACATGGTGGGTTGTTTCATTGGAATCATCCATAGGACCCGAGATCTGTATGTGTGGTTCAAGTTACAGCTACTACCACACATTGGGATCCTTAATTGACCCTCTCGGCTTATTAATTACCCTCGATCTCTGTCCAGGAGTTGCAACTAGTTTCTGGTGTTTATAGTTTACTGGAGGTCGTGCACAGCGCTGACCCTCGGGGTGGGTTGTGATGCGACATGGAACCCTGTACACATCGTTTGGGGCCGTGAGCGACACCCCGGCCGGATCTCCCCATGGATGGAACCCAAATAGGCGATAAACCTGGACGAGAGACTTGTGTAGTTAGTCAGGTCGTGGCCGACACCCACGCTGGGCTTCCGCTTGAAGGTTGCCGAGTACACGTCGAGTAAACGACGATAAGTGGTGGGAGCGTGTGTGAAGAAGTACACCCCTGCAGGGTTATCAATCTATCCGAATAGCCGTTGTTCGCGGTACGGACTACTTGGTTACTCTTGCAGTTCATAGACAAGTTGATGGATACTACTAAAAGCCTCAAGATAAGTGTGAGTGCCGTGGATGGCCCTTCCGTAGGATGACGGAGGAGGATCCTCAGTAGTGTATTGTTGTGGAGAGTAGAGGACTCGTGTTCGTAATAACATGTTGCAATCCGTTGAGAGTTGTAGTATAGGTTAGCCAAGAGTCAAAGCTGGCTTTCTGCTATAAACTCCACTGCCCCCTGTTGATAATGTTGCATGTATGATAGGTTCTGTGGTAAGACTTGCTGAGTACCTTTTGTACTCATGTTTGCTTAATAACTGTTGCAGAGGAGAACCCTGCCCCTGCTGATGGGTTCTACATAGACGTTGACGTCGACGAGTAGCTTGACACCCAGACGGAGATCTGGAGCTTGTGAAGGGCCTTGTAGATAGTCAGGCTACACCAAGCCTGTTTTATTTTCTAAGTTGTCTGTACTCAGACATGTAGCTTCCGCTTGTGCTTGTATGACTGTATGACTTGAGTGTTGGGTCATGTGACCCCTATCTGTATGGATATGTTATGTATGGCTCTTGGAGCCTCTTAAATAAAGTACTTTGAGTCATAGAGTTCTGTTGTGATGCAATGCTGTATTTGCACATATCGAGCATATTGTGTGTATGATTGAAATGCTTGGTATGTGTGGGATTTGACACCTAGTTGTTTTCCTTTGGTAGCCTATCTTACAGGGAAATGCCTCCTAGTGTTTCCAATGAGCCTTGGTAGCTTGCTACTGCTCGGAACACGTAGGCTGGCCGGCATGTGTCCTTCTTCGTTCCTGTGTCTGTCCCTTAGGGGAAATGTCACGCATTGTTCCTTTAAGTCCATGTAGCTTGCTACGACTTGGGTTCATACGTTGATGACCGACACGTTCGTTGCTGGGTCATGGATGCCTGTCTCTGTAATTTAGTGCCACTTTTGGTTTATAACTAGCCATGTCGGCCCGGGTTCTCTGTCATATGGATGCTAGCGACACTGTCATATACGTGTGCCAAAATGCGCAAACGGTCCCGGGCCAGGTAAGGTGGCACCCGTGGGGTTACCGTGCGTGAGGCCGCAAAGTGATATGACGTGTTACAGCTAGATCGGTGTGACTTAGGATCGGGGTCCTGACAGTGTTGGCATCAGAGCTGGACTGCTTGTAGGTTTCTCAAGCCAAACTGGTCGATGTTGACTCTAGAAAAATTCTTAGTTATATGTAGGGGAATTGATTGTGGAAGGGAACGTAAGGCTCTTTTTACTCCTTTACCTTATGCCCTTCTGATCTGAGTCAGTCTATTCTTTCTATGGGGATTTAGGACTAGGCCTCTTATCCTTACTAGGTTCACGTGTTACTAATCCGTAGACTCTTAGGATTGTTGGTTTCAAGCCTCAGTTCAGTTTCTATCCTTTTAGTATGATGATTGTTGGACCCGGAACCTTGATATGGAATTGTTGAGTGGCTATGCTATCATTTGTATAATGTCTCAAATCTTTGTTTGAGCATTTACAGTTGTTATGCTGCCCGATTTCTTCCAGAAACACTAATGCCTTTGCATTACCTCGTGTTTCAGATGTTTGGCCGCACCCCTCACCAAGTGGTTCGTTTGACTCGGTGCATTAATGTGCCCGGTCACACGGCCATGCTAGTCCGTGTGCTGACTGAGACCGGTTATCGCTCGTATCCTGAGTACACCGTGGAGGAACAGTACCGGGATTTCAATCAGAGTCAGTATTTCTGCACAGTCCGGATATACCCCTCATATCCCGGAGCTAACGACCCCATCCATTGGTCTTATGGGCTCGGGGTTACCATCGAGATGGCAGTACAGGACGCCGCCTATTCGATGATGACCATTCTCCGGGCTAGGCATGCCCTGTTGCTGAACACTGAGTTCTGCTACATGCCAGCCTCACTTCCCGGAGAAGAAGGCTACTACACTGGTCTGTATACTGATGCTGCTCATGAAGAGCCACTGCTTCAGACTACTGTTCAGATGCTGGAGGATAGGGACCGTGAGGTCCGTGCCCTCCGAATGGAGCTATATAACACTCGAGCCGCCCACTGGACTACTTTGACACGGCTTTCACCTGCTGTGCACGCCGGATATCTGGACATGCGGGATTTGTACCCCGTGCGGACTCGTCTGCGTGATTGCATGGATTGGCGTGACGTTGGGGGTATTACACCTCCACGTGGGCGTCGGTTACCACCAGCATCGGGACCGAGGCCACATGCATGTCCCTATGGTCCACAGCCTTCGAGTGCTCGGGAGTTTCAAGATCCATCTGTTCCACTTCCAGGCTACAGTGGTAATCTTTACGAAGATTACTACGGGAATGTCTGAGCTAGACCGTGGCAGTAGTAGTATTGTAGTAGTTGTATTCCCACAGTCCTGCGCGTCTTGTGGAATATGACTTAGTGTGTACTGAGTTCCGGAGGTGTAGTTAAATAATGTATAGGAGCTTGGAATGCCTCTGATGGGATGTATCGTTTTTCACCGTAGTTGTACTTTAGCCTTGGCTTGTACTAAACTATGTATGGTGTGTATGACCACTGGTGTATATATAGCAGTTTCTATATTACCATGTCGTACGGATGAGCATCTCTGCATTCCGTGTCATCCATTACATTCTGCACTCCTATGTCAAATTTTTGCCATCCTTGTCTAAACCGTTGCTTTGTTTTCTTAGGATGGTCAACACTCGCAACACTCCTGCTGCTCAGGAGCAGGGTGAGGCTAGTGGGGCTAGAGATGGGAATCTGCCCCAGCCACCCTCCTTGGCGGAAGTTATGCTCGAGGCAGAACGGAACAAGAGAGAGACCAACCGTCTGCTGGAACGCATAGAGCAGAACACTGGGTTCCGCCAGAGGAATGACGTGGTGTCAATCAATGACTTTATCAAGATGTGCCCACCGAAGTTCCATCACTCCACTGAACCTCTGGATGCGGATGACTGGCTACGTAGTATCACCCACAAGCTACACTCTGCCCGTGTGGCCGAAGCTGACAAGGTTACCTACGCCGCCTACCATCTTGAGGGCCCTGCCAGTTTTTGGTGGGAGAACTTTGAAGCTATGCGTCCTGCTGACCAAATCACTACTTGGGTTGAGTTCAGTGAGGCATTCCGTGAACATCATATTCCAGAAGGTCTCATGGATCGCAAGCGGGAGGAATTCTGCAATTTCACCCAGGGCCGGTTAACTGTGGATGACAATAGTCGCGAGTTTGGCAACTTGGCACGCTATGCACCTGAGGAAGTATCCACCGATGCCAAGAAGCAGACGAGGTTCCGCAAGGGACTCAGCCCTGAACTCCGCCGAGATCTACGTCTGCACGAGTGCACTTCCTTCCAGAAGTTGGTAAACAAGGCTATCAGTGCTGAAACGGGCCAGACTGACTTCGAGGCCACACGCAAGCATACTCGAGACTTTGGTTCCTCATCCGGCTCTGGCTCTCACAAGCGCCGTGTGTGGGTTCCTAACACTGCTCTGCCACCCAAGTACACACCGAGGCCATCCTATGAGGCGCCTCGCCCAACTCAACAGTTTGCACCTGCTAAGACCTATGGAGGACCACCTTCCAACTTTGCTCCACGCACTAGCACTATGACCTGCTTCAAGTGTGGAGAACCGGGACACTACATGCGTGAGTGTCCTCAGAACCAACCATGAAAACCCGTTGGCCGTGGTAAGCCAACCGGCAAGGTGAATTATGTCAAGCCAATCCCCACTGCACGTGGTCATGTCAACTATGTCTCTGCTGAGGAAGCTTATGAGGATCCTAACGTCGTTCTTGGTATGCTTCTCGTTAACTGCCATCCGGCATCTGTTCTTTTCGATACTGGAGCATCACATTCGTTCATATCTGAGAGCTATGCTCGAATGCACAACATGACTTTTTGTGACATGCCTACTTCCATGGTTATTCAAACTCCTGGTTCAAAGTGGCAAACCTCTAGGGTAAGCCATGGAAATGAAATCCTTGTCGATAGACTTGTTTTTCTAGCATCTCTAATCGCTCTCAAGTCCTCGGACATAAACGTCATTTTGGGTATGGATTGGATGACAACTCATTACGCCAAGATTGATTGCTATACTAGGACCGTTCAACTTACACATCCATCTGGCAAGATAGTCAATGTCTTGACCCGAATGGCTGAGCGTCAGCTCTACTCTCTTAATGCCAGCCCTCTACCAGAACTCGAAGATATCCCGGTAGTCCGTGACTTTCCGGATGTTTTTCCAGAAGAACTGCCAGGAATTCCACCTGACAGAGATGTCGAGTTCGTGATAGATCTTATTCCAGGAACTGTCCCAATCTCTAGGAGACCTTATAAGATGGCACCCCTAGAATTAGCTGAGCTTAAGAAACAACTCGATGAGTCCTTGCAGAAAGGTTTCATCCGTCCTAGTTCTTCCCCTTGGGCTTGTCCCGTCCTCTTCATCAAGAAGAAGGATGGAACGGAGCGGATGGTTGTAGATTACCGACCTGTCAATCTGGTCACCATAAAGAACAAGTATCCGCTCCCCAGGATCAACGACCTGTATGATCAGCTCGTTGGATCCTCAGTCTTCTCTAAGATGGATTTGAGGTTGGGTTACCATCAAATCAAAATCAAGAACGGGGACATTCCTAAAACGGCTTTTGTTACTCGTTATGGCCAATATGAGTACACCGTCATGTCCTTCGGGTTAACCAATGCCCCAGCTACCTTTTCCCGGTTAATGAATTCTATATTCATGGAGTACTTAGATAAATTCGTCGTGGTATACCTCGACGATATACTTATCTATTCCAAGAACAAGGAAGATCATGCCGAGCATTTAAGGTTGGTATTGACGAAACTTCGAGAGCACCGCCTTTATGCCAAATTCTCCAAATGTGAATTTTGGTTGCCGGAAGTAACCTATCTAGGTCATGTGATCTCTGGCAAGGGTATTGCTGTCAATCCCGAGCGAGTTCAAGCCGTCCTTGATTGGACTCCCCCTGAATCGGTCAAGCAAGTTAGAAGTTTTCTTGGCTTAGCGAGCTATTGCCGACGCTTCGTCAAGAATTTCTCCAAGGTTGCTAAACCTCTAACTGAGCTCCTCAAGAAAGATAAAAAGTTTGAGTGGACCCCACAGTGCGAGTCCAGTTTTCAGGAACTGAAAAGACGCCCGACATCTGCACATGTACTGGTACCACCAGACTTTTCCAAGGATTTTATAATCTATTGCGATGCCTCGCGACAAGGACTAGGTTGCATACTCATGCAAGATCGTCAAGTGATTGCATACGCATCTCGACAGTTGCGTCCACATGAGGATAACTATCCTACACATGATCTAGAGCTTGCAGCTGTAGTCCATGCACTCAAAACATGGCGACATTACCTCCTTGGAATTCGCTGTGAAATCTTCACTGATCATCAAAGTTTGAAGTACATCTTCACCCAACCAGATATGAATCTCAGGCAAAGACGTTGGGTTGAGTTGCTCACAGACTACGACTTAGGAATCACTTATACCCCTGGAAAGGCCAATGTCATGGCTGATGCCCTAAGTCGTAAGTCTTATTGTAACAACTTAATGTTACAACAAGGGCAACCACTTCTCCACGAGGAATTTCGTAAGCTTAACCTTCACATTGTTCCTCGAGGATTCCTTTCCACCTTGGTGGCGAAACCTACCCTTATGGATCAAATCATAGTTGCCCAGCGGTATGATAAAGGCATATCTCGGATCAAGGAGAACATTGCTAGCGGAGTTGCTAGAAGTTTCTCTATGAATGATCGAGGTGTTGTGTACTTCGAGAACCGCTTGGTGGTACCTAAGAAACAACAACTACGACAAAAGATTCTTAAGGAGGCTCATGAATCTCCTCTCACGATTCAACCCGGTAGTACCAAAATG
This sequence comes from Secale cereale, assembly GCA_902687465.1. Lineage (NCBI taxonomy): Eukaryota > Viridiplantae > Streptophyta > Magnoliopsida > Poales > Poaceae > Secale > Secale cereale. The sequence goes on along the minus strand of LR738712.1, from coordinate 46,046,359 downwards.
TATCAGGACCTACGTCAGAGATTCTGGTGGACTAGGATGAAGAGAGAAATCGCTCAATTCATTGCTAACTGCGACGTTTGTGGTCGAGTCAAAGCAGAGCATCAACGGCCTGCTGGCACCCTTCAACCTTTAGCTATTCCTGAATGGAAATGGGACAAAGTCGGTATGAACTTCATTACCGGGTTTCCCAGGACCAGGAAAGGGAATAATGCTATCTTCGTCGTTATCGACTGCCTCTCTAAAGTAGCTCATTTCCGGCCTGTTCGAGAGAGTATTACCGCTAGCCAGCTAGCAGACTTGTATGTCTCTCGGATAGTATCACTTCATGGTGTGCCGTTGGAGATTAACTCAGACCGTGGAAGTCTTTTCACTTCACGATTTTGGGAAAGTTTCCAGAATGCTATGGGAACTAATCTCTCCTTCAGTACCGCCTTCCATCCCCAGTCAAGTGGTCAAGTGGAACGAGTCAATCAAATTCTGGAAGACATGCTTCGAGCCTCTGTCATCTCTTTCGGTATGGATTGGGAGAAGTGTCTTCCATTTGCCGAATTTGCTTATAACAATAGTTATCAAGCCAGCCTGGGTAAAGCCCCCTTCGAAGTTCTGTATGGACGAAGGTGTCGAACACCTCTTAACTGGTCAGAAACCGGGGAAAGACAATTCTTTGGCCCGGATATGATCCAGGAAGCAGAAGAGCAAGTTCGCATCGTTCGTGAGAAATTGAAAACAGCCCAGTCTCGCCAGAAGAGCCAATATGATAGTCATCATAAGGCTGTGATTTTTGAAGTCGGTGATAAGGCTTACCTTCGGGTTACTCCTCTTAAGGGAACCCATCGCTTCGGTATCAAAGGCAAGTTGGCCCCTCGTTACATCAGTCCTTTTCGCATCCTTGCTAAACGAGGAGAAGTTGCCTACCAACTGGAACTACCTCCGCACCTATCCAGAGTTCATGACGTGTTCCACGTCTCTCAACTCAGGCGTTGCTTCTCGGATCCTATCCACGGAGTGGACCACGAAACGCTTGATTTCCAGGACAATCTCACATATCGAGAATACCCCGTTCGTATTCTTGATCAAACCGAGCGCACCACTCGACGCCACAATATCAAGTTTCTCAAGGTTCAATGGTCACATCATTCCGAGAGTGAAGCTACTTGGGAAAGGGAGGATCGTCTTCGACTTGAGTACCCCACCCTCTTTCCGGAGGAACCAGAATCTCGGGACACGATTCTTTTAAGTGGGGGTGAGTTGTCACATCCCTAGTTTAGTACTTGCATTAGGACTAGCTAGAGTGTGCATCATGTTTACTTATCAAAGAAACTTGAAATGGGAATGACAGAAACCCCAGCACCCCTCTTCTAACAACTAGGGTTTGATAAAATCTTTTCCAATGTACCCAAAATGCCCTTCAAAAATGTCCATCATTTCTGCCTTGGTCTTAAACCTCTGCCAAAAATGGTGCACAATTTTCTAGGACCTCTAAGGTCTTTGGATTAAATCATATGGTATTTGTATTTGGGCATTTAAATGCTATAAAATATTTTAAATGCTCAAATAATCATAAACTATAATGTTCCATGCTGTTCATATTATATACAGTGGGCATGACAAGTTTTATGAGTTATAAAAATGTTCTGGCATTTTTATTAATTAAACAAAGTTGCAAAAGAAATGAAACAGAAAAGGAAATAGGAAAGGGAGAGAGAGAAAGGTTACCTGACGCCCCACCCGGCCCACCTGCCGGCCCAGCCCAGCTACCGCTCCAGCGAGCTGCTTGGCTCGGCCAGGCAGGTGCTCGACGGCGGCCGTAGCGCGCGCCACGCAGCTGCCCGCCGCCCTACTTCCTCCCCTCGCCGCCCTGGAGGCCTGGATCGAACGTTCACCTCGCCCCCGACCTCGCAGACACTCTCCACTCTCCCCAGCTCCTCTCCTTTGCCCTCCCCGCACCATGGCCGACGCCGCCGTGCTCGCACCATCGTAGTAGCCGCGCCCACCGTCGTCCCTGAGCCCTGTCATCGTGTCCGCCGTCTCCGCCGTCCTCGACTACATCGAGCAGGCCGAGCCCCGAGCGCTCGCCCGCCCCGGAGACGCCCCGACCCCTTCTTCCCCAACTCCGGCCGCGGAGATCCCCCTCGCCGTCCCGCTCAGCTCCGACCGCCCCCAAGCTCGCTCCGGCGTCTGCTGCAACCTCTGTGAGCCCAGCTTCGTCCTCCCCCTCTCCGTTGGCTCTCTCCTGCCCTGGAATGCACCGCACGTAGCTCACCCGCACACACCGCCGCGGAGCTCGTCGCCGACGAGGCTCCGGCCATCCAATGGTCCGGCCACCGTGCCTATCAGCTTCACTGTCACGCGTAGGTGCTGTAGGACCACTCCACGCACCTCTACGAGCACCGCACCGTCGTTTTCGACTTCGCCGAACTCCGGCAGCCGCTGGACTCGTCGCCGGCGTCATCTCCGGCGACCCCGTGGCCAGCCACCACCTCCATTCGATGCGGTTTGCCTCCAGCTATCCGTAGGTGTGCTCTGCCGTCGTTTTGGCACCCGGAGCACGAAACCCGCACCTCACCGACGTGTTTGGCCTCGCCGGCGGCTAAACGCCGGCGAGTTGAGCCTGTTTGACCACGGGTTTGACCCCCAGGGTCACTGACATGTGGGCCCTGCCTGCTAGTCAAACCTAGTTTAAGTGTTAATTTAATTCTAATTAGCTAATTAGTTAACTGTGACACTGACCAGTGGGTCCCACTGGTCAGGTTTGACCTGGGCCGCCCTGTTGACTGACTGACGTCAGCATGATGTCATGCTGACGCAGTAAAGGATTTTCTGGGATTTTTAGATTTAAAAATAATTCAGGAAATTCCAGGAAATGCCTAAACTTCAAAAAATCATATAAATTCAACAGTAGCTCAGATGGAAAAGATTTATATATGAAAATTGATCAGAAAAATCCAATCTTTCCAATGGCACTGGTTTCATGCATGTTTGAGCAAGTTAACCTCGCTGTATACATTAAAACATGATAATGCACTTAATTAAATAATAGCTAAAGTGCCAATTTGAATCTTTGATTCAAATAAGCTCAAACCCTTCTGGTTATAGTTGCATTAGCCCAAAACACATGCATCTTGCCATGTCATGAGCATGCATCATATTGTTGCATTTGTTTGTTTAATGATTGTATCACCGGTATTCTCCGTGTTAGGTCCTGCTCCCGAGGATACTGCTGCGTATCCAGCTGAAGAGCAGTACCCGACAACCACTTTGTCAGGCAAGCAATCATTGATCATTCCGATACAAACCCAATCTCCTCGCTCCTGCTCTCTTTTACTGCATTAAGGCAACAGCGTGTGAACTGCTACTTGCTGCGGTAGTTGAACCCTATTCCCTTGCATGACCTGTCATTGCCACAGTAAATAGTTGAAACCCACTAGCATGTGTAGGAGTTGATTGAGCCATGTGATGTGTGATCCACCATGCTATTTTCTTATGTTGCCTGCTATGCTTAGAGTTGTGTCTGGTCTGGTTCATCTGGGTGATGGATCAGAGTGAAATGATCATACCGATAAAGAGAAGGAAGTGTGGAATATGCTTGGTAAAGGTATCGATGAAAGGCCATGTAGGAGTACATGGTGGGTTGTTTCATTGGAATCGTCCATAGGACCCGAGATCTGTATGTGTGGTTCAAGTTACAGCTACTACCACACTTTGGGATCCTTAATTGACCCTCTCGGCTTATTAATTACCCTCGATCTCTGTCCAGGAGTTGCAACTAGTTTCTGGTGTTTATAGTTTACTGGAGGTCGTGCACAGCGCTGACCCTCGGGGTGGGTTGTGATGCGACAGGTACGTAGCATGGTGTACCGGTTGCCCGTTTGGTGACTCAGGAACCCTGTACACATCGTTTGGGGCCGTGAGCGACACCCCGGCCGGATCTCCCCACGGATGGAACCCAAATAGGCGATAAACCTAGACGAGAGACTTGTGTAGTTAGTCAGGTCGTGGCCGACACCCACGTTGGGCTTCCGCTTGAAGGTTGCCGAGTACACGTCGAGTAAACGGCGAGAAGTGGTGGGAGCGTGTGTGAAGAAGTACACCCCTGCAGGGTTATCAATCTATTCGAATAGCCGCTGTTCGCGGTACGGACTACTTGGTTACACTTACAGTTCATAGACAAGTTGATGGATACTACTAAAAGCCTCAAGATAAGTGTGAGTGCCGTGGATGGCCCTTCCGTAGGATGACGGAAGAGGATCCTCGGTATTGTATTGTTGTGGAGAGTAGAGGACTCGTGTTCGTAATAACATGTTGCAATCCGTTGAGAGTTGTAGTATAGGTTAGCCAAGAGTCAAAGCTGGCTTTCTGCTATAAACTCCACTGCCCCCTGTTGATAATGTTGCATGTATGATAGGTTCTGTGGTAAGACTTGCTGAGTACCTTTTGTACTCATGTTTGCTTAATAACTGTTGCAGAGGAGAACCCTGCCCCTGCTGATGGGTTCTACATAGAAGTTGACGTCGACGAGTAGCTTGACACCCAGACGGAGATCTGGAGCTTGTGAAGGGCCTTGTAGATAGTCAGGCTACACCAAGCCTGTTTTATTTTCTAAGTTGTCTGTACTCAGACATGTAGCTTCCGCTTGTGCTTGTATGACTGTATGACTTGAGTGTTGGGTCATGTGACCCCTATCTGTATGGATATGTTATGTATGGCTCTTGGAGCCTCTTAAATAAAGTACTTTGAGTCATAGAGTTATGTTGTGATGCAATGTTGTATTTGCACATATCGAGCATATTGTGTGTATGATTGAAATGCTTGGTATGTGTGGGATTCGACACCTAGTTGTTTTCCTTTGGTAGCCTATCTTACAGGGAAATGCCTCCTAGTGTTTCCAATGAGCCTTGGTAGCTTGCTACTGCTCGGAACACGTAGGCTGGCCAGCATGTGTCCTTCTTCGTTCCTGTGTCTGTCCCTTAGGGAAAATGTCACGCGTTGTTCCTTTAAGTCCATGTAGCTTGCTACGACTTGGGTTCATACGTTGATGACCGACACGTTCGTTGATGGGTCATGGATGCCTGTCTCTGTAATTTAGTGCCACTTTTGGTTTATAACTAGCCATGTCGGCCCGGGTTCTCTGTCATATGGATGCTAGCGACACTGTCATATACGTGTGCCAGAATGCGCAAACGGTCCCGGGCCAGGTAAGGTGGCACCCGTGGGGTTACCGTGCATGAGGCCGCAAAGTGATATGACGTGTTACAGGTAGATCGGTGTGACTTAGGATCGGGGTCCTGACAAACCGGCGGCGGAACAACAAGAAAAAGAAGAGCAAAGAAGTGCTAGTTGTTGAGCAGTCCGGCAAGGAAGGTGGTGCCAAGAAAGCCCAAGTTGGTAGTTCCGGCAAGGAGACTGCCGCATGCACCAACTGCCAGGCTGTGGCGGCCGCCGACAAGTAGGACGTCATCGACAAGCAGTATTGCAAGATCCACCGCACCAAGGGTCACGACCTCCAGAACTGCAAGAGGGTCGAGCAGCTCGTCGAGCAGCAGAAGGCTGAGTAAGAGCGGTGCAACAAGGAGAAGGCCCAAGGAGGTGGTGAGGGATCCGGCAAGAAGCGGCCATTCAACGGCCGGGAAGGACGCCGCGGCAAGGCCAAGCAGCGGCAAGGAGACAGACCTCCCCACGGCCGCGACAAGGATGAAGACGACGACGAAGACGAAGACATGGATGAGGGTGAGACCAGTGAGCAGGAGTTCCAGAAAGCCACAGAAGTTCTGTGCGTTGACGGCGGTGCTTCTCTGCATACTTCACACCGCCAACTCAAACAGTGGGTGCGGGAAGTTAATGCGGCAGAACCACCTGCCGAATCGCGCATGCTTCTGAAGTGGTCCAGCACGCCTATCATCTTTGATATTGAGGACCACCCTGATCGCACAGCTGCGGTCGGGTGCTTGCCGATGTTGGTTTCACCAACTATCCGCAACCTCAAGGTCACTAAGATGCTAGTTGACGGCGGGGCCGGCTTGAATCTGATCTCCCCCGCTGTGCTCCACAAACTCCAAATCCCTGACAGCGAGCTCGAAGAGACCGGCACGTTCCAAGGGATCGACCCGGGAAGGAGCAAGCCGAAGGGGAAGATCACACTGCCAGTGACGTTTGGCGGCGAGCTGAACTTCAGGACTGAGAGGGTCACGTTCGACGTTGCCGATTTCCCATTGTCTTACAATGGGATACTTGGCCGTCCAGCACTCGCCAAGTTCATGGCAGCCTCTCACTATGCCTACAACATACTCAAGATGCCTGGCCCGATAAGCGTCATCTCTGTCCCTGGCGAGAAGAAGGATGCTCTTATCTGCGCCGACAAGATCTACCGGGAAGCAGCAGCCACAGCAGATCGCAAGACACTTGCCGCTGAAGCTCCTGGGGGGAAGGAGAAGACCAAGTCTGGCAAGAGCTCTGGGGCCCACTTCGGCAAACGCACCTCTTCGGAGTGCTGCGCTGCCGTCGAGGACGCTCCATCGAGCTCCACCGGCAAGTGTAAGAAGACGATGGCAGCTCCGCCAGAGACTAAGAAGGTGTCCGCCAAGGAGGACGACACTGGTGGTACTTTCACCATCAGAGCCACGCTTGACCCTAAATAGGAAAGCGCGCTCGTTGCTTTCCTGCGGGCGAACGTCGACATGTTTGCATGGCAACCGTCTGACATCCCCGGTGTTCCCAGGAAAGTAATTGAGCACAAGCTTGCCGTTTGTCCTCATGCGCGGCCCGTCAAGCAGAAAGTTAGGAAACAAGCGGTGGAGCGCCAAGAGTTCATCGCAGAAGAGATCAAGAAGTTGGAAGCAACAGGCCTTGTCAGAGGAGTGCTCCATCCCACGTGGTTGGCCAATCCTGTAGTCGTGCGCAAAGCAAACGGGAAATGGAGGCTTTGTATCGACTTCACCGATGTGAATAAAGCTTGTGCCAAAGACCCATTTCCCTTGCCGCGCATTGACCAGATTGTTGACTCCACGACCGGATGTGACCTGCTTTCATTTCTTGACGCATACTCAGGATACCATCAGATCTTCATGGCTGAAGAAGATGAGGAGAAGACCGCGTTCATCACTCCATGTGGCACATACTGTTTCATACGCATGCCCTTTGGATTGAAGAATGCCGGTTCAACATTTGCAAGGGTGGTCCATACAGCTTTTGAGCCACAGATTCACAGAAATGTAGAAGCCGACATGGATGACATAGTGGTCAAGAGCAAGGACAGGGCTACTCTGATTCAAGATTTAGACGAGACCTTTGCAAATCTGCGCAAGATCCAGCTCAAGCTCAACCCCGAGAAGTGTGTGTTTGGAGTTCCTTCCGGCAAGCTTCTCGGGTTCTTCGTGTCCCAGAGGGGAATTGAAGCCAACCCCGACAAGATCAAGGCCATTGAGCAGATTGAAGCACCCAAGCGCGTCAAGGATGTACGAAGACTTGCCGGTTGCGTGGTTGCTCTCAGCAGGTTCATCTCTAAGTCTGCTGAGCGCGCCCTGCCGTTTTTCAAAATTTTGAAAAAGGCAGGTCCAATGAAATGGACTCCGGAAGCGGAGGCTGCGCTGCAAGACTTGAAGAGGTACCTATCCTCCACCCCAATACTTGTCACACCTAAACCACAAGAGAAGTTGCTGCTGTACCTAGCGGCAACCAATCAAGTGGTTAGTGCTGCGTTAGTAGCGGAGAGGGAGGCAGATGATGAGCCAGCAACCGCGACAAGCACATCCAGCGACAAGCAGGAGGCTTCCCCGACAAGCTCTTGTCCCGACAAGGATGGGTCTGTGCAGGCATGCGAAGAGATACAGAAGAAAATGGTGCAGCGCCCAGTTTACTTTGTCAGCTCCCTTCTACAGGGGGCTAGGTCAAGGTACTCTGGTGTGCAGAAGTTGCTTTTCGGCCTCCTCATGGCCTCGAGAAAGCTGCACCACTACTTCCAAGCGCATGAGATAACAATTGTCACTCGCTTTCCGCTGAAGAGGATACTGCAGAATCCAGAAGCAACAGGCAGGATTGTCGAGTGGGCGCTGGAACTGTCAAGCTTTGGCCTCAAGTTTGAAAGCACTTCAACTATCCAAAGCAGAGCATTGGCAGAATTCATAGCAGAGTGGACGCCAACACCAGATGAAGAAACTCCAGAAACGAGCATCCCCGTCAAAGAAGCAAGCAAAGAGTGGCTGATGTACTTTGATGGTGCCTTCTCGCTGCAAGGCGCCGATGCTGGCGTGCTGCTTGTCGCACCCACCGGAGAGCACCTCAAGTACGTAGTCCAGATGCACTTTCCCAAGGAGCAAGCAACAAACAATACTGCGGAGTATGAGGGTTTGCTTGCCGGTCTCAGGATCGCGGCAGACCTTGGGATCAAAAAGCTAATTGTCAGGGGTGACTCGCAGCTTGTCGTCCGCCAAGTGAACAAGAATTACCAGAGTCCGTTGATGGAAGCATACGTTGACGAAGTGAGAAAGCTTGAAGAACACTTTGACGACCTACAGATGGAGCATGTACCAAGAGCTCAGAACGACATCGCTGACGGCTTATCAAAGTGTGCCGCACTTAAGTTACCTATGGAACCAGGGATCTTTGTGCTCAAGCTAACTCAACCGTCCGTAACGCCATCAACTGGACAGAGCAAGAAGAGGAAGTTGATTTCTGGTGACTACTTTCCGGCAGAGCTTCCCGAAGCCGCCGCCAAGAAGGTCCCTAAGGTCAACACCAACAATGCTGAGGAGCAGTCTGCTCCGGCAAGCCCCAGGGTTTGTTCCGTTGAAGCAAACGCTCCCGACAAGTTTTGCTCCGGCAAGCTTGCCGGGGAACATCAAGCTCCGGCTGAGCCGCAGGGCCTCGCCGTAGAAGCGGATGTTCCCGCAGCAGCAGATGTGCCTTTAGTCCTTGCTGTTGAGCCACAGGCTCCAGCATGGGCACAGCAGATTGTCCGTTTCCTTCAGACAGGAGAACTTCCCGAAGAGCAAGAAGAAGCAGAGAGAGTAGCCCGGCAGTCAAGTATGTACCAGTTTGTTGACAACACACTGTACAGAAGAAGACTCAATGGTGTGAAATTGAAGTGCATTCCCCGGGAAGATGGACAAAATCTATTGGCAGAGATACATGGAGGCATATGTGGTCACCACATTGGCGCAAGAGCACTAGCTGGCAAAGCATTCCGGCAAGGTTTCTTTTGGCCAGAAGCCCTCCAGGATGCAACTGCACAAGTAACCAAGTGTGAAGCGTGCCAGTTCCATTCCAAACAGATAGACCAGCCAGCTCAAGCTCTCCAGACGATCCCTTTATCATGGCCATTTTCGGTCTGGGGGCTCGACATCCTCGGCCCATTTCCCCGCGCAGCCGGGGGCTTTGAGTACTTGTACGTTGCAATCAACAAGTTCACAATGTGGCCAGAAGTGGAACCAGTGAGAAAGGGGACCGCACAGTCAGCAGTCAAGTTCTTCAGGTCGATTGTTTTCCGTTTCAGGATCCCTAACAGGATCATCACCGACAACGGTACGCAATTCACGAGCCGCACCTTCATGCAGTACGCCCAAGATCTTGGCGCCAAGGTCTGCTTCGCTTCTGTTGCTCACCCGAGAAGCAACGGTCAAGCGGAGAGGGCGAATGCTGAAGTGCTGCGTGGCCTGAAGACCAGAACTTTCGATAGGCTGCACAAGTGCGGAAGAAACTGGACCGAGGAGCTGCCAGCGGCTCTTTGGTCGATCAGGACGACGCCAAATCGAGCCACTGGACAGACACCTTTCGCTCTAGTCTATGGAGCGGAGGCAGTTCTCCCCACGGAACTCGCTTACGGGTCACCTCGAGTGCTCGCTTATGATGAGCTCGAGCAAGAGCAGCTGCGACAAGATGACGCGCTGCTCCTTGAGGAAGACCGTCTTCAGGCTGCTGTACGAGCTGCTCGATACCAGCAAGCTTTGCGCCGCTACCATAGCCGCAAAGTTAACGCCAGAAGTCTCGAGGAAGGCGACCTTGTTCTTCGGTGCGTTCAGTCCGCCAAGAATTCCAACAAGTTGACGCCGAAGTGGGAAGGCCCTTATCGGGTGAAACGAGTCACTAGGCCCAGCGCTGTCCGCCTTGAGATCGAAGATGGCTTTCCGGTGAGCAATTCCTAGAACATTGAACATCTTCGCAAGTTTTACCCGTAAGGCGCGGTTGCCGTGACCCGCTCTGGCAACCACCTTTTGTACAAGTCTTGCCGCTGTTGCATGTAATCCTTTGTACAAAGCCGGGCGCAGACCCCGTGCATCAGTAAAGCTCATGTGCCTCGCACACCTTGTCATTTCATGCTTTATATCTCTTGCATGTACTATCTGACACTTTGTGCAGCACCTATCCCCGGTAAGCAATAACGAGCCCAAAGGCTCCATATCTGTATTTTCTCTTCTTGCTTTTTCTTTTTCCCTCAAGGAAAGGAAGGTTCTCTCGCGCACAAGTTTGCCGGG